>JAVLUX010000011.1:11371666-12097500 GCA_032164185.1 Moxostoma hubbsi | reverse complement strand
AAAAAATAACAGCACCATCATTGAAAAAAATAATTTTTCATAAAATCTAGACAGGCCCCATTTCCAGCAGCCATAACTCCAACACCTTATTCTTGAGTAATCATGCTAAATTGCTAATTTGGTACTAGAAAATTACTTGATATTATTTCAAACACAGTTGAAAGGAGTGGTGGTGGCGTAGTGGCTAGAGCACAGGGCTGCTAATCAGAAGGTCGCTGGTTCAAACCCCATTGCCACCACCATTGTGGTGTTGAGCAAGGCACTTAACTCCAGGTTGCTCCAGGGGGGATTGTCCCTGTAATAAGTGCACTGTAAGTCGCTTTGGATAAAAGCGTCTACCAAATGCGTAAATGTAATGTAAATGTAAATGAAAGCAATTTGCTTCATTAAGTGAAGCTTAACGTTGTCTTTGTGTTTGTTTTTGAGCCACAACATGCAATCGACTGGCATGTCTTTGGGATCTGAGGGTATTTTGGGCCCTGGAGAAGTTTTGACATGCCTTGACATTTGTGCTTTATTCAGTTGCCTAAAAACATATTAATGGCTAAAGCCTGATTACACTGTATTCAGCACAAACTGGGCTACAATAATATGTGAGCAACATGTGTGTACAGGTTTGTATTTTTGAGAAAATAACGTTTATGCATGGTTTTTGAAAAAAATAAATAAATTTAAGTCACTGAAATAAGGCCATATAACACATAGTAAACATTTGTCCACAATACTTTTGAGAACTGGATCTTGTAGCCTAGAGTTTTTGCTACAAAATGATGTGAAAATCATCCTGATCACTCATTCATACAAAAAATATAGTAATTTAACTTTTGTAAGACACTTTTAGTGTTGAAAGGCGATATGCGAGGAGGCGTGAATGGTCATGAATATGGATTGTAATTCACACCTGAGGATACAAAGACCCTCCCCTGGGCCCATCAATGAGGAATGTGACAGAAAGACTTAATTATCAAAATCAAGCAAGTTAAAAGAAGTAATCTGACTATTTATTTTCTTTACATAAAGACTTAATTTTAGACCTACAATACCATTTAAAAGAAGTCTCTTCTACTCACCAAGACTGGATCCAAAATACTGTATTCTGTATTATTTGATCCAAAATACAGAAACAACATTGATATTCTGAACTCTTTTTACAATTTAAAAGAACAGTTTCTATTTGAATATATTGTAAAATGCAATTTGTGATCAAAGCTGAATTTTCAGCATCAATACTGCAGTCTTCATGTGTCACAGTGTCAATCATTATAAGATGGTGATGTTCTAATATGGGCATATTTAAAGTGCATTTTACTCATTTAACCTGAACATAAGCACAAGCATTGATGATGATAATGAGGCATTATAAACACTAGTTAAAATATAATCTAAACATTCCTATTATTTTTATATTATATTACATATCATATTTATATTATACAGCATACAATTTAAATACCTGCTTTAGCCGAAACAGCATTTAAAGGTAACTAAAACTTGCTTATTAGGGCATATTTCAAATTTCAATACTCTGAATCCTGGCTGGCAAGTCTGGAAACAGTCCCACTAGTAAATATGTACATATAAAATAGCATGTCAACTAATGACTTACTCGTCCAAAATTGTATCCTCGGCTGGATCAAGTCTCTCTTCAAAATACAAATGTTCATCGGAGTCCCGCACTTCTTCTGAGGAAAATGTTAACTCTTCCTTAATATCCTGAAGTTTCCTCGCCTGTGTGTCCTTACAAACGTGCAGAAAAATTAATGAATTTTGTTTATACCTCACAGTCGGGGGGCATGTACATTTGCATTGATCGTCTCAGCACATTAGCGTATGAATGGCGCACTCTGCTGATCACATTATAGATAAATTAGCTTTGTTTCATACAGATTACATTGCAGGAGAATATTTGTTTTAAATTTGAATTAGACATTTTAAGCTTTCTTTAGACATATGTTTCATGCTTGTGTGATTAGTATTCGCGTTAATTTTTGTGACGCGTTTCAGAAATATGCTCGTGGACACAGAGACTGCTGAAAGCTCACCCTTTTTATTTTCTTTATTTTACAAAAGCACAAGGTTTTGTTGTTATTGTGAGTGTACACAAATAAAAGTAGACCCTTTATAGTCTCTAATGATGTCTTACACTTATCTGTATACCCAAAAATGACAGAGTATTTTAAGTTGTTTCTGCTGTAATGGCGAAAATATCCAGCAGGACTCCCCGGCGCGTCCATCGACCCCAGAGGGTTAAGGTCAATATTAGGTAAAAAAAAATGGCACAAAAGAAACAGCTTTCTCTAGAAACTCGACAGTCAATTATTGTTTTGAGGAATAAAGGCTATACAATGCTTGAAAATGCCATAAAACTGAAGATTTCATACAAAGGTGTACACTACAGTCTTCAAAGACAAAGGACAAATGGCTCTAACAAGGACAGAAAGAGATGTGGTAGACCAGAAGTACAACTAAACAAGAGGATAAGTACATCAGAGTCTCTACTTTGAGAAACAGACGTCTCACATGTCCTCAGCTGACAGCTTCATTGAATTCTACCCGCTCAACACCAGTTTCATGTACAACAGTAAAGAAAAGACTCGTGGGAAGAATTGCAAAGAAAAAGCCACTTTTGAAACAGAAAACAATATTTTATTGAATATTTCAGGCAAAGAAACACAGACACTGGGCCAGTGAAAATTTTGGCAGGTCAAGTAAAAGTCTGAAGCACTGGCCTGACCTGGCCGGTAGAAAAAATCCTTAGCATTGAGCCCTGTGGTTGCCAAGCTACATCACATCTTGCTGCACTATATGTTATATAAAGCTTATTTTAGCTGTGTTCATTCTCAAACATAAAATTCCAATGCTCACTCTGCATAAGCAGGCCTAATTAAATAGAGCGGGGTGATGAGGTCAAAGCCTGTTTACACTACCGGCCCTGAGGCCTGTCTGTGAGAGCTGCCACACACACACACACACACACACACACACACACATACACACTTCTAATTAGAATCACAAAGTAATCTCCGGCAGACCGGTGAGGAGAGGGGTTTTGGATCAAATGTCAATGAAATATTTATTTTGCAACATCAAGCCACCAAGGGCAGGTTAACCGCCAAGCAAAAATGCCAATAAAAGTGCATGTGGTGTGATCTCACTGCACGAGGAATCGCTCGGCATGATGGAGTGAGTGATGAGTGAAGAAGACAGAGAGAGTAAAATAAGGAGATGCTGGATTTTGTGCCTCGACTGTGATATCATCTTCATTCATGCTGACTCAAACTGTGAACCCTTAGCATCCATGCAAGCTGCCCAGAAGTGCTTAATTAATGCTGCTTTATTAGGCCTTTTTAACCCTAACCAACACTGACTTAAAGATGATGTAGTTGTGTGTGTGTGTGTGTGTGTGTGTGTGTGTGTGTGTGTGTGTGTGTGTGTGTGTTTTTAGCATAAGACAGTGTGTCGACACTAGTGCCTGACTGATTTATCGGTCGGCCAATATTATAAACAATGCTTGGGGTGATTTAGAATTGGTGTCATAACGTAGTTTGTCAAGCAGAGTGCACTCCGACTCCATTGTTTACAGAGCGGAGCTGACGTTTTTTTCTGCAGACGGTTCAGAGATAAGCAGTGTCTTCACGATAAGTTGCTAGTTTGTATACATACTGGAAAGTTAATTAACAATGACCCAATCATTTTCCCTTTTCAATATATCTAATATAACATTAACCTTGTCCCTGATAGTGTTGTCAAAAATACTCCGGTACCAATTCAGTACTCCAAAAAAAATTTTTTTTTTACGATACCAGAATTTCTCAAGGTACCGGAGTACCGAGTACTGGGTCTACCCGATTCGAACGCTCACAACAAACAAAAGATGACGACAAGCAAAGTAGCTGCTGCTGCGGAGTCTTAACTTAATCTTGTCGAAAAGAAAAATGGAAAAAGCCAGGTTTGGAAATTCTTTGGATTTGTGGCTGATGAAAAGGGAAACATCATAGATCAGCCACAGAAAAACCTATTTGTAAACGCTGCTTTCACAATTTTCTGACGAAAGGAGGAAACGCATCAAACTTAATAAAGCACTTGAAAGACAGACACCCAGATTTAATCAAGCAAATAAAGCAGGTGAGTTTAAAAGCATATTATCATTTGTATTAGGGCTGAAACGTTTATTCGACATTATCGACAACGTCAAAAATAAAAAAATTTTGAGAAAATCTTTCGTTGTCTAATAGTCGTTTGATCTAATTTAACGTTACATGAAATCACATTAAACTGTAATGATGAAGCGCGAGATCAGCAGTTCACGCCTGACGGAGGAGAGGGAGAATTACACAGATCAGTCCAGATGCACTCTAAACTTTCACAGCTTCATCTTATGTAGATCGCAACGTATTAGGGAATTATTAAAAAAAACTAATTCAGAATCACTCTCGTTGTGGAATAAGCGGAGCCGGAGCTCTTTAAAGGAAACATGCGTTACATCTTAAATGCAGTTATATTTAATGCGTTATAGCTTTATTAAAGTTCAAATAATACAGAAGCAGATCATGTTAATAACTATAAACTCAGAAACTGGCATTTCTCTGTGTGATCGGTGCCTCTTCTGTGAGTTGCGTGAATGTCCTGATCTAAGGTGGAGAGATTGAAACTGCACCCGGCTGAGAGAGACTCTCATCCCTCGAGCTCGGACACTTAATGCAGCTAGATTAGAACGTGATTGCTCGTGACTTATTTAATCATAATATATGTAACTGTGCATTTCTTATCGTGAAGAAAATTGGCAATATGCAGCTTTATTAATACGAGAGCACTTTGCACATTAGTTTGGAAATATTTTTTTATTCATTCTATTGTATGCTTGTTTATTTAGGGGTTTTTTTTAGTACTTGGTAAAAACTTAAAGTAAAATTTGCAAAAGTTGAAGCAAATCTTATATAAGTGTTCAAAAATACTTTAATCATACATTGTACAGTTTTGTTATAATTCAAAAATAATATTTAATTTGAAGTTTTGCTCAGTGGTATATTTTTGTTCTTAGTTCTGCTGCTAATGTTTTGTTAACTTTGTTAATAAAAGAGAGTTGTTCAGTAACCTGTTTTTGTGTTTTGCTTTGGTACCGAAAATGGTATCGAGTACCGTGAAATTTCACTGGTATTGGTACCGACTACCGAAACACTAGTCCCTGACGACCATGTCACTCATGTTTATGGCATTATTGCTATGTTAGCCAGCTATAGTTTGTCGGTGCAGTCAGTAACAAGGCAGATTGAAAGGTAAGCATCAGAGCATCTTTTTGCAGCTCAGCTGACATAATATACATATACAGTGTTTTTCCTGCATAGAGAATTTCGTGCCGCCTCCGGCTGTCTACAATGTCTTCATGGAAACACTAACAAGCGTTGCACTCAGTGGATTGTCATTTGTAACTAAAAATCTCTGCAATAATAATAAAATAATTTCGTTGTCGAATAGTCACTTGATGTCATTTAACATAACTTCAGAGCATATAAAACTATAATTATAACACGCGAGACGAGAGGAGCACCGCAGCTCGAGAGTTTGATAGAATCAAAGATCACAGCTTGGCGATATATCTTCATTTCATCCTTAAAGTTAATATAATACAGGAGCATGACATGTAAATAAACACAAACACCAAAACTGTCATTCTCTGTGCGGTCAGAGCCGCTTCAACCAGTCAAGAATTAGACCCAATCTGCGCAGGAGTCGGGACCGGGAGAGATTTAAAGTACTGCCGGGTGACACAGATGCTTGAGAGACACACTCTAACACGGAGCTGTGCAGCTGTGCACCCACTCTAGCAGCTCGCAACGAAAAATAATACTAAACTGCCAACAGCATATATATAGTATATATACACACTAACATATATATATATATACACACTAACATAAGCGCTATGCAAAGACACCTACAGAACCACCACAGCTCTCAACTAAATATATATGAAAGTCTGTTTTAAATATATATAAATACTATGAATACATCCACCAGGTCTGAAGAGACTCGAGAGAAGCCAGTCAGTTGAGTTTGTGGCAGAACCTTTTACAGTGCTAGCATATTGCATGCTGTCTTTTATTGCATATGATAATTCATACTCAAAGTAGAACTGAAGTGACATTCATTACAAGATGATTCATTAAAACATTTCAAAATGCACCTGCATTGTTTTGCATTTTGTGACTTGCAGTCGAATTAGGGATGGTCGATTTAGGGATCGATACTAAAGTATCCATACTTGCGATACTGATGTGGAATCAAGAATATCGATTCTCACATAAAAATATCGATTCTGAAGGTTTTTTTAAACTAGTGATCTTATTATTTAGATAACATGAATATGAATGTATCTCATAAGCTTCGAAGTGGAAAACAACAATTATATGAGCAAATTGTTGCATTCGCTCATATCATTGAACAATTTCTTTCTTCCGCTCATCTTGACGCGCAGAAATGTTAAAATACACCAGTAGACATCGATAACACTTTCAGTCATAGCGCTCGTTCAAAGCGGTAACAGTGCTTTCCTGAGGTAATGACAGAAAAACAGTAATGACAAACCTAGACCTGGCATGTATTATAATGGAATCGTGTGACGATTTTTACAGGCTTATTTAAATTCCGAGGTGTTAAAACATTGATAACGATCTTTAATAAATGATATCCTTATGAAAACTACCCATGGATTTGATGTAATAATATTGTATTAACCATGACTAGTAACCATGCCTGAAGTGACCATGTTTTTTTATTGTTATTTATTTATTTATTTTGGCTGTAACCAAGGTTTCGATACAATTAACCATGCTTTTGCTACAACATTACTGTAGTATCCATATTGTAACTTAGTTTTAGTAATAGTAGCCATATAATAATATCTATGGTTAGTTTTGTGGATTTATATGTGGCTTATATTAACTAATTGTTAAAAGGAAAACAAAGCAGCCTAATAATTTTCTGCTTATGCCTATATAGTTGAAAAGTATTATATTTTCATTTAATTAAAGCTGTACAGTATGTATTTGATAAACACAATTTGATCATAACATTCATCATGGAATCCAGAAAAATTAAAACAGAAAAGGCATCATTTGTATCTATAAGACTTTATGCAGTTCTTTTAAACAAGTAATTTTTTTTAATTTGTTGACGAAGTATCAAGTTAGTATCGATACTGAGGTATCAGGGCAGGTATCATACCGAAGCTGCTTTAGCAGTAAAATTCTACTACAGAAAAAATATGCAAAGTCTGAGAGTAACAATGTTTAGAGATTTATAAGGCATGTTCAACACTAAAAACAGTGTATTCAGTGCAAACAGAACACCCTTTATATTTTTGTGTGTGATTTAACTCTACTTAGCGATACGGAGACCATGTTATAATAAATTAAAAGCTCTATAATGATGAGGTTTCCACACGTGTTGTTAAGAGTGGCACATTCAAAACACTATGTGCTTTAAAGGCACATCTCTGATTACAGTGGCGATCTTGCTAACAGAGAAACATTGTTCGTCTCAATTCCTCATAAGGTTTGCATTTCTAAGACCTTCTGTCTTCTGTGTCTTTTTGCAGAGAGACAATAAGGACTCACTGTATGCATATCATTATGCAATAAAACAGCATGCAAAACTGACGTAAGAAACTTCAATTTCAAATGTTACTTGACTCGACAAGACACTTTCAGTTTTTTCCACTTTATTTTTCTCTCAAAGGCAAAATCTATCATTAGAAAGACTGTGATGAGCCACAGGCCCGAGAGAGAGGCAAACAGTTTTTATGGTTGGGTACACAATGCTAAACCACATCTCTCTTTAAGCACTGGCTCGTGCTGTTGGGATTCCGCTGAAATTCTTGCCTTTGGAAAAGAAATACCCTGCCTTGGTCAGTCTGCAATGCCCTTGCCGGGCAAGCAACATTGATTATATAAGTAGACAGTTTATTATTGGGGGGTTTTACAAGGGCTTCCTCTTTTCCTTCATATTCATTCAGTCAGAAAGGAGAAATTGCTTGAAGATTTATTGGCTGGTTGTTATGTCCAGGCATGAATAATGCAGGATCACAGGATCTGATGAGAGGAGAGAGGGTGTGTGAGAGAAAAAAGAACTGAGACACAAAGAATGTGTCTTTAAAGTCGATATGTGTATTTTTTCCTACGTTAAAATGCTTTCTCTTAGTTCAGTATGTAGTCAACTACAAAGCCATTTTAAGGTTGATTTCCCTGAAAAGTGGAAATACTGTGGCTAAGTGGCACTTTTAACACACATAGAGGTTTTGCCTGAAAGTTATCTTGAAAAACTGTAATCTAACAGTTGCATTATGTTTTCATAATACAATGAACTCATCTTAAAAGTTCAAGTACGATTTGATTCCTCATGATATTCCTTCCTTGTACCTTTAAGTGAGTCATCATTTTTTGGCATCCAAGACTTAAGCACATTGTGAAAGACTGAAGTGTGTGGTCTTTGTAACAGCACTGTGGACCTTGTAGTCAAGAGGCAGGTTCACTCACTTTTTTTTTTTTAATTTAGATGAACACAAAAAACTGAAAGACATCAGATCTCCACTATAATTCATGCATCTCAGGCATCTGACAGGCACTCACAGTGTGTGTATTATCGGACGACCACTATTCAAGATCATTCAATTGAAGATTGCAATGCATCGGAAAATCTATATTTTTACCCAGTTATACAGTCCACTGAGTGTTAACTACGTGCACAACTTAAAATTCACTGCTTGCACACAAACTGTCGACCTGCCAACACAATCTAACAAATATAAATGTAGTCTCTGACTTCACTTTCCAAATCCAGGATTGTCAACTTTGTTTGCTAGGGGTCCATACGAAAGTTCACAGATGTCCTTCACAGATGTAAGAAGCTTGCTTTGTTGTGAATAGAGAATCCATCTGGAAAGCTACAGATGAACATGACACCTTGCCAGAATACTATTTCTGTTAGCAACAGATGACCAGTTATATGTTAATGGTGTAAACATAACATTTAAGTATGGCTTGCATTGATTACTTCATTTTAAGCTGAATTGCAGGATAATTAACAGATTCAAATGTTTGCTTAGGCCCATAATTAAAAAAATTCCCACTGTTTAGGGAAAGTGAGAAGCCAAAAACTTTGACTGAACATCCAGGCTGACATCCTTGTTAAGACTGTTAAAGTAAAAAACAAAAATTAGACAGGAGACTTATGCTGTCCTCTGCACAGTTATGTTCAGAACAATGCACCCTGGAGCCATTCAATGGTTTTGTATGACCCTGCACAACAAGACTCTCCATCAAGCCAAACTAAAGCCCATGGAATGTGACAGAGCCGCTGGCAACTAATTCGTCAGAATGCAGCCAACGAGCTGACAGGATGGACATAAGATGCTGTTCTAGCTGCTGCTCATTCCTGCTGAATTAATCACCTCACAATAATTGGAAGGTAAACCAGTGTTTTGTTTTTTTCATCATCTGAAAGGTTCAGCGAATAATGGTCCAAAGACACTTGTTTACATAATTTACAGATAATTGGTGTTGGCCTGTCAAACAAGCTGTACACCAAAACACATATGCTTTCACACAAACAGATGAAAACATCCGTTTAGAGACTCATTCTCAAGAAGCCTGTAGAAAGTATTTTGCCATTATATAGTATTTTATGTAACCAATTTAAATATTTTGTCCTATTATAACATAATTTGTCTAACAAGCTCTAGACTGCTGTCAAATGCAACACATCACATGCCCACAAAATGACGTTTCATTTTCATCACACTCATAGTAAAAAAAAAAACTACAAGTAAAAACAGTCAGTGAACTGTTAACAGATAATTATTGCATAGCAAATGTTGCAAATATCAGAAATATCCATAGAGAGACAGCTGCTAATGCTAATAAATTCATAAAACACAACAGGCATATTGTTTAACTAAATTCAGTTTATTTGTAAATAAAATAGTGTTAAAACAGTTGTCAACAGAAGTGGCTTTTTTGTCGTGGGTGGTTTTTTTTATGAATAAAAACGGAATATGAAAAGCTGTTACACAAGAATACTTAACCCTCTGGGGTTGATGGACGTGCCGGCGAGTAGATGTTCTCGATTAAAACAAGCCCCAATACACCGTGATACCATGTGTAGATCCTGAGGTAATCTATGTGTAGATCCTGAGAGTGCGTCTGACATGTTTAGTGACAAAAAGGAAGTTGGGAGGCTGTTCCCGGGTTCTAGTGCCTGAATCAAATCGAATCTTGAGACCGTTTTTGACCCAGGAAAAACCCTGTTATAATCGAAACACAGTCTCAAATTAGTGTGAAAATTGCAGTAAATCCAAAATCTATAATAAAACCCAATAACTCTCAGCTGCAGTGTTGGCTTTGTTACTGCATTTTGCAGGGCTGTGTAGAACTCTGTACCAATATTTCTTTATACAAAAGGGAGTAAAGGTGGTTTAACTAGGGTTTCACTTTGTTTTAGATAAGCTGAGATGTGGATGACAGACAAGAACAATGACAGAGTCAAAGACCAAATGTCACCAAGCCTCAGGAGAACACAAACCACCTGTCATGACTTCCACAGATCAAGGCAAAAATAGTACATACACATGAGCTGTGTTGGTGCAAAGGAATCTTGGGACTGTTAATTATATTATTTTCTTAATATAGAAAGACAAAACCTCTTGATTTACTACTGCTTGGGTCGGAGGCGTGTCAGGAATGCAGCTCAAGCATCCAGAAAACCCTGCACAAGATTACGTGGGTGGCATCCTATAACACCCAGTAGTGAGTAAACAAAAAGAAAGTCATGAAACTGATATCTGAGGTAAAGGAGATCTGACAACCATGTGTCGCCTGCCCTCCCTGGGTGGATAATGTGTAAAGGGCTATATAGCAAATTGATGGTAATTATGTTTAGATAAAAAGGAAAGGCTACACCACTTAAGTCCTCACCTTGGACCTTTTGACAGAGCAAAATGGAGCCTTCTGTTCCATGTTAAAAGTTTCTCTATGCTTTTTCAAGTTAAATTTGGGCCTAAGATATTACACAGAATGTAATAGATATTACACATATCTAGAATGTAATCTACATTTGTTCTACACATACTACACATACTCATACTGAGTGAAACAATCAGAAACATAGTAGCCAAATCATTATCTGATAAAATTGGATTACTGAGCATAAGAAATCCTCATGATAATACAAATTGTGATTAAATGACAGGAAAAGTCTCAACTGACGTGTTTAACAAAACCTCAAGTGAAAACAAATGCCAGAGAATGCAAGGCAGAATGCAACTCAATACTCGTAAATGCCTCCTCCCAGATAAGATCTCAAAGCTGGTGCTTAAAGCACAGTGAGGATTGGTCTCTTGTTTCTCCAGTACATTCATTTAACATCTCCCAATGCACAAAGGGCTAAATAGATTAAGCATGAAGATTTGCTACAAACAGGCCAAATTGCAAATCAATAGTAAAAATACTTACTATATAGCCCTGCCAGTTTGCAATTAAATGGCTAGTGATTATCTGGTAATACAGTATGGAACGAGGTTCACAGTGTTAAAGGAATCTTTCATGTTTAACAGTTAATAATAACAATAGAATAGAAAAAAGGAGTAAAAAAAGGCCCATTATTATCTCACTCTCATAATGTTTCAAATCCTTATTCGAACGCGATCAAGTTGAGTGGTAGCTAAACTGATAGTGTGTTCCACTAACAACATGAAGAACTGGGTACCCACATGAGCCAAAAGTGTCATAGCACACAAAATGATGTGGTTACTTGAGCAATTGCACATTCATCTCACGTTTGCTTTTATGACACTATTGTTTAGGTTTAAGTTTAAAGTTTAGCATAGGGGGTATGTTTTGTTGTTTTAAACAAAAACTAATTAATTGCTATTTTACAACACATTAGGAATCATAATATATTTCCATGTTTTGTTTTGTTTTCTAAAATATTGCTATTATTTTAAATGTTTTTGCTTGTAGAAATCATGAAAATAAGACTGAAAAATAGGAGCGTTTGCATCAAGGTCAGCTTTTACTTTTAGATAAAGATAGTGAGTTGACACCAGACTTTATATACAAAGTTGCATGTCCTCAGTATTTGCAGAGACCTCCTTTTCAATATTTATAACTAAAATTTGACAAACAAAATAATCGCTCCTCTCCCCAGCCTCTAAAATATTTTTCTTACATGGCTCTCTGGAACATTAGATTCTGAATGGTCAATGGCACCATCCATTGGTCAGATATAGCTCTGTAACAACCGCACATCCGGGGATTAAGACATATCAGATCGCTCATCTGGGTTCTGCGAGCCATCTCTCCTGCTTCTCGGCTCACTGTGCAATCTCTACAAGTTAATAAAATAATTTCAACTCAAATCAATGTTTCATGTGCATTTATTTATTTGGCAAGTAGTCTTGTAATAGGCAGAATAATGAAGAGTTAGGCGGTTATTTTATAAACACTAACAGAACTCTGATGCAAACCGGAGATTGATTCCAAATGTTCTGTGATTTCTTTCTTCTCAAATTAAATAATTTCAATGCAAATAAATATTTTATGTCCATTTATTTATTTATTTTGGTTAGTAGCCATGTAATAAGCAGGATAATGTACAGTCAGTCAGTTGTTATTGCAAAATAAACCCCTTAAGGGTGATAACAGAACTTCTGATCACCCTGTCAGGGTTTATTATGCGATAACAACTGGGTGACTGTACATTATACCTTATTAATGGCCCAGGATACAAAACAAAATTTTTAGGGTTAAAACACAGCGGATATTTCTTCTCAGAACTGCTATTAAAAAGTCAACCCAGTCACTTAATATTCATGAGATCAGGCTTCAAGATGCAATGAAAATGAATGGTGACTGAGGATGTCAATCCCTAACATTCAGACGAGAGAGACAAAGTCAATGGCCATATCCCTGAATCAACATTTAACCTAATCTACTTATAAACTGAGCTGCAGTACAAATGACTATAGGCTTACAAATCGTAATAAAATACTGTAATTTGTTACAGACCAGCTAATAGAGATTTAGCAAGACCACACAGGTGTTGTGTAGCTGAGAGCAATGTGAAAAAACTCTAGCTAGCACTTCTCAGAAAATCTTTCATTGTCTGACACCTTTGGGGTCCTCCCCTTAAATCCTCGTCTCTAGATTTCAAAGTTATGTAATACGTTTGCGGAACAACAGCACTTCACTGAGCAACATCTTTCAGTTGAATTCTTTTCAGACAATTGAATCGGAGGTCCGCTGAGATGAATACATAAAACAGGAGTTTGCAAATGGGATTCGATTAACAGAGCACTGAGGAGCACATCGTCTGTCTTGCAGCAGGACCTGCTTGTTCCCTGCTAGATTGTCAGGTGGGGGGTTCATGTGTCATTAATGTGGTAAAAGCAGCAGGGAGAAAAGAATTTACAGTTTCTCATGGAAGAGGCTCAGTATGGAAATGAAAAGGAAATGAAAACTCTTATCCTCACCCTCAAGTTGTTTCAAACCCCTATTGATTTTCTGACTTCCATGGAACACAAAAGGAGACATTAAGAAGAATGACAGCCCTTCATTCACTTTCATTTTATGGAAAAAAGATTCAATGAAAGTGGGTGGTGACTGAGGATAGAAAATCTAAAAACACGGTGCGAATCACGAAAAAAAGCACCTGCTGCAGCCTAGCCTTATGTGTTTTCACTGTGTCTCCCTTCCTCATTACTGTTTACAGAGGATCCTGTCACTCTGTCAGCAATCTCTGAAACGTTCTCAAAAGGCTATTTCCAGTCATGCCAGTGCAGCTCCTATTTACTTCAATGTAGAAAGACCAAGATCACAAAAACGGTTGGTCAAGATTATTATCAAAAAACATGTTTCAAAGCACCAATAAAATGTGACAATATTGAAATCATAAATTGTGCTTCTTTACCTCATATTATGCTAAAACGCGGAATTTTCCCGGCTTGTATAACTAATACACATCCACATTAGCGAATTGATTGACAGCTGATTGGCTCTTTTACCTGTAAGGCAGAACTTCCTTTCTACATCTGTTGACCATTGGGCGCTAGAGCTTCTTGGTTGAGAGTTCCAATTTCTCTCATTAATTTAAATAGAAGTGGCCCATCTCTGCTAAATAGTTTCTGATCCCGTCTATCAGGTTCTAGACCTCTAACAGCTTTTAAATGCAGCTTTAAAAATGAGCTCATTTATTAGGTACAAAAACTGCTTGATTAAAATGCAAAAATCCTTGCAATTGTCTCATTGCTGTGATCTGTTCATAATTCTAACAAGTATTACTCACGATCATGCAGGGCTGCCTTTAGCAAACAGAACTGCTGCCAGATTCCCAGGCCTAATTGCTTCATTTTTCTGACATTATGAAGCAGCTGTCTTCTGGCAACACTGCAATACATGGTATCAACACAACTGAAGGCACTTTCCCCCTCTGGCACAACACTTGTTATTTTTCTTTGGCCTTTATGAGAGATTTGTACAAAAGGTGAGGAGTGATCATAAACAAAGACAGGCTTTCTGATGCAATGAGATAGACCAGCACTGTAAATAGAGCGAATAAGCCTAGAAGAGCGTAAAGAATATGACATTAGAACACTGACTAAAAATGCTATAGTAAACAGGCTTACTGTGATCAAAAACAAACATGAAAAATCTATTGGTGTTTCTTTGCAAGTGGATATAAAAAGGTCTAACATTTTATTTTATAGCAACACAATAACATGCAATCAGAGGAAAGAAATGATTTTGTGGTTAAGTAAATACAGCAGGAATGATTTAAGAGAAAAATAAGTACTTTCTACATTGAATAAGTTAGTTTAGGCATGAACTTGAAAATATTAAAGTAAATTATACTTATATATATATTTGTTCAATTCTAATTTAAACATACAGAAATTAGCTTATAAGTCAATATTATTTATGATTGTTTGTAATATTTACAACGCACCCTCAAGGATCAATTCTAAAGTAGAAAAACCTTGTAATATTTTTTCACTGAATTAAAAATCTCAATTTCAACATTTCACTGATAAGTAAAATTATTTCATTTTACTTAACTTTTCAAAGAAAATTTACAATAAATAATTCATGAGTTCAAATAATTTTACTGTTTAATTTTTTTTAAACTCTTTATTATTAATGTCTGGTAACATGATTTGTGAAGCCTTGTTTATTTCTTATGTTCTTGTTTATTCTCCTCAAAATTACCAGTTCATGATAAAGAAAATTATCTGTTGTTGTCCCTATTACCATGTTTTGTGTCGAGTTCTCTGTGTGTGGCCCTGATTCTTCTATTTATAGCAATGCAAAATGTGAAAAATCTGTATATAATGCTCAATTAAGCATAACTATTTTCAAATTACCTCAGATTTCAAAGTAAAAGTTACTTTTAATTGACACATATCACGTTAAGATTTCCTTACTCACTTTATTTAATATTATGTCAGCAAGTTGAGTAGAGTTTACTTAACCCTTTGGGGTCTGAGGGTGTTTTGGGCCCTGGAGAAGTTTTGACATGCCTTGACATTTGTGCTTTTTTCAGTTGCTTAAAAACATATTAATGTCTAAAGTCTGATAACACTGAATGGGCTACTATAATATGTGAGCAACATGTGTGTACAGGTTTGTATTTTTGAGAAAATAACATTTCTGCATGGTTTTTGAAAAAAATACAAATTTAAGTCACTGAAATAAGGCCATATAACACATACTAAACATTTGTCCACAATACTTTTGAGAACTGGATCTTGTAGCCTAGAGTTTTTGCTACAAAATGCTGTGAAAACCATCCTGATCACTCATTCATATAAAACAATATATTAATTGAACTTTTGTAAGACAATTTTAGTGTTGAAAGGCGATATGCGAGGAGGCGTGAACTATCATGAATATTAAGGTAATTTACATCTGAGTACACAAAAGACGCCTCCCCTGGGCCCATCAATGAGGAATGTGACAGAGAGAGAATGAATGTGAGGAGACTTAATGATCAAAATCAAGTTTTAAGTTAAAAGAAATAATCTGACTGTACATTTTCTTTAAATAAAGACTTTACTTAATTTTAGACCTACACTACCGTTAAAAGTAGTCTCTTCTGCTCACCAAGACTGCATTTATTTGATCCAAAATACAGTGAAAACAGTGATATTTTTACAATTTAAAACAACAGTTTTCTATCTGAATATATTGTAAAATGCCATTTGTGATCAAAGCTGAATTTTCAGCATCATTACTGCAGTCTTCAGTGTCACATGATCCTTCAGAAATCATAATAATATGCTGATTTTCTAATATGGGCATATTTAAAGTGCATTTTACTCATTTAACCTGAACTCATATTTGCAAGCACAAGCTTTGTTGATGATAATGAGGCAGCATAAACACTAGTTAAAATATAATCTAAACATTCATATTATTTTTATATCATATTTATATTATACAGCATACCTGCTTTAGCCGAAACAGCATTTAAATGTAACTAAAACTTGCTTATTAGGGCATATTTAAAATTTCAATACTCTGAATCCTGTTTGGCAAGTCAGGAAACACTCCCACTAGTAAAATATGTTCAAGTTTATATAAAATAGCATGTCAACTAATGAAAACTAGTTGACTTACTCGTCGGAAATTGTATCCTCGGCTGGATCAAGTCTCTCTTCAAAATACAAATGTTCATCCCGCACTTCTTCTGAGGAAAATGTTAACTCTTCCTTAATATCCAGAAGTTTCATCGCCTGTGTATAGTTACAAACACGCAGTAAAATGAATGAATTGTTTACATCAAACCTCTGAACACAGTCGGGGGCGTGTACATTTGCATTGATCACTTCAGTACATTAGCGTATGAATGGCGCACTCTGCTGGTGGGTGGGATCACATTAGAGATAATGATGATGAACCGGTAAAAAATGTACATCGCTTTGTTTCATACAAATTACATTGCAGGAGAATATTTGTTTTAAATTTGAATTGTTTTATTTAAAAGTAGACATTTTAAGCTTTCTTTAGACATATGTTTCATGTTTGCTTGATAAGTATTTGCGGAGTTTCAGGTCATTTTTTTGACGCGTTTCAGAAATATGCTTGTGGACACAGAGACAGCTGAAAGCTCACCCTTTTTATTTTCTTTATTTTACAAAAGCACAAGATTTTGTTGTTATTGTGAGTGTACACAAATAAAAGTAGACCCTTTATAGTCTCTAATGATGTCTTACACGTATCTGTATGCCACAAAATGACAGAGTATTTTAAGTTGTTTCTGCTGTAATGATGAAAAAATCCAGCAGGATGCGCCGGCGACCCCAGAAGGTTAATTTTATGCCATTAATTTTATACTTAGAAAAACTGTGTGCAAAATCTTGCTAAATAAATTGAGAGAAACTTACTAGTCTTTTTTTTTCAGTGCTATTAGTCAAATAATAGTTAAATAATTCCAACAGACTAATGAATTCATGTATAATACAGACTATGGTCGATAAGGAATATTTATGGGCAGTAAATTAATGACCAGACATGGGCAGGTGTGGCAAAAAGTAAATTTTGGACCGCAGCTACAGATGACTGAAGTGTATGAACTGGCCTTTGATTTGAAGTATAAGGACATTGGGCTTTGGCTAAAGGTCAGGGAGTATTTCCAACATTCATATGTTGAGAGCAGAAATAGCACAGCGGTTATGGTTTAAATCTTTTTGGCAGGAGTGATGACAGCCAATGACAAGCCGAGAAGCTGCATGAACTGTACAGCACAGGGTACTTTGACACTGAAGAGCATCAGAGGATTGTTTTGCTCTAGCTCTCCAGGCAAGAATACTGGTTTCAAAAGGTTTGGCTTAATTTAATTTAGATTAAGGTCTACTCAAGACATGCACATTTCAATTCGCAATTCAAATAATTTATTATTTTCAGTTTGGTTTTTCATGCAAATCAAGGTAATTTATCTTCAGAAATCTAAGTTGAGCCCAATCAGTGGATTACCACAGAAAATATTTTGATTTGTCTCTCAGTATATAAAAATATGTACCACAATATGACTATTTTTTGGGGGGGGGGGGGGGGGGGGGAGTTAATGGGGCTAAGAGTTCCGGAGGGTTAAAGTGGAAATTAATATTTTGTTAAAGCACTTATATTAAATATGAAAGGTACAAAAATGTGTTTAAAAAAATCACTTTGTATGTCACTGAGCTAACATTTTTTTAATGTAGGGTAAGATACTGACTGTTGATGAATAAGGAAACTTTAATCACTGTGAAAATGACAAGCGCCAACCTCGCTGAGCAAATCACAGGCACATAATCTAAAATCAATTAGTCAATTTGTTACATGATATCCTGTCCTCTGACACACTCCAGTTAACAGTGAACTGGTCTGGGTGTGTGCAGGGTGATTAGTATATTGGCCTGAAGATATCCACCCAGTAGTCTATTAACCTAAATGAGGGAAAAGGAAATAAAAACCTTATAAAGAACACCAACGAACCCCATTTGAACAGCAATCCTTTGTTTTCCCACAAGAGAATATAGTTATTAACCAGTAAGTGCACAGGCACTCTATCATGGTGTCAGTGAAAAATCTCAGGTTGTTTTCTTTAACATTTTTTTTATTGATTCCATACTCAAATTAACACAAACAGTACATGAAAACACGGCATCAGCATTAGTCAACATGTCGCCCGCCCCCACATCCCAGTTGTCAACAGACACACATATAGAGACAGTCCAAAGAAAATACTTGATGATATAAAGACATAAAAAAAAATTACCAAAAAAAAAAAAAAAAGGGTGCATATATTAATTAATTTACATATATTTAATCACATTTAAAACTATAAGTCCCTCTCCACTGCCCCTTCCCGAGAGTCCTCCAAAAAGGCCAAATAGTTGACTCACTTTTTATCAAACAACCCCCGGTTGCCTAGCCTTCTATATGACAAATGCCACCACCCTGCCCATCTCTGTGCACCAATCCTTTAATGAGGGTGCACCAGCCGACTTCCATTCCCTAAGGATGACCTGCTACCGATAATAATACTGGCTAGGACCCAATTTTTCATGAATTATCCCCTATATTAATGACCGACCACATTGCCTAAAATACAGAAACTGGGGCAAAAATAGCAGGGTGTAACGTAACTTCTCCGGTTAGTTTGATAGAAAGGCTTTGCAATGGTGAAATAAGGCAAGGAATTACCATTCAATACAAAACCAGGGAGGGGCTCTCTCAGGTGGAAGCGACCAATGAGCCAAATGTCTGAAAATGAATACATAATGATAAAACAAAATTTTAGGTAGGCCTATCCTACCTTTGTCAATCTGCTTAGTAATCGACTTACTGAAATGGACGACTTACTTGGAATGGACGTTTACCATTCCAAATGAAGGACTTTGCTATGGTATCAAATTGCTTAAAATAAGAGAGGGGTACATCTATAGGCAGAGATTGTAGCAGGTAGTTGAATTTTGGAATACAATTCATTTTAATAACATTAACCTTCCCAATCATAGATAAATGTAATGAAGCCCACCTGCCCACATCGCTCGAAAACCTTTTTATTAAAGGGTCAAAATTAACCAACTAAATCACAAATTTGCTGGGAATAAAATTCTCAAATACTTAATTCCCTGTTTGGGCCACTGGAAGGCGCCAAGCTGAAAAGTAATAAAATATCAATATTTTTACACATCCTGTGAAGTGTAACGTTGCTCTACGGGGCTTGCACACATTTGCTTCACTATGATCAAGGACTGAGTCCATCAAAAGATTCTCCTCACAATATTATATCATGAGGGGTGCCAGCAGCTTGCAACATCCCTTCAAGATCTATAAAAAAGCCCTTATCATCAACATTAGGTGCATAAATATTTGCCAAAATAAGACTTTGTCCCTTAATTTCAGCTAAAACAATAATGACTCTTCCTAATTTATCTTTACTCTGTTTGAGACATTTGAATTGTAAATGTTTACTTATCAGTGTAATGACTCCCCTGCTCTTACTCAAGCCAGCACTATATATATATATATATATATATATATATATATATATATATATATATATATATATATATATATATATATATATATATCTCTTTCCAACTTTTTCAGCTTCCAATTTTTAAAAAAAAATTTTTGTAGATTTTTTTCCCCCTTTTCACCCAATTTGGAATGCCCAATTCCCGTGTTTTTAAGACCTCGTGGTTACGTAATGACTCGCCTCAATCTGTGTCTCGATCTATAAAACAAACTCCAGCCAATAGGGAGAATAAACACAGAGCATGTGGATTCATCCACAAAACAGTCCTGAAGGTGTGTTATTCTTCAAAATAAACTCCAGCCGATAGGCGGCACCACAACAAAAAAAACATGCAGGTTCCTCAAACTGTCAAGCGAATGTTCAGTCAGTCCACTCAGCTGCAACGCGAGTACCACAATATGACTTACTCTATTGACTTTATTAATGATATCGCTTGCTGTGGGCATATGAATGTTTTACAGCTATCCTTAGCATCTATTCTCAATATCAGTGCGAAAGCAGCCTTCCGTTGATGTAAAAATTTCTTGCATTACTTGAATCGATCACGTTTCTCTCTTCTTGAGTTCGTAAAGTCTGGGTACAAGAAAATGCTGTGGTTCTTCCAAGAAAGCCTTCCTTTACTCCAATTGATTGGAGCCTGTCTCCCTTCGCGGATCGCCAAGCAGGAACCCTGTGAGAGCGCTCGATTTCCAGCTTACGGCCTGCCATTTCGAGCAGACTCGGAATGAGCCCATCAAGGAATTCCACCATATCCTTTCCCTCCCTTCCCTCCAGGACTCCCACAATATGGACGTTATTTCGCCAGCTACGGTTTTTCATGTCCTCCTACTTCTTCCAGACACGCTCCAAATCCATCTTGGTTGCTAGCGAATTAGCAGATAATTCCCTCTCTGATGACTCCAGGTAATGACCCCACTCTTGTAACCACATCAGTAATCTTCGCCTCCATGGTGGTGATCGATTGGCAAATCACAGCAAGATCCTCCAAGTCAGCAACGACCTTCAGCATTACGACATGTTCAACATCTCCCGTCACATTGCCCGCACCTCTCCGACCAAATCGACTCCCAGGCCCACAGCCTGCTCGGGGGTGTCAGCTTGATCACATAAGTATCTTTTAATGACTCCAGAGCCCCAGGATTTTGAATTCTTTGACATATTGTCCTCCTAGAATGGTTATGGAACCGTGAGTATCGAATCTCACCAGTTTATGTAATAAAAAGTATTAAATCTAATTTAAATTATTAGTATTAAATTAAATCGTTCACATGTCCGATCCTGGCATGACGTGACTCCCCCCAATCTCATGTTGTACCTAAAACTGACATTTCCTACAGGATAATATTATATACAATTCTAATTTAATTCACTCTGAGGGCTTTACTGAGCAGAAGATTATTTACTTTGTGTAAGGAAACTGGTTAATTGAACAGTGATCATGAAGGCATCATATTTCTACAGTGTGAACAGCGGTAAGTGCTCTGTCCCACAGGGCTATGAGACTGGTGAGTTATGAAAACGTTCAATGGAGTCCATCGTGTAATGAAATATAGGGCTATGTATTGACACAGATTTCCCATTTTAATTTGATTCCGATTCACAAGCACTCGATTTGATTGCGATTCTATATAATTTCTTCTGTGTTTATTTCAGTTATTATGTTCCTTTTGCTTATGCTGTTAATTATGCAAGGGACCTTCTAACTAGATATATTAGGAAAATATTAATTCTTACTAATATTATTTTATTACTTTTTCATTATTTTGGTTACATTTCGCTTTTTAAATCAATGTATTCAATCAATAAATAAGATATTATATTTCAATTCTTTAAACTAAGCCTGAAACATGAAAAGTTAAGATTGAAAGTTTTATTATTATTATTACTTTTAAAGACAGTTCCTTTAATTTACAATTTAGCTAAAATGGAAATATTAGCTAATAATTCTGCTAAATAAATATACAGAATTATGATACAAATATGCTACTTACATTCTTTTATTGATTACATACATTTAAAATATTTAAAATTAAAATAGTAAAATGCATATTTAATGGAAGTGTATTCTTATCTAGTAAATAATAATTTACTGATGGAATAAAATTAGACATTAGGATTATATTTCCCCATAGCATTATTATACACAATATTCAGCATTATATACAGTAGATTAATAGTGTAGATTGGCACTATTATTAAACCTCTGTAAACTTTTTTTTGCATTCATGTGTAAACTAAATTTTTGTAGACCTCCAGCATTTGTATGCCCACATTATGTAGGCATAGGTCATTGCACGTACTGGATGGAATAGATGCTAAAATAATTAAGACAAAAATCTAATCTCCACGATGCTCATCGTCACATTTTATAACCGCAATGTAATGTGCCATGATAAACCGTTACACCACGTATTGTTTACAACAATGTAAATGCACCCCAAGATGCTGTGTGATCGGATCGTATTCAGATCTGAAACCACATTCGGAGGTGGTCAGTGACAGATTCTGACCACATTCAAGGAGATGTCAATGCAAATACGTCTTCACTTTCCAGATACAACTATGATACAGTGTGTGATGAGGTTATGCTACACTCATCCATTGTTAAAGTACTGTTTTGCCATTTCTTGTCTTTTTCTGTTTATTCTGCCATTGCAATATGAACACAACAGACACCATCTTGCAATCTAGTCAATAAAACAATAAAACTTGCAAACCCGAACCATAAACAAAATCCCATCAATTATTCCATTGGAATACACTTGGAATATCTTGTCAAATCCCCACTTGCTCAAGTCTCTCTCCTATTTTCTAATCACAATGTGGCTCAAGCAAGACTCACATGAAACCAGGCTTCACTCAGATGTTTCAGATGAGAAGCATATTTAGCACTTACAAAGCACCGAACACTAAATTATTAATATTACATTTGCATCAGTGACACAAAATCTTGTTTTGGCTACCGCCAAAAAATGTTCAATGAAGGAAAAACCCTAACTTTAAAAGTGATGGAAAGCATTTGAATTATCTGTCAGTGTTTTTAAAATTCACTAAATGATGGAGAATTTTCAGCTACCACAGCCTCTAAATCTAATATGTGAGAAGAATTTTCAATTTTGCGTAGGTAACTTTGATCTGATCTCTATAGGATCACTGTGGAGACACGTTTGACTGCAAGGTGTAAATGCTATCTAGCTAAAGAATATCCAGATACTATCTGGATATAAAATGCATTTTAATGCAAGGTGAAAATGAGGCCTAGGTGTCATCAGAAACTGTTGTTTCAGATGGAGAGCAAGTTATGCATTTTTGATGAGTGATTACAAGCATACATTATGCTGAAGGAGAGAGTTGGTTGGCTGATATTGAAAGCAATTTCTCTTCAGAAAAAAAAAACAAATAAAGGGGAGGATGCTTGGCAACATTTCACAGAATTAGGAGTACTACAAACAAAAACAAGTCTGTCTCATAAATATAGAAAGTACTACTAAATGCACATTTAAATATCGTTAATGGGATGTTTAATGAGCTCTGTGCTTTAAGAGACCACAGGCACCAAAAAGAGAAAAAAACAATAACTTATTAGCTCAATTTCATTATTAAATCTAATGAAGCAGAAAAGCAATCAGACTATGGTTTGCTTGAGTGAGCCATAATCTTTTGATGTGCGTGCCTGTCATGTCAGTGCCTTACATGAGCATGACTACACCCAAACATGAACAGTAAAAAACCCTAAACTAAGCCAATTGGTTATGCTATCAAGCAAGGCCAGTTATGTAACTCACGTGCCAGCTGCAATTAAACCTATTTTTTTAGGAATTAAAAATACAGATCCATCTCTTCCAGTGTGACAGTGAATGTTTCTTGACCTTGTCAGGCAATATATCGGGGCCTATACACATAGGTTGAATATCTAGGTGCCTATACACATCCACAATCAAAAAACAAATATGCATTAGTGTGGAAGTGGTCTTAATCACTTCATGCATCTTGACTGATATGATTGCTACACAATTGGGTATACACATTCTAAATACACTTGGCCACATATGTGTCTCTGCAAAGTCTTGTTTACTTTAGTGATTGTGCAAATGTCAGGCAGAGAAATTTTGGTGTTTTAGAGTTCTAATAGAACACTTTCTTCAACCCACTTGGCAAGAGAGAGCAAGAGTCTGGTTCCAGAATAAAAATCCCATAAATGTTTTTCTCATAGAGAAATTAATTATTAATGATTACTTTGAAATCTTTAAAGACATACCTACCTTGAGCTCTGAGGTTGTTAATCAATGGTATATGGTTCTACTGAAGTAGTACTGGGCGATCAGGCTTAATCCTGTATATTTAGATGTGCGAGACCAGTCAACTAGTTGACAAAATGGTTCTGATGCTGCTAGACTAGTCGACATTGGAATTACTAGTTGGTTAATATTTTTCCCCATTAAATTGTTCAACATTTTAACACATTTTCATTTGGCTTTATATTTGTACAGAGGCTGTGCTTAAATTACTGTCATATTAATGTTACACATTTTAAATATAATTAATAATATAAATATTTTTAAAAAAAAAAGAAGCTATCTGGAGCAGATATGAAGTTTCATTTCACCTCAGGCTGTGCATACTTCTTCACTCTCTCACTCGCGGTGCGTGCAGGAAAATGACCTCTCTCTAGTAAATCAGCAAATTAGCTATAAAATCACTTCGGTGGTGGTCTGGGAAGTGGATGGCTTGAAAGTCCCTATGGATGTTTTCACATTTGATTCTTCTTTAAATCTGTGTGTGCTTGTAAGTTATTTTTCCGCTGTTCAGGCTTTTTCAAGAGCAGGATAGTCGCCTCAAGAAAGTCAAGTCCGTCTTTCACCGGACCATGTTGACGTGTTCATTTTGCTCATCAAAAAATGTATGCTTCAGAGTAAGTAGCCTAGAAAATTACTCTTTTAGGCTGTATGCTATTTTTTTAATCTGCTGATTAAGAACGCTATTTTCAAAGAGAAGCCAACTGCTTAATCTTTTATTCTGTGTGCATGTCATGTAAATAACACATTAGTTTTATTATAGGCTGCATCACAGGCCTACTTTTTCCTATCCACAATATTCTCAGCGAGTCCACTGTATTTTGCTAGGTGGGGTGGAATTTTCTGTTGGCCAGTGGAAGTGCGATTGGTTTGCGTTTTGTGTGTAGCATAAAACGATAACATAAACAATAGCATTATTGTGCTAACAGGTGTGTGTACATGTGCTGAAAGTTCATTAGACATTTCTGAGAGTTTGTTCAGTTTGTTCATTTCATTTAGGTGGTGGTGGCATAATGGCTAGAGCACAGGGCTGCTAATCAGAAGGTCAATGGTTCGAACCCCACGGCCACCACCATTGTGCCCTTGAGCAAGGCACTTAACTCCAGGTTGCTCCGGGGGGATTGTCCCTGTGATAAGGGCTCTGTAAGTCGCTTTGGATAAAAGCGTCTGCCAAATGCATAAAATGTAAATGTAAATTTCTATTCAGCGAAGGCCTTTGTGAATGCTTCACATGTTTGGGAATGGCATTATTAAGGAGTATAAAAAGGAATTGTGCTTTTGTGAGTAAAGATGATGTTTTCAAAAGTTTTCCTGCTGTGATGCTAAATGGATAAATTCTACAGCGAAAGACCATAATTATTAGATGAGACATGTACAGTAGTGAGATGTTTTATCATGTTTGAAATTAACTGTATTATGTTTTTCCTCTTTCCTGCATTTTTCCTGCCTGCAATTAATTTTCTTTTGTGTATCTTTGCAGAATGTGCATGTCTTCCCTTAAGGTGAAAAGGTGATTTCGAAAACAGTGTGGAGATTAATTTAGTATCAATGAAATTTTGTTTGTACAGTGCTTTTAATAATACAAACTGTTTTATAGTTGCTTTACAGAGAACATTTAACTTTTGTGTACTATGTTTATTTGTAATGCATGTAGTTCTTTTTTTATGGTAGTTTATTGTGTGGCTGCTAAAACATCATTATTTCCTACACAAGAACAATAAATTCAATATATAAATAGGATCAGTTGTTCAGTTAACACTAAAACATTTAATGTAGGTTATAGCATTTAGATACGGAGATTATGTAAATGAACAATTATAAAGCTAGATTGAGCTTACTACACATTAATTTTCTGCAAAATATTTTTATTTTATAAAAAACAAAATAATAATACCAGCATGTCAGTATAATCGCCTGATTCCTGCAATACATGAGCATCCTGCTGTCTGAGCCTCCCCTGCATCTGCAGTAAGTAAATAATCTCAGTAAACCATCTCTTCAGGTTCTGACTAGACTCAATATATGCTTTAAAATAACCATAATTATCTACAGTTCTCAAAACATGTCCAACTTTACTGCTGTGAAGGCGCTAATAAGCTACATAGCTTTTCAAGTCTGCTCAGGTACTTCCATCAATGGAAAAAGACAAAATAAAATAACTAAAATGCTTCTATATTTGCAATATTTGGCCATTAACCTGAAATACATACATATTCATTAATAGATAGGTGAGGAAGAACAATATCATCTTGCTATAATTTTGTGATCGTTTGTTCTCAAATTTCCGTCATGTTTAATGCTGCATTAGGTTAATGTACGTCATGAAATATACGCAACTTTTCAGCGCATTTTTCTCTCTCGTAGATCTGGCTTATCTGTTAATTATATTCAACAATATGAATGTTTTAATATGTTAAGAACCTTTTAATTGGAGAATTCCATTTAGAACAGGCTGTGTTACTCAATTGGTCCTGCATTATTCATTACGTTTTTTTTTCAATAAATATACCTGTATTTATTAACGTTGATTTAGTGAATTTGTGTCATGTTCTATATTTTATGTACGATTATAATGCAAGGCATGCACGTCGCAGATGCCTCTTTTGCCCCTTTTCAACAGAATTTAGCATTGGATTTGGAATCGATTGAGTATTTTAATCACTTAAACCATTTTTTTTTTTTTTTTTTTACTGTTTTCTGAAGGATGGTTTCTTTTTAAACTTGCCAACTCCAAAATTTCCATTGAAACATTCCATTTGTTCCGCACACCCCTACTGTATATCATGGCAACAAATATTTTTCAGTAATTCTTAGTCTAGATCCCGATCTGTAAATATCAGTGTGTGCAAAATGCCATCTGGCTGCACTTGAGACTGATATTGAGTGCGACAAACTAACTAGGGAAGGGCATTTTGTAGTAATTTTGCTGTCAGGTAATCTAAACCACAAAAAACTAGTAATCAATTATGACGGTTCAGGTGGAAAGCGAATGCTGCAGTCATTCATGGACTATTCTATCAGATAACACAAACGGCTCCTTTGATAGATGACAAAACATCTGACTGATACAGAACATGCTTTGTAACAACCGATGATTCAGCCAGGTAGCAACCAGGTGGCAAATGAGCCACTTTCTAAATTTATAACAAAAATAGTTTTTGCATCTTCTTCATCAATCCACT
Source organism: Moxostoma hubbsi (assembly GCA_032164185.1). NCBI lineage: Eukaryota > Metazoa > Chordata > Actinopteri > Cypriniformes > Catostomidae > Moxostoma > Moxostoma hubbsi. The sequence continues at coordinate 12,069,947 of JAVLUX010000011.1, read as the reverse complement.
CTCATTTGTCAGAATTCCTCTCGATGGCACCAACATGATCACATGGGAAGTCGGCATGCCCTAGGATTGGACACTGTGGCAGGGCAGAGGGCGGGGCCGGGTCATGATGATACACCCCCGGTCCCGTATCAGGCTAATCAAGCCTCTGAGAGAGAGAAACCAGAAGGCAGACAGTGATAACACCTATGTTTATGTAGATCATTTTGTTTATGCGCCCTGTGTTGAGAGAATAAAAAAAAATCTCACCTCAAACCTGCTTCGCTGTCTCCTGACTCCTCCATTGCCAAACCAAAGAGCTTTACAGTGGTGCCAAAACCCGGGTTTGGAGGAGCACTGCTATGGAGTTTTCACTGCTGGCTGAAGTCGTTAATGCCCTCACCAACATCCAGCAGACACAACACCATGCCCTCTTGGAGGTTCGCCGGGAACAAGAACAACGCTTCCAAGCCCTGCTTCAGGCACAAGTGGAGGACCGGCAGGTGCTGCGAAGCCTGATCGCCAGGGAGGGGGCTGGCGCTGCCTCCTTCTCGGAGCCCGTCCCACCGCTGGCCCTCGCAAAAATGGGGCCAAGCAAAAATCAGGAGGCCTTCCTCGGCCTGTTCGAGAAAACTGCGGCGGTATGGAGGTGGCCTCCCGATCAATGGGCGGCCCACCTATTGCCCCTGCCACAGACACATTATGCTAACTTACTGGAAAGTGCCATCTCCCATCAGAAATGTGGTGCAACAAAAAGCACTTTGCACCAGCAGTGTGGGTGACCTGGGTTCGGATACTGCGTAATTAGGGCTGCACGTTTTCAAGTTTTTCATTAACCGTTAACCGAGGCCCTTAACGGTTAATACTCGGTTAACCATAGTGTGTGCCAGGGATGGAAATTAACTTTTTTTGTCCACCGGCCACTGTGGATTTCAAAATCTACCAGCCACTCAATGTTTTTACCAGCCACTTTCTTGTTTTTAACCGACAATGTGTAACTGCATGTGAAAATTAATACTACAAGATCTACAATACTTAAGCCGTTTATTTAATCTCAAGTCTCAATGAAATACTGGCATTTTCTCTTTCTCTCTTATAGCCTACACACACAATCCATGAACTGATATTCATTTCAGTTCGCATACGAGGAAAACACAATGTTACGGACGTGAGCGCTCTGAAAGCGGCACTGAAAGATGCTTTAAAACTTCCACAGAGACATCAAACAGAAAGCACAAAACCTTTCTTTAAAATGAATTTCGTTTTGTATTAATTGTGTCTTAATTTTAATCAATGTTTCATCAACCAATTGCCTGGATTTAATAAATAAGAATTAAATATAGCAGACGATATAATCACGAAGCGGAGGCGCCGGCGCGTGAACTGGAGCTCGTCTCATAAATGAACCGAAACTCAGTGAATAAGGTAGCCTTGCCTCACAGACATGTCTACTTAAACAGAATAATTCAAAACTAAAGAAAACAGACACAGACTGCTCTCTGCTTATGTAATCCGTAAGAAATGTGCATTTCTCTCTGGTGCGTTACTGCGAAGACCGCGAGTCAGCATCATCAACTTCATCTTTGCAAATGACACGGACAAAGAAAAGACTTGTTTATTAATAAATAATTAAAATATCTCCTTGCTATATTTTACATATTTATAATCATTACTTTTGCCGGTTCTTTGTGACAGATTTTAGGAGCTTTATTGGCAGCGCCACGCCGCCACCCTTACATGAGCGCGTCACCGCACCCACCAGAATAGCCCCGTTTTTTTGTTAAGGATTTGTTTACTGTGTGTGTGATTCATTTAATGGAAAGCACATTCACTGAGTTGTCTTGCTAATCAGTGTCTCCTCGTTTATTCAAACTAATTTGTCCTTTAACAGACGAACGTCGCATGATGCTATTTTTATTTACCCGCCACGGTGGCCGGTAGGTGAAGCGAGTTTACCCGCCACAACACAAAATCACCCGCATTTGGCTGATGCTAATTTCCATCCCTGGTGTGCCCGGGTGTTGGCTGTTGAGATGGTACAACAACGAGGTTGTACTTGAAGTATATCTAAGCACTGCATTGCAATACTTGCATTTTGCCCCGTCATTCTCGATTTTAAAGTGCTCCCACGCTGTGCTTTTCTTTGCCCGCTTCATATTAGAAAACTGGTCAAGACTACTTCTTGTGGACATTACAAATGTCTGGGAGCGCTCTGGCAGTCTCTGGTGGTGCAAAAATGTATTACAACTAAATTCAATACACGCCATTGACGCCACTTTCACTCGGTTACACAATTTTTAACGGTTAATCGGTTAACCATGGACACCCCTATGCGTAATAAATAATTAGTGATGAGCACGATTCGGAGGTTGCTTTTTTACCCCTCAAACAATAAGTTTCTACCCCACTGATGGTTGGGTTTAGGTTTGGCTTTGGTTTCAGCTTATAAAATATGCATTCCTCTTCCCTGTTACATCATGTATAGCTTTTGATGCACCTTCATGAAAGGAAAATAGCTTGCACGTGCCCATACGTCCAACAATACTTACAGCTTGGAACACTAGGGACAGTGGTAATTTGGTAAACACAGATCGATTTAAGCAGAAACAAAAGTAAACCTACTGTTTGCGATTTCAATGAGAAATCAGTATGGCATCTTTTTACCGGGAGCACCTCAATAATGACAACATTTCAGTGGGTGACGCTCTGCTCATTTTGAGATGGAGATTAAGATTTTTAAAGAGTGCAGGAAAGAGACTGGAGGGAAAACAATCTGCAAATTAAACCTCACAACATGCCGAATGCAATATTTAGTTCTCTCTCTCACCCTTTCTCTCTCCCCTGCTGAAAGGAACGGTTGCCATAATTGCCACAAACACTAATGAGAGTGTGTGGCAGGAGGAATGTAGAAACATCAGCAAGGGGAGGGAGGGTGCAAGCTTGGGTCTACCTGAGGAGAGAGATCATAATATATTCACATTACACCACAGCCACTTTGATTTCAAAGAGCCACATGCAATAGCGTGTCAGACAGAGCATTGAGGTGAGCATTTGTGCACAGCAAAGACAGACACACGAAAGTGACTCACACATCAAGACCTGTGTGGCATATAAATGTGGCAGACAAATGTACAGATAATCACCAAATCTGCAAAACAAGCACGCTGGTTGTGTATTTGCTAGTCGGCAAGGGATTTTGGACAAATTTTATCATGAATGTTTCACATTCATAATGCGGGGAATTCCTGCACACTTTATTCACTTTAGCATGTACAGTTGAAATCTGAAGTTTACATACACCTTAGTAAAAAATATTTAACAATTTCACAATTCCTGTCATTTAATCGTAGAAAATATTCCCTGTCTTAGGTCAGTTAGGATCACCATTTTATTTTAAGAATGGGAAATATTAGAATAATAATAGAGAGAACTATTTATTTCAGCTTTTTATTTCTTTCATCACATTCCCAGTGGGTCAGAAGTTTACATACACTTTGTTAGTATTTGGAAGCATTGCCTTGAAATTGTTTAACTTGGGTCAAATGTTTTGGGTAGCTTTCCACAAGTTTCTCACAATAAACTGCTGGAATTGACACATTCCTCCAGACAGCACTGGAGTGTAACTTTTTCAGTACTGCCCACAAATTTTCTCACTCCAATACCTCTACTTTGAAGCCATTTTGCAACAACTTTGGAGGTATGTTTGGGGTCATTGTCCATTTGAAAGACCCATTTGCAACTGAGCTTTAACTTCCTGGCTGATGTCTTGAGACCAGGCACCGCTCATCACCTGGCCAATACCATCCCTACAGTGAAGCATGGTGCTGGCAGCATCATGCTATGGGGATGTTTTTCAGCAGCAGGAATTGGGAGACTAGTCAGGATCGAGGGAAAGATGAATGCAGCAATGTACAGAGACATCCTTGATGAAAACCTGCTCCAGAGCGCTCTGGACCTCAGACTGGGGTGAAGGTTCACCTTCCAACAGGACAACAACCCTAAGCACACAGCCAAGATAACAAAAGGAGTGGCTACGGGACAACTCTGTGAATGTCCTTGAGTGGCCCAGTCAGAGCCCAGACTTGAACCCGATTTAACATTTCTGGAGAGATCTGAAAATGGCTGTGCACCGATGGTCCTCATCCAACCTGATGGAGCTTGAGAGGTCCTGCAAAGAAGAATGTGAGAAACTGCCCAAAAATAGGTGTGCCAAGCTTGTAGCATCATACACAAAAAGACTTGAGGATGTAATTGGTGCCAAAGGTGCTATTGAGCAAAGGCTGTGAATACTTATGTACATGTGATTTTTTTTTTCTTTCGTTTTTATTTGTAATAAATTTGCAAAGATTTCAAACAAACTTCTTTCCCGTTGTCATTATGGGGTATTGTTTGTAGAATTTTGAGGAAAATAATGAATTTAATCAATTTTGGAATAAGGCTGTAACATAACAAAATGAGGAAAAAGTGAAGCGCTGGGAATACTTTCCAGATGCACTATAAATATATAAGATACATTCTCTTAAAGCAACTGTAAATATTTTATACGGTGCTTCTCAAGTAAATGTATTTCGTTTTTTAGACAATTCTAAAATGGAAAGCAAGAGAAAAAACTTGATAACAATAGTATTTTTTGCAGTGAATTTCTTTACTGAATTAAACTTAATAAAAAGTATGGACTTCAATTGTCATTTAAAGGTATTTTTAAAAGACGATTTTGTCCTCTTTATTGTTAGTAAGCATGTTTAATCCAACCTTTTAAGTCGGGCCACAAGCTGAATAATCGGTTAAGAGCTAATGATTAATCATACCAATAATTGCTGAATAATCATTCTAATAATCGTTCTAATAATCGATTATCAAAATAATCGTTAGTTGCAGCCCTAATGCAGACAAACAATAAAACATATTTTGACTGTTTTCTGGAAGAAAGACCCTCTTGTGCTCATCATTTGAGCAACTACAACACTTCTTAAACCAAAAGACTATTCACCCCTCCAGTTTTGATATGTCAATGTGATATATTGAAAAACATCTAGGTAGAATACTTATATCTAGCAAGTGGGATACGCAAAAAATAAAATGGTTTAAAAGAACTTGTTCTGTGTCTTTTAAACAGACTCTTCAAAAAACAAGATTTAAAAGTTGAGGAACAAAGCGTACCGAGCCCATGAGTTCAGCTAGATGCCAAAGTTGTTTGAAAGGTTGACCTTTGTTTCATGAACAGCAACAAGTAGTCGACAGTGAGAAGACTTTGATAAGAAGTTCACTCTAGAGAGTGTTTTTCTTCAAAAAAGTGTCTTTCTGTCTCTCGTTTTCAGGTAAAGATTTGCAGTAACACTCTGAGCTCTCTTTTGAAGACTGCTCCAAGTAAAAGCTAACCTGAAGAAATATGTTTTAGATAAGATTTAAAAATGCCTTAAGCCTGTGCTTCTCAAATATCAACTGGAATTGAATTCTACAATTTAGGAGCATAAGATGAAAAATCCCAGAACAGAGCCATCAACAGATAGAGTTATAGAACCAGCTGGTGAGGAGAGCCAAGAATCAAAACTTCAGTCTTATTACAGTTTATTACTGAAAATTGTTAGTAATTCATGTTTTTATCTCAGAAATACAATTTTTAAGATAATTCCTTATCTCACGGGAAAACATCATGTCTAAAAAAAAAACACTTTGTCGCATAAGTTTAGGTTTATCGAAGCAGAAATCTGCCCTTAAGTCGTTTCCATACAGAAATGTGTGTTTATCGCTAATTTGCCTCCCAGATGTCCTTAATTTTTTTCCTCTGAATTTTTGGCAAAATGGGGAGAATATTGAGATAATTCAATGAAATTAGCCAGCTTACTGTCATTTTAAGTTCACAAATAAAAGCAATCAGAAGAGGAGAAATTGCAATCAAAAAGGAACAGTTGTCCTTCTGATAGGACTGTAATATTGGTCCTGATGTTGCGCCTATCGCAGGTTGCCACTGGTTCCGACCGCGAATCGTCATGACCATGTTCAAGTTAGCAACCTGCACCAATTTGCGGGTGAAACTTTCGGTCTTAGTATAAGGACCATCCATCGATATGTATATGCTGTCTGCACAGCTATTAAAGAAAAAAATATGTGGTGTAATATCAGGGTTTACATATGATACATTCCTGATATTCAACAGGCTATTTTGAACAATCATCTAATCTAAAGCATTGCCATCACATCTGCATAATGTCCCGCATATTTGTCCAGCAAATTTTAACGACCAACTGAACATGATTGTCATCTAAATCTAATTTTAACATCATAATGCAATTTACATTTTCTGAAGAAGCTCAGCAAATGTGATCAGAGTTAGATTTAAAATATTTAAACATTTTAAAATGTTCAAAAGCTCATTTTCTGAAATTGAACTCATTGGACAAATAGTTCTGCTAGTTTATAGTCTTGAAAAACGTGCAGAAAATTCTGAGAATGTCATTCATAAGTAACAGAATGAATGTACAGAACAAGCTAATTTAAGTTTGTGTAAAGAAAAGGCATATATAGGTCTAAAAATATATATATTTTTGTTTGGTAAATAATTTTTTTAATTTAATGCTTTTTTCGTTTGGTAATTTAATTTAATAAAGGAAATTTTGCCGGTATTTTTTCTAAAGTAAGCTAAACAATAATTTAATACTCTCCTAATATTGTGTATTTATTTTTTAATTAAAAACATCTTTGCGCAGAGAAGTGGTATGTTTTTTGTTTTGTTATTTGTATTGTGGGCAAATTGCATGACTGCCATATATTATTTTGAATGGTGTGGAAAAGAAACTTTAATAAATAAACGGATGGCTACCGCGCTTAAATTAATAAAAAACAGTGGCATTCATTTCTTCTTGCACTTGTTGATGTGAATGATATGAGATATTTGTGTTGGCACTCCTGGAGTGTCATGTTTGCAGTATCGGATCTATATTCCGTGAAGATCAATCCATAATCACGTACAATAAATGGTGTTTCAAGGATGTATACCTTGTCGTCACGATAAACACATGCTAATGATTGGGGCAAATTCTGTCATGTAGGCCTAACACTACATTTTTGCATTAATGCCAGTTTTCAAGACAAAAAGCGTTTCCAAACAAGTTTTTTGTGACATTTGATGTATAAAAATATTGTCAACACGTGCAATTTTAGCGTTAATTTGCATTTCCATTAGCTTTATTTTAATGCGCTAAAATTAAAAAAATCCTTGGATGTCGGTCCACTGCAATTCAATAACTGTCTGGTGTGGTTCAGCTACAAAATCGGACATCAGAAGACTACAAAGGAATGCTCGGACTGCTGAGAGGAATATTGGTTGCACCCTGCCCCCCCTTCAATCACTATACATTCCAGAGTGAGGACAAAGGCTGGAAAATTCACTTTAGACCCCACTCACCCAGCCCACTACCTTTTTGAACTGTTGCCTTCTGGCCGACGCTTCAGAGCTCTGAGCACCAGAACTATCAGGCACAGGAACAGTTTTAACTGCCCCATTGAGCAATAATTATGTGCAATATACAGATTAGTCCTTTTATATTTATCCAACACATCTTACCTCTTCTGCCATTAAATTCTCTTGCACTGTATATAACAGATTTGTATTTAAATTTGCACTAAGTGTGTGTATGTGTGCATGTATATATATATATATATATATATATATATATATATATTAATCCTTTTTTATTTATTTTTTCAGTCCTGTTGCTGTATTATATTGTGCACTGGAAGCTCCTGTCACCAAGACAAATTCCTTGTATGTGTAAGCATACCTGGAAATACAGCTGATTCAGATTCTGAAAATATTGAATGTCTTCAGCTGCAAATTTAAAATCTGAATTTTTACAGCTAAAATTCAGAACACAAAATCTGCGGTTTAAAATACAAATCTTTAAAATCTGCCACAAAAACGATACAATTTTGTTAAATGCCACATGTCTACAATTCATATTGAAAACAATAAAATATCCCATGAAAATTTCAGGTGCAATATGTAACAATTTTCATGTAATATTCGCCTTTTTTTTTGCCATTGTGTGAACGGCTTGTAACACAACTTTTTAAAAATATATATATACTCAAGTAAACTGTGCTCCAGACTAAATAAATGACAAAGGAAACATGGAGCGCACCATTTAGGCAAGCATTTGATAGCATCTTTTCCAATCAAATCTATATATCAAATCTACAGATGTAAAAAATGATCACCGCAGTTGTGACAGAAATGTTGTCAGCACATATGCACATTAGGCAACAAAAGCAATCGATTATGAAAACTGAACATTCAAAGAAAATGTGCTTAAAATGTGTTCACTATTCTTGAAGTGTCAAATTATCGTGTCGCATCTGTTCAGGGTCTGTAGGGCTTGGTAACATTATAATGTGAAACTGAACCTGCAAATATCCTGATAATTGGTTCTATACAGCTGAGTCAGTATCAACTCAGAACAGCATCAACTGAGATTACATGAAGGGCCTGGGATTACATGAAGAGACACAGAAGCAGTTGAGACAGCCTAAAAATCTAGAAAAACTTGGAATAACTTGGAAAATTTGGAAAATCCTATCTGCCAACAACCAGATAAAACTGTGTTCAGGTGACCTAGGAGAATTGGTGCTGTTTTGAAGGCAAATGTGGTCACACTGAATATAGATGTAGCTTTTTATGTTTACTGGACTTTGTAAGACGTTAATTGATAAGTGATAACTTTATTATCATTTATCAATTACTTTATTATAAGCATTATTTTTGAACACATCCTCACTTTGCAACATTTTTGACAAGTGCCTAAAACTTTTGCTCAGTACTGTGTGTGTGCGTATGTGTGTGTGTGTGTGTGTGTGTGTGTGTGTGTGTGTGTGTGTGTGTGTGTGTGTGTGTATATATATATATATATAGTAGTATGGTGATCTGGGTCAACACTAATGAAAACAGTTTCATCAATGCATATGAATGTCAGCGTGTTCCACAGTGCACAAACAAACAGTAATCAGTTAAAGTGCTCAAATTCTCACACCAATATATGTAGCGAATTTGGTATGATAAAGGTACACTGCACGGGTTAAAGTGTCATGTACATTACCATTATTTGTAAGGGAAACCATATGTGTGAGCTAGGAATTAAATTAAACGGTCCTATTTCTACATTACCATGTAAGGAAATTTATAATGTAATCAGTCATGTTTGACAACCATTATAATTTAGATAAATGACAAATTAGATTATTTGTCTAAATAAAATTCTCCACCATTAAAATCGTAATACAACATCTCGTTTTATCAGCTCACAATTCCTACTGTAGGGAATTAGCTTTAATAAGATAATTATGATTAATTCTCTTATTGGAGTAATATTATTCTCATGGCTTATTGACAATAATATTACACATATAGATAATCTTTTAGAAACGGGGATGAGATTATTTATCAACATATACCACAGTCAAAATATCTTTAAAAGGTAAACATGAATAATTAATCATAACTCTTTATAATTATGAACACTTGGATCGGTTAATAGAATTAACTTGAGGTAGCTGAATTAATATTACAATCAATTTATCTGTTCGTCCTGCTAACACTTAGTATTGATCGTCTACCAATTCTCAGAAAGGATATTTTTTGTGGCGACACAAAAACAACTCTTAGCTTGTAGCTGTGATCAAATATTAAAGTATTAAAAAACACATAACTAATCTAAACAAAAACATGCACACGAAATCACACATACATGGGAAAGGGAAAAGTGAAATTATAATTAAACTGGAACAGAATAGTGTAAAAGCAGTTATGAAAAGTCATTTTTGACCATCTGAGAGAACCATTAGTTTCTTAAGAGCACCTTTGTTACAAAGGGGTTTTCAACTTACACTAAATCTACGTTCAGTTAGTTACTGGTAGATACTTGCAATTGCCTTGGCTGTTGAGAGAGCCCGGATGTAGTCGCAGGAGAACGTCTTGATGGTTACTCAAGTCAATGGTGTTCAAGATGCAATAAATTTACTCTGTGTTGAATGAAGAAATTATAATGAATTGTGGTGTTCATTGACACTATGGTCGAGGTAGTTACACATGGCTTGATGTGTTGAGGCCTGCCGGCATCAGAGTCAGACCGGAACCACACGTCCCTCACGAAAGAGAGTCAGGAGAAAGTAAGAGTAAGAGGCGGAATGTGTCTTTTAACTTCTGCTGGAGCTCCCTTCCCTTGAGTCTGGCTTGACCAATGAGAAAGGTGCAATTTCCAAGCGGGAAATGTTCCTTTGTTTGGAAGCTGACTCATTTGGATGATTGGGGTAAGTTTAAGCCCCTTTATGCTCTGATTAATATAGTAAGCATACAATGCATGCTGTCAGAATTTTATATATATATATAGGATTGGATATTTCAGTTTAACATGCTCAGGGTTGCCAGATAAGAGACGCAACACCCCCAGTTTGAGATTTATACTATGCAAATTGGAAATATTCCGCCTAATGTTATACTTTTAATGTGCAATCTGGCAACCATGCACACAAGTGCCTTTTTTCTATCTCGCTTTCCCCTTTGAACAAACTTAGCGATCTATAGTGCAATATTCTCCTCAAGGAAAAGTGTTATACTGCCACTCCATGTCCATTCTTGAGGCTGCTTGTAATGTTTGGTGCTACTTTGCAGGTAAACCTTCTCAGTGATTAAATTAAATATAAAAGTAGAACTCGGCATCATTGACACACGAGCAAAAGCAAGCAAGAGACAAATATGTTGTGGCACGGTGGAGGGCGGGACCGGCGCGTGATTACGCACGCCCGGTCCCGTATCAGGCTAATTGATCCGTCAAGAGGGATAAAGGCCACTCGCAGACGGCGATCGAGAGAGAGAGCATAGGACAACAGACATGTCTGCTGATTAAGCTCTCTCTCTCGATCGCCGTCTGCGAGTGGCCTTTATCCCTCTTGACGGCTCTATTAGCCTGATACGGGACCGGGCGTGCGTAATCACGCGCCGGTCCCGCCCTCCACCGTGCCACATTTGTATATGTATTTTTTATTTGTGCAATTTAGAAATGTTCCCTTCGCACCTGTATGTTAATCTAACTCTCGCTGTAATCATTTATCATGGTCATGCAGCCGGTTATTCAGTTGTGTGCTGAAAAACCATCAAGGAGACCCACATCATGACCCATGATGCGACAAACATTAAAAGATTTATTAAAACAGACCCCTGATGTAGAGATTGTTAAATTGAATAATAAATTAACAGGGAAGTAGAGATGGTAAAATAAATGTATAAGCTTAGCCTTTATTTTGTTTTTTTAATGCCTGATAGAAAAGTATCTACCTTTGTAGAGCAATACAATACTTCAGACAATTGCAGAATAGTCCCTTTAGTCACAGATACACTTATGAAAATAGAGTACACAACTATTTCTGGGCTTAAAAGTTACAAAAACCAAATCAATGCAGAACTTTGTATTTCAAAAGTAATACAATGTGGCCCCCCATGCACTACTTAAAGCCCGATTTGGCCCATTTACTAAAATGGTTACATTTTAAAAGGGGGAGAGACAACTTCCTGTAGATTTTGTTGTTGACATCAACAATAAAAATAATGTCACTTGATGCATGTCCTTGTACTGGAAAACCATGAACAAAACTATGCAACATAAAAGGAAATGCAACCCAGGATACATAAAATACTGGTTATGTTTAATCTATGGCAGGTCGACACTTGATTTCCAATTAAAATCTGGTACTGAAGCAAAACCAGTTGAGAACCACTGAGTTAAAGGTACAGACAGCAGTCTGTCCTCGCTGTCGTGCACCTACAGTATATGTTAATTATTAATAATAATAATAGAACATTAATTTAAAAGCTCACACAGCTGATGTTATTTTTCATTTAGTAGTTAATTTAACATGCTATGCTAACATGTAAACTAACATTTAGTTATATAACATGTTATAGTTACATGCTATTTTATCATATTTATGATTCTGTTTATTATAATTCTGTTAGCTTTCTTATTTTTTCTATTTATTTATTTTCAAAAGGGAGACTTTTTTTTTTTTACACATACTTAAAATAAATGGTTTCAAGTTTAAATTATAATAAAGTGTTTGCTCAAAAATAAATAAATAAATAAAATATCCCTTCTGTTTTCCCTGATAATACTAATTGTGTAATACCGTATACCGTGATACCATGACATTTTCTGAGACGGTTATCATACTGTGAATATCACGTACTGTTGCAACCCTACTTATGAGCTATTTATGAAAATAGGCCTAACTGCTGCAATAAAATCAATCAAATTGGCTATCATGCAAATCTTATACAGGGACTAGTAGTGGGGACACAATGGTGGTGGCTGTGGGGATTGAACCAGCGACCTTCTGATTAACAGTTATGTGCTTTAGCCTACTACGCCACCACCACTCACAGATCTATTTGTGAAAGGGGCTTAGCATTTGTAATCTATGACTTGGAGGAATTTGTATTACTTGTTTGTATTACTTTGTAAATGACATGTATTGGACTGATCTTCCAGTGAATTCAGAAACAGTAGGTTGACTTTTCTTGAGCTAAACTCAGCCTGTGCTTAGTAAAATGCTTAGCTCTGCCCCCAGTGGTTGAAATGGGAAGTGTTTATGAATGCAAGTACACATGTTAGCTAAGGTTACCTGGTGAAATGGTTAAAGGATAACTTCCTGTGTGATCATGCTGCATAAATATGATATCTGAATCCAAGACTTGAGCCCAAAATATGCTTCAGTTTTGTTGCTAATGCTTTGCGTCTGCATACAGTCAAACACTTCATATGACTGTGCACGCATAAAAAGGTGGTTGGGCGCATGCGTGCTATGACTGCTATGAGATACAGGACTATTCCTCTTCAGGAGTTTAGACCCATAAAGACATCTTCATATTCCTTCAGACTAGAGTTATAAAAATGCTTGTATCACAAGAACCTCCTCACACACATGCTCTTGATATGAACATCCACGGTTTTTGTTTCTGCCTTCATCTCCTAATGTCTCCTGACCTTGTGGACCCACTAATTTGTGTAAATAATTCCAGTCGCAGGTACAAACAAGAGGCCCAGGTACACTTTATTTTTGCATGTTCCGGATAGGCTTGCAAATGATTAACCCTGTTGCCTTTGGTTGTACACTCTTCTAATAGAGAGCGAGCATGAACGCATTTGACACATGCCCACTACAACTTCTTTGTGATACTCTTTTAGTAGAGTCAATGGCAGGCGCATGTGGCGACGATGCGCACAGATGATGACCAAGTCCGTGAGTCAAAAAAACTCTGGATGGCACGCTGGACTGCATTATGACTAAATTTATATCACACATACTGTGCAATCAGTAGCGAACAACAACGCAGAAGTGCAAAGTATACTTTGGTCTTTAGTACGCATGGTTAAAAATAAATAAATCGGGCTACACTCATTCAGTGCTTGAGTACTGTGCTGATGATGAAATTTGCATTATGTGTCCTTTACGCAGACACCTAGCATTCGCATCTGACTGATTGACTGTACAATTCTCAGATCCCACATGGGTTACACACAGACAAATAAATCAAGATTCTTCAGGGGTCAATGCAGTCCATTAACATGTAGCACAGAAGCTGGTGATGTGTCAATATGAGCCATCTGAAGAAGTGCCTTCCCTTCACATAAAGGCTGTTTTGTCTGAGCAAAGACTGGTCCCCTGGCTAATCGGACATATGCAGCAACAGAGAAAAAGACAAAGATAGCAAGAAAAAGAGATAAATAAGAACAGCAATAAGAGGATGACAAAAGAGGTTCCTAACCTCTTAAAAGGAGAGAGAGAATGTAAGCCCATCACTGACTGCACCAACAAATACAATTTTGTGACTGAGCTTGTTATTTTATCTGATGTCACCCAAGCTGGGCAGAAGGAAGGACTTCCAGTAAACTTTATTAACTTCATAAATAATTAACTCTGTGAGGCCTAAAGACAAAATTTGTGAGAGAGAGAGAGAGAGAGAGAGAGAGAGAGAGAGAGAGAGAGAGAGAGAGTACGAAGTGTGTAGCGAAGCAGAGACACTGTATTGGAGTGTGCAGACACACATACATCACAGCCCACCTAAAACATTAGCCCTGAACCCTTGGATTACTCCTAATACCCTAAGGCATCATTTCTTCACCTTGCCTCAAGCTATATATTGAGAAAGGAGATGTAGTTCAAGTAAACGATACAGCAAATGATACGCTGAGGGATATACTTCTCATCTCCTGGCTTCACAATCTAGAATGGTCTAACTCTCTAGCTGAGGAGGGAGGTACAGTTTGAGTAAGTCAGAAATGTATATACACATTAGCCAAATACATTAAAACTTAGTTTTTCACAATTCCTGACAATTAATCATAGAAAACATTTCCTATATTAGGTCAGTTAGGATCACAACTTTATTTTAGGAATGTGAAATGTCAGGGCCTGGGTAGCTCAGCAAGTATTGATGCTGACTACCACCCCTGGAGTCACAGGATAAAATCCAGGGTGTGCTGATTGACTCCAGTCAGGTCTCCTAAGCAACCAAATTGGCCAAGTTGCTAGGGAAGGTAGAGTCACATGGGGTAGTATTGTGGTCGCGATTAAGTGGTTCTTGCTCTCAATGAGGTGTGGTAAGTTGTGCATGGATCGCGGAGGGTAGCATGAGCCTCCACATGCTATGAGTCTCCGTTGTGTCATGCACAGCAAGCCATGTGATAAGATGCGTGGATAAACTGTCTCAGAAGCAGAGGCAACTGCGACTTGTCCTCTGCCAACCGGATTAATGCGAGTAGCCGTGCCACATTGAGGATCTAGTAAGTAGTGGGAATTGGGCATTCCAAAATTGGGGAGAAAAATGGGATAAAATTTTTATTTATTTATTTAAAGTATGAGAAAATAAAGAATAAAAGTAGAGAGAATTATTTATTTCAGCTTTTATTTCTTTCATCACATTCCCAGTGGGTTAGAAGTTTTCATACACTTTGTTAGTATTTGGTAGCATTGTCTTTAAATTGTTTAACTTGGGTCAAACATTTTGGGTAGCCTTCCACAAGCTTCTAACAATTAGTTTCTGGAATTTTGGCCCATTCCTCCAGACAGAACTGGTGTAACAGAGTCAGGTTTGTAGGCCTCCTTGATTGCACACGCTTTTTCAGTTCTGCCAAAAAATTTTTATATCAGATTGACGTCAGGGCTTTATGATGTCCACTCCAAAACCTTTTATTTCCTGGCTGAAGTCTGAGATGTTGCTTCAATACATATAGTCAATTAAAAGTGAAACAATCTGTCTGTATACAATTGTTGGAAAACTTGTGTCATGCACAAAGTAGATGTCCTAAACGACTTGCCAAAACCATAGTTTGCTAGTATGAAATCTGTGAAGTGCTTAAAAAATGAGTTTTAATGACTTCAACCTAAGTGTATGTAAACTTCTGACTTCAACTGTATATACTAGCATGCAAAGTGCAGAGACCCAGAGGGCTAATCCACACTATATGCATGTTTACCAATGTAGCTCCATGGATTTAGCCAATGCTTGGATAAAGGACAAGGATCACCTGAGTGAACATTATCATTGCTGTGATGAGCAACAATACACAATGTGTTTCCAATGGAAAACTCTTAGAAACCTCTTTTGTATGGACTTAGCAACTCTACTGGGAACTCTCTGTGGCTTTTCTAAAAATGTATTGTGCACACAGCGCAGAACGCTGGCAGTGACTAACAATTAAATCACATAAGTGCAAGTTAAGACAAGTGTAGATATAAAAGTTCAAAATAAGGTTTGGGAAGAAAGGAAGCATTGTAGTGGAGTGCCTGTGGTCCTTGAGCAGGGCCAAAGCAGAGGCTTACTTATTTCACTTTAATCCCTGGTGGTAGGCTAAAGCTAAGATTAGCCCACATATACAACAGATGGGTCACACCACGGCAAATCAGGATGGTCCCAACTACAGCCCTGACCTTTAATGAAACACCAAGGGACCCCTAGCCCAGTACTTGGCTTCCTACCACATATCAAATAGAACTTCCCTTTGTTATCATGGGTACAATGTCACAAAGTCTGGCAGATAGGTTATGGAAAGGGATCCACTTAGAGCAGGGCCTACTGCAGAAACAAGTCACAGACAAATGAAAGCAGCAACTTCTTTATTTAGAGGCTAAGATAGAAGACTGGGGCAGATCATTTTATGAGATCAGCTTTTATGTTGTTCTTCTGAAGGAACACATCAAACAAATCGACAGAGGTCTGGTCTCTAAACACCCTTTTCTCATTAATATGTTGCGAGCCTATTTAAATGCACTATCACTGAGACACAATGTATGGAGAAAACAACTGATGTGCACTGCAGAAACAACAATCTACAGGGTTGGGAGGGTTACTTTTGAAATGTATTCCACTACAGATTACATGCTGTAAAATGTCATTTGTAATTGACAGAGCCAGCTCTTTTGATATCAGTTTTGGAATTTATGTATTATGGATAAGCACATCACCAGAATTAAATTAAGAATTAAGGACAAGAGGAGAGTACTGGAGAGAATCCAGAAGGGAACTACAGTGTTATTTTGTGCAATTTTTAAAAAAAAATTTTTGCTCCTAATTTCAAATCAAATCAAATCAAATCAAATCACTTTATTGTCACACTACTGTGTACACGAGTGCAACAGCAGGTGAAATTCTTGTGTGCAGTTCCGAGCAACATAGCAGTAATGACAGTGACGAGACATAAACCACTTTACAATAAACAACATATTACACAAAACAATTTACATAACAAACTTACACAACAATTTACATAACAAATGTACACATACCTACACACAATTTACATAACAAATGTACACATACCTACACACCATTTACATAACAAATGTACACAATACACACAATGTAGAATACACACACTAGAGAAGGGTATAAATATATATATATATATATATATATATATATATATATATATATATATATACACTGACTGAATTGGGAGCGAGAATATATTGACAGAATGAGGATTAATAAAGTGCAGTGCTGATTGTTGATCGTGAGGGATCATGTGTTCAAAAGTCTTATTGCTTGTGGGAAGAAGCTGTCATGTAGTCGGCTGGTGCGGGTCCTGATGCTGCGATACCGCCTGCCTGATGGAAGCAGTGAGAGCAGCCCATGACTCGGGTGACTGGAGTCTTTGATAATCCTCCGAGCTTTCTTCACACACCGTCTGTTATATATATCCTGGAGGGAGGGAAGCTCACCTCCGATGATGTTTCTGGCCGTTCGCACCACCCTTTGCAGGTCTTTGCGGTTGTGCGCGGTGCTATTACCGTACCAGGCGGTGATGCAGCCAGTCAAGATGCTCTCAACAGTACTAGTGTAGAACAGTGTGAGGATGTGTTGGTTCATTCCAAACTTCCTCAGCTGTCTCAGGAAGAAGAGGCGCTGGTGAGCCTTCTTCACAACGGCCTCAGTGTGGACGGACCATGTGAGTTCCTCAGTAATGTGGACACCGAGGAACTTGAAACTGCTGACTCTCTCCACCGGTGCTCCATTAATGGTGATGGGGCTGTGTTCTCTGTCTTTCTTCCTGAAGTCCACCACAAGCTCCTTGGTTTTACTGACGTTGAGGGAGAGTTTGTGCTCCTGACACCAGCGCGTCAGAGTGTGCACCTCCTCTCTGTAGGCTGTTTCATCATTGTCAGTGATCAGACCTACAACCGTCGTATCGTCAGCAAACTTAATGATGGCATTGGAGCTATGTGTCGCCACACAGTCATGTGTGTAAAGGGAATACAGGAGTGGGCTGAGAACACAGCCCTGCGGGGCTCCAGTGTTGAGGGTCAGTGATGAGGAGATGTTGCTGCCCATTCTAACCACCTGACGTCTGCCTGACAGGAAATCCAGGATCCAGCTGCACAGCGAGCTGTTTAAGCCCAGAGCCCGGAGTTTCTCATCAAGCTTGGAGGGCACTATGGTGTTAAATGCTGAACTGTAGTCTACAAACAGCATTCTCACATATGTGTTCCTTTTTTCCAGGTAGGAGAGAGCAGTGTGTATTGTAGATGCAATAGCATCATCAGTGGAGCGGTTGTTACGGTAGGCAAACTGCAATGGGTCCAAAGAGGTGGGCAGAACAGAGCAGATGTGATCTCTGATTAACCTCTCAAAGCATTTGCTGATGATGGGGGTCAGAGCAACAGGACGCCAGTCATTTAAACAAGTGATTTTGGCTTGCTTCGGTACAGGCACAATGGTTGATGTTTTGAAGCATGTGGGGACTACAGACAGGGAGAGGGACAGGTTGAAAATGTCCGTAAAAACACCAGCCAGTTGGTTCGCGCATGCTCTGATGACGCGGCCCGGAATGCCGTCTGGACCCGCGGCTTTACGGATGTTCACCCGTCGAAAGGATCGGGTTACATCCGCAACAGAGACGGAGAGTGAACCATCATCTGTAGTATCGGCCGCGAGTGCTCTCTCCGCGAGGGCGGTGTTGTTGTCCTCGAAACGAGCATAAAATGTATTAAGCTCGTCCGGGAGAGAGGCAACGGTGTTCATGGCGTTGTTTTTATTCTGTTTATAGTCCGTGATGATGTTAATTCCCTTCCACATACTTCTGGAGTCAGTGGTGTTGAACTGACCTTCAATTTTGTGCCTGTACTGGCGTTTGGCTGTGCTGATGGATTTACGGAGGGCATAACTGGCTTGTTTACGCTCCTCCGCGTTCCCGGATTTAAAAGCGGTGGTCCGCGCAGTAAGTGCCGCGCGAACATCGCCGTTAACCCAGGGTTTCTGGTTGGGGTAGATCCGTATGTTTTTCGTCGGAACAACGTCCTCTACGCACTTCCTGATGAAACACGTTACGCTATCAGCGTAAACCTCGATGTTGTCATCGGAGGCAGACCGGAACATCTCCCAGTCCGCGTGATCAAAACAGTCCTGTAGCGCAGAGTCTGATTGGTCCGACCAGCACTGGATCATTCTGAGGGCGGGTGATTCCCGTTTCAGTTTCTGCCTGTAAGCGGGCAGAAGCAGAACGGAAGAGTGGTCGGATTTGCCAAATGGTGGGCGGGGGAGGGATTTGTAGCCATCCCGGAAAGGAGAATAGCAATGATCCAAAACCCGGTCCCCTCGTGTGTTAAAGCTGATGTGTTGGTGGTATTTTGGTGCTATTGTTTTGAAGTTGGCTTTGTTGAAGTCCCCGGTAACAATGAACGCGGCCTCAGGGTGCGCGGTTTCCTGCTGACTTATACTCCCATACAGTTCCCTAAGTGCCCGGTCTGTGTCGGCTTGTGGGGGGATGTACACAGCAGTGATAATGACCGCTGTGAATTCCCTCGGTAGCCAGAATGGTCGACACAGAAGCATGAGAAATTCCAGATCAGGAGAGCAGAAAGACCTGATAAAATGTACATTCCTCTGATCACACCATGATTTGTTGATCATAAAACATGCACCTCCACCTCTGCTTTTACCTGAGAGGTCTTTCGCTCTGTCCGCTCGGTGCACGGAGAAACCCGTGGGTTCGATGGCCGAGTCTGGAATCTCCGCGGACAACCAGGTTTCCGTAAGACAGATAACACAGCAATCTCTCATCTCTCGTTGGAAAGAGATCCGCGCTCTCAGCTCGCAGAGCTTGTTGTCCAGAGACTGAACATTTGCCAGTAGTATACTGGGTAGCGGGGGGCGATTTGCGCGACGTCTTAATCTGATGAGAACGCCGGCTCTTTTTCCTCTTTTCCTTCTGCGTTTCCGCGGCCGGGCAGCCCAAACAAAGGGCTCCGCTGGCGTGTTTGTAAACCGCGGGTCGGCATTGAGGAATGTGAAGTCCGGTTTTCGGTGTATGATTGCCGAACCAATGTCCAAAAGCGTTTGTCTGTCGTACACAATAAGGCAGACAACATCCAAGACAAAAAAACACAGAACTGTAAACAAAACAAACAATAAACTGCAGTGTTTTGACGGAGCTCGCGACGCAGCAGCCATACTCGGCGCCATCTTGAGATCTAGAATTTGTCAGTTTGTTTAGGATAAATGCATCTGCAAAATGACTAAATGTAATAGTAAATAACTTGAGCAGCTTCATTCATTGTAATGGGAGTGATCTATATTAACTTTGAGCTCTACCTCTCAAACTTAGAATTATATTTGGCATTAAGGCTGAACCGAATAGTCGACGTTATCGACAATGTTGACAATAAAAAATTGTCTATAAAAATCTTCGTTGTCAAAAAGGCTTACGGAACCAATAGGTTAGGAAGATTGGATGTTTTGTTTTATTAATTTCTTTGATTTGGCACTGTCCAGCTCCTTTTTCCTCCCCATCTGCAGCGTTCGAAGTGCACAGTGAAATATTAGTAAAGCACATTTTACTTTCTGGATGGTTTTTGTATGGTAAATGATACACGGCTGGTATTGTCAATAAATCTGTATACATATATATATTTTTACTACACTGTTTCCGTCTGCCTCATTCACCCTCTCCCAGTGTATAAACGTTGTGTTTTATGCTTTGGGTGGGACAATGTCGCTCTCCCTAATACCTAGACAACGGTCGTAACACAGTCGTTTGATCTCATTTAACGTAACATTAGATCACATTAAACTCTAATGATGATGCACAAGAGCAGCACTGCAGCTCATGCCTGACTGCGGAGAAAAAGAAAACAGCTCACAGATACACTCAAAACTTCCCAACCAGCTTCAGGTGATGTAGATCGCAAAGTATGAGGGGATTATAATGCAAAAATACAAATGAAGTAAATACAGAAGCACACTCGTTGTGGAATAAGTGAAGCTGACGCTCCGCTGAAGCAAAATTTGTGTCAAGCTTCTTTAAAGGAAACACCCCAACATTACATCTTTAATGCAGTTATAATTAATGTGTAACAGCTTTATTAAAGTTCAAATAATACAGAATCAGATAATGTAAATAACTACAAACTCCGAAACTGGCATTTCTCTGTGTGGTCAGCACCTCTTCCATGAGTTGCGCAAATGTCCCGATCTGAGGGGGAGAGATTGAAACTGCACCCAGCTGAGGCACACTCTGTCGCGGGGATGCCCATCCCTCGAGCACACACACTTAATGCAGCTAGATTATAATGTGATTAGAGATGCACCGATCAACCGGCCACGGACCGGAATCAGCCGGTTTTCCGCATGCTCGGCTCGGACCGGTGACCGGCCGGTCAGTCTCACATCTTTCCAATTCTGAGCCGGTCCGTTTTGTTTACAGCAGCGCAGGCAATAATGTCACAGCCGCATGGAAACATGACAATGAGTGAAAAATACATAAAGTTTGCAATTTGTAACATTTGTAAGGCTAAAGTAAACCGTGGGGGAACCACCACGATAACGTTCGGAACAACAAACCTAATTAGACACTTAAAACACCCTCACCCAGCTGAAAATACCACTTTTAAAAAAGGAGCTAAAAAAGTTAGGCGGCTAAAGCTAGCCAGAGCTCAGAGCCAGCCAGAAGTCAGCAGCCTCTCCTATCTTTACTTGGTATGAGAAGCGAAAAGTCCAAAGGAATTACGAGGAAATTATGGAATTCATGGCCCTGGACGACCAGCCGTTCTCCATAGTTGAGGACAGAGGGCTCAGAAATCTGATAAATTTCCTTGATACAGAGTAGGCGGTACTTTCCGACGTCGTGTTGCCCGAGTGGTTTAATCTTGTGTCATGTCACACACGCAGCCTTGTTACAAGCATACCTGTCAACATTTAGGTACACAAATCCGAGAGGTGCAGGGGGGTGCTGGATGGCAGAGGCAGGCTAAATACATATAAATTGTGCCGTTGTGATTTAATGTGCTGAGTAACATAATTTTTCCCACCGTGTCCGATATTAAAATCACTGCGACACACTTTGCAATATGCGTGGGTATTGTTGATAATGCTTCGGGATATGAAATTAAATGCTTTTGTCCAGCTGTTGTTAAATTTACATGTATATATTTTATTTATTTTTTTCCACCAGAGCACCAGCTGAATCTGGTTCCTAACCAGATGCGCAGATTTCAACAGAGCAGCTGGGTTTTGTTTGCCAGGTTGAGGTCACAAATGGGTTGAAATTTGTATGATGTGTTGATTATGTGAGTAGGATGCGTTTCATTCAAGATCTGGCAACTGGACAACCTTGGAATAATGTATTGATGTGATTATTCATATAACGTGGTTTGGGCCATACAAATTACGGGAGTTTCCCGGGAGAAATAACAAAACGGGAGGGGGGTGGGAGATGGGTGTGAAATACGGGAGACTCCCGGGGGTGAGTGACGACAGGTGTGGTTACACGCCGATCCCGACACAGCAATCAGTTTTACCTCTGATATTT
The DNA here is from genome assembly GCA_032164185.1 of Moxostoma hubbsi. Taxonomy (NCBI): domain Eukaryota; kingdom Metazoa; phylum Chordata; class Actinopteri; order Cypriniformes; family Catostomidae; genus Moxostoma; species Moxostoma hubbsi. Next base: position 12,047,619 of record JAVLUX010000011.1, on the reverse strand, counting down.
GGTATCTAACGTAAGCTTAATGTCAATGTTGAGCGTATTGGACACTTCAGTTTTGTTCAAAGGCTTGTAATATTTGGAATTGTTTTGTTAGACGAGTAAAAAATAGAAAAAGTTCCATTTATAAAAATAGTGGAAAATGACATCTGTTTTGTTATATAAAGCAACTCATTCGCAGTTCATTGTTATTTCCACCTCTTTCCAGTCACAGAGCACTTTATATATCAGAAGTCAGAAAAGATCCTGTAACTTTGTTTGGGGGAAATTGTAATGTTTAATAATTTATTTTATTATGAAAATTTAATTTTGCATTGAAGAAAGGTAGATTTTGTTTGTATATGCAGTCAATAGTTCTTAGAAAGAAAATCTGAATAAAAATCGGAATCGGCAGGTCACACTTGGAAAAAAAAAAAAAAATCGGAATCGGCCAAGAAAATTACAATCGGTGCATCTCTACATATGATGGCTTGCAACTTATTGAATCATATTATGTCACTGAGCATTTCTTATCGTGAAGAAAATTGGCAATACGCAGCTTTATTAATAAGAGAGTTAAACATGCTGAAGTGAACAGAAAGATGAAAGAAGGTAGTCTTCGCCCCCTTATACACTGCAACAAAATAAGTTTTTGATTTGTTTTGGCTTGTTTTCCCATATAAATATCTAAAACTCCTTTAAAACGATGTACATTTTCTTTAGCAGCTGTACTGCAGAAAAAAAAATTGTTATCTGAGAATGTTGAATATAATATTAAAAATACAAATATTTAAAAATATCAAAAAATCCTTTAAAAAAAAAAAAAAAAAAAAAGATGCATTCACCTGAGAAGCAGCATATAAGATATTTAGACTTGCTATTAGAGAATAGATCTTGAATGTATATTTTGTCTTTACTGCACTCGCAGAAGTATAACCAAGTAAAAAATACACTTAAATACAAAATACTCTTATATTTAAGATACATTCTCTTAAGGTATAAAAATCTTATATGTTGCTTCTCAAGTAAATGTATCTGTTTTAAGGATTTTTAGACCATTTTAAATGGAAAACAAGACAAAAACACTTGATAACAATAGGATTTTTTGCAGTGAATTTCTTTACTTAATTAAACTTAATATAAAGTATATTTTCCCTTTAATTCAGTGAATGTCATTTAGAGGTATTTTTAAAAGATGACTGTGTCATCTTTATAGTTAGTAACCACGTTTAATACAACCTTTGAAGTCAGGGCACATGCTGAATAATTGGGTAAGAGCTAATGATTAATCGTTGCAATAATCACGCCTAATAATCGTTTGATTAATCGATTATCAAAATAATAGTTAGTTGCAGCCCTACTTGGCATAAATGTCAGTCACCCATCAGAGATAACGAGTGTTAAAGGGTTACTTCAGGATTTAGCATTAAGCTTTGTATCAGTAGAAAACAAAGCTTAATGCTAAAAGTGAAACTGCACCGCTAACTTGAGCATGTATAACTGAGCACCCAAGTTTTGTATCACACATGGACAGGGGAGTCCTGGAAACTTATTTTAGGATCCCGAAGATAAATTGGAAACGCCAGCCAAAGCCCGCAGGGACAAACGGACGGCTTAGTGTAAAGTGAGTATTTTGTTTGTTTTTCTTTTTGTTACTAAGACACCCGGAATTATCTGTATTAATTATTAATTAATGTACAGAGTTTGGACACCCGGAATTATCTTCCCGCGTAGTGAGTTGACGTCAGTCAATTTATCAACTAACTCACGATTTATAGAGTCACAATGTATCAAAGCAAGCCTAGTTGTATCATATTTTCAGATACTGCCGCCTGTAACCGGTAGGCGTGGGTTGGGAGTGGCCTCGTAAGGGCAGCAAAGCAAGTGCATTCTGGGAGTTGTTGTCTTTCAGCCACATGTGTAAAAAATACATTTTCTGCCTTTTCTCAGTCTAGAATGCTTCAAATGCAAAAATAATTTCACATTTATACTATATAAATGACCAATTTTAAATACACATTCATCTTCCCAGAGGTGAAGTATCCCTTTAATGATGCAAATCGTGTTAGAAGTCACTATGAATGAAGCATCTCTCACTGTTGTTTTGAATTAGGGTGATCGTCCCTATGCCCTACCGTCCACTCTGTGAGCTTTGAAAGGCTAAAAGGTATGGGGCTCAAAAATAAGGGTCATTCAGAACTCACATTTAAGAAAATTGTTTGGAAATTTGGTTTGAAGCGATCAAAGTACCCTTCGGAGGGTGATTTATGCTGTTTGGAATGCAGTCTGAGTTCGACAAATAACAGGAATTTAGTTACAAGTTTGCATCCAGGGCATGCTGAGTGACTCTAGTCAGGATTCCTAAGCAACTAATTGGCCTGGTTGCTGGGGTGGGTACAGTCACATTGGGTTAACCTCCTCATGGTCACTAAAATGTGGTTCTCGCTCTTGGAGGGACACGTGGTGAGTTGTGCAGGTAATGACGCGGAGAATAGCGTGAAGCCTCCACGTGTGCTAGGTCCCCACGGTAACGCGCTCAACAAGCCACATGATAAGATGCGTGGATTGACAGTCTCAGACACAGAGGCAACTTAGATTCATCCTCCACCACCTGGATTGAGTCACTACGCCACCACAAGGACTTAAGAGCACATTGGGAATTAGGCATTCCAAATTGGGGAAAAACAAAAAAGGAACAAAAAGAAATCACTTTTTTAAACCATCTTGAAATGATCTATAAACAATTTTTTATATAGACAGACCTTTTGAAAAGTTATAGTTAGCGACATTAGTTATAGCTGCACCAGGCAGTGGGTGACAGGCAGATGTCAGTTCCTTTACCTTTGGCTGTGTTCTCAGGGCTCTGATGTGCCCTGACAAGTGGCTGACAGCATATCAGAGTGTGCAGAGGCAATGTTGTAAGACGTCACTGTGACAACATCTGCTGGCAGCCTTGTGGAAAGGTCTTTACCTCTCTGGACCTGCCGATCATTCCTCTGCTGATCCACTTACACACATACAAATAATCCAGAGAGTGGAGGAAAATTCATCACATTAAACAAACAAACACACACACACACACACACACACACACACAAAAATCAAACAATATCCAGAACCTGCAAACCCTTATCACCAATTCCCACTCATGCAGTTTGCCCTTGTTAAATCTACATTTTAACATTATCACTAATTTTAATAGATCAAGAAGCAAAACAGTCAATCAATTTCACTTCAGGAGGCCATTCATTAAAGAAATAGTTTACATAAGAAAATACATAGTTCACAGTTTAAGAGTGTAAGACTACCTCTATTCCGGCTCAAATTGCATTGTTGTTAGCAAAAATGGCTACTAAGGACTAATGTCTCAGTTAAAGATGGAAGGTTTTTTGGGGAAAAAAAATGGGGGCCTGGGTAGCTCAGCGAGTAAAGACGCCGACTACCACCCGTGGAGTTCATGAATTTGAATCCCAGGGCATGCTGAGTGACTCCAGCCACGTCTCCTAAGCAACCAAATTGGCCCGGTTGCTAGGGAGGGAAGAGTCACATGGGGTAACCTCCTCGTGGTCGCTATAACAGTGTTTCCCCTACCATTATATTAGGGGGGCGCCCCACCCCCCCCCCAACGGCACCCTCCGCCCCCCCTTGAAGGTAAAGTTAATTATATTTTCTATATAGCGCCAAATCACAACAGAAGTAATTTAAGGTTACCTTTCCAATAGAACAGGTCTATACATTGTTCTTTTGTTAAACAAACTAAATAGCCCTTAAGTTATTTATCTTATTTACACGACAGCATGTCATTTCTGTCTCTACATGGTCGCATATTTACTATTCTCCTCAGCTCTCTGTATCGCGCACGGCAGAGTTCCGCCCCTATGCGCACACACACACGCCTGCACACACACACACACACGTTCGCGCGCACACAGGTGAGCATAGGGGTGTTCGATTCCAGGTTTTCTGGTACGGAGGTATGCATAATTACAAACTAGAGTCACTATGACTGTTATCTATTTCTAAAGAGATAAGCTACAAGCTACATGTAGAATAAATACAAAGTTTCTACGACAGCTCTCTGGCATGGTGTAATGCCGCGGATACACTAGATATACTACACTTTGAGACTACAGTCGTGATATGTAACAAAGAGTAATACACTCAAAATGTAAAAAAAATATACAATCTACTCAACTTCACTGCAAAAATATAATTTTTATAGGGATTAGACACTCACAAGTGAGTGATTTCGGACACAGTAACAGAGTCGACACCAAGAGTCGATTCCTGTGATGGAGTCGACCCCGAGTCTGGGGCTATTCAGAGTCGAGGAATCGACTCTTTGGATTCGACTCCCCATCACACACTCCCACCAGCGGACAGAAAGCGTACGTCGGAAATATATTGCGTCAATCACCTGAAAAGAAGACAAAAATATCTGTGTTTTTTAAACGCTCCCAGGGTGGTGAAGATGGCAACATTCGCTCTCCTGTAAGTAGCACCCGGAGTAGCGCTACTGCTCCGAGTCCAAGTACAGAAAAGAGCCCAAGTGCTGCACGCCCTTTCCCTGACAAGCAGCAAAAGTCCAGTCACTAGTGATGGGTCGTTCACGAACGAGTCGGCTCTAAGAGCCGACTCTTGTAGGTGAACGTTGGGAGCAGGCTCGCATATCAGAAGAGCCGGATCTATTAATAAAAATATTTAAAAAAATTAAGATATGAACAATCAAAAGATTTAAATGAACATAATTAACTAATTCAAAGAACGAAAAAAATAAAATAATATAGGCCTTAATGCTCAATCACAGCATGCAGCATGCATGCATCTCAATAAATGGGCCAGACTTTCTGACTTCCCATATCAAGAGGCTCTGGAAATGTTCTTCCAGAAGCCCAGAAAGATACACTGCAGTGACAAAAGTGGCACACTTTGTGGATAAATTACATAAAAATAAATGTCGCCGCCGCCCCCCCCCCCAAAGCTGTAAACCTAGGGAAACACTGCTATAATGTGGTTTGTTCTCGGTGGGGTGTGTGGCGAGTTGTGCGTGGATGCTGTAGAGAATAGCTGAAGCCTCCACACACGCTAGGTCTCCGTGGTAATGCGCTCAACAAGCCACGTGATAAGATGCATGGGTTGATGGTCTCAGACACCTCAGGCAACTGAGCTGTTGGGTCGGATTTGGCACTAAATTGCTCAGCTCAGTCAGTCACTAGCTGCGTTTACATAGACACTTTTTTTTTTAATCATAATGAAATCAATCTGATTGATGATTCAGAACGTACCGTTTACATGAACGCTAAATAAAGTGATCGGGTTGATGTGCACGTTTATATGTCAAAAGTAGAGATGTGCGGAACGACTAATTTCACTGACGTTTAAATAAAAATTTTGAAGTTGACTAGTTCAAAAAGAAACCAACCTTCAAAAAACAGTCATAAATTGTGTTTTTGTGACCCATTTAAAATACTTAATCTATTCCAAATTCGATGCTAAATTCCACAGAAAAGGTGCATTTATCTGCTACGTGCACACCTTGCATTATGATCATTGTACATTAAATTCTCTGAATCAACATAAGTGAATATTTAACCAGCATTTATTGAAAATTATTAAATGAATAGAGCAGGACCAATAGAGCAACCCAGCCTGTTCTAAATGGAATTCACCAAGTTACTTAACACATGAAAACAGTCAGGACATTGTTGAAAATAATTAACAGGTAGGCTAAAAAGTTGCACGTATTTTATGACGATGTAAACAAAAAGCAGCGATTGGATAGAAAAATAGTCCTGTGATGTAGCCTAAAATACACCTAATGTATTCAAATCATGACGTGCACACAGAATAAAAGATAGTTTAACACCTTGTCGAAAATATCCTTTTTAATCAGCATGATTAAAAAAAATGGCATTGCTAGACTAATACAGTCATTTTCTAGGCTACAATATTTATTTATTAATGAGATATTTCCCCTCTTTCAGTTGTTTTACTTCAGTGAAGTTTACTTCATTTTTGTTAATTTTTTTATGAAAGATTAAAAGGATGAACCATGCAGAGTTTTACCTCTTAAACTGATAGTGTAGTACAATGCAAACATTAATAGTAGATAAAACACTTGAATGTTCATTTCAAAATATACTGGTGGAGTCCCATGGTCTCTGCGTAAAAGGGCTTTGAGTGCAGTGTCAGAAAAACACTATTATTTAAAAAATTCATTCATTCAAAATATGTAAATATGATGAGTGATGTTGATCTTTATCAAAGTCAGTAATGTTTCAGTTTTAAATATTACGTAGAATTACAAATATTAACATCAAACCAGAACATTACTCTGACTCCCAGTCAGGATCACACACACAGGTGATGTTCAGAAATGTTCAAATCATGAGATTCACCCACAAAGAAGAGCAGTGCCGAAACACAACTCCCCAAATTGCTTGCAATTTTAAATTTCAACCACATATATATATATATATATATATATATATATATATATATATATATATAGAAATCACAAAGTTCCATTGTGCTACTTCAATATGACCTGTGCCTTGCACTTCTTTAGTACAGCTCCGCCGGCACCCAGAGAGGAATATGGAACCCATGTGATCAAGGCAAGATAGTATTTCACAATGTTTTCAGAAAATATCATTCTAAAGTCAAAGGGGACACAGCAAGTTGAGGGTAATAATACAGCAAGCTCCACAAACTCACGCAAGGACGAAAGAGGTTAAATTACCACTGATAAGCAGAATGCACATCATGAATTTTAGGCAGTGGTGCAACACTGGCATCAACACTCACACACACACAAGCACAAACTCACACACAAACAATCCAGTGGGAGACAGGGGAGTGTTTAGCAATGCAAATGAAATAGTGTGGATTCTGTAACGTTTAAGTAAACAAAACATCAGTCGTTCAACAGCAGTCCCAGTGAGCCTCAATCCTCCTCCACTCTAAACAACCTATCCATCTTCAGAAAAAGATACCAGTGCTTGTTTGACTCTCTGGAAGAAGAGATAACTGACTGTCTTTATAAATAAACAAGTAAAGTATGTATTCTCCAGTCAAAGAATAGAGATACTGCATAACAGTAATGAAACGCTCCCTGACACCGGTGTAATGCTCAGCAGTTTAGTGGTTCAAAATTCCTGCAGACTGAGAGACAGCAAGACCGTGCATATAAAATATTGATGATTTTTATTCTATTTATTTTAATCCATTGCAAGAACCATATTTGAAAACAATGAAAAATAGCCCTGAGAAAACATGAAAGCTTGGGTTCAAAATAAGTTTCTGGTTGTATGACTGTGCCAAAGATTATAGTGCAAATACTGTCTCACTCAAACGAATCATCTAAGCATTTTATTCTACATTTTCATTCAGCATTTAAATCAGAAGGTTCCGAAGCAGTAATTATGCACACATACAGGTAAACGTTTTCAATATCTAGGCTACTAAAGCATAGAGGTATGAATCTTTAATGGCTTCACTATTTGATTACATTACGATTCAAAGGGTAACAAACTGATAACAATACAGACTTATTGTATTTTTGTGGCCTATTAAATTATGAAATTGTGGCCTATTAAATTATTAATTTAGAATTAATTAATCCCTAGCCTATAACTATAACCACAACTATCAGTTGTTGGTTCAGGATGGCTACATGAGATATCTGCCTCTGCAAATGTGCCGATGTCAGCTTCTCCTTTCCACACCACAGGTGATAGTAAAGTAGGGCTGGGTATTGATACAGATTTCTAGATTCATTTTGATTTCGATTCACAAGCTCTCGATTCGATTTGGATATTGATTCAACTCAATATCGATTCATATGGGTTTATTTCAGTTATAATGCACTTTTTAATTTGTACTTGACTGATGTCTAAACAATACATACTTTCAGGTCTCGTTTTAAAATCTCAATGACAGAGAGAGAGTAAGTGGTTTGGAAAGGAGCGCACTGGCTCTTGCCTGCTCTAAATCCCATTTGTAAACAGATTGTCTCTCTATCTGCAGAGGGAGAGGAGGCTGCAAATATTGTGATGCAAACAAGGAAGCCTGTATTTGCCCATGTGGTGGACTGGTAAAAAGAAAATGAGGTGATAGTGACCTCATCTCCCAGATGATGCAGAGAAAATATGCTATGGAGCCTACGTTTGCGTATCGGCTAGGCAGACAATGAGTGAAATTGATATGGGGACATTCAGAGAAGGGCTGATATTTACATGAGAGAGCATTACCTTCACTTAAGCTCTAATCTGATCAATATCAGCTATCTCCCGCATTTAGTAGGCAATGCTTGACTTGATATGGTAAGTGTCAACAGCTTTTTATTGCACATCTACAAAGGACAATCTTTCTACTGAGGTCATGGCACTTCCTGTCTGATCATGTCCAAGAATTAAGCCCTAGTGTCTGCCCTTTCAAGCCTACATGCTATTCTGTTAAACAGATGGGGCCATATGAAGACCAGACACACAGCTACAAAGTACTGTATAATTATAAGAAACACTTTTGCTTTGTGGTGACATCAAATGTGCCATCATCTCAAAATATCTAAAAATGCACACAAATGCCATAATGTGATGAGAAGCCTGTAGAGAGGGAGGGATATCTATTCCGAGCCTGTCGAAAACACATTGAGCTACAGATGAGAAACACAGAACAGAAGACCCCTGCCTAATTGCTACTTTCACAAGCCTGCCAGCACTGATCTAAAACACAGCTCAATAGCCTCCAGATAAGTGTGCATTTGGGTCATGGCGATAGACTCCGAGGGGTTTGACTGGGATCCACTCAGAAGAACACTGCCATATTTACTAAAGGTTGTCAAGCTGCATTATAATTATAAAAGAAAGCACCGGGGGTTTGGGGGGGGGGGGGGGGGGGGGGGGGGGGGGTGTATGTGCACAATCCCAGATGTGTATGACTTTCTTCTGCAGAACGAATGAAGACTTTTATTTTTATTTTTCAGCTCTGCAGGTCCATACAATGCAAGAGAATGGGTGCCAAAATTTTGAAACTCCAAAATTCACATAACGGGAGAATAAAATTATCCATTTGACTCCAGTGGTTAAATCTATGTGTTCAGACATGATATGATTGGTGTGGGTGAGAAACGGATCAATATTTAAGTCATTTTTTTTGTCATAAATTCTCCCCCCTGACCATTAGAGGGCCATATGCATGAAGGATATGAATCACCAAAAACAGAACAAGGAAAATGAGAAAGTGAAAGTAAAGTTGAAATTGACTGAGCAGGGAGGAGAATTTATAATAAAAAAGGACTTAAATATTGATCTGTTTCTCACCTACAACTATTAAATCGCTTCAGAATATAAGGATTTAACCACCAGCGTCGACTGGAGTATTTTTATTTTGCCCATATATGGATTTTGGAGCTTCAAAATTTGTGCAATTGTGGTGAGAAGAATAGTATCTCAGAATGCTATATTGTAAGGGGGACCTACACAATATTAGGCAGGTGGTTTTAATGTTGTGGCTGATCAGTGTATAATTATAGATAAGGCCTAGTGACAGCCAATGTTATGGGGTCTGAGAGATATTTTCTACCAAAAGATTCCATCGGTAGAGGGCACTTGGAAATGAACTCAATGACAGAAGTTCAGTTTTTGTGATTGAATATTTTTGCATTCAGAATTATTATTTTTTTTATTATTGTTATATTCAGATACCTATTTATGGGAAAAAGGAGGCCTTTTGACTGAGAATAGAGGGGGGTTCAGGGGAATCCCCCGAGTCTGAATAGACCATTTTTATTTTTACCTTACTAAACAACAAACATTTTTACAACAAACAAATTTACATAACATGCAGCTTAGAAATACAGTTTGCTAGTATAAACGGGTTGACTATCAAATAAATGGCAACATTCTCATCATAAGCGGAGATCTCTGCTAGGCTAACTAGCAATTTCAAAGTTTTGGTTATCTTTCTTTGCCATCCATGTCAGAGATGAGGACATCTATAATACACACAGCATTTTTTTTTTCACAGCATTACAACATTTTTTTTTTTTTTTTTTTTGAAAGGCTTGTATCATGATGATTAATAAAGCTAAATTTAGATGGGGAAAAATTTAATAGTCAAAAGGCACCACATCCTTTCACAAACCTGGCTTAGCTGAACCATTGGAGTAATTTTTAAGACAGGTGAAGATAAGTTTCACTTCGCTTCATTCTCGTTTTCTGCTGTATGTTTTAGTGAAAACCGCTATTATTCATTTATATTGTTGCTCACTGTGCAAAACTACGTACAGTAAAATCAGTAAACATCAAAAAATATCAGTAAAGCAGACAGCATCTCTTTAGTAGAGTAGAGAGGCAATATGTGTGGAGTGGAAATGAAGCGCATTCAGCACTACAGAAAATTGTTAAGAGGATATATTGCAGAAAGATCAGCGTTATTTACACCGCTGAGCGCTTTGGATGTGTACAGCTCCAATGTTTTGGCGGACTGCTCACTTAAACTTTAGAAACGTAAGATAGGGAAACCATTGTAATTAGGTCTCGTGGTCTGGATGGAACCAAGACTAGAGCTGGACGATATGACCTAAAATCAAAATCTCGATTAATTGAACATTTTACCTCGATGACGATTAATGAACGATTATTTTTTGTTTTTTTTTGCCCTCAGTCCACTGACAAGGTTTGTACTGTAAATATGCTCAACTATTAAATTATTTTTTTCTAATGAAAGAGTGCATTTCTTATCTTTGTGATTTTAAAATAATTGAAACCATTTATGGTTATTTATTGAATATTTCGTAGAAACACACATTGCTTGAAATGAAAACGGCACATTTCAGTTTGTGTAAAAAGCAAGATTCCTAAAAATTAGAAAATAAATAACTTGCTTTTTTGCAAAGAAAATACATTATTTTAAATATTGTCATGTGAAAAATTTGTAAATAACTTGCATCTCCTGTAAACAAATGTTTTAAATAATGCCATGTGCAAAAATGTAAAAAGAACACTGCTGATTACGAGCAAGAGCAGGGCTTGGACAGGGCACCTCTAATGGAAAAAAATAAATATTCCCCTTGGCGTCATTTTTCAATGTGCAGGGCGGAGAGTCAAGCGGCGGCGGCGAGTCAAGCGTTGTTAAACTCACCGATGAATGCGGCTGCCTATGAACGCGCTAAAAACCTTTGCGCAGAGGGCAGTTTGATATCAGATTGCGAGGGTTTTTAAACAGAAAAAAAATACAGTTGGAGGGCCAGATAAAGATGATCTGGGGGCCACCATTATACTAGCCCTGGCATAGATCATTTATTGTAGCCAATTCCTTTTTCATCACACGCGGTAGTATGTTTTTAAGGGGAAATTAGCAACCGACAATAACCGACATTGGAATATTACGTCGGTTAGAGGTTCTGAATTTCGGTTTCGATTACTTTTCGATTAATCGTCCAACCCTAACCAAGACAATGTCTAACCTGGACCGTGGTCTGCTAATTGGTAGGGATGTAACGGTTTATCGATCTGGATCGATGCAGCGATCCAATAATCCAATGTTATCAATACAATGTTTACATATCGATATCGTACATCTTTTTTTAAGATGTACCTTTATTTTAATACTCTTATGTCAGCCACGTCCGTACGCATTACCATCAGGCAATGAAGCAACTTATTACATTAATTTGACTTTGAGCACTAAATACGCTTTTCATGTGGGACAAGGATGTGCGCAGGTTCTGTGAAGCCAAAGCGCTCTGCTATACATGCGCGTGCATCAACCGGGCTTCCCTCGAAACTCAAGCTCCAGTGGCAGGATTAGGGTTGCCACCCGTCCCTTAAAATACGGAATCGTCCCGTATTTGAGGAGTTGTCTTCAATGCAGCATCTCATGCAAATCATCATCCCACCGGCATTCTGTGAAGACTCGTCCTATTCTGCCCCTGATTGGGTAATACTCGCTGCCATCGTTGGATTGATTGGTTTGTTTCAGGTTCACGGCCAATCAGAGTCAGAGGAGGGCGGGTCTCTTGGCAGAGAGTCGATTTGAAAGAATAGCGGAGGCTGCTCCAGATACCCCCCCGCGTCCAGCGCTGAAACGAAAGCGGATGCAAAAGTACCGACGAGAGTGGGAGGAATCAAATACTTGGCTGGAAAGTGTCAGCGGAAATGAGTATCAAGCCAATTGCACAATTTGTCGGCGAGTGTTCTCTTTTGCGCGCGGTGGCTTGTCAGATGTGCGACAGCATGCCTTGGGAGAACAACATTCCCGCAATGCTAGAGGTCACAGAAATCAAAGCACCGTCTCACAGTTCTTCATACCTCAATCATCTCCTGAGGCAGATAGTGTAATGACAGTTTTTTAATCACCTCAATAATTTTCTGATTGATTACATTAGATTTCATAGGCTGCCTATTTGTTAAGAAATAATGTTAAAAATGTTAATGAATCATGTTATGGTATGATTTGTTGGTAACACTTTACAAGGTTCATTTATTAAAAATTAGTTATTGTATTAACTAACATGAACTAACAATGAGTAAGTAATAGATTTGTTACAGTATTTATTAATCTTTGTTAATGTTAGTTAATAGAAATAAAGCTGTTCGTGTTAGTTCACAGTGCATTAACTAATATTAACAAGATTTTAATAAAGTATTATTAAATGTGGAAATTAACATGAACAAAGATGAACAATTGCTGTATAAGTGCAGTTCATTATTAGTTAATGTTAATTAATGTAGTTAACTAATGAACCTTATTGTAAAGTGTTTATTACGGTTAAGGCGTACAGTCAGACACATAAGCATTATTTTAATAACAGATAAGAGAGATATATTTAATAATAAAAATATAGAGCCTATGCTGTGTATTCAGCTATGACGATATGACTTGAGTTGTGATATAGAGAGACTGAGTGCATCTGTTCACACTGATTTCAATAGCAGATATCATTTTATAATGCCCATGTATCAATCTTAATATTTTTATGAAAACATGTTTTAAGTTACGATTTACCACCACTGGCACGTCATCGGACCTGTGGTCATCGTGGCCCCGAGGTGGCCAACCCCCGCCCCCCCCCCCCCCCCCCCGTCCCTTATTTTTCTGTATTGAAGGTGGCAACCCTAGCGAGCATGTTAACCGGGTGCTCCCTCAATTGCAAGCTCTTGTGACATATGCAGAAAGGCTCACATGCGCAATTAAGTAAAGCTTCCATCGATATCATTGTGCATGCGACTATTTAATTTAAATGAGAATTTGCTATTTTAAAGCACCATGGAACAGTTCAAACATCATGAAAAAGTTTTGACAATGCCAACATTCTGAACAGTACTAATGAGGGAAAGCGAAACACCTGCTCAGCTCCAGCATCAGTTATAAGACTATACATATCAACACCCTTACTAACATTTATCCCAGTTTACAGATTTTTTCATTACAACTGTGGAAGTTGCAACCAAGAAAACCACAGATGGCATGGATAGTTGGAAACAACTGAAAAATAAGCTGTAATCAAATGATTGATGATCAATTGTGTTTGACGTTATTTTTATTATTATTTCTGTATAATTTTTCCAACATCTGAAGTACCTTATTTTGTGGTGGATGTCACTATGGGGATACAAAATTTGCACTTTTCAGAGAGCTCAATAAAATATTCAAATTATTAGAGATGCACCGATCGACTTGCCAGGGACTTGAATCAGCCGGTTTTCCGCATGCTCGGCCCGGACCGGTAACCGGCCGGTCAGTCTCATGTCTTTCCGATTCCGAGCCGGTCCGTTTTGTTGCAATAGCGGTAATAGCGTCACAGCCGCATGGAAACATGACATTGGCGTGGAAGATATTCACTGTGAGTGAAAAATACATAAAGTTCGCAATTTGTAATATTTGTAAGGCTAAAGTAAACCGTGGGATGGCAGAGGCAGGATAAATACATATAAATTGTGCCGTTGTGATTTAATGAGTTGTGATAATATGTTGTGAGTAACATAATTTTTCCCACCGTGTCCGATATTAAAATCACTGCGACACACTTTGCAAAACTTTGTTTGGGGGAAATTGTAATGTTTAATAATTTATTTTATTATGAAAATTACATTTTGCATTGAAGAAAGGTAGATTTTGTTTGTATATGCGGTCAATAGTTCTTAGAAAAAAAATCGGTATCGGCAGGTCACACTTGGGAAAAAAATCGGAATCGGCCAAGAAAATTGCAATCGGTGCATCTCTACAAATTATATATTGGTTGCATTTGAGGACAAAAAACATTTTTTTATTGATTGTGTAAAATAGGCACATAATATCGGAATATCGATCGCAGGGCCCTGAATCGAATCAAATCGTATCACGGCAGACTTTGAAGTATCTGCACATATCGGATCGCAGGCCAAGCCAATCGATCATATTGTGATAAAACGTCCGATTTACACCCCTACTAATTGTTGACCTCTGATCTACAAGGAAGCAGATTTGCTGACAAAGATATTCCACATAAAAAGTTCTCTGTGATTTGCCATATTTTAGACCCTGTGAGATGCTAACGGAAGCAGGCCTAAATACCTCTATGTTACTGACTAAATCGACAATCAACTGTTCATGCCCAGATTCAGGGCCAATCTATTGTTTTTTTTATTGCTTCACACTATAATCACATAATGCTACTCTAATGAGTGAGCGCTTAGCCCTCGCTCGAAGCATGACACTACGGCCACTGGAGGGTGAATTATTGACAAATAATCAAGCATTCAGAAATTTACACTTTAGACATGCTGCTTTATTTTAAAAAATGTTTATGAATTAAGTGTCTACACATTAAGGTGCCCATTTTCAAGAGTCACTGCGGTAGTAATTCTGATTCGCTGTGCAGTTAGACACAGAGAGGACAATGATGCAGCAAACTAGGGCTGAAATGTTTTGTCAACATTATCGATAACGTCAACGATAAAAATGGTCTACAAAAATGTACGTTACCGAATAGTCGTTTGGTCAAATTTAACATAACATGGTTTCACATTAAACTCTAATGATGATGTGCGAGAGCAGCATTGAAGCTCACGCCTGACTGAGGAGAGGAAGAAAACACAGCTCACAGACCAGATGCACTCTAAATTTTCACAACTTCAGTTGATGTAGATCGCAGAGTATGAGGGAATTACAATGCAAAAATACAAAATAAGTAAATACAGAATCACTCTCGTTGTGAAATAAGCGGAACTGGAGCTCTTTAATGGAAACACACTGGCATTACATTATTAATGCAGTTATATTTAATGCTTTATAGCTTTATTAAAGTTCAAATAATACCAAAGCAGATCATGTAAATAACTACAAACTACAAAATTTTTTTAAAGTTATCAGTTATCAGTCTGATAAGAAAATTACGCCAATATATTAAAGCCGATAAATTATGGCTTTTTCAGGCACATGCTACTCACCATATGGCTTTTGATTGGTGTCTTCATGCTTTTCTTCAGAGGATCATACTGGATCTGAGTAAACGCTCCATTATACAGTATTTATATCAGTGGCATTGTTTTTTTGTTGTTGTTGTTGTTTTTTGGTACGTTAGAGCATATTGTTGTGTTTACAGTGAATTTGAGACTTGTTTACATTCCTTAGTTTTGTCTTTACACAGGTTTGAATAAAGTTCAATGCAAAAATTAATCATCAAATGAATTTTAAATAAAAGGAGTTTGGCCAATAAAATTTCTTTATTTAACTGGTTCAAAGTAGGCTACATTTGGTAAATGATTTAAACGTTTTAGATGTTTCTTGCAGGTTCCTTGTTTTCTGCACTTGATGTTGTTTTAAAAAACAATAATCCACTTTACATGATTGATTTTATTAGAAGTGCTCTGGATGTGGCTTTATAAGGTGCGCCTCAGACACAGAAAACATAGATTTATATCCAGATATAGATTTATCAGCAAATATATTGGTTATCGGCATGCACACATCAACCAGGCTTCCCTTGATATGGGCAGAGCATATCACATGTGCAATTATACTGGGCTTCCCTTGATATCATAACACAAAAAAACCTCATGTGACCTGTTGGAATTCTGCATTAGAATTTTCTATTTTAAAGCGCTATGGAGCATTTCAAAAGGTTACAGCACTGATTAGGAAAAGAGAAAACGCCTGCCCTGTTGCTATAATCAAAACGATTCCTAAATCATTAACAGTCTGATAAAAGAAAAACAGTATCTGTTATGGAGAAGGATAAATAATTTTTACTACAGAAGAACAGTCCCAAATCAGTAAAGTGGTTTACTCATGAATGTTATGACGAGCCCTATAGAAATAAGGTGTTATGTTAGTTTGATTTTCCACAGCATCACTAAGTACAAAAAAGTTTCAGAAACTCCTTTCTAGTTGCTCAGATAATCAAAAATAAATACTATTAATAACAAACATGAAATGCAACATTTCTTAAATATGAATCGCAATTATGTAAAAACTATTGTAATGAACGTGTAAGTCAGCCACCATAGAATATTTCACAGGAGGAAATCTATGTCCACAATTTTTCCATAAGTTTTGAAGGACCAGACTTTATGGTCCATTATGTATTTGCCATTATATTTAGTGCAATGCCATATAAGAACAAGATCATGGATGTACTCCTTACTGCCGTGGTAAGGTCAATGTAGGTAAGGTCAATGTCTTTCTTGAAAAAAAATAAAAATAATAATTTTTAGTATTTGTTATGAATAAAAGAGTACCCTAAACACGTATAGAAACTAACTTCAACTGCCACAGTTGTAATACAATTAAAGTCTAATAGATTCCTCCTATTTAATATAAAACTATAACATATTTATACATTTTATATTAAACTACCACAGTTAATGTTACTGCTGTAAACTTAAGATGCATTTTAGTAAGAGTAATGTGTAATTTGAAAAACATAACATCACTTGTGTTGGAACTGTCTAGCCATTCAAGAGGTTTGACTTCCTCCACAGTGCTCAAAACTAGAAAATTCTTAGTAGAATTCACATTTTATGCAAAAAAAATTCCATTTGCGCTGTGATATAGAGGGAAGTCGGGTTTCACTTGCATAAGTAATCCGCTCTGTTCTATCCTAATGTCACGCAGCACAAATGCGCCTTTCATATGAGAAGCATTTAGCTATTCATAACTGTTTACAATTCTAATAAATGTTAGCATTTCACAATTAATGTAAGTTGAATGTAATTTCACTATATAGGCCACAAACATGTAACTGCAGCATATAACTTGTAAAAGTGTAGCAAAGGGCATTTTAAAAAGAAAATATATAAATGCCATGAACAGTGCGTTTGATTGTCATTCAGTTGAACTCAGAGGGTCACTTTAAACTTTGATAGTGAGCGCAAAGCGCTCCTTTGTCCATTCCTGGTCATAGCGGGTTCATACATGCAGTGTTTATGTTCCGCAATGACACTGAGGAGGAGATGCACACTTATTTCTGTGGAGTGATAAGCCACATTAAAAAAAATACTGTATATAATATAGTAAACATGTAAACAAATGGGTTATGTCTGCTGTACTCTATTTGTTTTATTTATTTCATTTACATATAGCTATAAAAAAAATATATAATATCAGCAGTCCGGTTTTTCTATGCACTGTTTGACATCTCAGACATTGTGTGTGTGGTGTGTGTATGTCAAGCGCTAATGTAAACAGAAATGACTGTATGCATATTATAATCGCACTCACCATGTGTTCACTGTGAGTATACAAGCTTTAAACGGTTATCGTGGCGCTATTGCTATAGTTTTGCTGTCGGTTTCAGAAAACAATCATATTATATGCCTGAAAAGGCTGTTTGAGTTGCTATTTGTGTGAATGAAATCCGCATTTGCACCTAAGCTGACATGGCTGTGTGCATGGGAAGATTGCTTTTAGATATGATGGCTGTCTTTGAGTAGCTGTTTTTTTGACTAATGTAAAAAACATTTCAGCACGCTTAATAAGCCGACAACGTGTGTGGTCATGTAAATGCATTAAACAACATTACTGGTGTAAGGTCATAAGAATAAACTGATCAACAAATGTAGATTTTTGCCCATTACCCCTTTTTTCCATTGCATATAAACACCTGCATGTGTCGTAAGCATGCCTTTTCACAGTATGATGTCAAAAGCAGGGAAGTGTCATGTAAATGCAGTTTTCTTGCTTATATGATTTAATCAGTTATTATGTATTTGGGTGCTTGTAAAGGCACACATTGTCAGTCATCAGCATGGACAATTTGAATGGAATAGGGTGCAAACACAAACTAAAACTGGTTAAGACCAAGAAAGTTTAAGGTTGCTTTCATACTAGCAATTTTAGTGCACACCTAAGTTTGAATGACGTCAAAGATTGGTTAATTTAGGTGAAGTGAAAGCTGTTTTCCGAACTCGAATGCTCATCTGCGAACTGCACAGAGTCCGCTTGAAAAGGTGGTCTTGCGTATGGTTCATGTGAACTCTGGTGCATAGTTGTTTTGTGCATGTAAAGTTTTAGTGGTTAATCCAAAGAGGTAATCTCTTTAACAACACAGCGAATCTGATGTCTTCTTGAGTTGTTGCCTAGATACAGTGGTAGATGGCTGCCACTTGTACTCACGTTGATGACATAATCTGGTCAAAAAATATTATGAGAACAGAGACCAGCAGGGACAGGGGGAGTGGGGAGGGAATTAACTCAGGTTCAGTCCAAGAATTTGAACCAAGTGTGAAAGCACTCTAAAATGATAGAAGAATAAGCCAATTCAAGTCATCAAATTTATTCACAACAGGTGTTGTTTCAAAGCACCTGTACAGGAAATTATGCTATAAAAGAAAATGAATGAATGTAATGCCAATATTAGTTATTTATGTTTAGAATTATAAGTGGTTAAAATTAGTAAACTAATTAAGTGTTGTGGGTCAATGGTTAAAAATGATTGTATAAACTAGAAGTTTTAGCATTAAAGCCCTTGAAGTCATCACAAATTAACTGGGGAAATACACGTAGATGCACTGTCCTTTGATTTTGGCCTATGAAGGCTTTTGTTAGTGGTTAATTAATTTTCTATGTAGTTAGTGTAGTTTTTTTTAAGAGAGTGTTGTCCCTCCTTTGACCAAGTTGATATAGGTATCATTCAACATGGAGCATCGCAGTCTGGCTGGAAGCTTATGGCAGATAATAAGCCCTCTCGATTGCAGCCTATTTCCATCTGGCAAGTAAATTCCACTCGTGTTTTTTATTAGCATTTATCATTCAGCTGATGGGGGAGTCCTAAAATACAGTATCTGCTCTCAGGCTGAACTCTGATTGCAGCAATAGCAAGAGAATCGGGAGATTATATATCCTGTTTTTCCTGAAGAATCATTCCAGACAGGAAGCAAGCACCCAGGGGATCAGTGCTAAATAATTTTTGTTCTGCTTTAAGATGATCCAAAATTATTGCTGCGGGCACATTCACAATAAATATGTAAATAAACAGATAATTTTTTTTATTTATTTTTTAAAGCCATATTAATAACAAAGAGGGGAGAGTATGAAAGATAACACAAAAACTATTCTGTTATGACTCTTAGCACACCATGCTTGGAGATTCTGTACTTTATAAAAGGAAAGTGTTTTAGATAGTTTTAGCAAATGTGCAGATTGAATGAGAGAGACAAAAGTCTTCTTTCAGCATGAAAAGCACCTGCCAATATTCACATTAAATGGTTCAATTTGCAGGTGCTATGTGTGGTCCCACAAGAATACTCCATTATCAGCTCTGCTGGAGTCGGTTTGGTAAGATCAGGTTGGCTAAACATTGACCATGATCGGCCATCACTCTTTGCATTCACATTCTGCTCAGGCTAGAGGAGTCTGCAAGCCGCAGCCATAGAAATCCCATACACTTTGAAATTTCAAAGGCTGCAACACAGAGACAAAACCTCCAGAAATTTAAAAGTACGGCATTTGATTCATAGATGTCTCAAGGTTATCCGAATGCATGGTCAGTATGATTACTGATTGGCTCTCAATCTCAAATTCTTCATTGCAACTCCAAACCTGGCAACATTTCACCATAGCGACTGATTTATGTACAGTAGCCAGTCAGTGACATGACTTTTATTAAAGCGATGAAAAGATCTTTGAACACAGCAGAATACTTCTGAAAGCAACTGTAAATTGTACTATTGTGGGCACAATGGAAACCTACAATCTGAAGATTTATATATTAATTACAAAACAGTGGATGGTGAGTACAAAGCGCTATTCTGTCTTGAATTTACTACCCTAAAGTAGAGTCTAATCAAAGCTCTCTCGCAAACACACAGTGTGTCTATTAGCCTATCCTATGTCTAGCAAGTTCACATTTAATTGAAATCCGACACATGGCAGCCTTTGGGAGCATGTTTACAACATTTTAATATTAAGTTACTGAACACTATACCTTATAATCTACCTGCTGCAGTTCTAAAATCAGTTCTGGCAACTTTACGATTGTCCATGAATATAAGTGGCACTTGTGAATTGCATACAGGGAATAACATATATCCTAATTAGGATTGCGCAGTTTACCATTACTAACGAAGTATCATGATACCAAAAAATGTAAACCGGTACGATATCATCTTGTTGGTTATTTCTGTACCATATTACATATTATGCTGTCACTAGTAAATTGATATGAGATGTGATAAATTTTTGATAAAATCAATGACAATTTGAAAATAAAATAAAAAAACTTTGGGATATGGTCAAGCGTGATCAGTAAACAGGAGGAGGATGTAATTTAATTGTAAAAAATATACAGCCACGTGCGCTGCATGCTACAGAATGAAAAAGAGGTGCCACTCTGTCATAAGATTCCCACACACAAACACAACACACACTGCTGGTGCTTAATTTTCATGCAGTGTTAACACTTAAATTAACTCCTCAGGTGCAGCTCGGAGATTTCAGCTTGAGAGTCAAGACGGGAGTATCGCAGCATTAATGGGAAGCTTGATATAACTAACCTGTCAAAATGTTCTGTCAAAATAAAAGTCCCACTAACATGAAAGCTCTATTCAAATCGATGCGTGAATTTGAAGACAGAAAAATATAACTACAGTGTAAAAATATAATATTCAAAAAGCAGCAATAATACTCAAAATAACAATTATGTAGTATTAAATGGTTGTTTTATTATTATTATTATTATTATTATTAACATAATTATTATTATCTGTTAGCAATATCACAAATGCAAGCAGCCTTGTGCTACAGGTAATCAGAATTTTTTTTCATTAATGTTTTCATAATTACTGTGAAGCTCTGTTGTGCAGCATTTTATTTTACCAAAAACAAAAAAACAATTTTTTGTAAAAACAATATATTTATTTGATTAAAACTGTATGTATCAATTTGATTAAACACCATCTGATCTTTAAGGCTGACATCAAGATGACGTAAAAGACAAAGAACTCTGCGAGAACCAAGTATTAAAAGCTCTCACACAGAAGAACATTTTCACCTGAGTCAACACATCCTACTGAGCAAGGACAATAAAACACAAATCTCACATCTGACCTCTACCTCACCTCAGGCCAATTTAGGCATCTGCCCCCCTCTACTCCTCCTTCAGCTCAGAATCACTTCAAACTTACCTAAGATCTGCATGTAACAAAATATCATATGTGATGCATACAAATAATATGACTTGGCATGTTTGGTATCATTTTAAATGTCTCAGTGTGCGTGGTATATCGTCTCTTTCCCATATTGCTAAATCTATTGGCAGCAAAGTTATAAGGTCTTTGCTAAATGCTGTATAATACTGGAGGTCTGTATGTTAATGTGGTATGTCCCCAGGACTTGTTAATGTGGTATGTCCCCAGGACTTCCAAACCTAACCACTCCCAAAATTCCCTTTGTTCATGATTTGGGTATTTATGGAGATGTGTCACATCGTTCATGGTTCTCTGTAGTCAGACGATCCCACATAGTTTACTGTGTGTAATTAACATTTAATTAATACATTTAACAAAGAATCTAGAAAAATGTGAAAGGATAATGCATAATTTGTATCTATAAGACTTTATTCAGTTCTTTAAATCAAGACATTTTCTGTGTAATTTCATAACAAATCTGAGGATTTTTATTTGTTGATTATAGTATCGATACCAAGGTATTAGAGCTGGTATCGTACCAAAGCCAAAAATTTGGTATCGGAGCAACCCTTACACTAATGCATACACTGCTCAGTATGATTCAGAAATGTACTGTGGCCAGTGTTGACATGCTTGGATAAACAGCCTATGAATCAGACAAAACAACCCAAAAATAACATAATTGCATAAAAAAAAGAGCCAGCGTGATTAAGCATTAAAGCGGATGCACTAAATAGACACAGAAATGCAGCAATACCTAAAGTCATACATATGACAGAGATATTCACAACAAAACAAGCTGTTGGATTTCCCAGAAGATTGTGCCTATATAAAGAGATACAACTGTTATCTCTCTTCTGATGCTATCGGTATTCCCAAACACTTCCTGTACAATTACAGATGTTTTTATAGAAAAGAGAAAATAAAAAGTTGCAAGTAAGAGTAATGTGACAGACCTACAGAAAGAAAAAAAATACACAAAACAACACAACATAATGCCAGTTCAAATATCCTTTATCTGACTTTCAGAGTTGAGAGAAGCATTGCCTACATGACTGAATTTTGTATTCAGCTCTTTATCCAACTGAAGCCACATTCCTCATCATCATAGGGGGCTGTTTATCATAACACGGCATCAGAGCTTCACAATTATCATGAAGTCTGCAGAAGCTGCTCTTGAAAAGAGGACACAAAAGTAAAAAGAACAAGGCAATGCAATGTATGCGTACAAGGTTAAAGTCGAGTAACATTTGGAGGGATCAAATTTTTTTGGAGCAATTTCAGGGCGCCCACTAAATATGAAAAATGGCAAGCAATCAACCTCCAAAGAAAAGCATAGGCTATTATTACTAACTTGCTTCAAATACACACTGATGTACACTAACAGATAATGTGTGGTGGCAATCCGTTCAGACAGTGTTTATGTTGAAAAAGTAAGACAAATCTGCATCATCTCTATCATCTGGTGTTTAACAGCCTACAAAATAAATCCGACCAGCTTAAATGGTGGCAAATTGTGGACACAATACAGATATGATAGAGATGGAAAGGGCTGGGGTAGAGTGCAAATGCACATCACATGTCCAAGGAACGCACTTAGAGAGGCAGAGGCATGACGAAAATGGAACAGCAATAGAAAAAATTAACAAAGTGGGAGCGAGGGGACAGTAAGTCATGGCCTGAAGGGAGGACAGGAGGACAAGACACAAAAAATAAAGATGAGACAGACAGAAGGACAGATGGGAGAGAGACAGGATTAATGGGGACTGATGCAATCTCTTCATATGGGCTCACTGGTGGCTCAATACAGATGACAAAGCAATCCAAATTTTTGCCAGGTCCCAAAAGGTTTTAATCAGCTACATGAATGCCTCTGAACTTGAAGAGAATCAGGCAAAACTGTGTATATTTATAATACTGGCTGTTAGGGATGGGACAAAATATTGAATTTTGACATACCGTGAACCAAAAAAATTACAAACCTTATAGGCAAAACTCGATATTTTGAAATTTGAAACATTGTTTTCTGTCCATGTGATCGTAAATGATATGACCCGTCAAACATCATAATCTCTCTATCGCTTGATTTTACCCCTACTGCGCTTTATTCCAACACTGTTTACAGGGTTCGCTCAAGGTCCTTAAGTGCTTAAAGTGCCTGAATTTAGCTCTTAGAAATGCAAGTACTGGTACACATGTAAAATTGCTTTTGTTGAAACGTGCTTGAGATTAAAACGGACCATTTCTTCCATATAACATGTGTCCAAAGATGAAATCCTGCACTCCACTTTCATTGAACAATGGAAAGTGTCTTTTAATATCCTCTCTGTTCTTTACAGTCAGTTAAAAAAAATCAAAAAGAAATATTATTTAATCACAAATAGCACGAATGTGCTAAAAAAAAAACTTCTCTCTCATTAATGAATGAACAGAAAAACCTGTTTGAGTCTGTGAGATGCACAGTAAACTTTTAAAGTGACGGTCCTATTATAGCGCTTGTTATACAAATGTATGTAAAATTAATGTTATTTCTTGTTTCCAACCTTGTTGCCTGGTTGCTGGGGAAGGTAGAGTCACATGGGGTAACCTGGTCATGATTAGTGGTTCTCGCTCTCAATGGAGCGTGTGGTAAATTGTGCGTGGATCGCGGAGAGACTAGCATGAGCCTCCACATGCAGAGTCTCCGCAATGTCATGCACATCGAGCCATGTGATAAGATGCGCAGATTGACGGTCTCAGAAGCAGAGGCAACTGAGACTTGTCCTCCACAACTCAGATTGAGGTGAGTAACTGCGCCACCACAAGGACCTACTAAGTAGTGGGGATTGTGCATTCCAAATTGGGAGAAAAGCGGATAAAAAAAAAAAAGAAATGATTACTTGTAAATTTTACACATTATCTCAAACACTGGCAGCTCATATCATTATTATATATACAATAACAAGAAATAATTGTTTTTGATAGAAAGTAAAATGTGTATATTCTTAAAAAGTTAAAATGTGATTATAATGATCAAGACAAACAAATTATAAAAAATACATAGACATTTTCTAATATTTTTAGGACAAGTTTTGTTTCGTTCTACTGCTTGCTCTGTCATACACAATTTTTTGTGATCTTTTCTTATTGTGAAAGGTATACGAGAAACCTTATTATTTTAACTGAGCATTTATTTTGTGTATTAAAGAACTTATCGTATTGAATTGAGACAATATCAAATCGTGAACCTTATATCATATATCGAACCAAATCATCCCATCCCTACCGGCTGTTATGTTTGCTATCTGCCTTAAAAGTTCTATCAGTGTCATCCAAAATTTCTATATCAGCGCATCTCTATTTAACTAAAATGTTACTCGTTAATTAGTTTGAAATGTGAGCTGACATTTCACAGATTTTAGAGTGGGGATGGGTGGGATAACCAGATGGGAACCACCCCCTCCCCAGCTGAGCCTGTTTCTCCCAAGTTTTTTTTTTCCACTACTAACATTTTATCAGATTGTCATTCCTTGCCACAGTTGCCTTGACTTGCTCACTGGGGACCTATTACAGACAAAAACATTAAGGCATGAGTTTCAATTACATTTTTCCAATGAAACTACTCAATAGGGACTTTAAGATATTTAAGGCATTAACAACAATGTGTATTATGAAAAGCGCTACACAAATAAATATGACTTGAATTTATGAATTGCGTATAGTCATAATGTATTCAAGCAATACGCCATAAGATGCTGTGCATTATGGTGAATTTACAAGACTTAATGGGTATCTTTAGGGGTCTAAAATCCCCTTATCATGGTAAAATAACTTTGATGCACAGCCTAAAGGATCTTTATTGTTTTTATAAAATGGCATCAACAGCAATATGATAAGAGAAAACAAAAATGTTCATTAAATCATTACATTTATTGATAATAATAATCCCAATGAATAAACAATTGTTCCAAGTAATGTGTATTAACCTAGCTGTTGGCTATGTGATATTGTATGAGATATGAGCACTTGGCACATTAATATAGAATTCAACTGAACTGCAGTCACAAGTGTGTGTGTGTATATAGCGTTATTCTGCAAAGGCTTCAAACTTCTCACCCAGTCAGATTTTAGAGGCATGCTTTGTGTGCTTGGTGTTTATTAACACCTTAGTACAGTAAAGGTTTCATCTTTATTTGCTTTGTTTACAATACACTGGTTAAAAATTCAACACTTAATAAAAATCCATTGTGACTACATTAACATCCTCTGAGCTCAGGCTAGTCAAAGGACATAGTACTATTGTACTTCCTCTTACAGTACACAGAGCAATTGTAACTGTAACAATATTATTCATACTTATGCAGTACAAAGGCCACAATGCTTTCACTTTTATTTTTATGTGCGATCAGTGAATATCAATCTCTTTAAACAAATGTTCCAATTATAGATGCCCGGGTGATGACACTTCCCATTGGTTTGACATTTAAAAATACCTGATCAAAGCAAGCACCACTTCAGGTCAGGGACTACTGTATGTGCTTTGCCTCTGAGTCACTACTGGTCTAAAACAGTGCTGAGTGGTTACCTAGGAAATATAGTACAATTTAAGCCAAACGTTTTGAGCTGCCTGCCCAGCTGCTGTATATCTTGGCAAAGCAGCAGGAAATTACTTCAATTCAAAAGCCACACCATGAAAGAGCAAAGAAAAAAAGCGAAAGTTGAAAATAGTAGTGCCAGCCTCAGCAATTTCAGTGGGGTCAGTTTGGGCTGTCTGTGTAGAGTCAATAAGGCAAATAATATTAAGTGAAAAGAGACCGAGATAAAGGCCAGGGTCTATCAGAGAGCAGCTTCAGGGGCAGTAGACACAGAAGTGATTGACGGGGGAGGAATGAGCCTGTGGGAGAGGACACAATCCTAAAGCCAAGACACACCCAAACAGAAAGACTACAGGCTTGACATGAAGCCTCACAGGTGCCAAGACCTGGAACAGTGAGCTAGACATATCCTCTTATTAGTAGGGACATAGTCTTATCAGTTAGAGATACTCTAGTCAAATAGAGGTATGTCAAGGCCAAGTTAAATGTAGGGGTCTATTTTTAGACCAAAAGAAGGCAATCGGCATATACTCGTAACAAAACTTACAAGCTGGTATTTTTTAGTAAATTAAAAAAAACTTAATGTACCATTAATTTTGTCAATTAATGTCGAAATGACCAAGAAGGGCTGCTTTGTATATTTTTTAACAGGGTTAAATGGTTTGCAACACCACATTTTGAGGGTTCAATGGGGTACAACACAAGTACTTGTGTGCAAAAAAATTACTTAAAATGTGAATTAATAACTTTTTAACATGCTGGGACAATCCCTAAATGCATATTTAACCATCCTCTGAACATAAACCTTAAAAATTATTTTATTATTATCTAAAATAATTATGAATTATTTTGTATTAAAAAAAAAAAAAAAAAAAAAAAGGTTTTAACATTGATACGACCAATGCCATGAAATCAAGGGATAAAATTATTAATAATATATTTGTTTAACTTTTTTGTACAATTGTTCAGACTTGCACTAATGCTTTTATTAAAAACAAGTACAAAATAAATACACAAATAACAATAAAAAATGTCATAGAAGTGGTGTACCATATAAAGGAAACAATGATTTTTCAGGCAATTTTCTAGAAAATTTGCAAAACAAGCCATTTTATATCATTAAAGGGTAGGTTATAGAATTATACAATTATTTGTTGCTATTTGAAAGCTTTTTCATGACTAAAAAAGTCAAGGGACATATTTGTCAACATATTTTGATATTGGCACAAATGCTGTCAGAAATAACCTATTTTTGTGAGACAAAGCTTTCGTTACACAATGTGGCGCTAGACGGCTCACAAAACTAAATCCTCCATTGATCTGCATTCAAATCTCAGAATGTTTTACATCTCATCTAATTTTTTCACTCTGGAAAGTAATTTTTAATTCAAACTGATAGTTGCAAGAATTTATACTAGTTAATTCCTCCCCAGCAGTATCTATAAAATACATATTTTCAAAATCCTCCAGTAACAATTGATTGTGATTGGCCCATTCTGAACAGCACTGCCAAAAGTAACAGGTGCCACGTGACAGCGTCGTCCAGCAACAAATGATTGTGATTGGCCCATTCTGAACAGCGCTGCCAAAAGTAAAAGGTGCCATGTGACAGCGCCATCTCTGCGCTACCTGCTTCAGCAGTGGTCTAGTGGTCTGTCATCATGTTTTTCCCAAAAATATATATTTTATTTATTTATTAAATGATTTAAGCAACGTATTTAAGATTTTCTAGAATTCAAGAACTTAAGCATCTCTTGGTAAATCAAGAGGTTTTTCAAGGGTTTTCCAGGACTTAAATTTGAAAAAGCCAATTCAAGTACTTCAAGCACCTTGTACAAACCTTGAAATTACTTTCGATTAAGGATTATTAAAAAATGTATGATTATTATGCTGATAACAATTGAGATGAAAACAAAATTGTGGAAAATATTCTACTAGATATTTACAAGGGAAAACTACTACTTGTGTTAATAAGTCAAACAGCCATGCTACAAATTACAATCTCAAAATGCCAGAATATTGCCCAAATAATCAGTCAGTGTCAATCACTACTTCTTTCCATTGTAAGAAATTATGTGTGTAATTGCACATACCAAAAAGTCACAAAAGTCCTGTGATCCCCAAAAAAAGACCACAAACATTTGTTGATGAAAACTGGGACCAAATGCATTGCTGACAGCAAAAATGAACAACCATCTCTCTGACACAAGTAAGCGACCACGAAAATATTCAACAGTCATTTGACCACACAATGGAAACTGGTGTTTAACATTCCTCCTAAGGCACTGTTTATCAGACTTAGTCAGTCAGGCCAGTCGTCTACATTCACAATGCATTTTAAACTAGCTCAGTGCGCATAGGCTGATGAAACAGACTTCTCTCAAAGTGAAATCAGAAACGGCAAAATTCAGTCTGCACTTACAGAATGCTAAACACTGCCACCAGTGGCCAAAGCGTTAAGTGTTGTTGGGCTTCTGGGCACATGTGAGCTCCAAGGAGGGGCACAAAAAGTGAGTTAAGTTGTTTTCAGCTGTAGAGTCTGTAGCCCCCCACCCACATCAAAACCTGACCAACAGTGGAGTAATTTACTGTTAGAGGTAAAAATGTAACCTCTGAATCAAGCTTGTAACTGATTACGCAAATGCAATAACTTACTGGTTTCAATGTGGGATCTGTACCTGGGTCTCCCATGTTGCTAATGCAACCCACTTGTAGTCGCACCACAGGAGAAGGTAAACAGCTGGAGCTGATGCAAAAATGTCTTATAGGAGATGACGCTCGTCACTGAGTCGGCATTATCTGACCGATCCTAGGGTACTGAAACTCTGTGAAAAAACATGCTGCACGTGTGATCATGTTGGATGAAATGCTCCCCAGGAGCAGAAATTAAAATCAAACAGACCTACAGAGTAGAAAAAGATGAGTGCTGGAACAAAGAATATAAAGAAATTGAGAGAAATGTCCTTCATTCACAAAGTATAAATGTTGCATAAGCACCTAATCAGGACAAATGCCACTACTATTTGGTACAACCTGAGAAATAACATATGGTGCTTAAGAAAGCCTTTACTAATAGAACAAGCTGATGCCCACGTCCACCAAAGCACAGATTACGAAAAGCTCAACTCAAAGCAACACAAAGCTGAGGGAAGTCAAAACACTGTCAAACTCAATCACACTCCCCACCTTTCGCTCAAAGCGGGATGCCCAAGCAAGACGATTCTTGCCCTCTAATCTGGGTTAGCATGTCAGTCAGCCTCGAATCAAAGTCAGTGACACGAACTCCTACTGGCCTCATTACCACCCCCTACCCACGCTCATCAAAAACATTATTAAAATAAAACACGGTTTACAGAACAGCAGTAGGCTATAATGAACGCATTAACACATTTTAAGGGGCTACGTTAAAGTGCAAGAGGTTATTTCTTTCATCAGAAAAAAAATGTCAGCAGGGGGGATAAATGAATGGTCAATGGAATTGAAAGAAACAGTGAATGAATGGTAAATGGTCAGTCACTGCTGCTTCTACTTTTCATAACAGGCCCTAGAGTACTGAGCCCAAAAAACCTAGGCCTAAAAGTAATTTAGAAATTTGGGAATAACTCTTAAAAATTATGAGCGTCAGTACTAATTTTAGGATTCGTACATTTTTTAAAGTGTAACTTATGTAGCATTTTAGCATTAAAGATTAAACTCGTAAATCCTTAAGAATAAATCACAAACAATCCGAAGCATGGCTGCTGTTGTCAATCCATGTCGCAATAGAGTCAACATATTACAATATTATTATGACATTGTCCTTTTAAAAATTGTGACGTTTTCATTATTGTTAACTTAGTTAAGGGTGAAAATAACTCTCCCACGAACCTTAACAACCCAATTACTCCAGAGATAAAGGTTTTGAGCAATATATTTTAGAACAGAACTTGGTCTCCTATTTGGGGTGAAGTATCATAAAGTTAATGTAGCCAATGTGGGATAAGACAGTTGACATATGAATTTGCTGTAAATAATTACAATTACACAGAACGAATGAACCAATTATCTGTGGCAGATGTTTGTCAGCTAAAGCTTTTCTTCTTAAAGTCTGTGATCTCTGCTCTTGAATGAGACTGAAGAGATTACCTCTGTTTCTCACATTCTTCAATATTTGTGAAATCAAAGGAAATGCCACATTGATCCTTTTTCACTTTAATGGTGATGCCGCATCCCAACCTCCCATTAATTATGCGTTTTCTCACATAAGTTGAACAAAAACATTCATATTTTTTTCTTTGGTGTGGGTTCTGTATTTGTAAGCGTGTGTGTGTGTGTGTGTGTGTGTGTGTGTGTGTTTTATGTATTTACACTTTTTACTCTTTACATTTCACATTGGGAGATTTTTTAGAGAGTGTGGTCATAGGATGTGATGTCATCCATCATAATAAGGTCAATTCCGCCTTACAATTCTGATTTTCTTAGTAAAACTTGCTCTTAGCAGTTTTGTAGATATGTTTGAAGAACTCTTTGGAAAACTCTTAAAGGTGGTTACTTAAGTTAAAGATAAATACAGCTGGGCATTTTTTTTTTTTTATTATTAATTTAAATGTGTGTTTGACATGATATAAAAAAAAAACAAATTATAGAAAAATTTAGATTTTGCAAATGCTATAGACAGACACATTGTAAATCCACCAAAGGCTGAATAAGGGAGAGAAAAAGAATTCATAGCACTTGTCTTAATGCCGCTCATGATCTGATCAGCTGCACGTGTGTGGTGCGCTTCAAATGAATGAGACATAAAGACAATGGTAATTTTCCCAGCACGATTGTAGCTCAGCTTCGTCCATCATGCAGGTATATATCGGCTTAAGACCAAAACTGGCCTCAGCGTGCGCATGTTGATGAACAGTCTCCTTTTTTTCTTTTTACCCATAAATGCGTGTTTGTTACATGACGGCTATGTCCGCTTCATTTCAAATCACAGAGAGGCTTTACATAGGAGAATCAAACATCCTAACATTTACCATGATGATTCAGATAGATCACAAAATATTTCTTTGTTCTGTGACGCGTTTCAAGTGTAGTGCATCTATAGCCAACATTTGGCAAGCGATCATTTTGACAAACTTTGCTAGTTGAATTGTAATGCTAAATTATTTGTTATTGCTGCGCTGCTCAGCGTGAACCGCTAGAGGATGCGTCTTGCAGGAGTTTATGAATTGTGGCAGGGCGGAGGGTGGATCTGGGTCGTGATTCTGCACACCCGGACCCTAATCAGGCTAATTAGCCCTAGAGAAGGATAAAGGCCGTCCGAAGATGGCAGTGCGACAGAGAGATTTACGGACAGCTGTCCAACATGTCTTTTTGGTTAAGTTTATAATTAAATATTATTTATATTGTCAAGCCGGTTCTCACCTCCTCCTTTCCATTAATCCCTTTACATGAATATACCCACAAATTGTTTGATATACAATGAGCACTTTCTAGATAAACTTGATCATTTATAGATATTGATTTCTAGATAGACTTGATTTGCAGTATGAAAAATTCCACAAACTCTATAACATCTGAACCTTAGAAATTAAGACTTTTAACACTTGTGTTTGCTAAGCTGCATTGCCAGGTCCAACAGAGCTAAACCTGCTTTGTGTAGCACATTGTGGCCGGAGACTCCTGCATGGGCTGCTTGATGACTGTTTCATGCATCAGCAAATCTCAATCAGGCTTTGTCCCTCTAGCATCATTCTGACAATATTAAAGCATTAGTACTTTTAACAAGACAATCACTCTGGACTCAGAACCCACCACAAGGAAGTAAAAACTCACACACAGTCCACTTCTGCCACTAAATCCAGCACTTTTTATAATTACTCATGCCTTTGTCATACTACCATTGCCATGCTTAATAGTTTGCAAAGCCATCTGTTGTGGCTTTGTGTAACTCAAACAACAGGTTTGTTTCCAGTTTTTATTCCCTAAAACATCTGCCCTCATTAGAAAAAACTAAAAACACAGATTAATAGACTTGGAATAACAACTTATAAATGGTCTTTTGGAGGGAAGCTGCTTTTAATAAACAGGCTCAGAGGTCAGACACTACATAACAGTGAAATATGGCACTGCAGAATGGCTTGGTCATCCATCTTGACCCTTTGTCCTGTACTATATTACTAATATGTGCCATTTATAACAGACATAAACAGAGCAGCATTCTACACACACACACAAACACATATTAATTGAGCTCATACAACTTGGCCTAGGGAGAGAAGCAGTGACAAAGCAGTGGGAGTGTATCTGCTTAATGGACAGCGTCCTCTTTCCTTTTTACCTCCAAAAACCAGCATGGGGCCTCAGGGTGGACATGGTACAAGAAAGTGGATCATTCAAATAGCAACAAACCACACACACACACACACACACAGACAGAAAGGATTTGAGCTTGTGAGTGTGTGTCATTCTGAAATACAATGTATAATTCCATGGTGAATCAAAGGAGTAAGGCCCTGTAAACAAAACATACACTACTACTATTGGTCAAAATGTATTTTACCACCTATTGCATCTAGGCAGGGCATCTTTTATCTGAACATACTTTGGTTTGCAGGAGATATCTTTACCATTGTGGAATACAGAAAACAGGGCACAAATGCAAATGTGTTCCTATATAGTTTGTACCATGAGTGAAATGTACCACAGAAAGTATTGTAACTATATGTTTTCCTCTTATGAATAACCTCCATGCATCAAACCACTTGTAATTACAGAGTACCATGTCAGAAGTTTTAAATACATGGTATTTGAAATGCACTTATATTATTATCCTTACAATGACAATCCAGCATTTACAACTGCAAAAACATTTAAACAATTTATCGAGTGACAGTTGAGGATAGGATATTATATATAATGTCATCCCAAGACATAACAATAGACAAAATGTTCTATCAAGCACAATCCAGACTGGCACAGTTGTGTTTTCAGATTGAGTATGAAAGGTCAGGCCTGCTGATACATGTGAGGGTTGTGCAGTGCCCTCCACCGCAATTCTCGGTCTCAAAAGACACCAAACTCGTAATGTGGGTTAACAAAACACTGAATCAAAAGGAAGATTTCCACAGCTTAATTTCCTCCAAGGTTAAATTATTATTACCTTATGCCTATCTTCCACAGTACTATATGATGTGCAATGTTGCCTTACCTATGCATTTAACCTCAAAGGTGATTGATTTTTAATGATCTTTCACTTTATGTGAGCTGCCGACTGTATATATCTTACACCACTCAGCAAAAGGACACTTACATCAAAACATTTAACTAGTAATAATATTAGCCAGAACTCATATAAAATCCAATACAACTCAATGCAAAACAAATACCTTTTCAATTAAGGGGCAATAACTGACCCTTGGATATGATTTTCAGAAGCATTTTGAAAATGAATGAGGCAAAAATTATGGCAAAAATTTTAGTTGATGTTAGCTAACATGGATAAGAGGTATATTCTCAGTCTAATAATTCAGATCGATAACTTTGTAAATACATATATAAAATTGATGTATTTGAAATGAAAGGATGACATGTGGTATATTTTGTATGTTTATAATAAAATGCACCGATGTATACACCAGGAGTATTTTATTATAAACATAAAAAAATATACCATATGACTCCATCCTTCAAATTTTTGCCATAATATGTATAACTAGGCCTAAAGTAAAATATTAAAAACTACATCAGATGTTACATGTCAGATGTTTTACCCCACATTTTGAATTTGGGAGGTATTTTTGTCACTTTTGGTGGCATTTTTGCCCTAAGCTCCCCTTAATTTCTGACCCTGCCCACAACCAAGAATTACTCCCAAGCATAAACCTGATCATATTTTCTTGATAGCATTTAAAAGCCAGGTAACATCTTGATCTCCATAACAAAATAAATTTGACTCAGTTTATCAAGTCACAGCCTTTGCAGATATCATCGCTGATCAATTGATAAATGACAAAACAAAGACAGCAATAATGGGGACTGAGCATGAATAAATGTATCTATTGTGTAGGCTGTCAATAAAGGCTAGAAAGTCTTGAATGGCCATCTACCTGCATGAATGCTTAAAAGACAGTCTTCTCTCATCTCTGACCATCACATACAGCCTTCCCATTCCGTCTGCATGAGCAAACGTACAGTTTTTGAAGAGTTACGACTAAATGTATCTGTCATGTGTTTAATAGCAGTACTGCACTATAACAGTCCAATGCATTGACAACTATTGCATCAATGACACTCAACTGACACGAGACAAAAATGCAAAAAGAAACATCTCGAGGTTCAGATGGACATTTGCAATATCATTATCAAAGTGAACAAACCGTGACACTTACTTGCCAATGACCTCGCACAGCTCGTAAACATCTTCAAAGAGCACGTCGTCGTCGGCCATGGTCCAACAAGACCGGGGAATTTACACTCCCCTCCAAAAAATCCGACCAAACGTTAAATTTTAGAGGATTACAGCACCCAACAGCGCAGATACTTAAGAGTGCCTGGAATGAGCGGTGTAGGAAAAGCCGTGACAGCCGTTGTTATCACTCTCCCAATTCCGATAAACATACAAAGCTTGATTCCTGTCGGTTTTAGCCAAAATATCGGTTGTACCGGGCGGACAGTAGTGAGCGCTCGTATCACTCTGCCCCACCTTCTCCTCCCTCTCTCCCGGCCCCCTTAACCCCGCCAATCGAGGCTGAGATAATTCAAATGTTAGAAACAACTCCACAAAAATCGCTGCCGAAGTCACGGGACCAAGTGTGTTTAGTCGTCAAAACGTTCAACTAACTAACCCGACTCTGTTGAATCCCCAGAAATAAGTAAACGCCGTTTCTGGGATAAAATATAGGCTGGTATTAAAGTGCGCAGTTCAGTTGATCCAACTCATTCTACCCACGCGCGAGGCTTCTCCCTTGCTCTCTGCGCTAGCCGCCCCCTGTTCGCAGCAGTTGCTCCAGTTCTCCTCGTTAATTCCAGCTCTACTGCTCCCTGCTTCCAGAAAACCCAAACTCCTCCCACTCAAGGTTATGAAACTGGATTGCCTCACGCCATAATGGCTCCGCCAGGACGTTTGTATTCCGGAATTCCTGCATAGCGCAGAATGATTGCTTGAGCCAGAATGACGACCAGGCGTCTCGAGTGTGTCAGCCAAAGAAACAGTTTCTTTCTGTGGAGTTAGTGAGGCTCTCAATGCGAAGCGTTAATCAAATTAAACAGCTTTCGGAATCCTTTTATTTACTTACTAGCTTGGCTACATTGCCCAATTATAGAAAGTGTGTACTGTTCACGTATTTATAAAGAAAAGTTAATTTGAAGAGTGAATTGAGACTCAAAGTACTTTATTGGCTTAATTGTTATGCATTCAGTATTGCCAGTGCATACAGTTGGCTTCAAAGAAAAACAATACTCTAAATAAATAATAAGGTATAATTAAAATAATAATGCATCATACAATAAAAAAAAAATTATTGTGTAAGTTAAACAATAGTGTAAAATATTAGATACAGGCAATGTGGTCGTCAGCGAGGAAAACACGAGAATGTTGTTCTGGGCCCTGTAAAAAGGAGGGTTTCTCAAATGTTTTCAGCCAAGAACCCCTTTAATAACCCTAAATTCTTTGCGGACCCCCACCCCACCACCACATCACAACAAATATTATATTATTTACTAGAAGTATAAAATTTATCTCAGTGAGTTCCAATAAGAACAGCCAGGCACAGGGGGCCTGGGTAGCTCAGCAAGTAAAGATGCTGACTACCTCACCTGGAGTCACAATTTCAAATCCAGGGCATGCAGAGTGACTCCAGTCTGGCTTCATAAGCAACCAATTGGCCTAATTGCTAGTAGGGGTGTAAATATTAATCGATTTGTATCGATGCATCGATTATACAGCCGACGATTGAATGCATCAATACGACCGCAAGTGTATCGATTAATGTGTTTATTTTGCCGTCTGTCTGTTCGCTCGGAGTTTACCACTCCGTCTCCGACATATGCGTACAACCTACTCCTAAGCTGCGGGTGGCGCTAACCTCATTATTATCTTCTACTTCACACGCGTTACTTACGTATGTTCACACACACATTGTTGAGTCTGAAAGAGCGATGGAACCGTCAGAGCGAGCTGGCAATGACAGTCAAATGTTACATACACCAGTCGGCGTCAAGTCATGGGTGTGGAAGTATTTTGGCTTCAGGAAAACAGATGGAGCAGTGGTAAAAGATGTTGCCGTTTGTAAAGAGAAAGACTGTCAGTGTGAGATAAGATACTGCGGCAATACGTCGAATCTGTATCCGCACACCTGAAAAGGCGCCATGGTATTGATGGCGACTCCGAGTGTAAAGAAAGAACACAGGCTTCCACGCCTGCCAAATCACGTTGTCGAGCACTTCAAAACGAGCAAAAAACATCCCCAAAGGCATTGCGTTTTTTATGTGCAAAGACATGAGGCCCTATTGCGTCGTAGAGAACGAAGGCTTTAGATACCTGCTCGAAGTTCTTGAGCCGAGGTACAACATCCCCTCACGTCAACATTTCAGCGAGTCCTATATTCCGAACTTCTACACCAAAGTACGTGAAGTTATTCAGGGTCTTATGAGTGCAGAGCGAGTACTTTTGATTCTTACTGCATTTAAACTGTTTTGTTGAGTAACTGTTCTATTTGCAAGGCCCCTGCTATAGCTCAAGCCACGAGCCATGCTTCTAAATACCTCATTCTTCTAAAATGCAAATGCATTTTTGTTATTTTGTAGTGAATGGGCTGTAGGCTTATGTCCTAGACTTTTGTTACTTTTTGTTATTATTGCACTTTAACTGATTTTGTGTAGTAACTGTTCTATTTTGTATAAAAGAAACGTGCAGGATTGCACTTTATTGTAACTGTAGATGCAGTAACTTATATTTGCTGTTCTATTTGCAGTGCATTGAGCACAACTGCTATAGTGTAAAATAACATACACATTGTGAATACAATACTGTTTCTGTATTCTCAATAAAAGGCAAATAATTCATTTTTTTGTTGATTTATTTGAAAACTTAATAGATATCATGTAAAAATATCTAGTATTGAATCGTATCGAATCGAATTGAATCGTATCGCGGGGAATTCTGAAGTATCGAAAATAATCGAATCGTTGGCTTAAGAAATCGGTATCGTATCGAATCGTCATGAAGGCTCCAATTTACACCCCTAATTGCTAGGGTGGGTAGAGTCACATTGGGTTAACATCCTTGTGGTCACTATAATGTGGTTCTCGCTCTCAGTGGGGAGCGTGGGAAGTTGTGCGTGGATGTCGTGGTGAATAGCGTGGGCCTCCACACGTGCTACGTCTTCGCGGTAACGCGCTCAAGCCATGTGATAAAATGCTTAGATTACAGTCTCAGATGTGGAGGCAACTGCGATTCATCCTCCGCCACCCAGATTGCGGCGAGTCACTACACTACCACGAGGACTTAGAGCGCATTGGGAATTGGGCATTCCAAATTGGGGAGAAAAGTAGAAAAAAAAAAAAAAGAACAGCCAGGCACTGCTGTTCTTTTGTGTCAGACTTTCTGTGTTTCATTTACATTTACATGTGAGAAATACAACAATACAAACGATTCAAATAAAAGATAGCACAAACACATATAATGAAGTTAGGGAGACAGTCTGTTGATCAGCTGAGGGTTTAGAGCCATCCGCAGGATTAAACATCACAGAGAACACCACAAAGCTCAAACAGTAGCCAACAGATTTTTTCATCAGTTATTATATTTCCCCCCAATATTCAAAGCATGAGTTTAAACATGAGCAAAGCACCATATTCTTATGAAGAAAAATAAACAGTTGAGGAGTGAGGACTGATTAATTCGTTTGTATTTGTTACTAAAATATCACATTATTCATTATAATTATACAATAGTAATGATACAATTACACAATTGAATCATTATTTAGTGTTTCAAATTAAGTCATTGTTAACGGTCACTTTTTGCTTTTCATAAGGAAGGAAGGGAGTTTAAAAAGTTCATAATTGGGTCTATTCCTACATCACTCTTCCTTTCGGCAGCGAATGGGATGCAATTTATATTCACATAAATGACAGTTACACTGAAGTGATAAAAAAATACATAAATATATATATATATATATATATATATACAGTATATATATATATATATATATATATATATGTGTGTGTGTGTGTGTGTGTGTGTATACTCAAAAGGTAGGTCTTTAATTATACAAAACTCAAAATAGCTTTTCAGCAGTCACTTATAAAGGTTTTCTTTTCAGCAGTCACTTTCACACAAACTCGTCTACGTGTCTCTCTCATTTGTCTCTGGCGTTGATCCTCCTTATAACACTCTGCTCTCCCCAGTGCTTACTGCAATCAGAAACAGGTGTGTGCACACTTACCTCTTTCTCTCTCTCCCAACGAACGCACGACCACGCGCCCGCCACCACGGTCAGCCTATTAAAATATATGCTGAGCATTAGTAAATAGAGGTTCAATGTACAGGGAATGTAGATGAGACAGAAAAATATATATATATTTTTTGTGATTAACCTTTTTTATTGATTCATCTATTAAACAAAGAAAAGCAAAACATATACAAACAGAATCAATATTATATTTAACCCTCACTATTGCCCCCAGCAATCAACTCAAATCTTGGGTTGGCCTAGCCCACCTTTGTCAATCAGCCTATGTATCTTATTGAAATGTAATCCGGGACGCTTACCATTCCAAATGAAGGACTTTGCTATGCTATCAAATTGCTTGAAATAAGAGAGGGGGACATCAACAGGGAGAGATTGTAACAGGTAGTTAAATTTTGGAATACAATTCCTTTTAATAACATGAACCTTCCCAATCATAGATAAATGTAATGAAGCCCACCTGCCCACATCGCTAGAAAACCTTTTTATTAAAGGGTCAAAATTAACTCAGTTAAAAGCAGTTACAGACAAAAGAGACACAGTCAGAGACAAAGCTTCGGATTTAGACTAATTGACTTTGTACCCTGAGAACTTAAAAAAGGAATGAGTAATTCTGTGGACGCAAGGTATAGATCTAGTGGCGTCAGAGACTAATAATAAAATATTTTATATAAACCACCCCTGGACAATCATCTTCTCTTCTTATCATGGCTGCTAGTTGTTCCAGGGCAAGACAGCACAATAGGAAAAGAGGGCAATCCTGCCAGGTGCTCCTGTCCAGAGTAAAATAATTTGAAATTAATTAATTTGTTTGTACCGCTGCTACCGGTTATCAATAAAGTAATTTAATCCATCCAATAAAAGTATTCCCAAACCCGTATATTTCCAAAATCTTAAAAAGATAATCCCATTCTACCATATCAAATACCTTTTCAGAGTCAAGTGAAATGGCAGCGACCGGCATCTGATCATTCACCACTGACCACATGATATTAATGAAACGCCTGATGTTATCCGAAGAGCTACAGACCCGAATAAACCTGATCTATACGTATAAGAGATGTCATAACTTTACTCAATCGGTTAGCAAGAATTTTTGACAATATTTTAAAATCTAGCTGGATCAGGAAAATTGGACAGTAACTCTTACACTCACTTGGATCTTTGTCCTTTTTAAGTATCAGACTGATCCGGGCTTGAGTCATGGTTTGCGGAAGCTTTCCATTCTTTAATGATTCCCTATTAACTTCTAACAAATGTCAATTCTGTAGCATAAGATCTAAATAATTCAATGGGAAATCCATCTGGGCTTTCCCGGAGACTTGTCTGTAGGCAAGGACTTAATTACCTCACCAAGGTTCTCCAAGTTTATTTCAGAATCAAGAGACATTTTTTACTCAGTCGTCAGTTTAGGGACTTCTAATGGTTCCTCAAAGATTCTAATATCTTCATCAGTAGAGGACTTGGAACTAATGATATCAAAGAAGAATTCTTTAAACCATTATTAATATCAATGGCCCAGGTAAATATTTCACCACCAGCAGATTTCACTGAGGGAATGGTAGAAAAAGACTCTGTTTTATATATCTAGCAAGAGATTTCCTACCTTGTCCCCCAACTTAAAGTATGGCTGTCTTGCCCTGAATTGCCAAAACTCCACATTTCATGACGAAATAGTATTTATTCTGTATTTCAATCGGGCCAATTCTCGGAGGCCATCAGACAACATTTGAGAGGCGTCAGATCTGCTTCGGCACTTTCAATATTTCCTTCCAACTCCACAAGTTCTCATGCTTTGGATTTTTTGGTGAATGAGGCATACTCTGTGACCTGACCCATAAGAACCACCTTAAGTGCCTCCAAGCCATGCCCACAGAGGATACTGAGGACCAGTTGGTCTCCATATAAACATTGATTTCAGCCTTTAACATTTGTTGGAATTCAGGATTTTGCAAAAGGGATACATTAATGAAGAAACTATATAATTTATTTTTCTCTGTATGTGGCAACACCTCTAAACTCACCAGGGCTGATCCGAGACTAAGATGTTTCCAATTGAGCAATTGTAACAGAGTTAGAAATGTAAGTTAGTGTTTGTATGTGATTTTCACCGTAATTAAGCAGCTGTATTGAGTTTGGTGTTTTGGAGCCCCCCTTTGGAGAAATGGTGTACTGCAGCTCTGCTGCGTTTTGTCCTTGTGTTGTTGCCGTACCCGATCAGAAGTGGTATGCTTTACATCGGATGCTGTTTTATGTACGCCAGTGCCTAAGGCACGTTTTGTGTTCTGATTTTCCAAAGGAATAAATGTGAGAAAAGCCAGTTTTGGTCTCAGTCCCTTCACCACCTGACCACCGTTACACAATCCACAATCCTTTTTGGGTATAAGTAAATACTTTGCAGCCATTCTTAGCATCGACTCTCAATCTGGTGGGAACTTCAGTGTAAAAGCCACCCCCCATCGATGCAAAAGTTTCTTGAAGGTGTTATTCCATAAAACAAACTCTAGCCGCTAGGTCGAACCATCACAAAAAGAAACAAAAAAGGCACCCAGCTTCCTTGGACTGTCAAGTGAATGTTCAATGAGTCAAGCTTACTTATGAGCAACATCAGAATCACAGCATGGCTTAATCAAGCCAATGACTTTATGAAGGACAATGCTTGTTGGGGACATGTAAATACTTTGCGGCCATCCTTAGTATCTATTCTCAATCTAAATTTGGTCGCAAAAGCGATCTTCCGTTGATGTAAGAGATTCTTGCATTCCTTGAATCGATCACATTTCTCTCTTGTCGAATTCGCAAAGTCTAAGAACAAGAAAATTCGGTGGTTTTTCCAAGAAAGCCTTCCTTTACTCCTCACCTCACGTAACAAGAGGTCTTTATTGGATTTGGTCAGAATTGATTGGGGCCTGTCTCTTTCAGCAGATCTCCAAGCCGGGACTCTGTGAGCTTGCTCGATTTCCAGCTTATGGCCTGTTATGTCAAGCAGACTCAGGAAGAGCTTGTCTAAGAATTTCACCATTTATCTGCCTTTTTCGTTCTCAGGAATTCCAACAATTCGGACGTTGTTTCACCGATTACCATTCTCAAGGTCTTCCCAATTTTCCCAGACGCACTGCAAATCCACCTTGGTTGCTAGAGGATTAGCAGCTAATTCCCACACCGATGACTCCAGATAATCGATCCGTTTCTCGACGTCCCCTAGTCTTGTAACCAACTCAGAAAATGTCTTCTCCATGGCCATAATCGATCAACATAATACAGCAAGATCCTCCAGGTCCGTTACGATCTTCGTCATCATCACTGACACGCTGGACAGTTGACGCTGAGTTTATCCTGCTGCCCTGTCCAAATTGAGTCCCTGGTCGGCAGCCCTGTCAGGGGTATCAGATTAAGCAAGTGTCTTTTAATGTCTCCAAAGCCAGAGGATTTTGAATTCTTTGACATATTGTCTTCACAGAACAGTTATGAAACAGTGTATAGAATCTCACCGGTTTATGACACAAAAAGAATTAAAAACTTGCAAAGTGCGCAGAGCTTGCCAGTCACACGTCCGATGCTCACATGACATCACGTGACCTCTTGCCCGCTCTTCCTTAACAATGAGCTAAAGAAGTGTTTACTTTAAAGACAGGCTTGTCAGACACTTAAGTTTGTGTAAACATGCAACACAGTTTTTTTTCTGTTGAATTTTATGTAAAATTTCAGTACATACCTTATTGTTGTTGCCTTTTACATGTATTTGTTATGTTAAAGTCTTCAGTACAATATTAATCATGAAATATTTATATAACATGAATGAACATACGGTTAAATCCATTGATACCTAATTGCGCAAATTAGTTAATCTTGAATTATTACGTGCCAGAATTTAACTCTAGACTGTTCATTAATTCATGTTCATGGGGGCAACAACAGATAGACAGATAATAATATTTGCCCACATGTCAAATAAACATCTGTTAATTGACTACTCACCATCTTAGCATCAACTAATCGTATCAAGGCCTTCCATCGTGTCACATGCTTTTTTGTTTTCTGGATTACTATATTAAATTGTCAGTGTTAGCTTGATAATAACCAACTTGGCCATTTTTCAAAAACAGCAAGAAATTGTCCAATCCACAAGAATATATTGAATGCAAAATAATTAACACATTCATATTCAGCCTCTTTGTTTGTAATCAAGCATTAAAATAACATTGCAGTGGAGGAACATTTTGCTGAAATCCACTATTCTGGTCTCTGTCTGCACTTTTTGCATTAGTGCATTTGAATTACACCATTGATTTCTTAGCTGATGATTGGTGGGATACACTTGAGCTAATTGGATTGTGTATATTCAGTCCATTGAGAAATGTATTCATTCAGTCCTCATTGTGAATTTGCAGTCAAAGTCCTTTGAAAAAACACAGAGCTGAAACATAGCCTCATTGATGCTGACACACTGTAGTAAAGGCAGCTGACTCATCTGCAGTAATTTCTACAAATGAAACTACTAATTCACACACAATATGACAGCATCTTTATGCATTTTTAAATGCATGCCCCCAGGAGGTTTAAATGTACCAGGTTATGCTGACACAAACACATCATTGATTTAGACTACAAGTTTAATTATTTTTATTTATTTGTATTAGCATTGAGTTATTGTAGATAAGTTTAAAAAAAACAGAGAGAAAGGCAGTATTTTTTTCAAATAATGTGTTTAAGGCATTATGAACGAGGGAGGCAGAGAACATGTGGTGTCCTTAGGTGCATTAAATAACCTCTAAAAGGCTATAGTGGCAGCAGGTGACAGTCTGGCAGAAAGACCTATTGTGTGTGCGCCAGATGCAGGTTGTGTCTGAGCTCATGTGACTTTGATCCACTGGTCATGGCATGCTTTGTAATATTGAAAAGATCTGCATTCAACAGTGGCTTCATACTAATCAAATAATATAGTAAAATAACTAATTGTGACTGGTCAGTTCTTTTAAAAAAAAGAAAACTTATTAATGTGTGCAATGTTTTTAAATTTGCGTTCTATAAAGTATGTTTTTCACCCACAGTATTAACTGTTTTTTTTAAAAAGTGATTCATATTTAATAATATTAAAAGGTTAGGAATGGTTATATTTAATCTGCCTCTGTGTTTCTCTATCATATCTTTCTGAGACCTTATTATGCTTTCTTTTTCTGATTCAATACAATCACTAGAAACCAATGTAATGACCAGTGTTTTGCTATACAAGCCACATGCACAGTGTCATGCACGGATGCCTATACAAAGATTAGAT
The DNA here is from genome assembly GCA_032164185.1 of Moxostoma hubbsi. NCBI lineage: Eukaryota > Metazoa > Chordata > Actinopteri > Cypriniformes > Catostomidae > Moxostoma > Moxostoma hubbsi. The sequence goes on along the minus strand of JAVLUX010000011.1, from coordinate 12,003,734 downwards.
TTTCACAGCAGTCAACTTTATAATTGTTACTTTGATGCCGCAATTGGCATTGTAAAATGCCAACTCGACTGTTGTCTTCTGCATAGTTGAGTCTAATTATATTATTATAATAGGGAACGCACAGGGAACATTTAATCCATCTAATATAGCATTTAGTGAAAAGCACAATTAAACAAGTGGTGTGTCTTTGCCAGTTATTCCTGGTGATGTTATCGAAGAACAAAAATCAGTGCTAGTAAGCATTTTTCAATGTGTGCAGCCACTGAATGCATAATTTGAGTTAAGGAGAAAAGCAGCTGTCGGAGATATATTTAGTCCATCTGTCTCACCACTGAACTGTTTTACTATACCACTGTATCTCTTTTTTTTATTTCTCAGCGGTGTACTTAATCTTATTAAGAAGTTATAATTCAACTGAATGGGAGAAAAACACAATGATATTGTAAAACCAGCTATTTAAAGGAAGGTTAATTCCATTATGTGTCCACCAGGTAAAAGCACAAGTGTAATCTTAAGTCAGCATTCCACCCAATGTGTTTGTCTATGAGATGTTTGGTTAATAAAGTGATTCACTGAGGGGATGCAGCACTAAAGCACTCTAAGGGTTTAACCTAATATGTGCAAGTAAACCGATTCTGTCACAGGTAGAATTTTTTATAGAAAGACCTCATTCAGATTTGCTTCTTATATAAAACTGATTTAAATCTGATTGTATCTGATATCTTGCTACTGATCAGTATCACTGAAATTAATCAGAACATCACTATATGAATTTTGATGTTGTCAAATACACTGTTTTGTCCCCGAAGGGAAGTTTATTTTGTACTCACGGTGCACATGCACAAAGCCTTGTCATTTCCCTACAAATCAATATAAATCAATAAAAATAGAACAATACCCAAACCGAATCTGCAGACTTGTAACATTCTCTTAGTTTTCCATCAATATACAAACTCAAGGACTAAAGTCATTGTGAAAAAATTTCTCTTAACTCTAAAAAATAAATGTTCTTTAATAGTACTTAGCACATTATGTACATTATGTCTTCTTCTTATCAAGAGCCATTTTCGGTGTACAGAGTGTTGCAAATAGTACTTTGGAGATTAAAAAAAGTTATTTATATTACTTCATAGGTTTTTTTTAGAACAGTATGATTTCTGGGTTTTTAAAAGCACTGTCACATTTTGTTTTTAAAGAACTGGAGAATTAAATGTATTGTGGAACTTCAGGTTTTCCTATGGCATCACAAACATGACAAAACATGTTTGATTGTAATTGGAACCTTTTTTTTTCAAAGTACAATGGAAGGAGATGAAGTCCTGCACACAACTACAGCCAGCAAAATGTTCAATATTTATTATCAAGGCAGCTACATTTTGGAATTATTATAATTTGAATGTTGTAATTTTTACAAGCGAACATTGTGCGAGACTTCTTTCTCTGTACTATTACCTGTGTCCAACTCACCTGCCTGCAACCATTCAGGTGTGCAAGGGATATTTATTTGTTGGTCTGAAGAGGGTAGAATGGGAAGCGAAGGACTCAAATGCTCTAATGAAGATTCCCATCAAGGTGACAGTGATAACTGAAAGTGTCAGCTATGTTGAATACTGAGGAGCATTTTGAGGGCCTTAAATCTCACAGCACTGACAGGGAGGGAGGGCCCCTTTCCCACCACGGGTACAATGGGATCTTCTGAAATGAGATCTTAACCACTCTGACATATTCCAACATGCCTAGCTTACCATGGCATCAAAAGTTCTGGCTCATGTAGTCAGGAGTTCTTCTAAAAACAATATATTTTATTATATATTAATATAATTCTATATATATTAATGCTCAATATATTAAATAATTTTCAGTATATTCACAATTATATAGAATAATATATTGTGTTAATATATTACAATATATATTAAGTTGAATTGCCACTTTTCATATATTGGGAAATATATGACAATATATTTCCTTATATATTGTAATGTATGACATTTTATATCCAATAATATACTTCATAATATATAGATGTACATGTGATGAAAAATGGTAGTGTGTGTTTAAATATATTTTAACATATATGTTGTACATATAGTCACATTTATATGGGAATATGTTTGAGCAATATATGTACACAATTCTGAGGAAATATATACTATAATATATATCCATATATGTGAATATTTATCTAATGATATATTTGTAAATATATACATATTGAGTATAAACACATTTGAACATATATGCACAATATGATAACATATATATGGGAACATGTATGTGATATATATGTGCACAATTCTAAGCAAAATATATACTGAAATTTATATATATATATATATATATATATATATATATATATATATATATATTAGGGCTGTCAATCGATTACATTTTTTAAGCGAATTAATTACATGGTGTCTCGATTAATTAATCGCAATTAATCACATATACAAATATTTGCTGAGAAAGCCCCTCATATAACAATAACTCAATATATAATTATTATATATCGCCGCCTCTTCTCACTGGGATTATTAATACAATTATTATTTAATTATTTTTAAACACGATAAAGAATCGAATTTTATCTAATTTAACAATGATGATTAATCGACTTTATAGACATTACAGTTTTATCGTCTGTTAATGCTGATCTTCTGTAAAGCTGCTTTGAAACGACGTGTGTTGTGAAAGGCGCTATACAAATAAAATTGACTTGACTTGACTCTTCCTGAGATGGCTGAGGAAGTTTGGAATGAACCACCACATCCTCACACGGTTCTACACCAGCACTGTACGGGCTGCATCACCGCCTGGTACGGTAATAAAACTGCCCACAACCACAAAGACCTGCAAAGGGTGGTGCGAACTGACAGAAACATCATCGGAGGTGAGCTTCCCTCCCTCCAGAACAACAGGCGGTGTGTGAAAAAAGCTCAGATGTATATGTATTCTATATTGTGTATGTATTGTTTACTGTACATTGTATAATAGGATTGTGTTGTGTAAGAAGGTGTACATTTGATATGTAAATTGTGTTGTGTAAATATGTTGTTAATTGTAATTGGTATGTGTCTCGTCACTGTCATGACTGCTATGTTGCTCGGAACTGCACACAATACTTTCACCTACTGTTGCACATGTGTACATGGTAGTGTGACAATAAAGTGATCTGATTTATACATATTTATATCAATATATAATTAAACATAGTTATCTTTAAATATTTAAAAATTATATATATATATATATTCAGATGATTAAAATGCTTTACATTCCTGTAGCAGAACATTTAATAATAGATAAGGCCATACAAAAAGTGGCTTTAGAATACAATGTATTGTTTACTACCATATTATTGATAATAAGTCAATCATTGGCGTACAGTTCATAGCAATCCATTTCACAAGTGAATTTGTCAATCAGTTCGAGATTTATTATGAGGGCTTGTTTAAGAGCCCGTCAATTTACACCTATGTCAGACGTCTCGGGTGTGTTGCATCATAAACATAAAATGTTTAGGTCACTGTGTCAAGATAAACATAGTTTAATACTCAATCTTTAAACACATCTGGCAATTGCGCTCCTTCGAGTGTTTTGAACGCAAGAACGTAACGCATGTTTGTGTTGTTCTGCCTACTGAAGTGTTTTCTTCACTGTATAAACTGTGCGTTGCTCACACAGCTGAAATTTCACTTACTGCCCTCTGGAGTAAACAGGTGGTACAAGCTTGCATTTCTCAGGAATGCGTGTGTGTGTGTGTGTGTGTGTGTGTATAGTGTGTGTATATATATATATATATATATATATATATACATATATATATATATATATATAAATGTGTGAAAAATGTAAAAATAAATAAATAAATAATTTTATTTTAGATTTTAGATTTTGTCCAACAGTTTGAAATACTATTTGTTAAGCAAATCTGTCACTGAATTTACATTTCTGTCTTCGTTTGCCTGAATCTGTAAAGAATTGGGGACCTTTGTAGGCTTATTGGTGATATTTTTTTAAGACATTTAATGCTGTATGTAAACCCATACGTTAACTAATGAAAGAAAAATGTTTCAATAAAGTTACATGTAAAAATGTAGTACAGTTTTTGTCTTGTTATTGCTATAAATATTTTGTATATGTATCAATATATAGCCATACATGGTCCATGTATATATTGCAGACTATTGAAAAATATAAGCACTAGATTCACATATATGAAAATGTATTATTTAATATATGACATTATATTTTCCAATATATTTACATATATTTTTGTTTCGTGAGAGTGGCAAGAATCAAAATGGCAAGAAAAAGAATGTGCGCAGGTGGTGTCTGTATTTTTACGTGTCTGTGCATACAGGGAGCTCAAATTAGTCTCCAGTGGCGAGGGTGACCTCCTTTTCTAGTGGTTTGTAAATCATGCAGAGAGCGACAAGGCCCCGGTAATGTTTTACTGTCACAAGGGAGTATTTCACACTACAGAGTGCTCTAGGTGTAGGTTTCACGCTGCACTCCACTTTCACTCAGGAAGACCATTACAATCTAATTAAACCAGCTCCAGACAATCTCCAATGCGAGGGGATTGTTGGGGAAATCACACCATCTTAATGTGCTCAATTTCAGCTGCCCTGAAGAACATCACTCTAGATAGACAATTTACAAGAAAAGCAGTTTGTTTTTTCAGACTTGATTTTGATGGGCAACCGAACACAGTAAAAGAGAGTAATGAAAAAACCCTCAAAAACATTATGCATTATGGCATGCTTAATGAAGACATTGCAGCAATTATTAATAGGCAGAGAGTTTTAAGTTGCATTGGAGGCTTGCATGGTTTGTATGTAAATCCTGTAGCAGCCTGTTTGCAATGCTTCATTTTCATTTAACCAAATGAACTTGGGGAGAAATGCTGGTTGTCAACATCAATCTCTAGTGCTTTCTTCTTACATCCTTAACATTTGCATCTAATGCTATAAAGAATGCAGAGAGGGAACATCTGTGAAATTATGATCACTTTGAGCTGGATATTAAAAAAACACTACTACACAGTATTTGCATGGAGACCTCTAGTGAAGTTTAGATGTAGGGCCAGTACTGGCAAAAAGTGGTTTTCTAACTTTTCATTAACAGAGATATTAACTCTCAAACCTCATTTCACTTTTTCCCAAATCTCAACATTCCATCACCATACTTACTGATTCATTACTTGTCTGTAAAACAGCCTAGTCTTTATGTCCATTTACAACTTGCTGAAAGTTGATTTTATTATATTCAGTTTTGTTTTAAATTGTGCATATATATGATATAATATAATATAAGCTTTTATTTCCACACAACAAGCTGGTGGAAATTGTTGTTGGAAAAGTGATGTATATTTTTTTCTTTTTTCTGTTACTGCTATTTGAATTTATATCAAATGAAGATTTCATGGCAATACTGTATTCAAAACAATCACATCAAGTTCTTTGAAACTGATAGAAATCTTGAAATTAGATAGTAGATAAAAATATATTATTTTCAAATGCACATTTTAATCTTAGATAAAGGGTGGACAACCCAATACATTTTTCCACATTATTCATTCACCTGTACAGGTTGCTATACACATTTAAGCCAATTCACTTTAAGTGCCTGATGCCATTAGCCGTTAAGATCAGACCTACTACCAAAGAATTTGTTTCAGTTTTGGACTGTGAGTGTGGATGAATTAAATGTTGTAAATATAATACAAAAAGGGATCCTAATCTTCTTGTGATGATTTATTGAATAATGATGTATAGTCCTTACACATCCCAATTACCGTCCTCTTGTGATGATGTAAAATAGACCTCTCATGTGGCCTGTGACCTAGGTGGATAAGTTAATTAAACTTGCTTTAATGAGATTATCACTACTTTTGATTCTCCAGGTCTCTGCTGGTAACCAGGTAACTGCCAAATGTGTTATCAGTGTCCTGTTACCTATGGATGAATGAACATACAACATGCTCCCCATGACCATCCAATAATTTTACCCGATTGAAATTGTGAACAATTGTATGAACAGTTGCAAATGACACTGTTCATTCAGTGTTGAAATAGCATCTACTACCTACCCTGTTAGGTAGTAGATGCAGGAAGGTTGCACAAAATACATAATCTTACAACACAGGAAATATGAAGGTTGTCTGTGCCGATAGACCTGAAACAATTGTGATGGTTAAGCATGGACAGAGCACCTCAAAACAATCAGTGGTACAATGGTTCTGTTAATGGGCCCCATACAAGGGTGCTGCCCCCATGTGGTTATACACACTTACATGTCCAGCAATTTAATTACAATATTTCATCCCCCTTCTTTTTAAAAAGGCGTTCAGGAATACATTTTAAGCTCAACAAATACAGATACTTCCATGCATTATGAAAAGTATAATGCATGTACGTATATGCATTATACTCTCTATGCACATGGTTTCCTGTCATCTCTCCACTATTATACAGTATGTGTGGCCCAATGGTGACTGTGATTATTTTCAAGTAGGATGTATTCAAGGATCAATTCTTTTGTTGGCCCTGGAACAACATTCCTGTCAAACCAACATGGACCTTACCCCATTTTTATCCCAAACTATTAACTATCCCTAAAATTTGAGGGAAAAGTTAAGTTGATAAGAATGTTGTCAAAACGCCAATCTCAGCCTAACCCTAAACCAAGCCCTAAAATCTCATCTATTATCCCAGGAACAAAAGGGACAATGATCCACAAAACTTCTTACTCTGTGAAAACTGAGCTATGGGTGGACCACAGGTACTGTACATACAACCTGTAAATTCCCTTGCAAGAACATTTTGAATGGTTCCTGTCATAGCAAATGTACTGCATCAGTGGACCTACAGCGCAAATATAGCCAAAAGTAGACTAATAATTTTTTTAGATCCTTAAATAGGTCAGTATTTTATTCCATACAGCACACCAATCCAAAACAAATGTGTGAAGGGGATAGACTTGCATTGACATTTCATCAGTTAAAGGGTAGGCCTGAGAATATGTGCTTGCTCCATGCAACATAAACAAAGAGAAAGTCCCACATATGATTGAATAGTCCCCTTGGGAGATACAGTGGATATAAAAAGTCTACACACCCATGTTAAAATGCCAGGTTTTGTGACGTAAAAGAATGAGACAAAGATAAATCATGTCAGAAATTTTTCCACTTTTAATGTGACCTATAACATGAACAATTCAATTGAAAAACAAACTGAAATCTTCGTGGGGGAAAAATTAAAATGAAAAACCTTACAATAAACTGGTTGCATAAGTGTGCACACCCTCTTATAATTGGGGATGTGGCTGTGTTCAGAATTAACCAATCACATTCAGACTCATGTTAAATAGAAGTCATTACACATCTGCCATCATTTAAAGTGACTCTGATTAATCACAAATAAAGTTCAGCTGTTCTAGTAAGATTTTCCTGACATTTTCTTCGTTGCATCTCAGAGCAAAAGCCATGATCCGCAGAGAGCTTCCAAAGCATCAGAGGGATCTCATTGTTGAAAGATATCAGTCAGGAGAAGGGTACAAAATAATTTCCAAAGCATTAGATATACCATGGAACACAGTGAAGACAGTCATCATCAAGTGGAGAAAATATGGCACAACAGAGACATTACCAAGAACTGGACATTCGTCCAAAATGGATGAAAAGACGAGAAGAAAACTGGTCAGGGAGGCTTCCAAGAGGCCTACAGAAACATTAAAGTAACTGCAGGAATTACTGACAAGTACTGGGTGTGTGCTACATGTGACAACAATCTTCTGTATTCTTCATATGAATGGGCTATGGGGTAGGGTGGCAAGATGGAAGCCTTTTCTTACAAAGAAAAACATCTAAGCCCGGCTGAAGTTTGAAAAAACAAACATCAAGTCTACCAAAAGCATGTGGGAAAATGTGTTAAGCTCTGATGAAACCAAGGTTGAACTTTTTGGCCATAATTCCAAAGGGTATGTTCGGCACAAAAACAACACTGCACAGCACCCAAAGAACACCATACCCACAGTGAAGCATAGGGGTGGCAGCATCGTGCTTTGGGGCTGTTTTTCTTCAGCTGGAACCGGGGCATAGTCAGGGTGGAGGGAATTATGAACAGTTCCAAATACCGGGCAATTTTGGCACAAAACCTTCAGGTGTCCGTTAGAAAGCTGAAGATGAAGTTCACCTTTCAGCATGACAATGACCCAAAGCACACATCCAAATCCACAAAAGCATGGCTTCACCAGAAGAAAATTAACATTTTGGAATGGCCCAGCCAGAGCCTTGAACATCTGTGAGGTGATCTGAAGAGGGCTGTGCACAGGAGATGTCCTCGCAATCTGACCGATTTGGAGCGCTTTTGCAAAGAAGAGTGGGCAAATATTGCCACGTCAAGATGTGCCATGCTAATAGACTCCTACCCAAAAAGACTGAGTGCTGTAATAAAATCAAAAGGTGCTCAAATCAAAAGGGTGTGCACACTTATGCAACCAGGTTATTGTCCCCCCCCCCCCCCCCCCCCCAAATATTTCAGTTTGTTTTTCAATTGAATTGTTCACATTATAGGTCACATTAAAGGTGGAAAAAGTTCTGACATGATTTATCTTTGTCTCATTCTTTTACATCACAAGAACCTAGCATTTTAACAGGGGTGTGTAGACTTTTTATATCCACTGTAAATGGCACATATCCAAAGAAAAACAACATATCAAATCAACAGTCACAGAATGGTACAGCTCAAGGCAAATTCAGCTATTCATATGACAAACCTTTGCTTTCTCATGTACTAAAATGATTCATTATCACAGTGATGTTAGAAAGCCTAAGCCATCTTTAAATTCAAAAAGCAACATGAAACTCACATCATTATGTGCATATATTCCAATGCAGTTATCAGAGGGGGGAAAGCTGAATTTTGAACACACACCGAGAAATATTTACAGGCTTGCAGCTTAACATCTTTCACTGGTATTATTAACAGAGTAAATAATTTATTGTTAAACCCTTCAGTATTTGTGTAACAACAGCAATAGAAAGGAAATTGTTTCCATTCCATGAATGAGGCATGGAGATGTATGAGAAAGTGTAGATATTCCTGTTAAATTACCAAATAAATTAAACATTTTAGCATTGTTTAAATTAGGTTTACTGTGTGAGAAATTTACAAAGAGTGGAAACAGTTCCAATTTTCGACATCATACATTGACTGCAATCAGATTTCTTTGTGCTTGTCTTTTTAATACATCTCAAAGTCTAAAGACCACATAATGTTTTGCAACAAAACTGAAATGACAGAGCAGCACTCGTGCCAAATTATTGTGTACTGCTAATGACCTTCAGCCATTGTGTGTCATACAGACAGACAAAGAAGTTGGGAAAAGACAATTAAAGCCCAAATGAAAAAGGTCTTTATCTTTGTAGATGTTTTTGTAAAATAAAAACTACAAATCAGTGTTCGAATTGATTATATAATAATACTCGGGGACTGCCCAATGTCTATTTTTTATCTCTTATGGGGGGGTCCCTAATGCCTTATGCCCCCCCCCCCCCCCCCCCCCCCCCCCAATACGAGCACTGCTACAAATGCAACTCCAAAGGTTATTCACATTAAATTGGATGCCAATTCAGCAGTACATGGCTCCTATAAAAGAGGCTTGACAACAGCATATCGATTTCCCGTTAAGCAACATAAATCACAGAAGAACATGAGGGCATTTTAATTATGTGTTCCTGATATTAAAAGATATAATTCAACCAAAAAATTTAAAATCTCTCATCATTTACTCACCCTCAGGCCAATCCAGATGTGTGACTTTTTTCTTCAGCAGAAGATTTACAGAAGAATATATCAACTTTGAAGGTCTATACAATTCAAGCAAATGGTGGCCAGAACTTTTAAGCTCAAAAAGCACATAAAGGCAGCATAAAAGTAATCAATACAACTCCAGTGGTTAAATCCATGTCTTCAGAAGTGATACGATAGGTGTGGGTGAGAAAAAGATCATTATTTTAAGTATTTTTTATAATAAATCTCCACTTTCTTTTTCTTTTGTTTTTTAAGATTCTTGGAAATTGGCCCCCACTGGTTGGGACTGGCAAAATGTGGAGATTTATAGCAGGGGCGAAGCCAGCAGTTTTTCACAGGGGCAGCCGGGCAGGGTCCAGCATTCAGTCTGTGGTGGCACATCGTCAGAAGGGGTGGGGGGTAGTTGTTCGTTTCATCGGAGACTATCTAAATTGTGCCCAAGACAATAAATTACCAAAACGGCAATTGCAAGTGGGGCCACGGTCACCCCTGACCACACCCTAGCTCAGCCCCTGATTTATTGTAAAATATGACTTAAAAATGTATCCGTTTCTCACTCATATCATATTACTTCTTGGTTCATGGATTTAACCACTGAAAATGTATGGATCACCTTCATGCTGCCTTTATTTGCTTTTTAGAGATTTAAAGTTTTAGTCACAATTCACTTGCATTGTATGGACCTACAGAGTTTATATATTTTTCTAAAAATCTTAATTTGTGTTCTGTAGAAGAGATAAAGTCACAACTTTTCTGAGACCAGAGACAATCATGATTTTTTGCTGATTAGTGCTGCTCTGAAGCTGATCCAGATGGTAGATCAGATAACTTAGCTGGTCAGACACTGTGGTCTTTGGCCATTAAAGTCTTGCTTTTTATCTTAGGTAAGTAGCCTGTTGGGAATACCAGCACACCAGCATCCAAGACACAACATATGCGGGTGACCAACTATGCAGTGTTATTTTTATTTATCAAGGACAAGGTCAAATGTCTTTTCATGGCCTCCCTATAATCATTTCAAAATGTCACTAAATCTATATACTAGGGGTTCCCAAACTGAAACCCATTTGAAACCATATGAGTTTGAAATTATTTAAGTGAAGAATATTTTTTTTAGAATGCTTAATTAATTCATTAATCACTGGCATTTCTATCACAATCTTACAAATCCCTTTCAATTCCCTCACAACCCCTTCATTAGAAAAACTAGACTTTAATCACAATGTGAGATAGATGTACAGTATTTGTTCACTTTCTTGTCTCTTTATATTGTGTAGTCATACTTAATTCAGCACTGTGATCAAAATGAAGGATATAAGCTTATTTGCTCATACTTGTCACTCTTCTTGTATATTCCTTCAGTTTCTGCTACTGTCAGTGCAGGTAGGCCATGTTCATGCTTGCTCCCTTGAGTCTGCCTTCTGAGTCTGTGCTGAATTACTCATCAAGATAAATCTATCCTGTGAACTGTTGTTAGTCCAAGTCTCTTGTGGCCTGACTATCACAGCATGTATTAAGAGTCGAGTGTTGAGAATCTTATATAAAAGACAACTTTTTATTTTCTGTCTCAAACCTGAAGTGTCTTCTAAAAGCAGAAACTTACTTTTGAGAGAAAGTAGAAATAGAGATTAAAGACTGACAGAGATCGTGAGCGAGAGAAAGAGTGAGCGAGAGAGAGAGAGAGAGAGAGAGAGAGAGAGAGAGGGAGGAGAAAGGAGAAGGGGTATCAATGGGTGTGTAGGATGTGAACATTATTGTGAAATTTAACATGAGGTATGGAGCAGTGATTACATGGAGAAAGCACCTCAACAGGAAGCCGGAGAGGTTTTAATTAATTCCACTGGGCATCAACTCAAGCTGTATTTTTACGTGTGCTGTGAGTTTGTACAGGTAGAAATTTAAGGCCTCAAACTAACTTGATATTCTGTGTGGCAAAAAAATGTTTCTCCCTGGTCATAAGAAAATGTTTATTACTGCATCTCCATATTATCAGATTAACATTATAATTTTTCTGTATAAATGTAGGCTATCCTTTATGACTAACTGGTGCACAAGCTGTTATGTTGTTCCCCTGTGGGCTAATCATAAAAAAAAATCTGCTTCTGTATTAACACCAGATCAATACAAATGAGACAAGCTAGAATCATAATAAAAAAAGCATCAATTACAATTGTTCTCATAAGAATACACCATGAAATAAATCACATTTCTTATGTGCTGTAGAAAAAGGACCACTGCTTATTTAGATAATTGCTTTTGTCCACATTTGCTGTCAGTTCTAACTATTTGCTCATTCACTGTTTCAAACAAATTATGAAAAAAAAGTAATGTGCCTCTAAAGTGTCAAATGGCTCACCCTCAGAAAGGTGTCTCTTAAGACTGTCAAAGTTAATACATGATTAATTAAGTGTTTGACACTGTTAACAAATTTATTTATTTGGACATTATAGCTGTTTCATTCTGTGTGATTACTACAAAGAAATCAGAACCTTCAGAGCTGATTGGAACTGATTGGATCAGGTGTGTGCACTGTGCACAGACTAGCGGAGCAACTGTCTATAAGTAAATGATGGAGAAAGGGTAATTTATTCATAAATTAAACCCAGATGAGATGTTCAACAAAAGTAAAGCCATTTGCATTCTTTCCAAGTTGGAACATAATCATCATCAAAGATCAACAAATAAACCAGTTTCAGATGAAAAGTGCAATTCTGCATGCAAAAGAGAGTGCAGAATGTCACACGTAATCACAAGAAAGCTTCTATTGCTTTAAGATGCCAATCATAATAATATCAAAGATTATCATCAGAAAACAGCATTACATTGCTGATCTCTGACCTGTGCCTGACATGAAGCTCCAGGTGTGAGTGACATGGTCACCATCGAAACAGCGCTACATAACATGCTCCTGTATGCAGTTGATCAGATGTTTCATCTCTGATAGACCAGTTTATTTGAACCTCTGCATTTACACATTTGCTGTATGAATAACACAACATTAACAATTTTTTTTCATGTGAATAATTGCTGGGGACGAACTTTGCTTTGAAAGTAAGGGGGACACGTCTCCTGCATCCCTGTATTCTATGCCCCTGATCATCAGTTCCTTTTCAAGTTTGTGGCTTTGAAACTAAATGCATGAGGATTTTGGTGCCTTAGCTGTGGGGTGCCAGAGGCTCGAAACTTAGCAGATCTCTCATCTTAACATTGCACACTGGAGGACTGACAGGAAAAGACTCCTGGATCAAGTGAAGAGTTTAGAGCTTTAACTAACAACCCTCAATCTTCAAACTCATAACCTACAAATATCTCACCGTACTTGTCCACTAGCGTGGAGTTAGTGGAGAATGAGTGGGCCTTTAAAATGAATTATCCAAAATCTTTTATATAGTCATGTTCATATTCTATAGTAATGTATGTTCTGAGTGGAGTTCAATGGCTGGAGCACACTCTTAGACTGAGGTATCAGTGTGATGATGTATGATCCAACTGAGGCTAAAATCTAACTGATGCTTCTTATAATAAAACATTCATTGTTTTATTGAAATTCATTGTCAAGGAGCGCTAATTAACAGAAATTGCCTGTGTCTGTCTAGCAGCCACAACAGTGTGCGGTAATGGGCAATCAAACTGCTTTCTTATTAACTATAATGTTCCATTATCACAGATATGAGCCTGTGTGGAATTTACTGCAGAGAGGGAAAAGATAATTATTTTTTATTTTTATTTTATCCCCTTTTCTCCCAATTTGTAATCAGTCCCATTCACAGGAGGCAGGGTGGACCACCCGTGCTCCATCACGGTCCGGCCACACTCTCCTCCTCGTCACACTCTTCCCCTGCCTGATTCAGACTGGGGCACCACCGATCTGAATAATTTCCCCCGTCTCTGGGGGGGAGACGCTGCCCTTCCGGCCGTTCTGTCAGCTGGAGATCCCCCCCACCTTCTATGACGGAAATAAGATGTGATCTAGGATTTTTACCTAACACTAGAGCACGGCTAACCCAGGTTCGATCCCCGCCTACGGCAGCCTCATCACAGCAAGTCTGAACCATGGAAGCAAACCCAGCGGAAGGTCTTCATCAAGCGTAGAACGGGTTCTGTCACCCCTCTCTGATCAAGCTACAACCATTCAGTGGCATGACCAAGCTCTGTCAGAGATCCTTCACTTCCTGAGTCACCAGTCTCGAGCCGCCTCATCCCGAGCCCCACCTCCTGATCCTTCACCAGGGCCTATACTTTCTTTGCCATCAGAGCCCAGCCCCTGAGCGATTTGCAGTCCTGACAGGTGTAGAGGCTTCATTACCTAGTGTACCCTGTCCTTCCAGCTCCTGCCCAGCTGCTTTCCCGCTGAAAGTAGTAAAGTGGCTTACATCATCACCCTTCTCACAGGCAGGGCTTTGGACTGGGCCTCAGCCCTATGGGACCAGAAATCCCCACTCACAACCAACAGCCAAGATTTCATTTCTGATATGAGGAGAGTATTCCTTCATCCAGCTAGTAGGGGAGATGTGGATCATCGCTTGCTTCATCTCTCTCAAGGTACCCGGAGTGCAGCAGAGTTTGCCATTGAGTTTTGCACCCTTGCCACTGAGAGTGGATGGAACCAACGAGCCTTGAGAGCCACCTTTCACCATGCCTTGTCTCCTGTGCTCAAGGACAAGTTGGCGTTCCGGGACCCCGCGCCTGATCTCGAGTCCCTCATTGAGGTCCAGGTAGACCATCACCTCAGAGAACGCCAGCAGGAGGTCAGATTGCTGGAGTCTGCCAACCCTATCAAACTGCCTTTGACCCCGAGGAACCATGCAGCTGGGTAGAACCAGAATATCCCAAGCAGAAGGCAACCGACGGATGACGGACAGGTGCTGTCTCTATTGTGGCAAGTCGGGCCATTTTCACCTTGCATGTCCTGAGTTGTCGGGAAAAGCCAACTCTCGCCCACGAGGAGGGGGGCCAGGGCGAGAATAGGAACCATCTCCTGCTCGGTGACCTCGGGTTTGACCATCCATGTCACTCTTTCCCACGGCACTCAACATCATCAAGTTTGTGCCTTTGTAGACTCTGGGGCTGCTGGGAGTTTTATGGATTTTGAGTTGGCCAAGAGACTATCTATTCAGCCTGTTACCCTTCAAGAATCCCTTAACATTACAGCAGTTGATGGCAGCCCCCTGGGTTCCGGACAAGTTTGTCAATGTACCCCACCTCTCCAGCTAAGGGTGGGGCAACACCCAGGAATAAATACTGTCCCTCTTGATTCACTATCCTAAGGTCACTCTAATTCTTGGCTTCCCATGACTAACAGCTCACAACCCACACATTGACTGATCCCGAGGGGTTGTTAGAACCTGTGGAACCGACAGCCGTGTCTCAGACTTCGCCTTCTGCTGTATCCCCAACCCGCTAAGATCATTCCCAGAACAGTGAGAGCATGAGCCATCCTCAAACGCTGCCTCGGTGTGATCGCAACCCAGACACACGAGACAACGCCTGTGGCCATCTGAAGCGGAGAGGACTTTACCACATCCAGGAACTACACAGGGGCGGAATGGCATCTTTATAAAGACACCACTGTGTTTTGCTCTTTTAGAGGAAAATACTCTTTTACAAAGAAAATCACTCTTTTAAGAATTAAAAACTCTTTTAAATTTGCGCTGTCGAAGCACCCAGGGGCAAACTGCACTGCTGTGCAGAGAAGGAGAAAAGCCGCTGATGTGCGCCGTAGATCCAACAGCAAGCAAAGTGTCAGAGGAACAGGAACAGGTGTGTAACTCGCAGCTCACTGCTGACACGACCAAGGCTCCGATGCAAATTTCTGAATGAACTCATAGTATTTCCTCGCCTTTATACCCGTATGTCCGGGGGCGGAGTATGCAAATACTGTCTGCCAACTTCTAATTGGCCTTTTTTCATGCATCGGAGGCATATTCGGCTCTCAAGAGAGACCCCTAGTGTCGCTTCTTCGACACGACGTCTCGTTCCCTCCATCAGGGAATGGAGGTTACATACGGAATCTAGACGTTAATTTGTCACCATTTCATTTAATTATTTTTATTCCTTATTTTATTATATTACATTTAGCAATGCATTATATTATAGTAACTAAATATTTTATATAGATTTATTATATGTATGTTCCTTCCTTTTCATTTTGTTGGATGTTGGTAATATTTGTTCCGCTTTCACCTGTTTCCGCAGGGAGTGTAATAAGGGCAACACGCTCTCTCGTGAGATAAACAAATGAAGGGAGACTGGAGGAAGAGATGTTTCTGGACTCTACAGGTGTTGCTGTTATTGCTGTTTGCTCAGCAATCATTTAATAAAGATATTTGAATTATACCCCATCTTGTATTCTGCATTATTATGATACCTGTGTCTTGCGGAGACTGAGATGCTGCTACCGCAGATAATAATAAAAAACGCTTCACGCAGGACGTGCCTGTTTAGTTTTAATAAAGCGTTTAGTGCACACAGCAACAGGAACAGAACTCAGAGCACTTCTGTTACTCCAAGCATGAGAGGGAGTTGTGGAGCACAGAACCACTCTGAAAACACTGGAACAATGTTCTAACTTAATATAGACTGGACATTGCACTAATATTCGCACAAGTTCATATTGCGGTTTCGATTTTATTTCGATTAATTGTGCAGCCCTAATATATATATATATATATATATATATATATATATAAATGTGGTAGGGCGGAGGGCAGGGCCGGGTGGTGATTCTACATACCCAGTCCCTTATCAGGCTAATCAAGCCTCTGAGAGGGATAAAGGCCAACTGCGGAGGATGGTGCATGAGAGAGAGAGCAATTACGGGACATGACGGGCATGTCCGTCATGTGTGTGTTTGTGTCTTTAACTTGAAGAAAAGACAATATGGTCTCTATACAAACACACACATGACGGACATGCCCGTAATCACTCTCTCTCTCCTGCACCATCCTCCGCAGTCGGCCTTTATCCCTCTCAGAGGCTTGATTAGCCTGATAAGGGACTGGGTATGTAGAATCACCACCCGGCCCTGCCCTCCGCCCTACCACATTTATATATATATATATATATATATATATATATATATATATATATATATATATATATATATATTAGGGCTGCACAATTAATCGAAATAAAATCGAAACCGCAATATGAACTTGTGCGATTATTAGTGCAACATACATATACCTACAATCAACATTAAATCCCACTACCACCCTTCCCAATCCCCAACCCTGCCCTGACCCCCAACAAACACCACTGTGGTTGCACATGAGTATATACACAAAAGAAAAGAAAACAAACACATACACACACACAAAAAAGATATATATATATATATATATATATATATATATATATATATATATATATATATATATATATATACTCACCTAAATGATTATTAGGAACACCTGTTCAATTTCTCATTAATGCAATTATCTAATCAACCAATCACATGGCAGTTGCTTCAATGCATTTAGGGGTGTGGTCCTGGTCAAGACAATCTCCTGAACTCCAAACTGAATGTCAGAATGGGAAAGAAAGGTGATTTAAGCAATTTTGAGCGTGGCATGGTTGTTGGTGCCAGACGGGCCGGTCTGAGTATTTCACAATCTGCTCAGTTACTGGGATTTTCACGCACAACCATTTCTAGGGTTTACAAAGAATGGTGTGAAAAGGGAAAAACATCCAGTATGCGGCAGTCCTGTGGGCGAAAATGCCTTGTTGATGATAGAGGTCAGAGGAGAATGGGCCGACTGATTCAAACTGATAGAAGAGCAACTTTGACTGAAATAACCACTTGTTACAACCGAGGTATGCAGCAAAGCATTTGTGAAGCCACAACATGCACAACCTTGAGGCGGATGGGCTACAACAGCAGAAGACCCCACCGGGTACCACTCATCTCCACTACAAATAGGAAAAAGAGGCTACAATTTGCAAGAGCTCACCAAAATTGGACAGTTGAAGACTGGAAAAATGTTGCCTGGTCTGATGAGTCTCGATTTCTGGTGAGACATTCAGATGGTAGAGTCAGAATTTGGTGTAAACAGAATGAGAACATGGATCCATCATGCCTTGTTACCACTGTGCAGGCTGGTGGTGGTGGTGTAATGGTGTGGGGGATGTTTTCTTGGCACACTTTAGGCCCCTTAGTGCCAATTGGGCATCGTTTAAATGCCACGGCCTACCTGAGCATTGTTTCTGACCATGTCCATCCCTTTATGGCCACCATGTACCCATCCTCTGATGGCTACTTCCAGCAGGATAATGCACCATGTCACAAAGCTCGAATCATTTCAAATTGGTTTCTTGAACATGACAATGAGTTCACTGTACTAAAATGGCCCCCACAGTCACCAGATCTCAACCCAATAGAGCATCTTTGGGATGTGGTGGAACGGGAGCTTCGTGCCCTGGATGTGCATCCCACAAATCTCCATCAACTGCAAGATACTATCCTATCAATATGGGCCAACATTTCTAAAAGAATGCTTTCAGCACCTTGTTGAATCAATGCCACGTAGAATTAAGGCAGTTCTGAAGGCGAAAGGGGGTCAAACACAGTATTAGTATGGTGTTCCTAATAATCCTTTAGGTGAGTGTATATATATATATATATATATATATATATATATATATATATATATATATATATATATATATATATATATATTACTATCTCCACCGCCCCACCCCAACAGCCCTCCAAAAAATCCAAACAGTTGCACCATTTCCAAAGAAACAAATACAAGTTACCCCATCTTCCAAATGACACATCCTCAAAAGCGGCCACCCTCCCCTTCTCTGTGCACCACTTCCGAAATGTGGGTGCTCCACCTGACCTCCAACCCCCAAAATAATCTGCCTGGTGAGCAACATACTAGTCAGAAATCAATTCTCTATATGTCTATTCCCCATATTGATGACAATCCCATCGTCCAAAACACACAGTCTGGGGGAGTGCCCAACATGTCACACACAAAACTCTGAACATTCACACACAATTCCTGGATCTCAAAAAAATCTATAAAAAATCTTGATTTGCATAAGGCACACCCTTGCATCTCTAGATGCAGACTTGATGTTTTTTTAGAATCCTAGACCACACTCCCTCCTCCAATACCAAGTTGAAATCTTTCTTCCATAATCTCTTGAGAGAAGTTGAAGCTTCATCCCCAAGACTCTGAATTAGCAGGGAGTAATTCACTGATGCCTCATGACCTTTTCCAAAAGCAGTCATCACCATTCCCAGAGTATCTGCTGCTTTAGGGGGAGTATGCTACTCCCAAAAATAGTACAGAGCAGGTGGCGCAGTTGTAAATACCTATAAAACTGAGATCTGGGAATCCCAAAATGCTTAACTAAATTTTTAAAAGATCTCAACACTCCACTCTCATATAGGTCACCGAACGTATTAACCTCCCTCACAATCCACTCTGACCAGCAGAATGGGAACTTATTCATGCATAATTTTGGATTCTGCCATATGCTTGAGGCAACATTTAAATAATTGTCCGAATTAAACACTCTGGACACTTTTGTCCATACCGAGTGCAAACATGAGATAACGGGGTGTAACTTAACTTCTACGATTAGTTTTATAGAAAGGTTTTGCAATGGTGAAATAGGGGCAAGAGCTTCCTGTTCAATACAAAACCAGGGAGGGGCTCTCTCAGGTGGAAGTGACAAATGTCTGAGAATTAATAATTCTCTAGAGGTAAGACATAGATCAAGAAGGGTCAGAGATGAATATTAAAATATCCTCTCTGTAAAAGCAAAAGCTTATGCTTTGGAGAATCATCCTCCTTTCTTATTGCAGCTGCTAATGGTTCCAGGGCAAGACAGAACAATAATGGGGATAGAGGGCAACTCTGCCAGGTACCCCTATCCAGAGTAAAATAATATGAAATTAATCCATTAGTTTGTACCCCTGCTAATGGGTTCTATAAAGTAACTTAATCCATCCAATAAACATACTCTAGAACCCTTACATTTCCAAAATCTTAAAAAGATAATCCCATTCTATCATATCAAACTCCTTTTCGGCATCAAGTGAGATGGTAGTGACCAGAGTCTGCCCATTCGCCACATGATATTGATGAAATGCCTAATGCTATCAGAAGAGCTGCAGTCCTGAATAAACTCCTGATCTATATGTATAAGAGATGTCGTAACTTTACATTATTGATTAGCCCACATTTTTTTACAATATATTAACGTCTAGCTGGATCAGGTTAATTGGACGGTAACTCTTACACTCGCTTGCCTCTTTGTCCTTTTTAAGAATCAGACTGATCTGGGCTTGCATCATGGTTGGCGGAAGCTTTCCATTCTTTAATGATTCTGTATAAACTTCTAGCAAAAGTGGAGCCAATTCTGTAGCATAAGAGAGAAAAAACTCTACAGCAAAGCCATCTGGCCCTGGAGAGCCATGCTCCTCGAATGTTATCTCAGAATCAAGATAATATTTTGCATCAAGCATCATCAGTTTAGGGAGTTCTAAAGGTTCCACAAAATTTCTAATATCTTTATCAGTGGATGAAGTTGTGGAACTATAGAGATCAAGAAAGAATTCTTTAAAAGTATTATTAATATCAAAGGCTGAGGTGAAAATTTGACCACCAGCAGATTTCACTGAGGGAATGGTAGAAAAAGACTCTCTCTGCATTATATATCTAGCCAAAAGCTTCCCTACTTTGTCCCCAAACTGAAAGAATGACTGTCTCGCTCTGAATATCCAAAACTCAAAATAAACAAAATAGTATTATATCTGTATTTCAATCGGGTAAATTCCCTGAGGCCATCAGACGACATTCTGCGCTTCAGCTCTGCCTCTGCACTTTTAATATTCTCTTCCAACTCCTCGAGTTCTCGTGCTTTGGATTTTTTGATGAATGAGTATGCCCATATCATACAGTATGATCTGACCCCTGAGAACTGCCTTAAGTGCCTCCCAAGCTATGCCCACAGAGGATACTGAGGACCAGTTGGTCAACATATAAACATTTGTTGGATGTCAGGATTTTGCAAAACGGATACATTAAAGTGCCAACTATATGATTTATTTTTCTCCATACGTGGCAACACCTCTAAACACACCAGGGCGTGATCAGAGATCAAGATGTTTCCAACTGAGCAATCAACAAGAGATGAAATTAGGGACTTCAGTTCAAAATCTAATTCCGTTGATGTAAGAGTTTCTTGCACTCCTTGAATCGATCACGTTTCTCTCTTGTCGAATTTGCAAAGTCTGGGAACAAGAAAATGTTGTGGTTCTTCCAAGAAAGACTTCTTTTGCTCCTCGCCTCGCGTAACAAAATATCTTTATCGGATGATCTCAGAAATTTGGCCAGCATTGATCAGGGCCTGTCGCCCTCAGCAGAACTCAAAGCCGGAACTCTGTGAACTCACTCAAGTTCACAGCTTATGGCCTGTTATGTCGAGCAGACTCGGAAAGAGCTCATCCAGAAATTCCACCATATTCTTACTCTCTATGATTTTTCTCTCTCTCTCCTTTTCTCTCCAAAAGACTAGCATTTGTTGTGTTTTTTGTAGTGGGTCATAGATGGCAGAGGCAGGTTAATGCATACAAATTGTGCCGTTGTTGTTGTTATTTAATGTGCAGACTAACGTCATTTTTCCCACCGTTTCTGATATTAAAATCAGTAAGACACACTTTGCAAAAGGCGTGGGCATTGTCGATATGGCTTTGAGATATGTAATTAAATTCTCCCGTCCGGGAGGGGGGCGGGAGATGGGTGTGAAATACGGAGTGAAAAAACGGGAGTGTTGACAGGTATGATAAAAACACATGTATCACAGAGGAGCAGCCCAAATGCCAGACTGATGAGAAGATGCATCGTCACCGACCAGGACCAAAGTCCCAGGTCATTTCAAATGTTTAAAAGTAAGGGCAAGAGAAGACGCCATGCGAGAAGCAGACATGTGAGCGACGATCTCGATGCACTTTGCTAGTTTTTAATAATTTTCATATATAATCCGGTGAGATTCAATACACCCAGTTACATACTTGCTCTTTGAGGTAAACATGGCAAAGAAGTCAAAATCCTCAGACTCTGGAGAAATTAAAAGACCTCAAAGAGGCCTCTGGCAGCTAAGTAAGTTATGACATCTCTTATACATATAGATCAGGCGGGGTTTACTCAGGGCCACAGCTCTTCTGATAACATTAGGCATTTCACAGAATAAAAAAAAAAATGTCAAGCGTTCGCTATTGTGTGTGCTTGAGGGGACATTTCCTGCACTACTCTGGTGATTGTTTACATTAATGTCAGAGTACCCCAAGTGGTTTACACCTTAAGTGCTTCTGGGGAACAGAGACAAGATTAGCTCAGAAGAGTCAGGCCAATGATGGGGCCTCTGAAATGGGCAGTCATCCTGTTCTCCCTATCACAGCATGTGCCACCCCCACCCATAATTGAAGAAAAAAGAATGCAAGAGGGATAGAAAAAGGGGAAAGAGAGGAGAGCAGTTTCCATAGTAACTCAGAGAGCAAGTTGTGTAGGAGAACGGTGCTGGCAGTCAGCCAACACAAAGTTTCAACTCAAATTTAATTGCTGCTCTTACAGATCACCCTAATTTCAACAAGTCCCAATTAATAATAACAAATACTATGTTTTGGGAAACCAACAGTTGACTCACAGCTGGGAATAACCGTGAACTTCATACTATATAAAACATAAAGCACCATGCATCAAGAAGAGAGAGAGAGAGAAATAAGACTAAGTAGGCAACCAACATTATCCTTTTATAAAGGAATAGTTCACTCAAAACTAAAATTCTATTATTATTTACTCACCCTCATGCTGAAAACTTTTTGAGATATGGCAGACCAGCATTATTTGCTGGAAAACAGTATGGCTATGCTGGTCCACCAGTGCGCATACAGGAATTTGATATATGGTCATATATTATAATTATGTATAATTGAACATTGGGCATACAGTATATGCATACATTCAAATTCAGCTACAATTTGGAGAATTATATGTTACACGAAACCAAAACAGACAGACAAGAGAGGGCAGTCCAGACAGGATCATGACAATGTCTGTATGGCCTAGATAGAACAACACCAAACTACCACAAGCCAGGATAAAACAAGCCTGGAACACCATGGGAATTTATGCTTGTCTAAATTGGTCTTTTCGGCAGTTTGTAATCTGAGAAGCATGTAACTGGTTCCCAAAAAATGGGGACATACATTGATTGCTCAGCTTTTGCCCAGTTACTTGATGATGGAAAAATATAAGGTAATACAGCAAAACAGCATGACAACTTTAAAAGTAATTGCAGTAATCCTGCAGCTTTTTAACATTACTCTCTAAGGTGTCATCAGTTAAAGAGCTTGTTACAGTAAAAAGCATCATGTTTTAAGTCTTTGAGAACTGTACTGGGCTCTGTTTAGCGCTCTTAATGGCCTTCAAATAGCAATCCCACATTCAGGCTTTGACTGCTGACATTTCACACCTGCTGCTGTAATGAGTTCCAGAAAAACTGTACCTGTTAATACATCTCTACATAAATACTCCCCATTTAAGTATTTTCAGTCTCACAGCAGACACTTAAGGATTGCTGAATTAGACAGGTGTAATTTGTGTTCTTTATTGTAATGTGCCAGAGCAGCAAAGGTTAATAATTGAAATATATGTATGTGAGGTGAAATTCATAGTTTTAAGGTAGGGATTTTATAGGTCTATTGTTTACCTTGTTGATAAATAGCTTGAATAAGATTATCCTAATAGAATATAACAATTATCATAATGGCTTTGGAAATGATATAAATGAACACAACTAGCTTGTGTTAAAAGGAACTTTTAACACCAAGTCCTGTTCAAATGAATGGAAGTAGATCAATATGTCGATTGATAGAATCGATAGATACATGACTTTAAACTATAAAGGGTTTTCATACTACACTTTGCATCTTTTTAAATCCCATGTTAAAGGAATTGTACAACAAAAAATTTAAATGTTATCATCATTTACTCAACCTTGCCATGACTTTCTTCTGCAGAACAAAAAAAAGTGTTTTGATATAAACGTGATGTATTTATTTCCCCTTCTGTCACTCACTCGACATTGTGTCGAATGAAGTGACACAAGGGGTCTTCCTGGGATGCCAAATGTACCTCTGAACCTGAGAAAAGGCCAATGTCTTACTCGACAGAATTTGCATGCCCCGCCCCAGACATACAGGTATAAAGGGATAACTACGGGCTCGGTTTCGCCGGGTAAATCCCCACAATCCACCCGCCCCCCGACACGCTCACTTGCTTTTATCCGAGCTCGGAATGAGGGCGGCTCGCCCCATGGGCATTTTCCCTTGAGCCCATGGACTTGGATGATGACATCGCCGCTGCATCGGAAAGCGTCTGGCTTCTGACGCGGAAGACTCGACTGGGCTGCCGCCATCGGGCCAGCCCGCCCAGTCCGAGGCAGAACCGCAGATGGCCGACATGCTTGCCTGGGCTGCCGTGAGTGTGGGCTTGGACTGGAACCCTCCGTCCTCCCCACAGCCTTCGCAGCTTGACGACTGGTACCTTGGCTCTGGGCGCCGCTCACAGCCACATTGCTATTTCTTCCCGGAAGTGCATGATGAGCTGAGGGTGCCGAGGGCATCCCCCGCGACAAAACAACAGGCAGCTCCACCTCAACCTGGGCCCAGTTCTCAGCCCCAGCATCGAGCACCTCGCAGGTGGCGTACGCCCCCTGTCTCCAGGACCCTGTAAAGGGATTTAAGAAGGGAAAGGAGGAGGCGAGAACCAACTTGACAATATAAATAATATTTTAATTATGAACTTAAACAAAAGACAAAACACATACATGACGAACATGTGCGTAAACGATCTCTCTCTCCCGCACCATCCTCTGCAGTCACCCTTTATCCCTCTCGGAGGCTTGATTAGCCTAATATGGGAACGGGTGTGTAGGATCACAACCCAGCCCTGCCCTCCGCCCTGCCACGTTTCTCCCTTGTTCTCTCAGGCTGGGGAGCCACCGGCATGACGTACATCCACCCCCATCTTTCCCTGGGGGATGGCGTGCCCTAAGCTCATCTACCTGAACAAGGGAGGGGACAAGGGGAGGGAAACAGAAATAATTAAAAATGGGGGGTACTTCCTGTAACAGTGTAGTACCCCCAAAAAACACTGTATAATTTAAAAGAGAGGGAAAAGGCCAACGCAGAGCGGCAGTGAGAGAGAGAGAGAGAGGAGAGAGAGATAAAAAAAAAAACTTACTCGACAGTTCTCCGATACGCCATAGCTTGTTCCTCGGCCACTCCTCCATCCTCTATCGGATGACAGCCACGCCTCTCCGGGCAGATCGGAGGCAGTCCTCCAGCCCCTGGCGGACGGAACGCCCCGCCGCGTTCTCGGGGAGCTGAAGGGGTCTCCCCCGCCCCTGGCAGCGGTTCTCCTGCTCCAGGCGGTCGGTCTCTGAGCCCCTCCCGGCTTGCGGTCGGCGGTCTCAGACCCCGCCATGTTTCAGTGGCTGGAAGGGGACTCCTCTGCCCCTGGCAGTGGCCCTGACCACTCCAGGTGGTCGGCTAGGAGCCCCTTCTCCCCTCGCAGTCGGCAGCCGTTCCTCCGCTTCCAGCTGGCTGGGCTCCTCGTCCCCCGGCAGATGGCCGCGGCTGCTCCGTTGGGGTGGACAGTAGTGGCGAGAACTCTACTATGGCGTATCCCTCCTCCTTCCTGGGTTTCAGCACCAGTGTAAAGGGATTTAAGAAGGGAATGAGGAGGCGAGAACTGGCTTGACAATATAAATAATATTTTAATTATGAACTTAAAAAAAAACAAAACACACACATGACGGACATGTCCGTAAATGGTCTCTCTCACCCGCACCATCCTCTGCAGTCGGCCTTTAACCCTCTCGGAGGCTTGATTAGCCTAATACGGTACCGGGTGTGTAGGATCACGACCCGGCCCCGCCCTCCGCCCTGCCACAGACTCCTTCCAGGGCCAGCAAAGCTCCAAAGCGCTCCCTAGATGGGCGACCCAGGCAGTCAGATGTCTTGTTTTCATTACTTTCATTTGCCTCACAGCCTTCAGGCTATAGTACCCACATTCTCAATAAAAGAGTGATTTCCTCACTCCCTGGGTCATCCAGCCGGTATGTGCCATTCTCACGGCACACCGGCTCCAAACTCTACAGTCCCGTCTCCCCGTATGCAGTTCCCTTACCTCCGGCCCCGCGACTGCTCAGCCCCGGCAGGCCAGCGCTGAAGAGTTCCGAAGATGGCTCTCTAGGACCTCTTCCTCAGTCTCTAACCTGCCCCCTGCTGGGTGCGCGGAGCAAGGTAAGTGCTTTGAGAGTTTTCTCAGCACCCAAGCCTCGGGACGCTCTTCTGCCTCCCGACGCGCTGTTACCTGCTCCCCCCCCCCCCCCCCCCCCCACCACGAAGCCCTGCCCGGTACATCAAAAGCGATCGTCCCGTTAGTGACCATCGTGCAGAGTTTGGAAGCGTGGCTTTCACTTCCCAATCCGTCGCGCTAGCTGGCCAGGAGCATCCGACTCGACAACGCGATTCAGTTCACCCGGGTCCCGCCTCGTTTCTGTGGTGTTCGCTCCAATTTCGTGCGTGGCGAGAAAGCCAGCGCCTTATGAGCAGAGATCATGACCCTGCTACTCAAGGATGCGATAGAGCCCGTCCCTCCAGCAGAGTTGGAGAAGGGTTTCTACAGCCCTTACTTCATCGTACCAAAAAAAGCAGCGGGTTGCGACCAATCTTGGACCTGCGAGTTCTCAACCGGGCCTTATACAGACGTTATACTCACGTTCAAAATGCTCACGCAGAAAAAGATTCTTATCTGCGTTCAACAGCTAGATTGGTATGCAGCGGTAGACCTGAAAGACACGTACTTCCACATCTCCATTCTGACTCGACACGACCGTTCTTAAGGTTCGCCTTCGACAGCCAGGCATATCAGTACAAGGTCCTCCCCTTCGGCCTGTCCCCTCGCAGCTTCACGAAGATCGCAGAGGCAGCTCTTGCCCCACTAAGGGAAGTGGGCATCCGCATACTCAACTACATCGATGACTGGCTCATCCTGGCTCACTCTTGAGAGTTACTGTGCACTCACAGGGACTAGGTACTCAGGCACCTCAGCCGTCTAGGGCTTCAGATCAACTGGGAAAAGAGCAAGCTCATCCTTGTTCAGAGCATCTCTTTTCTCGGCATGGAGTTAGACTCAGTCTCAATGACAGCGCATCTCACCAATGAGCGTGCTCAGTCAGTGCTCAGGTGCTGGCACAGCGGTTCCTCTAAAACAATTCCAGAGGCTCCTGGGGCATATGGCATCCCCAGCAGCGGCCGCACTGCTCGGGTTGATGCATATGAGACCGCTTCAGCACTGGCTACAGACTCGAGTTCTGAGATGGGCATGGTGCCACAGCATATACCATGTGACAATCACCCTTTCCTGCCATCAGACTCTCAACCCTTGGACAGACCTCTGCTTTCTGCGGACCAGAGTCCCCTTGTAGCAGGTGTCCAGAGGTGTCGTGGTGACCACAGACGCCTCTCAACAGGTTCAGGGCGCCATGTGCAACAGGCACGCTGCCGCTGGCCTTTGGACATGACCCCAGCAGCATTGGCACATCAACTGTGAGTTGTTGGCTGTATTTCTTGCCCTACGGAGGTATCTCCCACTAATCCGGGGCAAGCACGTCTTGATCCGTTCAGACAGCACCGTGACAGTAGCGTACATAATTTGCCAAGGCGGCATATGCTCTCGTCATGTGTCACAACTCGCCCGCTATCTCCTCCTTTGGAATCAGCCGCAACTCAGGTCGCTCCACGCCACTCGCATCCCTGGCAACTGCAACACAAGCAGTGTCACAGCAGGTTTCACCCAGCGGAGAGTGGAGGCTCCACCCCCAGGTGGTCCAGCTGATTTGGGACCAATTCGGCACAGTACAGATAGATCTGTTTGCCTCCCAAGTCAACTCCCACTGCCCTCTCTGGTACTCCTTGACAGGAGCTCCTCTCGGGACATACATGCTGGCACACAGCTGGCCCTGAGGGCTGCGCAAGTACGCATTTCCCCCAGTGAGCCTTCTTGCACCGGTGCTGTGCAAGATCAGGGAGGACGAGGAACAGGTCATCCTGGTGGCCCCTTACTGGCCCACCCGGGCCTGGTTCTCGGATCTTACTCTCCTCGCAACAGCACCTCCCTGGAAAATTCCCCTGAGGAAGGCCCTCCTGATCACGTTAGCCTCTGTCAGCGACACCTGCCTGGATTTCGGTCCGGCACATTCTCACGTTATCCTGAGGCTGTGACCGGGCTATGTGCCCAAGGATCCAAGGAATCCCTTCAGGGACCATGTTGTGAACCTGCAAGCGCTGCCCTGGTAGGAGGCAGGTCCAGCCCTTTCGTTGCTGTGTCCGGTACGTGCTTTGCATATCTATTTGGACTGCACGCAGAGCTTTATATGTTCTGAGCAGCTCTTTGTCTGCTTTGGTGGACCGCGGAAAGGGAACACTGTCTCCAATCAGAGGTTAGCTCACTGGGTCATTTATGCTATTTCTTTAGCTAATCACACCCACTCTTTACGAGAAGTGTGGAATCCTAATGGGCACTGGCCCATGGCACCTCCTTAGCAGACATCTGCAGAGCAGTGGGCTTGGCAACACCCAATAACTTTGCCAGATTTTACAGTCTCAGGGTTGAGTCAGTCTCGTCCCATGTTTTGTCAGGTCTGAGCCGGTAGAACTCGGTAACGCGGCACAACCGACCGGGTGTTCCGCTTGCACACAGCTCCAAGTTGATTCAGTGCGCCTTCTATACCCTGTCGGCGGACCCGCATTTCCCTTGGGTAGCCCCACTGCCCCGGTCGCCGTGCTTGTAGTCCCCCCCTCATTAGGCTGGACCTATCACTGCGCCATTTCCCACGTATGGCTTCACAACCCTTGTGGTGTATTTGCCACATGTTACCTCCCCCTATACTGGGCAGGATGTGGCCTCCACAGGGTCTTTTCCCTCTGAAAGAATAGGACCGGGAAAGACCGCCTTCCCCGATGCATTTCATAGTGTTAAGATAGGACGTGAAGCGGTTGGGGCTATGTGAGAGACATAGTGAGACACAATTGCCTCTAGTCTCCTCAATGCAAAATCCTGACTGGCACTCACTGCCCTGCTTCCCTTTATACCCATATGTCCGGGGTGGGGCATGCACATTCTGTCTGCCAACTTGACATTGATCTTTTCTTAGGTTCAGAAGAACGTTTGGCGTCCCAGGAAATACCCCTTGTGTCACTTCATTCAACACAATGTCTCAACAACAGTTTGTGTCAGTTGTCAGTTTCCCAGTCTTACAACAGTAACCATGACGATCCATATAATGCATGTCAATGGGGTCCAATTCTCCAAAAAGCATAAAAGGTACCTAATCCGTTAAATTTGAGTGGTGTAATCCATGTCTTCTAAAGTAGTAGCATGGGTGAGAAACAGACCAAAATGGAATTCTAATAAATCTTGACATCTGCAATCTCCTTTGCAAGATCATGATTTGAAGCGTGATTACACTTCCTCTAACTTAACGCATATGAAAGCCATTTTTAACCCTGGTTTATGCAATGTTTCAAACTTATGAATTGGAGGTTAGCAACTATATTATTTACCCAACATTATTAACACATTATATATAAGTTAAAGTATTGTTTAAAATGTTCGGCTTGATATCTTAAAACCTAACGAGCCTTACTAACTCAGGGTAAAGCATGAACAGTGTGAAAATTGGAACAAATATTTAGGGTCAAAAATTATTGCAATTGCGAAAAGACAAGTGTGTGTGTGAGAAGACACCAACTGCTGGTTGAGTGCATGCTGGGGAGGGAACGAATGCTTCTTATCCAGCACAGAGGGCAGAGAGTGGGCAGAGAAGAACTTTATCTGAGTAGAAGAGAGAATAAAGCACTCAAGAGCAGTAAACAACATGATCTTGAGATAGAATCGTGCATTTGGCTGATATAACCTTGTCTGTAATCTCGATAAACAACACAGTATATCTCTTACAGTGAATGAGATCTCTACATTACACAAAACCCCACAGCACAGAGGCTGAATTTATTTGTATAATGTTGATGAGCCAGCTTTGTCACCACCTGCTTGCTGTATTCTTTCATGTCACAAGGAAAAAAAAAGAAAAGACACACGTCTAGCTCTTTTACATATCTGCACTGCTCTTACACTTTAGAATGCCAAGACCACAAGTGGAGTGATGCAAACAGTGAAGCGTCTGAGTGCTGATAATGTGAGACATCAGTACTCATGGAACGTCTCTCGTCCAATCAGATTCAAAGACCGGAACTAGCTGTTGTATAACATAAACTAACTCCCTGTCCACACCAGGCGCATCCATTGACGCGACTCAATGGCTTGAGGCTGTCTACACTGGACGCGTCGACACGAACATACTAAACAGTTTAATTTGTGTAGTAGTGGCAGTGCATGCAGTGCAGAATGGAACACGTTACCTGTTTATTGTCAGCGCAATTGACGTGCCGCAATGGATACTTCCACTGTAGACAGCATCACTGATTATAATGGGGTTCTATTTTTTTGGGACGCGGTGTGACGGTGTAGACAGTGTGTTACAATGAACAATTGTATTTTATTAACTAACATTATCCACAATGAATAAATGCTCTAAAAATATATTGTTAATTGTTTGTTCGTGATACCCAATGAATTAACTAATGTTAACGAGTAGAACTTTATTGTAAAATGTTGTTGATAATTGCAACATAAATAGATTGTAAGGCATTAATAAAGAACAAAGAAGAAGGCTATATCAAATGTCAGTAACACTTAATAATAAAGTTATTATATTAGGTATCATAAACCAACAATGGAAAAAAATATTTTTACAGCTATTATTAATCTTGTGTGCAAAGGAGACTCAACCTATAATAGATTTTAACAGAATGTAACATTAGCATGTTGCTAAGATAACACTGTGATATATAAGTATAGAAATACACACAAATACTAGTAAATGTTCATTTTTACAGTAATTAGATTGAACTAATTTTGATCAATTTTTGTATTGAATTAATAAGTATAAATATAATTTAGTATAATTAATTATAATGAAAAACAACATTCTCTTGCTTCGTCCGCCATCTTTGATGGATTTTTTCACTCGTTGCACTGCATTATTGGATTGCCTTCTAAGCAAAGGATACATGTGTTGCTGCCTTAGAATTTGGCTGTAAGATTCTTATATGGAAGCTTAATTACAGTATCTTAGATGTATCTTTCTAATTGCTGCCAATCTTCTGGAACAAGCCTTTACACATGTTAAAATCCTGCCTATGTGGGCAGCTCATTAGATTTTGACCAGAGCCTTCATTTGCTCATCCACTAACTCACAACTATAAACCTCAGAAGCCTCAGTTTGTGTCTACAGAGCAAGAGAACATTTCTAGTCCATAAGCTGTTGTAGCTAATTGTTTAATGTATTTAACTTTGTTTTGTATAATTTAGTGTGTTTATGAGAATATTTCATTTGTGGGTTAACTTCAGCAAAACTTGTTTGTATATTACGTGAGAGATTTTTTATTCTAATGTTCATTTTTCATTGGTTCCCACTGATTGTTGTTGGTGGAGCTTAAATTAGTGGCGTACCTTTAGACTTTAGATTATATTGCTACGGTTGCTCTGCTCTCATGGATTGTGTATTTTGCCGTTTTATTGACAATTCGTTGCTGTTAAAATTGTGTTTATATCCTCCAAAATGCTGTGTGAGAGCATAATGATGATGTAGGAGTGTTTAAGCGAACTTTTGGTACAAATAACATTTTTAATCATGTTATATATAGCGCTTCACACAGTGTGTTTTCATACAGGGATGAGAGAGAGAAAAATCACATTGATTGTATAAAAATTTAGCTTCTTTCTCTCTCTCTTTCCTAAAGTTTTGTCCCACATAGGTGCAGGGTCCACTTCGTGAAAATAAATTGCGATATCCGTAAGCAGTGCCTCTACGGAGCATCTCAGCATGTAGTGTTGCAGAGGCACTCTTCAAAATAATCTCCCGGGTGGGGATTCCAAAAGAAATCCTCACAGATCAAGGCACAACATTTATGTCACAGACACTACACAAGCTTTACGAATTATTGGGAGTTAAGTCAATTGGCACCAGTGTATAGCATCCACAAACATATGGCCTGGTGGAGTGATTTAATAAAACCCTAAAAAACATGATTTGTAAGTTTGTGCACAAGGATGCTACAAATTGGTATAAATGGCTTGATCCATTTTGCGATCTTCGGAGTTGTAGGCAGGCCGGATGGCCTGAGTCGGGTGGTGGGGGGGTCGAGCATCCATCTGGAGAGAGAGAAAGCGGTTAGGGCGCTTACCCCTGAGCTAGATTATGTCTAACACCTATCTCTAATTCCAGTGAGCAATGGGGCAGCCACTCTACCAGCAGAGAGAGAGCGATAGAGATAGAGAGAGAGAGAGAGAGAGAGAGAGAGAGAGAGAGAGAGAGAGAGAGAGAGAGAGAGAGAGAGAGAGAGTCTAGAAGTTGGATCATGAAGCTAATGAGCTGTTATGTAAAGCTGAGCTGTTATTGTGAAACTGATGAACTTCGTGAATCTGAAAACTGGGAAGTTGCCAAGTAAAGAGCCTTACCTGTGTCTGGTGAAACCTGCTTCCCTGTGTTCTACTTCCTTCTGTGAAGTTCGTTACAATAACATATGTGGTTACCTTTCTGAAGTAATTAGCATTGCCCACTAGTTGTCAAACATTTAGCTCACCCACTTGTCCTACTAAATACAAGACAGCTCCAGAGACCTGACTTCCTCTTCCGGTTGCTGCCAGCACGCTGCATGAGTCTGTGTTTGTAGCTTGCTAGCCTGCTTAGCATTGCTTATTCTTACTTATTCACATTTATCGTTCTATCCTTTGCCATTTTACCACGTGCTTCTGGTTTTTCCACTTTTCTACTGTTTCAACTGTGTGTATTTTACTGCACCCACCCATCTCTCTAATTTTTTTCCCCACTTGTCTACATATTGCATCTTGACTGCGTGCATTCGTTTTATCCACTGTGTTTTACACAGATTATTGCATCAATCTCAAACGTCTACTGATAAGGAACCACATTGATTTCAACCCCTCGCCGCTCAAGAACACTCACAACAACAACAATCACCGCATTCCGGATCTGGACCCCAGATTGATTCCACCTTGACTGCAAGATATCATGATGACGATTACGCCCTCTCATCGTCTCTTAGCAGCGCAAAAAAACAACAGTGCCGGTTACATCATATCTGATCTTTCTGCGCTATATTCTTGAATATTTTTCTCTAGCACTGAAACACGCTTCACTGATGCCCTGTCCTGGGCTGCACCCGCATCCACTTTTCCCCACATGTGAGTAAACATGAGGTGCGTGTTTCCAGAGTGCCTTTAGACCATAGGCTAAAGTTTTTTCTTTCTAAATTTTGTTTTTATTAATCAGCATGTTCCAAGCCTTTAATAATAAACAAATAGATTTATGTTCTAATTTTGTGAAATTATTCAGATGTCATCATCTCTGACATGGATGAAAGACAAAACAATTACTAGTTTGTAGCCTAGTCTTTCTCACTTTAATGAAAATAGAAAAATGGTCCATTCAGACTTTTACATTTTCAAAAGTTTCTCTCTGGAGATACCCCTGAACACCAATACAGTATAATTCTTCAGTTATAAGGGCTTCTATGCCCCCATACTTGGATATCTGTATGTAAAGAAATATGAAAATAATTTTAATGTAAAAAAAAAAAAAAAAAAAAAAATAAAAAATAATAATAATAATAATAATAATATATACTGTATACTGTCATTATGATTCAAAATGAACAGATCATCTTATAACATTCATATCCAACTGCTCTCAATTGATAAACTCTCTAAAATATTGTAATATTTTCATAGAAGATCCCTCAGACACCACTGCATTGGCTGTGTCTGGGCCCCCAATGCAGTTTTGTAAAGACTATTTAGACTTTTTAGGATTTATTTTTCTCTTCTTTTTTTGGAAATTAAAAAAAATGTGCAATGTGCAAATGTGATTCAATATCGTGATAAATATCGATATCGAATGATATGAAAAAGAATATCGTGATAATATTTTTTGCCATATCGCTCAGCCCTACACTCCAGGGAAGGTGCAGCTCTCCTCTCTAGTAATTTGACTCATAGACTTAAAAGAGATAGTATTTGACTATCTGGGGCCCAGGTCAGGAAGCAGAGAAACTGGTTAATCCGAACGTCTGCTAGGTGCCTTGAGACATCACACAGGTCACATAAACTACAACACACCTAGTCACCTAGATATCATATAGAGACCAGGGCTGGACAGGCAATCTGGCATCCATTTTTCCCGTGGGTCGACATACTTTGTGGCTGATCATGGGCGGACTGGCCATCGGAAGAACCAAGCTGGCCGGTGTGTCGACTGCGAAACAGGCTGAATGGGCCGCAATAAGTTAAAATGAGCCGCCGCATTTTGCAGAATGGACAACAAAATGGTGCCACGATATGCAGAATAGGACAGTGAACACCCCCCAGTTGCTATGTAAAATCCTGGGCCGAAATCTCTTCCCAGTCCAGCCCTGATAGAGACTGTGTCTGTTCCCCAAACTACCAAACACAAAACTCTCAATAAATCAAATATAATTTTTTTTTATTTTTATAAAAAGGTCAAACTTGAAAAAAACTTGAAAGATACACATCATATAAAGGAAGGGCTCCTAACATTAGATCTCTTTCTACCAAACACTAATTGTAAATTAAATTATTACAGATCATAGTTTGGATGCACCTGGCTTAAACGAGATTAATATATACGTTAAAATTAATCTACTCACCCAGGCTATTGTTATAAACATAAACCTCGTCTGAAGGGTCGAGGAGGAGGTATTGCAAAAATTGAAAGTGACATTTTTGGTGTTACTCAGAGCACAGGATAGACGTTTTCCTACTTTATTCTGGTGAGTGTGTATATCGAGCCAAACGTGTGTGTGAGTGCCCGGAAAAACAATATCCAGACTCAGTTATTATTATCCTTGGCTACCTGTTAAATTTCGCATTAATTTTTTAATTCTGTTAACTACTTATAAAGCTTTGAATGGTCTAGCTCCACTGATTTGAGTGTTTTTGAGGCTGCAGCCACCTACCTTGATGAGCTTACAGATACTGTTACATCATATATCAGTTTCTGAGCATATATTCTGATGATATATGCATTCCTACTAGGATTTATTTAACATTAAACAACGACAAACCACATTTCACACAAACACCAAAACCTCCTGCAACCCCCCTCTTCCCTCCTCCTGATACCAAACCTGCACTTAAGATCTGTGAAAAAGAGGTGTGCCATGTCTATCTGAAACAAAACACTAGGGAAGCTTCAGGCCCAGATGGTGTTTCACCCACGTGTCTAAGATCGTATGCTACCCAGCAGGCACCTATCTTCACAGAGATCTTCAATAGATAACTGGAGCAGTGTGAAGTCCCATGCTGCATCAAATGCTCAATCATCTTTCCTGTCCCAAAGAAACCCAAAATCACAGGACTTAATGAATACAAACCATTACCCTGACGTCTGTGGTCATGAAATCATTTGAGAGACTGGTGTTGGCCCACCTGAAGGACATCATTGGACCTTTTCTAGATCCCCTTCTATTTGCTTATCGAGCAAACAGGTCTGTGGAGGATGCAGTCAAAATGGTATTTCATCATATCCTGCTACATCTGGACAGACCAGGGACATATGCAAGGATCCTTTTTGTGGACTTCTGTTCAGCTTTCAACACTATCAACCCGGCTATACTCCATACTAAACTACCCAAAACGGTGGAGATGAATAGAAAATACAAATGTTATATAAAATAAAGTATATATAAAATACACAATAAGACAATATATATATCATATTATATATTGTGTTATTGTGTATTCTATATATACTTTATTTTCTATTAAATTTGTATTTATTATTTTTTGTTTTATAAAATATTTTATATTATTATCTATGTCTTGTTGCTGTTTTGTATTGTTGTGCATTGGAAGCTCCTGTCACCAAGACAAATTCCTTATATGTGTAAGCATACTTGGCAATAAAACTGATTCTGATTCTTCTGATTCTGATGCTTTAGTTAGGTCTGCTGGAACCAGAAACATCCATCATGATCTATAACTCTGCATAAAATTGAATGGCATCTATGCTAATATTATTCTATTTGCTTCCCTGTCTCAGGATTCATATCCCAAGGTTACCAGAGCCAGCCAGATCCAACTCTGTTCCTGCTTGTTGTCGGACTCCATTGCTACGTGTCGCTGAGTGATGACAAACTACAGCCAGTACTAGCCAGACATCACTTCAGTCTTTTGACTTCAGAGGATGAACTGATGCCAACTCCAACTGTAAGACATTGGATACTTCATATGCCACTGTCTGAACCTTGGACATAGTATGGACCCCACCGAACCTCACCGAAATGAGCTGCCGGTTGAACTAATTTCCGCCTCATTGATCTCTGCCTACCTCAACTTTAACTATTGATGGACTACACTCTTGAAATGGAATACATAGACTTTCATTTAACTGCCAACCTAAGCCTTCATCAGCCACTAACAAAGAACAATGCATATATGTGAACTCCTGCAGTTAATCCAGGATGGACTTCAAAGTCATTAATCTTAAAGTTAATAAAAAAAAAAAAAAAATTGTTGTTTTTTTTTATCACTGGACCTTAACGCTTACTTAATTTACAAATGTTAAACCATGACTTGCACTGCACACAAATAACTAATATTGACATTATATTCATGCTGTTTAGCCAGAGGGGAACTGGCCCCCACAGTGAGCCTGGTTTCTCCCAAGGCTATTTTTCTCCATTAACCAACATCTTATGGAGTTTTGTGTTCCTTGCCACTGGGATTCAAAATACAATTATTATTTAATTATTAAAATTTTTATACACATTTTACAATCATATTTAATCAAACTACATAGTGATCACTCAAAGACTTTTTAGATATTACGGTGAAATTTTTTTTGTTAGTGCATGATTTCCTGTAAAGCTGCTTTGAAATTATGTGTGTTGTGACAAGAGCTATACAAATAAAAATAACTTGACAGCTGTAATAATGTTCTTTGGCACTCCGGGAGATTAATTTCCAATCATATTATATCAACATAACATGAGGTTGCTTCTCTGGATGACTGTTATTTTTATTCTGGGAATATACATAAAGTATAAATGTATAATTAATTTTCCATCTGTGCCAATAAAACGACTAGAATGCAGTAACCGTCACCATGAACATGATGTGGGTGCTGGTCGGTGATCTAATTCAGTGTTCAGTCTTTAAACCTTGAAAATAAAGAGTTCATTTAAAAAAAAAATTTAAGCTGCATTTGCATCATACTCAGGATTATGTAAGAAAACTTGCATAAGATATGTTAGGAGCTCTTCATACCTGTATCCAGCACTCAATGTTCCAACCTCAATACCCACTTCTACCTACTTTGCTGGTTTACCAGTCAGATTTGTCCCAAATGGAAATCAA
Source organism: Moxostoma hubbsi (assembly GCA_032164185.1). Taxonomy (NCBI): domain Eukaryota; kingdom Metazoa; phylum Chordata; class Actinopteri; order Cypriniformes; family Catostomidae; genus Moxostoma; species Moxostoma hubbsi. The sequence goes on along the minus strand of JAVLUX010000011.1, from coordinate 11,966,308 downwards.
TATACCAGTGATCGACTGAGCAATAAATCATTGGCCGATCAATGAAGAATGTGGTCGAGAGGTGAAGAGAGGACAGGTTCATCAATATAATAATAACAGTGTAAGCAGAGTCCAGACAGACATGAAGAAAAGCTATCTTTTACACAAACTCAAGTTTCAGAATTCAGCACTAAATGTAACTAAATTCAGAGGCAAGGGTCAAGTGTACTAGTTATAGTTGCCAAGTATAAGAGAGTCAGTTACAGTAAATATAGATTTGAGCCATCTAACCGTCACTGGTCTAACGGCGCCTTTTAGCTATTATTGGCATTTTTTTATGAACTGACTCTGCGCTTAGACACTACTTTATTCCTTACTATTCAGGCATACAGTATGTGCCATTTCAAATTCAGTATCAATTGTTTTTAGTTAACCAATGCAGAAAAAGTGAACAAGTGTAGTTGTTACCTTAAGGGGCAATTTCTACTGACCCTTAAACATTTATATTTATTGGTGTAACCCAATGTCATGAAGTTCATTCATGAATATTAAATAATTTATTTGACAAATAAAACCAGTGTAGGATTGCTGCCCCTGCAGTATTTTAATCCCCATTCAAAACATTGTTTGGACTTTAATAATCAGGGCCACCATGATTGACTGCTCACCAAATACTACTCCAACTCACCCTCCCTAAAATCACACGGACTGAGCCAGGTTATTATAGCCTCTGTAATCTTGTATTGCTCTGGCATTGTAAGCATGTTCAGCTGGTGAACTCTTGCTGGCAGGTCTTTTATTCAGTCTTGTTTTATACTGCATTATTTATCATCGCTTTATCTCCTTGTAGACTACTGTACACTGTATATGGATACAGGGCACAATATGAGTATGGATCTTGAGGATAAAGAGCACAATGAGTTTGTAGCTTGAAAGCTGTTAGTTCTGTATTGACCAAGGGTTTTTGAGACACTTGAACAATAATGGACAAATGGCTATAAGTAAAAATTAAATGTTTTATTGCATTTTCCTATTTCCCACAGCAGTTAAACTGCCACCTTCTTTAAAGTAAGAATGTGTTACTACCTTTTCCTAATCCAATCTGTTCCAGGATTTTAAGCATGAAACTAGATTTTTACATGTACCAAGAAAAATATGAGTGGTGCTTGCCTGTGCAAAACTCTAATGTGTTGTGGGTTGTTGCCAGGGTGCATGAAGCAATCGCTAGGTGGTTGCCTACTGGCCCAAGTCAAAAGAGCACACCACCAAGTAGAAATTCTGGTGACTTCTGAACCTCCTTCAATGTTAGTTTAGAGGAAGAAAAATATCACTATTAGTAATGGTAATAAGGTTAAGTATTTATCAAAACTCCTAACCCAAGTTATTAAAATGTGTTATATAATTCCTCCAGTACCGTTTGTGCTATGGAAATAATTGACATACATTACCTGAAATGAATTTAGTAGTATTTTGTTAAAGGAGTCGTCATGACATGCTCTTTTTTAATTTTATCATCTTCCCTGAGGTCCACTTATAATGTAAATAATGTTTAGTTTTTTTTTTTTGCACCAAAACTGTCATAATTGAATCTTTTTCCACCCTGTCTCTGGTCCTCTGTCTGAATGCTCGGTTGAAAGCTATCAGGCCCTTTAAGACTTCAATGTAAATGCCCACTGTTCTGATTGGCTAACTTCATGCAGTCCCTCAAATACAGCCATATTTGAAATGCAATCGAAAGAAAATGAACAAACTTTACATTATAATTTATTTTTTAGGGTTAACACATTGTGTACAGACAACAGATTTCATCTGAATGTATCAGAATGTTCACTTAAGCACAGCAACTATCAAACAGTCATTTGAATCATTCGTGAATGAAACCTGTTACTCTCGGGTCTGGTTGTGTTTAACTGCAGTATCTCTCAGTTCCTTTGCAAAGCTTGAATCATATTGTGACTGGTTCACAAGCAATCCATTCTGATATGCGCTAAAACCATCCAATCCATGCTGAAATGTTCTGAATACGCAAATGTAATACAGTCCATGGTTATGTTGGGAGCTTAAATCGTCTTCAACAGGTCAATGCAGAGGTACTGGTCTTCACAGGAGCGACATATCACATCTTCCGTGTTTGTTTAAACACAGAATTGCATTTGTACCTCCCAGACAGTGGCGGCAGCTGAATGAGACGTGTTTTGCTCTTTTTAAAAGTTGAAGCACACATTGCCGGAAACGCATTAAACAATCAATGACCATAATATAGTGCATGCTTACAAAAGACCAACAATTAAATATAGCAGAGATGTGTGCAAAATTGATCCAGGACGCCTTCAAAAAAGCAAGAAACAGCACAGCTTAATGAAACACAATGGAGGTCTCCTATTCACCTTATTCAGCCCACCCCTTTTCTGCGCTCTGCTCTTCTGAATTTTGTCATCTAACTTCCTGTTTGAACTGAAGCTTCTGAGAAGAGTAGATCAAAATAGATTACGTGTGGGAGCACAGAAAGTATTTTTCACCAGAGTCAGTTGATGGTGTGAGTCTAGAGCACCCCTTTAGTACGTGAAAATGCTAGTGAGACGTCACTCTAAATATTCGCTTTTACCACACTTACGAAGGTAAATTGGACCTGGCAGATCACATTCAGACAGCTATGACACACTACACTTTTTAATAATACAAGCGTTTAATTGTTATACGTGTAATTCTGCTTAATGTTTAGGTATCACCTTGTTAATAATTTGTTTTAATATATGTAGTTGATATTAAGTTTGCAAAAGTGACAGCTCATATTATTACACATGCAAGTTCAACAAAGAAAATTACAATTGTATTTTTTTTTATTAATGTCAACCTATAATTTTTAGAGGCTTGATTAAAATAGTTATAAACGGATTATACAGTAAAATAAAACACACACTTTCACATGTATGTGTGTATATAACTTAAGTGTCACCACTTTCCCCATGCCAGATTAATGCTCAAAAATCTGCTTAACTTAACTACTATAACGTGATAGGTGAATGACATAAAAATATGGTTAGAGGTGTCTTACAGAGATATTTTAATGACTTTGCTTTGTCTCTCAGAGTTTCATGAGCACAAAAGAATATCAGTATATCCACAGCTTGAAGGTATGATCTTGTGTATTTATGAATGAAGTACTCTTGTTTTAAAATCTCCCTGCTCTGCTTCCAGTTGTTATGACACTATGAACACTTTAAAATACTCATGATAGCTTTTGACAACTCTATAACCTGATAACTTTGACTTCAACACCTTAGATATCTAAATAGAACTGCTCGAACGGATTTTCAGAGACAAAATTTTCAAGATGGCTGCACGCTAGTTTCTCTGGCGCATACACTGATGAAAATGTTTAAAGCTGGAGGCAGTCATATGTAGATGTATTTGGTTCTTGTGATGTCACAAGTTCCACAAATTCCTAATGGCCTGTTTTAGAGCCTGGTTTAAATCAATGCTATTTATCTATTGAGGAAGTTTTCAGTTCTCAAACTTAATGTAAAGGGGTTAAAATGGCCAAGGAGTAGTAATTCTCAACCGGCTTGAGAATTTAAATAACAGTTTAATGATAAACTTTTAAAAAATCACACACAAACATAAACACATACAGGGCAGCTGGCTATAGTTCTCTCTCCCTCCCGAACTGCCATCTCCGGTCGCCTTTATCCCTCGCTCGCCTCATCAGGCTGACTGGGGTCCGGACGTGCGTCAGACCCCACCCTCCTCCACGCTACACTTACAGTATGTATTTGTAAGGCTGGGTGCCAATGGGTTTACATTCAAAGGCAAAGAGCAAATGAATGATCTTCGAGAAAATCAACAAATGAACTTTCTCACAATTAGCATCTCTTCCTGAGGCACCACACCCCACTGAGCGAAGACTGCAAATTCACACTTCACTGTTGCCCTTCCACATCTGTCCCATTCTCTCCCCTCTCCTCCTCATCCATTCCCCTTCAGCTGAGAATCACCTCAAACTCACCTATTTTCTGTATGTAACAAAAGAAGGCTGGGTGCCAATGTGTTTACATTCAAAGGCAAAATGTATGATCTTCGAGAAAATCAACAAATGAACTTTCTCACAATTAGCATCTCTTCCTGAGGCACCACACCCCACTGAGCGAAGACTGCAAAATTCACACCTCATTGTTGCCCTTCCACATCTGTCCCATTCTCTCCCCTCTCCTCTTCATCCATTCCCCCTCAGCTCAGAATCACCTCAAACTCACCTAATATCTGTATGTAACAAAAGACCATATCTGATGTATACAAATAATGTAACTAGTGTAACATGTTTGGTATCATTCAAAATGTCTCAGTGCGTCTGGTATAGTGTTTTGTCCCCAGGTTTATAAAACTTAATGACAACAAAGTTATAAGGTCTTTGCCAAATATTGAATAACTCTGGAGGTCTATCCCCTCCCTTGAAGGTTTAACACCAGGAAGCCAAAAAACCCATTCACCCCCAAATACTCAAAGGATAATACCATTTGGTACACAATGTGTATTCTGTCTGGATATTTAAGGAAGGCTGGCCCAGAGCTCAAGATTCTCTGTAGTCAGATGATCCCACACCTCACTGTGTGTAACTTTAATAACAGAAATCTGCATTCAGATTTCCCATGCTTTGAAATTACATGTATTCTCAACTGCCAGGTATGTTCTTTGACTTGTTTCTTTAACTTGTGTTTTAAATCTTACCTGGCAAATAAATTGTTACTTTTTGATTTATTCTGTGTTCCTCTGAAATCATTTATATCAATATTGGTTCTTTAAAATAGGAGAAACTGCTCTGGAGAAACCGAGCAGGAGAATACCATTTTAAGAATCATTTATATCATAACTGAAGCTTTCATGTAGGAGGAAGCCATTTAAAGACTATCAGTTTGAATAACTGATCAAAAGGTAAATGAATAGAAGAGGATTCAGAGTAATCAATAACTTAAATGATTAAAATAAAAGATAGATCAGAAAGTATTTAGAGCTTTAATCTAAACTAGAGTTCAATTTAAAATTGGAGTCACATTAATATAAAATTGGAGTCAGATAAAATTAATAACGGGATGAATTTGTAAAGTGCAAATTATTAACAATAATTGCTTTACTTCAGTGCTCAGAAAAGACAGAACAACGCAGAGACCTTCAAAGGGCAAATCTATATGTTTTTAGCAGTTTTGCCTGACATTTTTACATATTTATAGCATAATGACCTCTTTTATTTCAAAAGATCAAGGAAAATTAGACCCCTAATTAAACAGGACCCCTTTAATGTCGTCTTGGAATTGCACTGACACCTTGGGGCGTGGATGCAGCATCATTCAAACACAATAGTATTTTAGTTACTGATGCCATTGTAAAACTTTACTATTCACAGTTAGCCATGATTAATTTAATCCATTAGTGAAAGTTACTGAGATTATGCAAGTAGTATTCGGCTGGTCATGTGATTCTAATAGGGTAGTTTGAGGGGACCCTCTCCATGTAGAATAAAACAGCGTTTTTAAGGTTACTGATCTCAGGTGAGTGCTCATGATTTTATATGCATGTTTCAAACTTACAATAATTTTTTTAAGAGTAAATCTTTTTTAATGAGGATAAAATTACTGAGTGACCCTTTAAATTATGTCCATGTTCACGTGTCCTGTTCATGCAACAATTAACAGTGGATGCTTGAATACTGTCTGTATGAACAAACAACCAAAGTCAAGCCCACATTCTAACAATTGTAACCATGATGGTGACTAAAGTAAATATAAAAGGTGAAGGCGTCCATAACACCAGCAATGTATTATGCCACATTGTTAAATAAATGTGGCATGAGGCATGAGTTCATGCATCAGATCATAATTTGTCATGATCTTAGATCATAATGCATCAGACAGCGTGAACTCTGCCCTCTTGTGAATGCACATACTGCTGCTGACCAGAAGCGATGATTTATAGTTCAAAAGTTTTTAAATATTTATATTTTTTGCACAAAATTCTATTATATCACTTTAGAAGACATTAATTTAACCACTACAATCTGGATGACATTTATGCTGACTGTCTGTGATTTTTGGAGCTTCAAATGTCTGATCACCATCCACTTGCTTTATATGGACCTACTGATATTTTCTATTTTTCTTCAAATGAAGTCATACACACCTGGGATGGCATGAGGGTGAGAAAATAATGAGATAATTTCTAGGTGAATTATCCCTTTAAGGTGTTAGATTTTACTTTCCTAAGTGATTGGACTTGCAATGTTTTCTTTTCAGTTGATTAAAAAAACCAACAACAAAAAAAAACCTAAACTTACAAAGCTGACTTAAAATAAATAAATACTGTAAATAAATAAGATCTTAACATTTTCCAAACCCATCAACAGAAAACTAATTATCCACCTACTGAAATCCCATGATCCTAATCACTGAAAACTAAAACGTTTGACAGTTTGACACATAACGCACCCAGACTGATGTTGGTAATTTATTTCAGGTGATCAGGTGTCTCACCTACTGTGATTTAATTTAGGCTGAAAGCATCTTACTAATGAAGCAGGACATAATTGTTTCCAAGTTACAATAGGATTACAATTATATCCCATACAAATTAGAATTTAAAAGACTCTAGTATAGAGCCTTTATGTCTTGTCTCTTTCTCTGTACATTTACTTGGGTGACAAGATTCCTGCTTTTGGAAAACAGGACAGCCATTCCCCCCCCCAGCAAAAATTAAATTGACGTATCTTTACATATGAAATGGTTGAAATCAGTAATTCCAATCTGATTGGCTGGCTTTACACAAATAAGGGAAAACAGGAAACAAAGTCTTCGGCTGGAAACAAAGTTGTGTTAAGATTGTACCGGGTTAATATGGTGAGTGATTTTGAGGAACAACAAATCACTAATTTCTTTTTTTTTTCTTTTTTTTTCTTCAGGAGGTTTGGCCCTTTGTGGGTATTCTGACTGACGTTTCAATGAAACTGTGTTTTGGTTCGTCCCTTGAGCAGTCTTAAAGAGAGATTACACTTCATGTTTTTTTCTGGATGCATTACCTCTTCTTGGGTTCCTCTCAAAAACAGTCAAATATTCCTTCAGGGAGGGGCATTTAGCATGAAATTACCACAGTGTTCAGAAAACAGAAGACAGAGTGTGATGTGGTATCCTCTCTTGCGTGAGCCTTGTCTGGAGCCGTGGGCTTTGTATAAAACCAATACACTCATAACAGAATGAGAATCAAATTCTTAATGATATGTCTCATATGAATGGAATGACTGGGACAGCAGTGCCATATTTGAATTTTTAAGTGAATGAAAACTAGACTGTGTGGGATAGACTTAAAATTTTAGGTGCTTCATTTAGCATAAGTATAAAATTCAGCCAACAGCACACTCATTCAATTATTTCCTTTTGTGTTCTGCAAAAGAAAAACAGTCATATATGGACCAACATGACATTGAGAACATATTGACAGAATTTGCATTTTTTTGGAGAATTATTCCTCCAGTGTTTTCACATACAGATGCAATCAAATAGACCCCATAAGAGCAAAAGACACATGACAAGATGATATTAATGTCTTATGTGAACTGTGAACATGTGATTGCTTGTGTCTCTGCTCACCTTGCTCATCTCCTTCTGTTGACAGCTTCTGGCAATATCTCTGTGCATATGATCAGACACTCTGAATGGTGGTCCAGGGAAGAACTGAGGATCCCTCCTGCAGCCGCTGGACAATGTTCAGCTGTCTGCTCTCACACTGTGCTTGTGATTAACTCCTCACAGCACAGAACTGGTGCTCTGTTCACACATCTCTATCTGTCATGTCTCTCTAAACTCCTACTCTTGGCTCTTTTCTGTCAGTGAGCCGCTTAAGACTTGATCAAACAGTTGAGTAACAAACACAAAATGATCTGTTGCCCCAGTTTTCATTTGTAGGCGTGTTCAAATCCACCATTGGCATTAGTTAAAGGAATACACGTACAATGGATGACTAGCTGCCAAGTGAGCCGGAGGGTTTGAAATATGAAAACTGAAGCTCATATTTTTGTTAAAGCATTATTTAAATTATTTTGTTATACAGTATGTGTGTTATTTGAGCTGTTAAGTTGTCTAAATGGTCCTTTTCCTGTGAGTGGAGTTTGCAGAACTCCATTTGCATTGTGTTTTATGAATGACACATATTAGTCTTATGCTAACGCATGTACCATTTAAGTGTTGTGGTTATACAGTTGAAAAAGTGTTAGCTCCATATTTATTCAAGGTGCTGCCTGTTTGCCTGCTAGAAAAACTACCTGCTTTGACACACTTTAATCTAAGACAGCTCTTCAGCCACTCTATTTGCCTGTGGCACTGCTTATCCTTTCCTCCAGTGGGTCTGTACAAGTGCCAGTGCTTCTGTTTTCCTTATTATCAGCTTCACATTCTCAATATGGGCCAAATTATTAGCAGGTCACATTTGACCTCCTTTGTTTGCCTCTGTCATTCAAAATCACTCTAGAGATGGCAGATTTTAATAGACTTCATTAGCCCAACACTAATGTGTTTGAAAGCACGCCTAAAGCATATCTCAAGCAGAATGGACTGTACAGTATACAACAATTGGACATATCCCACAGATCTGAGATTTTCAAATGCTTGACATACTATTGTATTTATTTATATTTATTTATGCTAGTTCACAATTCAATTTACTGGCTTTTGAACTTAGCATAGACACCATGTGCTCTAGAATTAACATAAATTAGCATTGAAGATTGATTTCACCAAAATGTAAACATGTTGTTGTTCTAATAGAAATTTGTTACATTACAAGATCTTAACAATGTAATAATAGCAGCACCTTATAGCAGTAGTTAATAATCTTTGTCAGTGATACACTAATACAGTCTTAACATTTTTAAAATTTTTACCATTAATATTAATTATATCACGGGTCTGTTGAATGTTTGATTCTGATTTGTTGACAGACATTCTAATGTGTATAGTTTATTTTCCAGTAAATGCACAGCAATGAAGTAGTTCCAGGTAGAGCGCTGTTTTACACTACAGCTATCTGAGGCTGACTAGGGAGAAATATATCTTTTTTTTTTGCAACTCGAGTCTCTCTGTGTGTGCGTGCCTGTGTGTGTATAAGTGCGGGGGAGGCGAGGGAGCGCGAGGGCTTTTTTTTAAATGAAATTTAAATAAATGTTGGATATTTTAGACATTTGTTTGACATTTTTAACCGATTTACTTCAACCAATGACTTTGTTTATATTGTTATTTTGTGTTAGTAGCTTGTAGGGCTCTTTGAAATAACTGAAATAATTTGGCGACGTGTTATGGAATCGGTATGTGGTCAAGACCTGGAACTACTTTATAGCTGTGTGTTTACTTAAAGAATTATTGCACACCTCAGAACATCTGTGAACCAATCAGAATCAAGCATTCAACAGAACCGTGATATCATTAAAAAAAATAATGCACACTCAAGGTGATGCTCTGTGCCAGGAATGCATTACCACCTCGGGTGTGCTGCTTTATTTTTCAATAATTCAATGGTCCGTGGTCAATTATTCCTTACTTAATACATTATGAGCAAACATGAACTAAAAACGAGCAATAGTATTTTATAAAATGAACCTTAACCAAGAAAAATAAATGCTGTAAATAGTGCTCATTGTTAGTACATGAAACCTAATGCATTAACTAATTTGATTACATAGAACCATATTCTTAAGTGTTACTGTTATATCGGTTGAAAGGAGCTGAGACACAAGAACATGACAATTTTCCTTTCCCAGAAATCTGTACACAGAGCCACAAAGCAAACAAAATAACAAAGTCACTCAGGCAGTCACTGATGAGAGAACTGCAATCATCTGGAAAAAACAGCTCTGAAATCTGAGATGAAAAGAGAGATTTTGCTGCCTCACGAAAGAGGGGGGACAGATCTGAATAGAGACAGGACACACAGGAGCAATCAGCATCTTTTTTAGGGTTTGCAGAGAGAGCAAATTTGTACAAGCGCAGATCAGGATGACAAGAAAACTTCAGGAGGATTAGAAGTCTCAAATGCAACATATTTGACACTTTTTGGTTCAAAATGAGATTGATATATTTGATCTTGCCATGATTGAATGAAATATGTGTCAGGCAGAGTGCAGTAAAAGCACAGTAAATGATACTTGTGATGTACATTGGGACAGATTGGTGTGATCACACTGTAGAGAACTTGAACTGTATTTTTCATTTGATAATCAGTTAAAATAATTCATTTGAATTTTAGAGATAGTGTCACTTATGTTGCAGGATATGGATAATATAGGATCCAGTGAAATTATGGACTTTTCTCAGCCCACCGGGAAAAGTCCTGGCTCTCACAACAGCTTTGGGACTTTTATACAGTACAACTGTATTAGATACATCATGAGATACATTATACATGACTCACAGTTCTAATTGAATTTTCTGACTAAATTAAATAAATCCACTGAATGTACAATTGAACTTGAATAGCAGCCTTCCATTTATTTAGACAGCAAGTAATAAAAACAAAAATTTCAAACCGAGAAACTGTGAATGCAGTTGGAAAGATCTGTGGGAGGATTCCAAGTTATGCTTCGGTTTTCAGTGATGTAAACTTTCCGACTGATCACTCTTATGCTAAATTTCCCAAACTTAAGAATTCCGTGGCCCTCCCAAGATATCAGAGCAATGTCAAAATGCAAATCATGCAGTTTGTCCTATTTCACTATCTATTTTATTGGCTCTACAATAAAATTAACTACACATATCCACAAAAAAACATGACAAGTGAAATAAAAGACATCCTAATTGGACCTGTGAAGCTTGGATGGAGGTGAGTATATGTTAGATGGAATTCATGAAACCGTCACTGACATCAACTGTAACCTTTATTAAGTGGTGCACAATATTTTAGCATACATAATTCATGTACAGAGACCCCTGGTCATCTCTAAATTGTGTCTTCAGGCATATGTTCTTATTCTTACTTTCTTGTGGGATTTTCTCTTCCCTGTTTGATGTTTGGTGATGCGACTTCTGTTCCCCCTCTCCAGTCTGCAGAGTCTTATTCACTGCTTATCGTGGAAAATGTCTTCTTTTTTCTAATTTCTGCACTTTAACCCATTTTCAGCATCTACAACTTCAAAGAATGATTTGGTGATATCCCAGAGTGCCTTATCTTAATACAACACTGAGGCTTCTTTTGAACTTTTAGCAGGGATGGTTGTTTTATATGCCAGAAATTATATATTGTGTGCAGATGCAAATATGCATTGAGCCTTTGTGAACTGGCTAACATTACTGTGTACTGTGTAGAAATCTCAATAGATATGCCATCAAAAAAATTGCCATTCTTAAAGCATATACATGTTTTAGATAGCAGGAAATTATTATGTTTGACTTGTTGTGCATGGGTCACATTATTCACATTGAGTTCTGCAGTTGGAATGTAGTGACCAGCACTAATCTACAACTGGGACTTTATTTATATACTGTAACTGTTGCACACTGGCCCCTCCTTGTGGTCAAACCAAGTTGCAAATCTTTCAAAAGCCATAATGCTATGCACAGTGAGGAGGATGAGAAATGAAGTTCTTTGATGCTGAGCATATTATATTTAACACAACTCACCTCTGAGACAGTGAATACACATTTGACACATATCTACACAATGCCAGCTGCCATATCACCCCGCAGGTCTGTTTGCCAACTGAAGTTAATCAGGGTTGAACTTGATCAGTCCCTGAGTGAAAGACCTCCTGGGGGAAACTAGAGTTGCTGCTGGAAGAGGTTTTAGGCCAGCAGGGGGTGCTCAACCTATCGTCTGTGTGGGTCCCTAACACCCCAGTATTGTGATGGGAACACTATTCTGTATAAAGGGCACCATCCTTCAGATGAGATATTAAACTGAGGTCCTGGTCTTTGTGGTCATTAAAAATCCCAGGGCACTACTGGTAAAAGAGTAGGGGTGTAATCCTGGTGTTGTGGCCAAATTTCCTCCACTGGCCCTTATCAATCATGGCCTCCTAATAATCCCCATCAATGAATTGGCCATATCACTCTACTGCCTCCTCTTCACCAATAGCTGGTGTGTTGTGAGTGTACTAGTGCACTATGGCTTCCGTCGCATAATCCAGGTGAATGATGCACACTTGTGGAGGTTGAGGAGAACCCTCCCCTGTTCACTATGTAAAACACTTTGTGTTTAGTGTCAGAAAAGAGCTACATACGTGTAACTTTCATTCATTCATTCTTATTCGAATTTACAACAGTTCCGGTCCTCAAATCTGATTGGATGAGAGAAGTAACATCAGCACTCTGACGCTTCACTGTGGGTATCACTCTGCTTGTGTTCGTGCCATTCTAAACTAAAGATTTAGAGCAGTGCAGATGTGTTAAGCACTACTGTTTGTCTTTTTTTTTTTTTTTTACATTTTTTTTTTACATTATATATGTTAGCCAGCAGGAGGTGGCAAAAGATAATTTATGTGTAATATGAGCCAGTTAGGTGACGTGAAGTGAATTCGCATCAGCCAGTGTTTACATACAGCACTCCGTGATCGCTTGTATTACCACTACACTACTAAAGCTAGGAAATAACTTTAAATGAACAACTTCAGCATTACGGTTCATCACAGCTGAGAGACAAAACAGATGGATTAATTACACAAACTGAAGGTGCTTACCTCTTATCGGACTTTGCACATTGGCGTGGACACACCGTTTAAAAGGGAGGAAAAATGGCGGAAAGACTCTTGCGCACCAGCTACCGTGAAACAGGTTGAAATACCCCTGCTTGGACAGCAACTTTTCCACCGAGAAATTGGATCTTCAGAAAGCTGACAGCATCTCTGCTTGGGAGTGGCAACAGGTGATCGCACATGCTCCGTCTCTCTCTCTCTCTCTCTTACACACACACACGCACATTCACACACACACACACACACCCATCCATCCATCTTTGTTTATTCAATAACTTGCTAGAAACAGCACAAGCCATGATACTATTTCTGAAGTTACATTTTTAAATTACTAACTAATGCTTGGACGCATCATTTGGTTTGAACCAGCAACAGCAGATTCTGATCCGCCACGTAATAAAGTAGTTCCATGCACAAATGCGTTTTTATGACGGTACACTTTTTTTAATTTACTTGTTCATTGAACTGTGGTATTTAAGCAATATCACACTCTCAATCGTGCTATATGGCCCAAAATAAGCACAGCTGTGATTACCTATGGCACTCAGCCTGTGGCCTCGTGGCCGAATCACAGCACTGCTGATGTAGGGCCATATCGCACTCTTGATCGTATGATATTGCTTAAATACATTAGAGATTTTATTATACACAGATCAGGCACAACATTAAAACCACCTGCCTAATATTGTGTAGGTCCCCCTCGTACCACCATAATAGCGGCAACCCGCATCTCAAAATAGCATTCTGAGATGACATTCAATTGTACAGAGCGGGTATTGGAGCTACCATAGACTTCGAAGTTCGAAGCAGTCTGGTCATTCTCTATTGACCTCTCTCTCATCAACTAGGCATTTCCCTCCACAAAACTGCCGCTCACTGGACCTTTTTGCTTTTGACACCATTCTGAATGACAGAAATACAGAAATACTCAAACCAGCCCATCTGGCACCAACAATCATGCCAAGGTCCAAATCACTGAGATACAATTTTTTTCCCCATTCTGATGGTTGATGCGAGCATTAACTGAATCTCCTGACCCGTATCTGCATGATTTAATGCACTGCAATGCTTCCACATGATTGGCTGATTAGATAAGCGCATGGATGATTGTTGGTGCCAGATGTGCTGGTTAGAGTATTTCTGTAACTGCTGATCTCCTGTGATTTTCACACAACAGTCTCTAGAATTTACTTTTTTGCCAAAAACAAAAAAACATCCAGTGAGCAGCAGTTCTGTGGACGGAAATGCTTTGTTGATGAGAGAGGTCAATAAAGAATGGCCAGACTGGTTTGAACTGACAAAGTATACGGTAACTCTGTACTCTGTACAATTGTGGTGAAAAGAATGTTATTCTGAGATGCGGGTTGGTGCTGTTTTGGTGACACGAGGGGGACCTACACAATTAGGCAGGTAGTTTTAATATTGTGACTGATTGGTGTGTTAGATGCAGCTAATATTTTAAGGGGTCATGACACAAGGAATCAAATTTTCCTTAATCTTTTGCCATAAGAGGTAATTTTACTATAAAAACATACTGCAAGTCTCAGAACTCAAAGCCTGGGTAGGTCAGTGAGTGTTGATGCTGACTACCACCCCTGGAGTCTCAAGTTCAAATCCAGGGTGTGCTGAGTGACTCCAGCAAGGTCTCCTAAGCAACCAAAATGGCCTGATTGCTAGGGAGGGTAGAGTGACATTGGGTTAACATCCTTGTGGTTAAGATTAAGTGGTTCTCACTTTCAATGGGGCACGTGGTAAGTTGTGCGTGGATCAAGGAGAGAAAAGCATGAGCCTCCACATGCTGCAAGTCTCCGCAGTGTCATGCACTGTAAGCCACGTGATAACATTTTTACAGTGTATGCTGAGGCTAAACACATAACTAGATAGGCCCAGAGAACAATGTAAGGGAATATTTAATGTTATAAAACATAAAGCTGAGAATTCAACAGAGGAATTAATTCACTAAAGGAGCTATTTTTTTTCTTTCTTTCACATTTTAAATATCTGGGACACTTTTCCAATCTGACTTGTTTGCGGGGAAATCTGTATACACAACAAAAACATAGCATAGGCAGGGACTGGTGGTAAGTCACATTTTTATTATCAGCTTAGTCTGTGAATTTGTACAAAGAGATCAAACAATGCAATTATAGGACTAGATAGTTGGACATCGTACAAACACAAAATTAGACAAAGGGGCCTGGGGGCTAGGCAAACAAGGGCAGAAAATGACAGATCTGTACAAGACCGGTATACAGGTTTATGTTATGGGGTTAGAAAAAGCATTGGCAACACAGACAGAGACAATTCACGAGCACACCAGTTAAGAGGAGATAAAGCAACTACAGCACATCAGGACAACAATGACAAGAGTCACTACAACGTAACCAAGTTAACCAGACTCCAAAGAGGTGATTGAAATGACAAAGTTTTACAAAGACATAGGTCACTATTAGTACGTAGTATGGATAACAGTCAGAAGTGGCATTGCCTCAGATTCTGTCAACCCTGGTCCATCAGTGGCTACTTCAGGAAAAGATAATGTCAGAAGAGGTTCTCAATGTATGCTGATGGCCAGTGCAGACCACAGCAAGATGTTGAATATTGGACCAATGCAGACTTACAGTACACAATCTTCCAAACATCTTTCCAGATCTCAGACCAGAAATCCTGGTAAAACCCTAAAACAGCCGGTGACTTACCCTGGGACATTGTGCAAGACTGGAGGATCTTACTAGCACAGAGGCACTTGAGAAATGACGAAAACTATTATCAGATTAAGGCACCACAAACAACAGTTAAAATGACTCTTTGGAACATCAAAATCTACGCATTTTAGGTTTACACATGGTGTCTTTTAAGGTTGCATCTCCCACTTTTCATTTAATCACATTTTAGACACAATGAAATTGGTCTACCATAGTGGCTATTCTTGGTAAGTCACAGATACGTTAAATCACGAATGTATTTTTTGGGCAAACAAATATATCATCAAATTGTTTTTATTTATTTATTTTTATTCTTGGAGTAGAACCAAGTAATAAAATGAAGCTTTAGGTTGCTAAACAATGGATATTTGACAATAATTCACGTTATATCATGCTTAGAAGCTTGTGTGTCAAAAATAACTAATTCATATTTCAAGTATACACTTGTCATTGTTACAAAAAAAAAAAAATACAACTCTGATCTGTAAGAGTACATTCAAATGCTTCCATATGCTTCGATCAGAAACGATTATGCACAGCAGCCTTTAGAAATTACATTAAACACTGTAATATCATTCAAATTAGACAAGACCCTCTATGACTTGACTTCAATATGACTGTAGACTTCACTTCATCATTGTGCCAGTCACCTGTCTGTACTAACTCTCAATTAACACCATCATGGCATGTTATAAAAAAGTTATGAACAGCCTCTGCTTCTCTCATGAAAGATAGTGAATTGTGCTGAAGCAAACACAGCTTCTGTGTTATGTTGTATAGAAGATGTTCTCTTTGTCACATAATACAATAAAATGCATTTTTCAATGCTAATCTAATGCTTATAATTTCTGTAATGCTATTTTCTATATTTTTGAAGGTCAATTAAGAGAACGAGTTCCTGAGAACAGCACCTGAAATTAGCAGAGGTAATCAATAAGACTGATGACAAACACACACACACACACACACACACACACACACACACACACACACACACACACTGTGGAATGTTAGTGTCGCTCTTTCAGTTCTTTTCATGAGGGCAGTCTGGGTACTTTGACAGGGCGATTCCCATGTTAACAATTAGTACTCATTATCCCATATTAATCACTTGGTTCATTTTTCACAATGACTGAGCAAATGTGTGACAATACATTTGTGTCAATTCTCATCAAAATAACTGCGCCACATAGCCAGGCAGTGTTATGGCCCTGATTAGATTTAAATTCGATTAGGTCGATTGCAACAATTACAAGGCCAGTTCATAGAGAATAGGCCGCAAGTGGGAGGGGCTTTAGCTCTGAGGGAGAAATCCCTTCTTGTAGGCTAACACTCCTGCTGCAGTGGCAAGAGTCAGGAAGGAGGACACACCCATAAACTTAAGGAATCCCCCAACGGATGGCAAGTTTCTTTCCCAGAATGTGGTGACAAACGGCCGGGCTGGGACATCCTGAGAACAGTGTTCAGAACAGTGTTTAATCAAGTTTTTGGTATTTAAGTTCACTTCACTTAAATAAAAATATGTTTGTAATAATTCAACAGTGACTCAAGTTCTTACCAATGATTCAGGCTCCGACTGCCAGATCTGACTTGCATGGATTTTTCCCACTGCACACAAAATCTGGAAGAAAGCATATAGTATTTTGAGCTACATCAATTGAGTTACAGATGATAATATCCCAAATCAGACATGACGTTGCACAGAACAAACCCCCCCAAAAATTATTGGTAACAGACACTAATGTGCGCTATGCCTCATTCCAACTGGCCGGCATTTATGTAACAGATCTCACACCTGAAAATCACTGTAATCTGGCCCTGGCAGCATACATTTTGCGGAGCTCTGTTCTACGGCAAGCCTCAAGGGGATAAATACACATTCACACACTTTCACAAGGAAAAGTTACTTGTAAATCGCTTCCAAAATCACTCATGTACACCTGTTGTTATGACAGGGAAACAGAGAGTGAGAGAGAGTTGCCATGTCTGTCACCCCTCCACCATTCTTAATCATCGAGTGTGTGATACCTCCATATGAAGAGAACGAGGCCTGCATGTGTGACACCCTCTGCCAAAATTTAGTTGTTTGGAGTCTGCTAGTGTCGCAACAGCTTAAACGTTTTGGTAAGCCTGGGTTTTAGACTTTGGTTCTGCATAAATGAAAAGCTGTTTGCCATTGATATGACACTCTAACATGACTACATGTCTTGTTTCTATTGGTGTTCATGAGAATCAATAAGGGGCCTATGCTCTTGAAACAAATAACTAAACCTAAGGGTTAGTTCACCTAAATTTTTTAGTTTAAGTCATTGTATAATAACAGATAACAGAATTTTCCTTTTTGGGGTGAATGATCCCTTAACCCTCTGGGGTCTGAGTGTGTTTTGGGTCCTGGAGAAGTTTTGACATGCCTTGACATTTGTGCTTTTTTCAGTTGCTTAAACACATTAATGGCTAAAGTCTGATAACACTATATTCAGCACAAACTGGGCTACAATAATATGTAAGCAACATGTGTGTACATGTTTATATTTTTGAGAAAATTGAATTTATGCATGGTTTTTGAAAAAACTAAATGTTTAAGTCATTGAAATAAGGCAATATAACACATACTAAACATTTGTCCACAAGACTTTTGAGAACTGGATCTTGTAGCCTAGAGTTTTGGCTACAAAATATTGTGAAAATCATCCTGATCACTCATTCATACAAAACAATATAGTAATTGAACTTTTGTAAGACACTTTTAGTGTTAGAAAGGTCATATGCGGGGATGTGTGAAATATCATGAATATTGATTGTAATTCACACCTGAGAAGACCCCTCCCTAGGGCCAATCACTGAGGAATGTGACAGAAAGAGAATGAATATGAGGACACTTAATTTTCAAAATCAAGTTTTAAGTTAAAATAAGTAATCTGACTGTACATTTTCTTTACATAAAGACTTCACTTAATTTTAGACCTACACTACCATTTAAAAGAAGTCTCTTCTGCTCACCAAGGCTGCATTTATTTGATCCAAAATACAGTAAAAGAGTGATATTGTGAACTCTTTTTACAATTTAAAAGAACAGTTTCTATTTGAATATATTGTAAATGCAATTTGTGATCAAAGCTGAATTTTCAGCATCATTACTGTAGTCTTCAGTGTCACATGATCATTCAGAAATCATTATAATATGCTGATTTTCTAATATGGGCATATTTAAAGTGCATTTTACTCATTTAACCTGAACACATTTGCAAGCACAAGCTTTGTTGATGATAATGAGGCAGCATAAACACTAGTTAAAATATAATCTAAACATTCTTATTATTTTTATATCATATTACATATCATATTTATATTATACCGCATACAATTTAAATACCTGCTTTAGCCGAAACAGCATTTAAATGTAACTAAAGCTTGCTTATTAGGGCATATTTCAAATTTCAATACTCTGAATCCTGGCTGGCAAGTCTGGAAACAGTCCCACTAGTAAAAAATGTACATATAAAATAGCATGTCAATAATGAAAACTAATGACTTCCTCATCCGAAATTGTATCCTCGGCTGGATCAAGTCTCTCTTCAAAATACAAACTTTGTAACAACTTTGTGAAAATTTTAACTATTCGTCACTATCCAGGAGTTTTCTCACTTGTGTATCGTGCTGTCTTTCAAATGCGCAGAAAAATGAACAAACTTGTTGTTTTTAAGACAAGTCGGGGGCGTTCACCATTTGCATTGATCGTCTCAGCACATTAGCGTATGAATGGCGCACTCTGCTGATCACATTATAGATAAATTAGCTTTGTTTCATACAGATTACATTGCAGGAGAATATTTGTTTTAAATTTGAATTGTTTTATTTAAAAGTAGACATTTTAAGCTTTCTTTAGACATATGTTTCATGTTTGTGTGATAAGTATTCGCGGAGTTTCAGTTCATTTTTGTGACGTGTTTCAGAAATATGCTCGTGAACACAGAGACAGCTGAAAGCGCACCCTTTTTATTTTCTTTATTTTACAAAATCACAAGGTTTTGTTGTTATTGTGAGTGTACACAAATAAAAGTAGACCCTTTATAGTCTCTAATGATGTCTTACACTTATCTGTATATCCAAAAATGACGGACAATTTTATCTTGTTTCCGCTGTAATGACGAAAAAAATCCAGCAGGACACGCCGGTGTGTCCGTCGACCCCAGAGGGTTAAAGCAGTTTGAGCTGCTTGTAAGCTCTGTAATAAGACATAAATCACAGATAACACATGTGAAATACTGAGATGTGCACCCACCTCTCTAGCTGCTCTCTCTCCTGCCTGTACGGCACCCTCCATGTAACCGCTCCATTCAGTGGCTGTCTCAGTGCCTGCAAAGTACAGCCTGCCAACCGGCTCTCGCAAGACCCTGCAACAGAGACAATTACGAGCATAAATTCTCATGTCAGTTTTCTCAAAATAAGCCAGGTAGAACATTTTTCAGAATACTAACATGCTACTGTACAACCAGGCATGCCTTATCCAGAAGTACACTAACCTGCCAAATTGTGTCATGATGCCAGGGGGGAAGTAAGCTGTGTAGCAGCCACCAGAGTACTCTTCCTCACACCAGTTTTTCTCCTCATAGTGCACAGGCTGAAGAAGATACCCCCATAAAATTAAGAATTTGCTAATTTGTCTTTGTATAATAATCATGTGCAATCACAGTTATAGATGAATACACAAATACTGTAAAACATACACAGGAAGCAATTGGTAAGATATTGCATTCAATTAGTGATTTGTTAAAATGGCTATATAAAACAATACTTCTGCTTGAGAATATGTACATACAAACACTTATTGTAGTTTGTTTTGGATAAAATGTTTTAGAAAAGTGCACTAAAAATATATCAAATATAAAACTCACATGTAGCGCTTCCTCTGAGCCGAGCACACGAGAATAAATCTCACAGATCCTTTTCTTTCTGAAATTGTTCACAACGTTCTGGTAAGAGTAATTCATTGCCAACTATGCACAACATCACCGTCTCACCCAAAGTATATAGTAACATATTTTATATGAAATTGAAGAAATAACTACCTCTCCTCTTTCGTCAGGCCCGCTAGTCTCCTGGATTTTCGTGCCAGAATGAAACTAAAAGAGAAGGAGCTAGCTCACTGTTTTGTCACCCCCTTATAATTCCAGGTAGTTTTTGGATTTATTTTCATCCAGCAATAAAAAACTACTTATAATTTACCCCATTATAGCAGGCACAGTCCCATCAGGCTTAGTGTCATCAAGTGTGAGACCAATAGGCGCTTCCTCTTCTTCAATTACCATGCTGCCACAATATCCTGCAAAAACCCCAACTCAACATATAGGCCTATAATGTGAAGTCAATGCAATGCAACTCCACAGTTCTGCATCATTACACTGCCATGTACCAAGTAATTAATGGAAGGTGGACATGTACAAACCCTTCTTCCTCCAGAAGTTCTCTCTGTAGTACACCATGCATTTGATGACTGAACCCATGGGCACTCTATGAATGAGCTGATTCCTAAGAGGAGGCATTTCAGGGCTGAAGTGGATCTTTAAGTTCAGCCCTGGTGGTATGGCAAGTATGACATGTTTGGCCTAAAAGAACAGAGGAAGACAGTAAGTAAAAACCATCCACACATCCAGCACTACTTTTAATCCTTAATAATCTCATATAATGCTTATTTTACTACATTAAAGGAATAGTTCACACAAAAATGAAAATTCTCTCATCATTTACTCACTCTCATGCCATCCCAGATGTGTACAAAACAAATTAAGATTTTTAGATGAATATTTGAGCTCTGTCGGTCCATATCATGCAAGTGAATGGGTGCCAAAATGTTGACACTCCAAAAATCACATAAAGGCAGCATAAAAGTAATCCATATGATTCCAGTGGTTTAACCCATATCTTCTGAAGTGATATTATAGGTGTGGGTGAGAAACTGATCAATATTTAAATACATTTTTGCTTGACATTTTTCTTCCTGCCCAGTAGGGGGCATATGCATGAAGAATGTGAATCAACAAAAACACAAGATAAAGGTTAAACTAAAAGCGGGGAGGAGAATTTATTGTAAAAAAAAAAAAACAAACAAAAAAAAGACTTAAATATTGATATTTTTCTCACCCACACCTATCAAATCGCTTCTGGATTCGTATGGATTCCTTTTATGGTGACTTTTGAAAACTTCGGCACCCATTCACTTGCATTGTATGGACCTGAAAAGCTGAGAATGTCTCTTAAATTCTACATTTGTGTTCTACTAAAGAAAGAAAGTCACACACATCTGGGATGGCATAAGAATGAGTATATGATGAGATAATTTTCATTTTTGTGTCAACTATTCCTTTAAAATTATAAATTTAACACATTACAAAAAGTTGGACATTGCAGATGTAATGAAATTGTATTTCTATGTATGATAAACTCAAGATTTAGAAGGACAGAGAGTTGTTCCAGTGTCCCCCCACTGTTCCTCCCCTGAGGGTTAAGCAGCTTTATAATAGCTTTTAATAAGCTTCAACACAAGAAAGAGGATGTGGCCAGGACAGGTGAGATGATGTCCAGCTTACTGCTAACAATCCACCAAGCTTACACACACATATACATTGTGATACATACAGTATGTAAATGTGGGACTTCTGTCATTCAAATTAGTTTTAGTAGAGATGTTACATTTTGCAAACTTAGAGGGAGCTTCATCTTCATTAATGATCTCACAGGCTATGTTCGGAATAGCATAGCATAATACTATTTATACTACCAACTATTTCTGCAGTATGTATATTGTATGTAGTATTCACATTTACTGCACATGACCAAATTACTGCATGGGATACTGTATCCAAGAAGACAATGCGTTCAACGTGTCCTTAAATTTGCATGTTCAGAAAGAACTGGAAAATCAATCTTTCTTCACTCATTATTTAAATCACACAAAGTTTACTTGATTTATAAAATAACTTTTTTAATTCCTAGATGGCACTACTTATTTTGTTTCACATTATATATATATATATATATATATATATATATATATATATATATATATATATATATATATATATATATACACACACACACACACACACTGTAGCTGTATGGTTAACACATATAGGCTAATTAACGCATGTACTGTGTGTTTACATGTGCAGTCATAATCGAGCAACAGCAAGTTTTTGTTGACACAACACGTAATGGAATAATATATCTCAATCTTGTTTGTGTTGTGTTCAACTTACAGGTTAAATACACTGTTGTGCATCACATCTGTCTTTTTGAATTATGTGCACAACACCTAGGCTAATTGTGGTCCGATTAAGGTGTATACTGTACCGGTGTTAATTTCGTCAGACGAGACGAGACTAAATATGTTCGTCAACGACCTTTTTTTCCATGACCAATGTCCAAAAACGCTGACTAAGACTAAATTAACATGCATTATTGTTGACGAAAAAAGACGAGACTAAAATGTTTTGCATAAAATAAAAACTAAGATAAAATCTCTCTTCATTTTCGTATACAATCGTCTCTACTTTTTCACCATGAGATAGAATATTCAGCTGTTACGCCTTCAAAATATTCCGAATGAGTTCGCGCTGTTGCTCAAGTAACGGCTACAGGTCTCATACTCCTGTGGCTGCAACACGAAACTACATGGAGCAAGAACACAACAATCATAGACAGTGGCGAACACGCGACGAGCGCCGACGACATGCTAGGTAGAAGGAAGAGGCTCGATATTTGGTCGCATTTTAGGTAATGATATTGACAAAAAGTCAGAATGTGTCATTATAACTGACGGGAAGCACTGCGGATAAACAATACCGGGAAAAAACACCACCAACCTTAAGCGACATCTAAAGGCTAACCACCCACACATTCAGGGAAGTTAACTTAAATATACGTCTCATAAGCTAATGCTGATTTTAGGCATCTACGCTGTAAATTAACCAGTTAGCTATGGTGTTGTGGCACATACATTATGCAGGTTATATATGTTTTATGTAACTTATTTGCTTAATAAAATACTCTTCAGAACAAGTTCATCATTTGTGAATGTGTCTCTTAAATCAGAAAACCAGACACGTTTAACAAAGTGAATTCAACAAATCATTCAACAAGTGTATTTTGTCAGGTAATTATGACATTTAACCAATATTTGAGATGTGTGAAACATTATTTGACTGAAATGGTTATCTTAGAATTAATCTCAGAAATAATTTATTTAAAAAAAGACTAAAATGTTTTGAAACTTGACTAAGATATATTGAGTTTTCTTTTGACTAAAACTAGACTAAAATGACGAGACTTTTAGTTGACTAAAACTTGACTAAGATACCTTAAATTCTCTTTTGACTAAAACTAGACTAAAATAACGAGACTTTTAGTCGACTAAAACTTGACTAACAAAAAAAGATATGTGAATGACTAAATATGACTAAAACTAACAAGGACATTTCGCACAAGACTAAGACTAAAGATCTTAGTCTTGTGAGAATGGTCTAAAGATACACCATACAGTTTTATAAAAAGACTATAACTGTAAAAGTCTGATGAAAACCAAACTTTTTAAAGTGCATGTAAACAAACTGACTGCAAATAATCTAGAGCAGAATGATATGTGTGGACTGATACTCCTTGGGGAAATATTTAATGACACCACAATAATTAGGATTTCCAAACTAGAGGCCAGATTTGAGTTAGAAAAAAAATAGGGGTTCATGTTCAGTGGCACACAAAAAAATAAATACACACTTCATATCTAAATTTTCAAACAGAATTTGTTTAATATATTATAGAGAAGACTTTATGTTCTCTATAAGTTTGATTTTTGGATATTTGCATTGCCACTCATCTTGTGAAGTGTAGAGACAGCTTTGTGCACCTACTAACCTTGTATATCTCCTCATTGAGTGTCTTGACCACCACCAGGTCTCCAGTCTGGTCAATGCTGTAGACTGCTCTCTCCAACTTCACACAGTCACCAAGCTCTCTCGCCATTCCCTCACTGATTTGACTGGAGCCTCCGGCAAATTTACGCTCCTGTCATACGGGGCAACAAGAATGCATAATACTTAATACTTTTACTCTGTTTCGGAAGGTTATTGATTAGTTACATCACATTAGTAGGTATGATCAGTTTAATGCTCATGTTTGACCTTTTGTTACAGTATAGAAATTATTCTGTTCCAATGATTGTGATTAAGAACCATAGAATTTGAAAGTTTTGAGGATTCTGAGTTGGGAGTACTATTTATATGCAATTCATGTATTCACCAACAGGTGTCTCTGTCTCACAGAGATAGAATGATGATTGAGTTGTATAATACCTTAAAACATGTTGGGAATATTAAACATGGAAAAATAAATAAATAAATTGACAGAGTTGGATACACCATAGCAGTTTAGTGACAGTGCCATAACTCATAAGAACTCATGACCCAGATATTGTGGCTTGAAACCATTTTGGGATGTTGCGGAATCAGTTCAGTGTCACAGGAGAGAACACTCTTGAGAAATAATTTCTTGCAATCTAAAGTCAACTTACTCAAGAAAAAAAACGACTTTGTAAATATTCCTAAATTATTTGTTTGTGAACAAACAATCACTTTTACAAGGGGTAGTAATTTACAGGTGCGACAGCCGACTGACTAAACATTTCTGTAAATAAATACGGTGTTGGATTACAATGAATGAGATTTGATACTATTGCTGCATAGAAGGGGAATAATATCAGTGAATAACTTAAAAAGAACAGTTCACCCAAAAGTGAAAATTCTCTCATTTGCTGACCCTCATGCTGTCACAGATGTGTTCTTTCTTTCTTCTGCAGAACACAAACAGAGACTTTTAGAAGAATTTCTCAGATTTTTAGGTGCATACATTACAAATGAATGGTGACCAACATTTTTAAGCTCCAAAAAGCACATAAAGGCAGCATAAAATTAATCCACATAATTTTGGGTGAGAACAGACCAAAACATAACTTTTTCACTGCACATATGGCCACTGCAATCTGTAGGGACGATCATGATTTGAAGTTTGATTCAACTTTCTAGTGTTTGACCCATGCACAATCGAGCTTGATGCCCATGCACAATGATCCCCAAGGAGACTGCTGATGTCAAGGTTTATTGTGAAAAAGGAGTTACATTTTGGTCTGTTCTCATCCAAAACAAATTGAATAGCTTCATAAGACTTTTTCATAAGGATTTAACAACTGGAGTCTTATGGATTAACTTCATGCTGCCTTTATGTGCTTTTTAAAGCTTCAAATATTTGGTCACTATTTACTTGGATTGTTTGCACCTACAGAGCTGAGATACTCTTCTAAAAATCTTAATTTGTGTTCTTCAGAAGAAAGTCATATACATCTGGGATGGCATGAGGTTGAGTAATTGATGAGGGAATTTTCATTTTTAGGTGAAATATTCCATAAACTTTGGCCTGTTCCTTTCAAAAAGCTATCATTTACCTTTAAAAGACTTGGAAAAGAGCAGCACATTTAAAAAAAAAAAAACATTTATTTTGTCCCATGAAATAAAGTCAAATGCTTTTGGAACAACATTAGAGTGAGTAAATGAGAGAATTTCCATTTATAAGTTAACTATCCCTTTAACCCAATGTATTCCTTTCCAGAAAGTCAGTTCTTTGCCTTTACTAAAAGACCTATTTTGAGAGCTATGGTTAACTAAATTAGGGGTACAGATTGGACAGTGACAGTGACTATTGGACTTGACAGGCACATTTGATCAAACAGCTAAAGCTTTCTCACAAACACTTGCTTCCCTGAGCTGCCAAAGGTTTCTGAAAGATTATGGTATATAGATGCTAAAATCTCACTCTCTCACTCACTCTCAGATGTTGATTATACTGTAAACACACAAATGGTGAACACAGTGAAAAGGTTGGTCATCTTGGAGGTTGGTCATCTTTAGGCAAGTTCAATGTTTTGTAGTAGTTTGAGCGGTGACCAGCTACAGCATTTAACATTGCAGACACCAAAATAATACATAAGATCTAAGATTTTTCCCTTTTTTGTAACATACCAGCAGCCCCGGCTATGAATCATCTAGAAAGTGAGAACAATTGTACAGTATCATCAGCTCTGGACATTCTCACCTGGCCTCCATTGGTGGTGGAAAAGATTCTCATAGTGCCACCACACTGCTTCACGTACCAGAGGAACCACAAAGCAGACACCTCATGGGGCTCGGAGGTCACATTCACATTGACAAATAGTGTGGCAAAATGGCGTGCAGCCCTGTTAGAAACCCGGGATACACAATCAACAGCCAATATGCCATCAACAATGCTTCATTTTAACCCTCCAGGAAACTGCACCTCAACTCAATAGAATGGTTAAGTGTCTTCTTCTTGAAGTTATGTCTCTGTACCTGGTCCAACAAATCTTGTCAAAAAGCTGCTGCATGGTCATCTTGTCCCACTCTTCTGCATGAGGGGCCCTCCATGGAGCATCCACTGGGATCTGAAGTGCAATACAGATATTATCAGGCACTTCATTTGTTTATTGATATTAAAATCATAGCATTAACCCTTAAATGCATAGGTGTTTCACCAAACATTATAACACACTCGGGTCTTTAGCAACTTGGCATGTGAATCTATCACAAATGGATCTACAAAATGCCAATATAGTCAAATTTTCAAAACACTTTGAAAATAATAGAATAAAATATATTCCAATATATTTTGGTATTTGTATTTTTTGGATTCATGTAAACACCGTTTTTGTGGTGGAGTGTGATAAGTGGACCAAATTTGACGAAAGGTACTTCTTTCACAATGTGATGTTTATCTTTATTTTCAGCTGCTTCCTCTTCTCCTCCTCAGACTGCAGCACGTGCCTCCTCAAGGCTGCTGACACCAAGCTTGATGGTTTCTCCTGTCTCATCCAGAGCACTGGATATGCCGCCGTGAGATGTTATGTTTCGCTACACTATCTCTTTACAGATTAGCGATGGGTATTCCGGCTCTTTTCATAATTGGTGTTAAAACAATTCTAATTAAATTATTAAATGAAATACTCTACCTTAACCACAATGTATTTAAAATTGCATTGATTTGTTATGAAAAATAATGATATTAAACAATTGCATTTAAAGTATGACTTATTGTATATAAACAAAGTGCATATAAATCTAACCATTCAAAACGAATACAATCTGAACAGCATAATAGACAGGGCCACTGCTGGCCAAATTGATGCCCTACATGTGATATGAGCATGAAGCAATCGTCTGTGTTCCGCAACTGCTTTTGGGTCCTTGAATAACGAATAGCGATCAAGGGCAGCCGGTGGACTTTCTGGTGCCAGCCTAGGGTAAGATGGTGCCCCCCCTAGGGAGTTGATGCCCTACACAAACTGCGTAGTATGCATGTAGGTAGCTGCGGTACTGATAATAGAATAATGCACCATATCAAAGAAAAATTTATAATTAGCAAAACTGCAGCATCCCACAAATTGAAATAAATGTATAAAAGAAGGATGCTATTTCACATGAAGAATACCTTTTCAATGTATATAAACAAAGTGCATATAAATGTAACAATTCAAATACAGACTGAACAACATAAGTTGGCTCCGCCCTCCCTCACGCATCTTTGGTTCATTGGTTGACACTGCGTGTCTGATTGACAGGAACAACAGTTGAGGCTTTTAGTCTGAGCGGACAGTCAGAACTAATGTGTGCGCTTGAGCATTTAGGCCTATAATATTTCATTTATGTTTTTCGTTATTTTTAAATCTTTTGATTATTCATATCATAATTTTTTAAATATTTATATAAATAGATTCTGATATGCGAGCCGGCTCCCAACGTTCATCTATACCGATACTTTTTTTCCATTGTTCACCTTTCTCTCTCTGACTGGACCACGTCATCACAGAAAACTCTACTGTGGTTGGGACAAGCCGCTTGTTGAATGTGGGTCTTGTAATCTTTAAATCGCACACTGTGCTCGTAAGTAATTTTTCCAGTTCGCACATATCTATTTTTAGGGGCAATTACGAGTGAAATACTCGCACTGTAGAGCTCTGTAATATAGTATTCACTTGTCTTGTAATAAATAAAGAAATATATATCCTGTGATGGTAAACTTACGTAGACATGAAATAATCATACAAATTTTTATAGATTAATGGAAGCGAAAAAACAACACTATTACATATCTCTGGTCTTTCATAAACCTATACACTTTTGCTAATATTTTGCTATTTTGCCAATTTTTTTACACTATTCAGAAGAGAAAGGCAGAGGAACACTAAAGTGTGGGCCTAACTCCAAAAAGTAGATGAGGTACATGGGGTAGAATGAGGTCCCAGGCCACTAAAGCCATGAAGTTTGCATTCAATTGTTATTATCCATCTATATGTGTATACTATATCTACTGTATGTTTTAAATACTGTTAATTTATTCTAAAATGAATCAATGAGTGTTTTTGTGTTTGTTGGGTCAGTATATTTTCCTGATTCACTTAAATATGGGATATGTGCCTGTACCTCCATTCCCATCTTGTCCATTGTCCTCCAGAGGTTGTTGTAGTCCAGGTAAGCGAAAGGGTTCCACATTGGAGGGAAAGGCCCTTTGAATGGATATGATTTCCCCTAGAAAACAAAAAATGGTCTCTAAGAGAAATGTTCAACTGCTTCACCACCAATTATTGAAAATTGTAATTATAATTTGTCAATGTTGATGTAATGTCTTTATTAGATCCATCATGACCTCATTATCATTAGAAGTGTAACCACTCTGGAATGGAAAACGTTTTTCACTGCCTAAAATATATGTAACTACATTTTCTCTAGGCTTGGAATCAAATCAGTTAAAGGAGTGCCATAAAGTGCCTCTGTTTGCATTAATAAAACTAAGAGATCAGAAAAAATTAGAACTTTTCAAATGCGCGCTCTAGGTCCTCGTGGTGGAGGACAAATCTCAGTTGCCTCCATGTCTGAGACAATCAATCTGAGCATCTTATCACGTTGCTTGATGAGCACGATACCGCGGAGACTTTGCGAATGTGGAGGCTTCATGCTATTCTCCATGGCAGCTCACAAGAACCACATTATAGCGACCATGAGGAGGTTAACCCAACGTGACTCTACCCACCCTAGCAATCGGGCCAATCGGTTGCTTAGGAAGCCTGACTGGAGTCACTCTAAATTCGAACTAGTGACTCAAGATTGTATGATTTTCTAATAAAAAACATGATCTCCATTAAAAGCAGGACAGATATATATATATACACTCTTTGCTAATTTCGAGGGTTGAAGTGGAACAGAATGATGACGGAAGCATTATAAAATAACATACAATGCTAATACAATAAACATGCAAATTCATAAATCACAGATAATGACAATGAGTTTTTGGCAACCAGCAGCTAAATGACACAAGCTGTTCACACATCGCCTGTTTCCCCACAGTTGTGGAAATGCTTAGTCAGTATGACAATACTCTCTGTGGCTGCCCAAAAGGGTAACTACAGTATATGCAGACATTACTTCATACCTGGATTGCTCTGTTGTTATGGGGCTCTTAAATGAGCACAGTTGGGCTGATTGATTAATGTTTAACTACAGATCAAGGACTATGTGCTACACTTTAAACTGCTACTCAACCTTTCATGAAAAAGGAAGGTTCTGATAGAGAAAGGTCTATAGAACAGTGTTGAGCGTATTAAAGGTTATTGTGGCATTGAATGAAGCAATCTTGTCAGAATTGCTGACAAACTCAAAGACCTGTGACCTAAAAGTATTCTCATGTACCTCTGAGTTTGATGTCCAATGTTTCACTTGAAAGCGATTTGTCATGTGTCACAATGATTTGTGCATTTTCAGCACATGGTTTTAGTGACACCCTGTCATTTTTCTGCTCACAGGAAAATAAAAATAAAAGAGACGAGAGGGATACAAGATGAAAGTGGTTTTCATGTAGAACTTGAATGCACTTAGTTGGACAGATAAATGAGTGAACACTTATTCAAATGGAAAACCACTGTAAAACGATGGTCATCAATGTCAGCTGGAGCTGTAGGTCTTACTGTTATGGATTCTGTGGCCAGAGGCTGGGTAAAAGAAATCCCATATGTATAATGTTTTTCTAACATTTATGTTCCTTGACATTACAATTAATGTAACCTGAAGCGACTTTTGAAGACTTGGAATATAATGCACGGGTTGAATGGACCACTTATATACTTCAGTTATATTTTATTTATTATAATACTTTCATGATGCTTTTTATGTCATTTTGGAGCATGACAGACCCAGCCCTCATTTACTTTCATTATATGGACAAGAGTGACAAGAAAATCTTCCAAAATTCTACTTTTGTTTTCTACAGAAGAAAGAAAGTCATATATGTTTGGAAAGACATGTTAGTGAATAAATAATATGAGAATTTCATATTGGCATTAACTAATACTTTAAAGGTCTGAGTAACACTACATGTTTAGCTAAATAAGGGACCATGACATTTCCATATGGTTTGAGAGACTGCCAGACCAACACAATAATGGACATTAGATCGCTCAGCATCCAGTAACAGGTCTGTTGCCATGGTGACAGAAGTGAGGTGAAGAGTAAGGCTCTGCAGCTAACAATAACCTCATGCCACATTGCTTTGTATCCGCACTGCTGCCCATCATGCCAGTCTCGGTTACAAATAACGAGACCATATCATTTCCAACACAAATATATTATCTTCTAAAGCAACCTTCTGTTTTCCTATGTTTGTAAAGTATTAATTGCTTATAAAGGCATATGACTGCTCACAATGCTTATCACTGTATTGCATACAGTTTTTACATACATTGTTATAGCATAACACCAGTTTTTAGTCATAGAACAACTTTGCTCAACTATTCAATCATTATCATAATGTTACGCTAAGGCAAGGCCATTTGCACACTATGCTCCTAGACGGATACAGAGGAAACTGGGTCTGGCCTTTAGGATTACAGCTATAGAAAAGCTGATTACATCAGCGCCTTGGCTGCATGCTCACCTTAATTCCAAAATAGCCTGCTCATTGTAAGTCCCTTTATTGGCTAATACTGTCTCCCTGCCACTACATAATTGCTGAGTAACAGGTGATCCTATAAAAGCAGTTGTAAAACTTTCACCCAATCATGTGCAGATGTGAATGGCTGTGAGAGACCTCTAAATCAAACTAAACTGAGCCTTTCATAATACTACAGTACACATAAAAATGTAAACAGCTGAAAGCAGAAAATATCTAGCACTGATTCTTGAGATAAGGGACAAAACATGTTTTTATTTTTTTAATACAAAATTAATTTGAAATGGATATATTTGTAGACAAAGGTCTCAGGTAATGAACGATGTAAGGGAACAGGTTTTTATAAAAAAACTTTTTTTTTTTTTTTTCTGAAAATGTACATATATTCACTTCATAACTTGCAGCTTACTGTCATTTGTGTCAACTCCGCCAGACACACCAAAAAGCGTGCTATTTTAATTTGATTCATCCAATAAGTGTAAAGTCTTCAATTATCTAATAATATTGTTCAGTATAGGAGTTAAGTGATAAAATACATTAAATGTTTTTTTTTTCTGTTCTAAAAATTTCTATTTCTATTCTGAAAATTCTGACTGAGTTGACAATATGTAATATTTTTTCCATCTTAACCATGTGTTGTACAATGGAGCCATTTTTTCCCCCTCAGTTGAAGATGCCTCTATAAACTAAACTAAAATTGATCCCACAATTCTAACAGAAATTATAATAACGAGAATGACGAGTTGACAAGTTGAAGCTGTGAACGCAGAGTCTTGTACATTGTTTGATTAAAAAATCAAAAATATCAAACGTTCCAGACTACGTGTCCTACTGTTGCATCCACCATGAGCAGGAAGTGGGAAAGGGGTACTCATGAGTTAAAGCGGACCAGGACATTTTCTGATTTATTCAGGATTTTAAAAAAAAATGTAGATGACGCAATGTGAGGACACAATTTTGATAAGCAGTTTATGGAAAATATAATTAAGTTTTGTTAATGTATTGTTTGATATCTCACAGATAACTACCTTTCATTTTATATTTATATTTGTGAATTTATTGCATTTTTAAACACTTTGTTTAGCAGTTTAACATTGTGACCTCTTGCTGAGGAAAGGTTAAATAACATGTGCTTCCAAGTTTAGAGCATGCATTTTTAAAAATTCAAATTAAATTTTTAAATATAAGCAAAAAATGCCCGTTTTAGTATACACATTATGATTTTTGTATGTAATACATGTCCATTATCTCAAGAATCAGTGCTCGATAACATTCTGCATAAACTCAAACGTCAATCACTTGTCACTCTCAATAAATTACAAACACTGATAATTTTCCTTCAACAAGCATCCAACATGTCTGAGCATGTATGTAGTGTGGTATTCAAGCAAGATTTTGCTACTGAAATCTTGCTACTGCATATCAAATTCCATGTGTATAGTTTTATAGAATGAACTGTATCATATTTATATGCAATGAAAGAATTAATTAAATGAAAGAATGGATGAATGAATATGCATTACCCTCTCAAAGACTCTTTGCCAAAAGACAAAACTATGTTCCATAATATCTCATTGACAAGTTTCAGACGTGTGATGCTTCACTGCTGAATGATGGTAGATGTGAGGAGTGTTCTCCATTAAATATGCATGAGATCTAAAAGCTTTACTAATACTGACATTTGTTAAATGATCAATGGTGAATCAAATCCTCTATAGCTTGTAAGCACAGCAAAAAAGGCATGTTATTTGTTCAAGCGCTCTGACAATATCAGTAATTCGTTGTGACTGCCAAACCTCCTCAAAGATCGTGAGATAATCAATTTCGTTGTTCCATCAAAATGTGATACTGATTAATTGTGCTGACAACCTGTCACAATGAGCTAGAAAATTACACTGGCTTTTCAATAAGTAGGTTGAAAAACAAACCCATCATTTGCTAAGCTCAACAGGAAAAACACGTCTTTGTGTTTTTGCCGACTGAAGCAGCCTGGTTATGAAATGAGAGGGAACCGCCCCTGTTGTCAAAGACTGAGCCAGACACCAAGGTGTAAGGAAACGTGAGAGAGATAGAGAGAGAGAGAGAGAGAGAGAGAGAGAGAGACCGACTGAGAGAGTGTCTCCCAATCCTGATAGCGACAGACTTTTGATGAGGAGTGCTGCTATGGTAACCCACAGGGATGCCACGATCAGGAGATAATGGCACAAGGAGAGAGCGTACAGCTACTTCAGTACACATTAAACGTACACACGCTTCATACATATAATTTATTAATGACACATAGGCATACTCACATTTATTCTCTTTACAACACATACAAAAAGCAGCCTCTAGTATACAAATAACAATATAAATCTTGGTTGAAATGATAAGCAATATAAAGACCTCTCAGAATTAGATTGTTTGCAGTTGGTTATGGGCACTGAAATAGGCCATCGCAATGTACTGTATTTCTGCTTGCGAACTCAACACAACAAAAAAAAAACAAGACCAAAAAATGCGTGTCTTTGTGACCTTAAAGGTGGAGTGTATAATTTCGGTGCCACTAGGGTCAACAAACCACATCAAGCCAATGTTTTTTCAGGCTCACACAAATAGAGCAATGTTTTGTTAGCACCACAGAGCCATAGTGGCTTTTGTTTTGGGGAAAATCAATCTACAAAAGGCTTACTTATGGTGTCTCTGCATTAAACTGGGATAGGAAAAAAATCTTTTTAACATTGTAACAATTAGACATTTCAGTTTGTAAAGTGCCATCATCCTGCCTCTGAATATCGCCTCTCCTATAGACATCTGGAACCATGCTGATCCATTCCTAAAAAAAATAAGCATATCAGATGTGTGTGATATGCACATCTCTTTCCTGGCTTCATGTTCTACTAATTCTCTTTGTATTAATGCCTTAGGGTATTCTAAAAAGTACTGTTAGGGGGAGGGAGTCACCTGACGCCATGCAAGGTTCGGAGGTGTGAACGGCGAGCTCTGTGCACTTTGCTAGTTTTGATACTTTGTGTCATAAACCGGTGAAATTCTATACACCCTGATCCATAACTATTCTAGGAAGACAATATGTCAAAGAATTAAAAATCCTCAGACTCTGGAGACATAAGACATGAACATGCCCAAGCTGATGCCCCTCAGGAGGCCTTGAGCCAGGGAGTCGATTTTGCAGGTGAAGTGAAGGAAGTTCGGCAACAATTGTTGAATGTGTCGGCAATGCCGACTAATGTCATTGCTGACTTGGAGGTTCTTGCTGCAATACGTCGACCGATCACAGCCATGGAGACTAAATTAACTGAAGTGGTTAAAAGAGTGGGGGATGTCGAGAAACGGATGGATTATCTGGAGTCATTGGAGAGGGAATTAGATGCTAATCCGCTTGCGACCAGGGTGGATTTGGAGTGCTTCTGGGAGAAGTTGGAGGATTTAGAGAATTGTAACCCGTGGAATAAGTCTTATTTGTTGGAATTCCTGAGAACGAAGAAGGTCAGGATATGGTGAAATCCCTAATCTATTGTTGATTGATCAATTGGAAACATCTTAGTCGTGAGTTTAGAGATGTTGCCACATACAGAGAAGAAAAAGAAATCACATAGTTGTCACTTTAATGTATCCCATTTGCAAAATACAGAATTCAAACAAATGTTTTTTACCATTCCCTCAGTGAAATCTGCTGGTGGTAAATATTGACCTCAGCCATTGATATTAATAATGCTTTTAAGGAATTCTATCTTGATCTCTATAGTTCCATGTCTTTGTCTACCGATGAAGATATTAGAAACTTTGTGAAACCATTAGAACTCCCAAGGCTCCGGGGCCAGACGGCTTTGCCGCTGAATTATTTTGAGTTTATGATACAGAATTGGCTCCACTTTTGTTAGAAGTTTATAGGGAATCATTAAAGAATGGAAAGCTTCTGCCAACCATAACACAAGCCACGATCAGACTGATTCTTAAAAAGGACAAAGATCCAAGTGAGTGTAAGAGTTACAGTCCAATTTCCCTGATCCAGCTAGACATAAAAATATTGTCAAAAATTCTGGCTAACCGATTAAGTAAAGTTATGACATCTCTTATACATCTAGATCAGTTGGTGTTTATTCGGGGACGCAGCTCTTCTGAAAACATTAGGTGTTTCATTAATATCATGTGGTCAGCGGTGAATGATCAGACTCCGGTCATGGCCATCTCACTTGATGCCAAAAAGGCATTTTATATAGTAGAATGGGATAATTTTTTTAAGATTTTGGAAATATATGGGTTCAGGAATACTTTTATTGGATGGATTAAGTTACTTTATAGACACCCGGTAGCGGAGGTACAAACAAATGGATTAATTTCATTTTATTTTACTCTGGATAGGGGTACCTGGCAGGGTACCTCTTTCCCCATTATTGTTCTGTCTTGCCCTGGATCCATTAGCAGCCGCGATAAGAAGGGAAGATGATTTTCCAGGGGTGGTGGCAGGAAGTATGGTGCATAAGCTTTTGCTTTACACTGATGATATTTAATTATTAATCTCGGGCCCCATTAGATCTGTACCTTGCTTTTTAAACAATTTTCTAAGTTCTCAGGATACAGATTCAATTGGTCTAAATCTGAAGCTTTGGTTCTTTTCAGCCGAGCACCTTCCAATGGCCCAAACAGGGCATTAAGAATTTGTGGATTTTATTCCCAACAAATTTGTCTGATTTAGTTAGTTAATTTTGACCCCTTAATAAAAGAATTAAATAAAATGAATTGTATTCCAAAATGTAACTACCTACTACAATCTCTCCCTGTAGATGTCCCCCTATCTTATTTCAAGCAATTAGTTAGCATAGTGTAGCAGGGCGGGGGGCGGGGCAGGGTGTGACGAGACACACGCGGGGGGCGGGGCCGGGTGTGACGAGACACACCCGGTCCCGTATCAGGCTAATCAAGCCTCCGAGAGGGATAAAGGAATTAGACGGGCAAGGAGGAGGCGAGAACCGGCTTGACAATATAATATTTTAATAAACTTAAAACAAAAGGACAAACACACGACGGACATGTCTGTAAATGATCTCTCTCTCGTCACAACCCGGCCCCGCCCTCCGCCCTGCCACACATAGGTTCAGAGTTTTATATGTGATGAATTGGGCACTCAAATAAAATTTTGCCCCAGACTCTATTTTGGGCAATGTGGCGGTCATTAATATGGGGGATAAACACATAAAAAAATTGGGTTCTGACCAGTGTTATGATTGGAAGGCAGATTATTTTAAGGGGATGGAAGTCGGATGGACCACCCTCATTTCCAGAGTGATGTGCAGAGATGGGGAGGGTGGCAGCTTTCGAAGAGGTGTCAAGTAGATGGCTGGGGTTTTGGCATTTGTTTGATAGGAAATAGGGCAGTTATTTCGTGTTTTTGGGGGGACTCTCGGGGAGGGGCTGTGGAGAGAGAAATTTAGTTTTAATTATGTATGATTAGAATATTTTCTTTTTTTGTGTGTGTGCGTATTCTTACATGTGACCACAGGTGTGTTCGTTGGGGGTTAGGGTGGGGTTGGTGATTGGGGAGGGGTAATAGTGGGGTTTAAATGTTGATTCAAATGTATATATATATATATGTTGTGTTTTTCTTTGTTATATATCTACATTTCAATAAAAAAAAAAAAAAAAAAACTATCTGATTGACACCAGAGAAGGAAACAATAAACAAAAACAAAAAAAGCAACAACAACAAAAAAAGTATTGTTAGGGAAAAGTTGGCTTGACATTGGGATTGAAATTGACAGTGATTGCTCTGTCAAACAGCATAAGCCAAGGATCTAGCCAATAATTTTTTTTAAATATAGCAGGATATTTTGTACATTTATACCACTGACTCCAGTACGAATCTAATGTGATATAATGAAACACTACTTCTCATTTGTGTTTTTTATATTAATGAGGTGACAGTGATTCCTAAATGGTGGATCGATGTGGATGCTAGATGAAAACAAATAAATTGAAGCTAACCATATAATGATTAGTAAGTTGTATTGCAAAAATAAGCTAATCAACTTTAGACATAGGAGAAAACATTTCCCATTTCTTTTATTGTTGATATCTTTGCTGTCCATACAATCAATCTGTCAATTTGTTACATGTCTAATCCAATATTTGACCCTGTGTTTGTTTCATGGGTAAATCATACTTCTGCAAATGTTTATGCAATTTACTATATTGCCAATTTTCTTATAATAATAATAATAATAATAATAATAATAATAATTTTGTGTATGGTTGGACCTATCTAGTTCATGGTAATTGTAATATATTTAATTTGAAAGTGCTTTAAAATGCTTGTTACTTTTGTATAATAACAGTGTTATTGTGTTGTTTTTAGTTGCCACTTGATGACCAAAGTTGCTGACCTTATCAACAGCTGTAAAATGTAATAATTTAGCATTAACCAAATATTTACAGTGAAAATACAGAGAATGTGGTATATGCTGTTATTCTGGTGGACAGAGTTAGGGATTATGGGAAATGGGAAGCATGCCCCAGGGCCTTTTACCATGGCAACCAAAGTCAGGATCCATCCTGACATAATCTACAATGTACAATGAACACTCCACTGCATACTCACTATGACCTTTCTCTCAGTGCACACCATCTTTCACAGTATGTTTGAGCTGGTCTCCATCTCAGAAAACCTTTGCTCCATGACTTTAGAATGACCTCATGTATTTTCTTTGTAATACATATGGCTACAGAAAGCGGTAAAGCTTACACGATAAAGAACATTTCTAAGAAACTGTGATTTATGCTAGTAATAGCAGGCCAGAGCAGATGAGATGCTGAATGTACAGCCAAATCCAATAAGGTCATGCAGCGTGCATGTGATAAGGGCAATGATGCGTCTTCTCAAATTGGTTATGGGGCAGAAGGGGGGGCTGCTGTCTTGAGTTCTGCCCTTCTTACCCACTCTGAACAGAAGAAACCATATTACAGGCTTCCTTTGGGCAGCGATTAGCATCTCCAGGCTCTAACACAGCACACTAATGTGGAGGGACTTGGTATTCAGGGCTCTTCAGCTGAAAGTGCGGTGGCCTAGCTCTGACTCCCTGTGCATTAAGACATGAGTGCGCTTAAATAAAAGGCTGCATTATCAGCTTACGCTCCGCCCCAAGGCCTTGATGAGAGCTAGGTTTTGGGGGCTGCTTTTTTCATTGGCCTTCACTGTGGTTTGGGGGAACAGCAACCATTAAAACGGCTCTTACACTTAATGACTTTACATGACCTTTCTATTTTGTTGAGATTGCTGTCAAATTTAAATTTTGATCAATTTGCTAATTAATTTCTCAGATCGATTTTTGACTCAGTTCAACAGATATTTTTTAAAAGAGCTTATTTAATAGAACAATTCGCTCTCTAACTGGACATTACTATGGCTCATTGTACACAAAAACAATATCTAGCCGATTAAGTATTTTATAGCAGAGGATTACTAAAGAAACGAGTAAAGAGTCGAGTTGCTACCAACTGGTTACATCGACAGTCATTCAAAGAAAATGCACAAACGGCGAGTAATAATCCTGTTATGGCTAGCGCCTACTTACCTACTTTTCAGCAAATCAGTTACAACAACTGGGCAAATGTTATAACATCTTATTAATAATCATTAACCAGGTTGATAATGTTTATAGTGTGCTGAGGCTTACCTTCACATAATGAACCAGAGACTCCTCTTCGTTGACTTTGTATGTATTTACCCCATACTGCTTGGCCAACCTCAGGATTCGGTTTTGAGTGGGCCCAACATACGCTCCTCCCAGATCCACCCATTTGGTCTCCTTATTCTGAGAGCACACAACATTTGTGTCAAACTCGTAGTGTAATTTAAAGCCATGTCTTCTATAACTTTCTACATGCAACAATGCAACCAAAAAAAGGAAGTGTTAGACTATAGACCTTATTCACCGCAGTGCCATCTTTGATTTTTGACAGGAATGACAACAAGGCTGTGACAGATAGATGTGCAGTCTCTTCAGTGGGCTGTAACTTGACTCCACCCAGCCCCTTCAGAGGGTCTCTTTATTCTCTTCAATGGGCTGTATTGTTGCTTAAAGTGTTTTTGGATCATTCAGTGGACAAAAGATTGAAAGAATATCTTTCCAAGAATATTTAGTTGACAAAAAACGAATATATTCTGGAAAATCTGATGGGATCTAGGAGATTAATACAGCCACGTATGCCATTGAAAAGATAAGACTATCACTCACAGCCTTGTTTTCATTACCGTTAAAAATAAAAGATGGCGCTACTGTGAACAAGGTCTGTAGTCAGCCAACCCATTTACCTTCTGCATCTGTGGGTCATTCCCACACTATGCAGTATCATGTCTCTGTTATACATGTCTTAATATATTGGATAAAATATTAAACTCTCAATTTTTAAAGATGGAAATCATATTAGTTAGTTTTCTATTATTACAATTAAGTAAATATAGGGATGTTAACATTACAAAAAACAGTATGTGTTCATTTAAAAAGATGTCAAAATCACAAAATTAAATTCAAGTTAACATCCTCATGTAAGCTAACCCTCACTGTGCAATAGCTAATTTAAGTCTTTTTTTCTATACTTTTAGGCATCCAGTTAATTTTCCTACCATTGTGTACTGTAAATAATCAAATTATAATAAATAAAGTGTAAGTACCTGAGCTTGATCAATAAATATTTCTTATACTCTGGTAAACCTTAATAGAAACACAAGCATATAATTTTTTTTTTTTTACGTAATAGATTTCAAAAGGTAGCTTCTGTCTAATGGTGCGTTCACATACAACGCAAATAAAATTTTCTCACCGGAGGTGTTCACATACAACGCGAAGCTTGATAAAGACAGTTGAAAAATTTCAACTCGCGAACACGCAAATGAAGCGATTTCGCGTTTTTGCTGTGCTCCATTCGATCATTCGCCCATGCCCGCCGCGCATTCGAGCCTATAGCATTGACTTTGTATGTGATCGTGCCGCGCAAAATGCTTGATTTGCGTTGCATGTGAATGCACAGTAACAGCAAAAGTTATTTTATTTATCTGTCTTTCAGCTGTACATCTTACCCGAACAGTGAAGGTTCTTCCTCCAACACGGTCTCTGGCTTCAAGGAGCACAGGGTTCAAGCCGCTCTCCACCAACAGCTTGGTGGCACTCAGACCTGTCAGTTGGAAACACAGAAAAGATGAAACCGGCAGCTAAACAGAGCTGTTATGGAGAAGGTTATGAATAGGCAGTGCAGGGCAGATTACTTCTGAATTGTAATCAAGAAATGATTACCAATTACATGAAAACAATTT
Organism: Moxostoma hubbsi; assembly: GCA_032164185.1. Classification (NCBI taxonomy): domain Eukaryota; kingdom Metazoa; phylum Chordata; class Actinopteri; order Cypriniformes; family Catostomidae; genus Moxostoma; species Moxostoma hubbsi. The sequence goes on along the minus strand of JAVLUX010000011.1, from coordinate 11,925,537 downwards.
TAATTAGTAACAATCTTGGAGATTACATTTTTGGGTTTTACTTCAAACATAACTGTTTTATTTGATATCACTTGCATTTCTTATGGAAGTTTCTAGATATATGGACAGGTTCCCAGGGCGCGTTACACAAACTTGGTCATCCAATTTTGCTGTTTTACAAACAGCATCCTTGTGTGGTAAGAGATCAGACCTGTTATATTTGTGGATATAACAACTCTCAAAAATGACCTCAAAGTTATTGCTAAAGCAAAAGTGCATTTTGAAGTGGAGTTCAAATGCAATTCACAAAACAAACACTATTTTTATGCTGCTAATTGAATTACATTGAGAATATGAAATGACATGTATTTGTGTGTTTGGAAGGATTTTGTCCATCAAACGCAGTGACACAAGGTTAAATTACACAGTGTGAGAATTCAAATAATACTTAAAATGTGTTCGTCAGGAGTTAAGTTTCATCTTTAAATTTGACGTTGAATCATTTGCAGTCTGCTTTTCCGTGTTGCCTGAAAAGGTCAATTATCTCTGTCCATCCAGTGGTCAAACACTGAGTCAAACACTGATTTTGACTATTCCATCTTCACCTGGCTAATGACAAGTATCAGGTCTGTGTGCAATTTGACAGCCCTCTCCCTCTCTTCCAAAAACACTCAAAGGGATACTAAACATACTGTATATTGTAGTTAGGCTGAGTGAAAAAATTAAAAAGAGAAACAATTCCATATAATGAACAATTTACAGCCGTTGCCTAATATACATGTATAAAAAGTAACCAAATTAGTAAATTATCCATATGTCATGTAATTAGTTACTACCCAGCACAGTATATACGAGACAGGCGTCTGTAAAATGGTGCAATATTTGCTAGATTTGTTATTGTTTTTTGTGGGGCCAAATTATTACCAAATTATTATTGGTAGAAAATTTCTATTTTATTTTTGGACTTATAGGCACCTTTTATTTTAAGGAATAGTGGAGAGACGATGCTTATTTTCAAACAGAGTTCCTGCCCTGATAACATATCTTAACCTAGAGGTCCATCCTGTTTGACTGTGTTGCTAACCTTGACAGCCTGTTGACACTGACTTTCTATTTTGTGTAATACCATAAATGGCCTTCAATAAATACCATCTTCTATTTACATTTATTTTATATTTATGCATTTGGCAGACACTTTAATCTAAATTGATTTACAGTACATTCACCCTTTACATTGTATTAGTTTGTGTGTTCCTGGGAACTAGCGGCTAGCACCACGCTCTACCTGCTGAGCTACAGGAACCATATATTTACCTTATATTTGAACATTATTACAGTATTTTAGAACAATAGTTTTTGTGTAAATAGTTAATTATTTACTACTTTGTCTGTAGCCTCAACATACACATGGAAGGCACATGGGTCTGGCTTATACAGTGTACAATTCAGTCAAACATGCTCTGTAGGTATGTCATAAGCAGGCTTTACATGATCTGCTGCAGCACAAGAATCTGCTGACTTGTCATTAACTAGGAAAATCTGCACAATAAATCACAATGATTTACACATGTTATACAAATACACGTTAAAAAAGTGGAAGGCTACATTCTCATTGGTAGCTGTAGGCACACTCAACTTAGTCAAAATATTAAATAATCAAACAAGCCAGGGGCAGGGGATTGAAAATTGCAAAAGACTGGCGTTGAAATTCTGTGAAAATCTGCTTTGCTTTCTTCAGAGTTCTGCAGGCACAGATTTCAGGATGTCCTGTGGTCATCCTAGTTTTAGGTAAAATAAACAAATAAATATCTACAGTATCTACGATTTTCCTTCGGGGGGGTCGGATATTAGTGTAAAATCAGTAATAATAATAATATGAATTCCTTACATTTATATAATAGCTCTACATAGTAGGACTCTCCTCAACCACCACGTGTGTACAGCATCCACATGGATGATGCGACGGCAGCTATAGTGAGCCAGAACTCCCACCACACACCAGCTGTTGGTGGAGAGTCGAGTGATGTAGCAAATTCAGGGTATTATTAGTAGTGTATTATTAGGAGGCCATGATCAATAAGGCCATTTGGGGAATTTGGACAGGGTTACCCCTACTCTTTCCAAGTGCCCTGGGTTTTTAATGACCACAGAGAGTCAAGACCTCGGTTTAGCGTCTCATCCGAAAGACGGTGCTTTTTTACAGTATAGTGTCCCTATCCCAATACTGGGGCATTAGGACCCACATAGGCTAAAGGGCGAGCACCCCCTGCAGGCCTACCTAATAACTCTTCCAGCAGCAACCACATTTTTCTCCAGGAGGTCGACAATCAAGGTACTGGCCAGGCTCAACCCTGCTTAGCTTTAGTGGGCAACCAGGTCAGAACTGCAGGGTGATGGCTATACCATTATAGAGTAACAATTGTTTTTTTCACAAATCTTTGCACCTTCCCAGAAATCACAGAAATTCATGTTTAATGCCCTAAGGCTATGCAGTGATGATGTCTAAGGAGTAAAACAACAGTTTCAGCCACTGCTCGACTGAAAAACTGGAAGCCAGAAGTAAGAACTAGATTCCCTGCAAGAGAAGTTAGAAGTCCAACGCCAATTTACAGCAGTTTCCTACATCTTTGAACACAGACACGAAAGCACTTCTCTTTGCGAAGGAATTGAAACTGGCCCTGTACATTTTGAATGAACTAACAAGTTTTTACCACATTAGAAACAAGTACTAGGACCTCTTTAGTGCTGACTAATTGTAAACTGTACTAAACTATAATACACAATGGAAAGTCATGAAAAATATTGAAATCACCTTTTAGCTTTTTGCAATAGTTTGGTGATGTGATGAGTACAAATATTCAGTGTATCTCTGTCATAAAAATAATGCACACAATGCCATTATTAATGGAAAAAAGTAATTTCCAAATTTATCAGGTCATTTTACAGGACAACAATGTTACAGGTAATGTAAAAAAGCTGTATGTATACTTAATATACATCATTTAGAAAAGGCAGTTTGAAATATAGAGCATAGCGTGTCACACTTCAGGACACTTCGGTCACTGCTTGATATTTCATGTTAGCTACCCAAATAATAAAAAGTACTCTTTTGCAGTGTTATATATAAAGAGAGAGAGAGAGAGAGAGAGAGAGAGAGAGAGAGAGAGAGAGAGAAAAAACTCCTATTTGTCTAAAATGCTTACTGCCTACAGCCAAAGCAATCTGACAATGCAACACAGGCCATATGAGTCCAAAACATGACCTTGAAATCTTATAAAAAAACAAAAACTGCCTTTGGTAAACTGAGAATGTGTCAGACACCCAGACAAAACCAAGTACCCTTAGTGTTCTGCAGCTGGAAGTGACCCATATCACACAGTGCTAACACAAGCCTCATGCTGTCATCACCAGTACTGATCAATTCTAAAATGACTGAATAAACCTGACTTCATTAGTTAGACCAAAGTTACACCAACAACACCAATTTTAAGGGTTATATTAGGTAGAAATAGTTCTATAAGGTGGCAATTGCAGGTTACTACTTTTTACAGTGTGGCCACAGCTGTGAACTCTGATACCTGATACATTTGAAATGCCCGTTGTACTAGATGATGTTTTGGTTAAGCCACAAATCTAGAGAGATATTGAATATAAAGCTCTCAGAAGAACATTAATGAGCCCACACCCATATCCACTGGAGTGAAACCTGATTATTTAACCAGGTGCCTTTATTTGGTGGTATTCAATCTCGCCCCAAAGAGACAGAGGATGAAATTGTTCCGAGACCAATTCAATACAACCTCATATTTCAAACATGTCTGCAATTACTGGCATATCTGCTGCCATTATATCAAGGACAGCACAAACACACATGCGCATGAGCACTCACTATCACACATATCCTAGATCTCAAAGCTACAAGTTCTCCAGTGATAGTATTGGTTATGAATTATTGTGCGATCTATCCTCAGCTTACAACTACTCGACTGAACTGAATATATTCTTTTTCCATAAATACCTCTTATGGATTAGAACTTAACCTATCTTGCATGTTTGAGAAGGCTGACTCACAAGTATCAGTTTTCTTCTCTCCGAGACATGAAATGCTCAGCAAATTAAGCAAAAAAAAAAAGAAAAGAAAAAAGGAACTTGGCAAAGACACAGTAAAAGCTGTGCTGTGGTCTTTGTCGATGGTTTGCAGAATTCAGGGACCACACTGACTGAACTGTTCCACTGTAAACTCAAGCAAACACACATGGAAGTGAATACAAACAAGAAGCTCAGTTCGCTAAAAACAGTATGTTCATAAACATCAAATATGTAATCATTCTAAAACAAAATGTGTTTGATTACCTAGACCATAACTTTCAAGCATCATTCTCAGTAAAAAAAACAATGCCAATAATGCTAACTATAAATACCAATAATTATTATTACAGAAGACCATGGTCATTTAAGTGCAAAGTACTGACAAACAAGGAGGTACTACTTCATAAATCAAGGCATTAGATTATATTATATTCTATAAGAATTTCAAATTAGGATTTAGGTTCCATCATATCACAGAGACATCATAGTTACAAATGATTGCGCTTATCATCTGATCGTGGCTGCATTTCTCTTATAGTGCTCCATCACTCCAGGCGGTCGGGGAGTCCAGTCCCCACTCGCCTCGTGGACGGCGGCCGTTCACCGTGGCCGTTCACCGCGTCTGGGCGGTCGGTCTACTCCCTCCCCCAGTGGATGGCAGCGGCGCTCCCCTGGGTGGACGGCAGTGTCGAGGACTCTGCGACGGGCATCCCTCCTCCTTCCTGGGCTTCGGCACCAGTGTAAAGGGATTTCAATGGAAAGGAGGAGGTGAGAACCGGCTTGTCAATATAAATAATATTTTAAATATAAACTTAAACAAAAGACGAACACGCACACATGACAGACATGTCCATAAACGATCTCTCTCTCGTCGCACCACTCTCGGAGGCTTAATTAGCCTGATAAGGGACCGGGTGTGTATAATCTCAACCCGGCCCCACACTCTGCTCTGCCACATTCCTCCCTCGTTCTCTCAGGCTGAAAAATCTGTTTGTTATTGTACTGTCTTGGTTTCCCCATCTCTCAGTAGGGGATTACATCTGAGCAAATACATTACAACACTCACTCACTCCACTGCATCTCAAGAGTTGGATGTCCTGCCAGTTTATATATTGATTTTAGTATTTTTGGCATTCTAGTCCTCCCCCTTATTCTTTATGACTCTTTTCAAGTCTTCATAGCCTTGCTTTAATTCTCAACATTTGTCTTCCGTTTACACCAAGAGATTGAACCACATATTACTTTAAATCAAGGTAATGTGCAAACTTCAAGAACACCATCCCTTTTGGTTTCTTAGGAGATAATGGATCCATTTGAGTATGATGCAACAACTTTCCCCATTGCCTTCAGTTCTTTAAAGCTGAAGTGTGTAACATCTGCACCACTAGTATCACCAAAAAAATTATGCAAATAAATAGCAGACTTTCCTCGTCTGCTTTAGTGCTGTTCAGCCATGATGTTAAAAAAAATGGTGGCTTCAAAATTCACGTTTGGGGTATGACTGTGTGTGATTTATGAACGTCCAACTGTCTTTAAGTAATGTTTACCGTAGATCTTATTTAACTCAAATTCAGAACTTCCATTGTAAAAAGCCTTAGGAGAATCCAGAGGGAAACAATGGCTTCATGATGCCAATTCTCTTCCAAATTTTTGGACTACAATCTGAACAGCCCTTCTGAGCAAACAAATAGATAGTCTCACCCCAAACTCATGCCACTGCCTGAGCCAATGTTGCTATGTCAGGCTGATTGGGATGTTCAAACAAACAGAGTAATTTTTGCACTATAGAGCCACAGTGTTTACACACTAATAGTTTACTAATAGCAGTATACACTTATTAAAGTGGGATTTGAAAAAGAAAGTCAACATCGAAGAAATTTCAACTTGAAGATGAGAGTATCAAAGTTGCTGTTTCTTGCATTTACTCATTCCAAAACAGATGATCTCACTGTTCTTTTGGCAACAGTAAGTAAAAATTCTATTCAATGCCCCTAGTAGTTGAAACTTATGTTGTTGAACATAAAAGGCATGTGTGAAATCCAGTTTTTGTGTGAAATATCCACAAAGTGGGGTTTTTATTTTATTAACCCCAAGCCCTAACCCCTAAACCTAATCATCAGTGGAGTAAAAATTTAATCTTAGAAGTTAAATGCAACCTCTGAAACATGCTCATGATTGATTTTGTGAACATGATTTCTTCCTGATTTCCATGGGATCAGAACTTGTGTTTGTGTGTGAGGCTAGTCACGCAACACGTTTTCTGAAGCACCATTGAAATATGTTAACACGTTTGAATTAATGCAATTATGTCTGATGGGAGATGACACTTGTCAGTAATTTGGCAGAATGGGGTCAGTTTCAGGGTACTGCAACATGTTAAAGGAGACCTATTATGCCCCTTCTTACAAGATGTAATATAAGTCTCAGGTGTCCCCAGAATGTGTCAGTGAAATTTCAGCTCAAAATATCCCACGGATCATTTATTAAACCATGTTGTAAATATCTCTTTTTGGGTTGAATCAAAAACACACTGTTTTGGTGTGTCTCTTTAAATGCAAATGAGCTGCTGCTCCCCACCCCCTTTCCAGAAGAGGGCTGTGCCTTTACAGCTTGTGCTTTGGATACCACAGCAACAAATCAGTACCAATATGACTGACAGCGTAAATACCAGAGATCTGTCATACATGTATGAATATATATATAAATATATGTATATCTGTTCTCCGTGAATACAATCCGAAACAATTGTAACTTTAGCTGAATTAGCCATGGAATCAGCAAACAGGCACATTCTGAAACAAAGTGCGATACTTACATCTTCATGAAATAAAGCTGGAACACGAACAGTTGGTACTGATCAATGCTTGAGAATCAATGTTTTTGAAAATCCTGCTTTACATTGACACTCATTCACAAAGCAGTCCGGTGAAAAATTATTTGCACAAACATACACATATTTTTGTATGTTTTGGGGCACATTTCCTTCAAAAACAATACTTGTCAACTGTGTCTTCAGTGGCTCTGATGCCAGGAGTACATAAAGACTCTTATGTTCACTTTTACAGCCAACAACAGAACACTTGTGATGCTTATGAAGCGGAGACATTATTCTTCTCACTGTATCTGCTCCAGCATGGAAATAAATGGCAGACTGTGTGTAGATCACTCAAGGGAGGATCTATGATAATAGGGTGGAGTCCATCACCAGTCATGGGCAAGGCCTGCACTGTCAATTAACTATGAGCGGCAAATCTTGTTAAAATTCCCCAAGACAAATAAGCTTAAAAGATCATCCCATGAATCACTACTACCAAAACAACCAGACTCACAATACACAGTTCCTTAACCTGCCCGTTCTGAGCTAAGGACTCTAGGTTAAATTACACAAAACTAGCTTTGTCGCCAAATGAGACAGAACACTAATAAATGAGAATCCAAAATGACAAAAATTGACATTACTGACATTACAATACATCTAGTTGATATTTCATGATGAAAAACTAGGAACTAAACTGCATCATTGCTCTATAAAAGACACCTAATTTAGGCAAAACTAATGAAGTAAAAATCTTAAATTAAGACTTGAAGTCAGTTTTTAAAGGTTTAAACAGTAATTATAATCCAATACACTATCAAATTCGGCAAAAATATCTCCTCACAGTTTGCTAGTTGTCCGTTCTGTGGGTGGGCTGAAAAAAAAAATCTAGTATTTGAACACAGCCCTGGATCTGTAAATGGGACGAAAACAAAGTGGTTTAGACCGATCTACACAACTCTACTCCAGCCAACCAGCAAGAGGGGGTGGATCTTGCGAGTGCACACGTTGGGGGGTGGGGGCAGAGCGAGAGGGAAATTCAAACACCAAGGAGGACAAATGTCTGAGAAACAGACCAAGAGAAAAAGGTCAGATCAATATAACTTAAGATTATGATCGTTGAGGTCTAGGAAGGAAGAAGGGCTAGGAGCCACGTCAACATCGGTAAGGCTTTTCAGAAGTGGAGAGACCTCCGTGAGGTAAAAGGCTTGAAGACAGATGCAGAAGGTGTTCTTTTTCTTCTCGATAGGTTGGTAACAAATTCTGTTATGTTTCATAGAACTCACATATGCTGTTGTTGTGATGTTAGATTTAGTATCAGGAGAGTTGTGAGTGTCTGGAGCTGTAGGGCGAAGCTTCCAAACGAGCACAGAAGGGAGAGGTGTGTATGTTTTGGCAGTTGAGTTTGAATATCAACAGTGTTTCTCAGGAATCACTGAGTGCATCTTTAAGTCTGCAGCAGATTAGTCTCCACCACAGTGTAGAGCATGGAGAGATTACCCCAATTGCATTGCAAAACCACTGAGGAAAATGTCAAAATTCGTTCAAGCTAATTCTGGGAGATCAAAGAGCTTGTTGGAAAGTTGGAACATCTCAGCTACGCTCTGTCAGCCTCTTGTTTTTTTCATTTCCCTCCTTTTCCCCATGTTTTGCTTTTCCCATATACTCCTCTAAATACATGCTTATGTGACTGCAATGAAAAAAAAAAAAAATCGCAAAAACAGAATCAATATGAATTCTCAGGCATTCTCAGGTTGGTGTGCCGCAAGATGGCTGCACTGGTGAGAGCTCTGGGCAAACTCTACAGCTTTTTGTATTCTATTTTATTTCTAAATCTGTAAATGTCTCTTCCTCAATCATACAATATGATCGCCAAACACTACTAGACATCAGATTGTCGCTCAAAATGGACCTTGAGAGCAATTCATAAACCAGTACGAGCAGCAGTAGCCCCTTTGCTGTGCATCTGCCCCTTTATTTACACTTGCGTTGGCGTAGGATGAAGAAGCGCAAAAGAGGCAGACGTGCCGGGATTCTGGGCAGAACTCGGAAAAGGTGCTTCAATCCTCCAAGTATTCTACTAGCAAATGTTCAGTCGCTGGTCAACATTTTTTTAAGTTCCAACAGTACATCAGGAACTGCTGTGTTTTAGCCTTCACTGAAACATTGCTGGACGCGACTGTTCCAGACAGAGTTACTCCGCTCGGTTTCACCATTCACCACCAGGACAGAACAACAGACTCTGGTAAGCCCAGAGGTGGCGGGGTTTGTGTTTTGGTGAACTTTTGTTGGGGAATGGATGTTTCAGTTTTTAGCGAACACTACTCTCCTGACATCTAATTCATTACAGTTAAAGTCTGACCTTTTTTCCTCCCCTACAAATTCAGTTCAGTCATTCTAACAGTGACTTACATCCCACCTCAGGTAGACAAAGGTTGTGCACTGGACATTTTGTATGAGACTATTAATGCTTTAGAGAACTCTCATCCAGATGCTGTTTTTATTGTTGTTGGGGATTTTTTGGTCCTACACAAATACATCCAGCACATTATTTTTCCCACTCGAGCCGAGCAGACGCTGGATCACTACTACAATGCATTCTAGGACAGCTACAATCCCCTACCATGCCCTGCCTTTAGGAAAGCTGTTCACACCTCCATCCTTCTTCTGCCTGCATACAAATAAAAACTCAAACAGGAAATAATGGTTCTCAGGGCAATCCATCAGTGGAGTGAGGAGGCTCTCTTCACACTTCAAGATTGTTTCCAATCCACAGATTGGCAGATTTTCCGGCATGCATGCAGCAGACACAGACATTAATGAATACACAAACTCTGTCACAAATTGCTTCAGTATGTACACTGAAAACATTGTTCCATAAATCTGAATCAAATCTTTCCCGAACCAGAAACACTGGGTTAATGCTGATATCAGGGCCAATCAGGATATCAGCTCGAACTTCACCCTACAACTCCTGGGACCTGCTGGCATACAGAAAAGCCAGTTACGACCTTCAGAGGGCTATCAGGATGGCAAAGAGAGGCTACAGAGACAAAGTTTTGTCGAACTATCAAGGACCTGACCTCAAGCGCATGTGGAATGGTTTGTTCTCTATCGCAGACTACAAAGGTGGGAAAATCAGAGACTATCTGCATCACTACCGGATGAGCTGATTCAAGCAACACCTTCCCTGTAGTGAAACTACCAGTGGACTGCAACAGCTGCACACTAACCATCTCTGTGCCTGATGTGATCATGTGCAGCCAGCTAGAAGTTTTCACAGATACCTTTAATCTCTCTCTAAGTTGGTCTGTGATTGTCACATGCTTCAAGACGACCACCATTGTCCCTGTCCCGAAGATGTCTGCAGCCAGATGTCTGAATGATTGCTGCCCTGTGGCTCTGACCTCTACAATCATGAAATGATTTGAGCAGCTTGTCAAAAACAACATCTGTTACTCCCTTCCAGCCACCATGGACCCTCTCAAATTTGCATACAGCAAAAACAGATCGACAGAAAATGCCATTGCTCTGGCAATGCACAGAGCTCCCACACACCTGAACCACATGTGAGAATGTGGTTCATCGACTAAAGCTCTGCCTTTAAGTTTGGCTGGAATGATGGTGTTAAATCGCAAAGCTTAAGGATTTAGGATTGAACAATCATCTGTGCAATTGGATTTTGGACTTTCTGAAGAGCAGACCCCAAGTGGTGAAAATCGGTGACCGCATCTCCTTCACATTCTCTGAACACAGGAGCTCCACAGGGATGCATTCTCAGCCCCCTCCTGTACTCCCTGTTTACTCACAACTGTGTCACCAAGCACAGCTCCAGTATAATTTTCAAGTTTACTGACAATACCACCATCCTGGACATCATCACGGATGGAGATGAGAGAGCCTACAGAGATGAGATTAGAGCGTTATCAGAGTGGTGCAATGACAGTAACCTCTGCCTCAACATCAGAAAAACTAAGGAGATGATAGTAGACTACAGGAGGATGACCACATCCCCTTATACATCGATGGGGCTGTTGTGGAAAGAGTTAGGAGTATCAAGTTCCTCTGTGTGCACCTCATCAATTACTTTACCTGGTCCCTTCACACCAAGACAGTTGTGAAATCTGCTTAGAGAGGTGAAAGGCGGCTTAGAAAATTTGGTCTCCCCTCCAAAATCCTAACCAACTTCTACAAATGCACCATAGAGAGCATCCTGACTGGGTGCATGACTGTCTGGTTAGGCAGCTGCTCTCTCCACAATCCCCAAGGCCCTCCAGAGAGTCGTGAGAGCAGCTGAACTCGTTATTGGCAACAAACACCCAGCCTTACAGGACATCTTCCATACAAGATGTCTAAGGAAGTCTCACAAGATCAACACATACCGCAATCACCCAGCACACAGACTGTTTACCAGACTGCCATCAGACAGACTGTACAGCAGCTTTCAATCCAGAACCAGCAGGCTGAAGAACAATTTCTACATGCTGGCTATCAGGATAATGAACAATATGAAATCCAGTCATTGAGATCAGTTGAGATTGAGATCTGAGAAATCAGTGAAACTTATTTAAAAAAAATTCAAACAAAAGTAATTTCTAAATATAAATTCCACTAAATTCCAAAAGCAAATAAAATAACAAAGTGGTCACTATATAACCACCTTTCCATTTACCATCAATCAAGTATCTATCTATGACAACAAGCGAAAAATTACTAATGCATATTAAGGTCTAAAAACAATTATAAACGTAAACATAATTATAATGATGATAATAATCACTGAAATATAAATCATGGTTCGAGGTGAATGTGTTTTTGTATTATTTTATGATGTAAATCACAGATGTGATTCAGCGGGAATCGGGAGGGAGAACAGAGCGGACCGGTGGTGCGTCCGCGAAAGGTGCCGAATGGCCACCGCCCCGAAAATTAGCCGCTGCGTTATGCAGAACAGATCAAAAAACGCTACTGTGATATGCAGAAAAGTACAGCGAACCTCCCAACCCCCCCCCCCCCCCCCCCCCCCCCAACAACTTTTGGGCCAGTTGTCATGTAAAATCCCAGACCGATTTCTCTTCCCAGTCCAGCCCTGATTGCAAGAACACATTCTCATCTCATGCTCTCGCTTGTGTCAACTCTTGTGCAAGCCTAAGAGTGGTTTGTTCACTGTACAGCAGCACGTTGTCTAAAACATATTGCTGAAAACAAATTCCACCAAAAGTAGGTAGATATATATATATTGTGTAATGCACCAAAAGTGGAAATATATATATATATATATTGAGGGGGTGATACAGTTTATATTATTATTATATTAATTTGCACTAAATGACCTTGATATATAAATATTCAAAGCTTCAGTGTCAGAAATCTAACTGATATTTCACATAATTCATTATTGAACTGGGGAATGGCATGTGACTGTAATGGGCTCTGATATAAAAAAAAACAGTTCCTCTGATCACGTGTAGCATTATTAGAGACATAGCTTATAATGGTAATGCAACATATTTAGGATTCACTTCTTTCGTTAGTGCCAGTTCACAGGGCAATTTACTGGGAAACAAGAGTCTGAGGATGGTTGAGGTTTCCGTGGCAACAGTACATGCAATAAAGCAGTTGCTTGGCAAAGGTAAATCTATACCAATTACCTCCCTATTCACTAAAAACAAAAATCTGCTTTGCACTCTGTCTCAAATTGACATGATGTAACAAGCTAGATTTACATAAGACATCAAAATAAAGGTACATACAGTAAATCACACAACATTTATAGACCTGATCTGGAGGCAGCTCAACAGTTTGCTCTGTAAGAATGGAATTATCAAAAAAAAAAAAAAAAAAAAAAAGAAACCACACCACTATTTCACTTTCATTGTATGGAAAGAAAGGTGCAATGAAAGTTAATGGTGACTAAGGATAACATTTTGTGTTCCACGTGAAGAAAGAAATTAATAGGGGTTTGGAACAACATGAGGTTGAGTAAATGATAGAATTATAATGTTTAGGTCAACATTTTAAGACAAATAATTTCTCAATAAAATAGCAATGTCAGTTAAGATATCTTTTCCAAAATAATCAAGGAAGGAACTCTGTACCTTCCAAAGGACAAATCTCCCTTTGTGTTAACATTACAATCTAAACCCAATTGCTTTGCTCACACACTTATCAACTCTGATAAAACCTAATATTACAGACCAAAGCAGTGGCGGATTTATTTAAGAGGCTATGTCCGCCAGCTCTGGTGGTAATTGCGCAATCGCATTATCACAACACATTACCAACAGCCAAGCCGTAAATTGGAAGTGACACTGGCCACCTTTAAATCTGTGGTTCACCCTGCAAGGAATTTCTCAATGAAAATGTTAATCTGTCCGCTTTGGCAAGCAGCGCACTCATCATTTATCACACAAGACAAAATTTTATAGGGATTTGTTTCCTGATTAAAGACATGAAATTAAATTAAATGAAAATGTACAACTACGTGATTGACCTTACAAGAACATTATACTCTTCACGGCATTACAGGGATACTTGAAAATGTTTACATATAATCCTTTATATCTGTTAAACAGTTTTACCTCAAGCATCTAGATGAAGAAGCTTTCTTATATTCCACTTAATCTAGTACTACACAACATGAAACAATGTCATTCAAAAGAACAAATAGAACCTCCAACAAACTTTCTAACTCCAGGTCTAGCTGTAACATGTGTGACCCTCTATGATCTGCAAACATACCAAACAGCTGTTATAATCCATTTTTTTCTCTTTTTTCAATTCTGCATGTACAATACAGTAAATTGGTTTAAATATGCACCAAACTTCTAACTCAAAATGAAATGAGGCTTTCCTCTTCCACAGTGGCATTTTGTAGTGTTTACACGGCTCAAGTTCCTACTATTTCTTGCTTTCAAATATTCTAGAAGCAGAAGAGCCTTCACCTATACACAGTGACATGAATGTTTGAATACACTTTAAAAAACAATTACAGAGAGATCAGCATAATGTCATGTTCTCTTGGCAACTCCATGGACAGTTGTTTCCCAAAGAGATGAACAGAGCGGTATTATCTTAACATCTTGCATAACGAAGCCAGTCAAGCTGGAGTCAGGCTCCTCTCTGCACAGCACATAGGGGTTATGTAAAAGTTTGTTTACATAAGCTAAGAGGACACGGCAATTAAGCATTTAGACATCCAAATATTTATCTGGCGTTATATCAAAAAGCACCATTAAGACATTATTCAATGTTTACCTAGTTCAGTTGTTTGTGTTATTACCATAATTCTGTTAAAAAGAAAGTTGGAAATGGAGACCGTAGATTAAAAAGAATGAAAGCACTGTTGACTCTTCAAATTCATTACAAAAATCTAAAAATCAATGTTTGTAATTGTGTTTACATTGATCTTCAGAGATCCACAGCTGTGATCCTTCCCATTGAGGGGGCGTTCACACACAACTGGCAGCAACAAAGCAAACAGGAGTCATTCATTTCATGCGAGTTGGCAATTTCAGGTGGCACGAGACCATTGGTGATGTGATATCGGAATGTCCAAAGACACTTTAAAGATGTCATGGCATGCCTTTTTTTAATTATTTTAATATGTTCCTTGAGGTTCACTTATAATATTAGTAAATTTTTTTGCACAAAAAAAAAAAAAACATGATCACTTTCCCCCCTCACGCTGTCAGAAACGTTCGGTTTTGGTGCTGCTTCTCTTTTAAGACTTGACAGTAAATGCCCACTGTTATGATTGGCTCTCTTCTCTTGACTGCACTTCTCTTTTCTTGCCATCTCAATGCTCACCACTACTGGGCGGGGCTACGGAAGTGATACAGTAAAGTAGTCACTGATCTGTTGTTGTGGAGGCGGTCAAATGCAAATGTCTAGTACAGTTTGACATCACAATGTGGAGGAAGTAGAGAACAAGTAATTTTGGCAGCTTGGTTCAAACGATTTTTCTTTTTGCAGTGAGGAGGAAGTTTTGAGTTCTGAAACTTATAGTATTTTTTTTTTTAATACAGTGAACTCGTACATGTGAATAGATCAAGAAAAGGGATTTTTTCCTCATGTCATAATCCCTTTAACTGGGTGCAGTGAGCAATGATGCGATGCAGTGTCTATCAATATGTGCAGATTCAGTAAACGGGTGAAACGGTTAAATCTTATGCTCTACTATTAATAATATAGATTATCAATTTCTTGTAAATTGAACAAAGCCCTAACCAAAGCATAAACTTTCACCACATATCTCTTCCCTCATCATTTGTGCTACGGACATGAATGACGCCGCAAAATGTATGGCTTTTAAGCAGACACGTTATACCTTTTCAAACCAATTAGACAATCGATCTTTGCCTGGCAAACTAGCTACATCTAGGGACCAGAATATTAGGGTGGGCTCTTGGGGAGAGCTCTTTTGACTAGCAACCAGCCAGAACACCCAAGTAACCATCTAGAGGTGTTCTAGCAACCACTCAGAACAAGCTGGCATAGTGGTGGTGAGCTCTGCATGGTTACACTCCACAAATTGTTTAAAGAAATGTGCATTTCTAGTTTGGCAGTAGTGTAAGGATGACAGTTCAGAGACGAGCTGTGGTACTAATTATTGGACCAAAAACCTCTAAAAATAAGCTGCAAAAATATATTTGACTCGATGGATGTACTGTTACGTCGTCGTCTACAGTGAAGAATTGTTATATTTGATACAATCTGTCCTTTGAAAATCTGATTTCCAATGTTTACAGACCAGTATTCTTCTACCTTAGAAATATTGCCAAGTTCAAGTCAAGTTCAATCAAGTCAAGTTACGACACATGCTCTCTTTTGCTCATGACCTCCAGACTTGATTATTGTAATGCATTACAGGGAGGATGTCCTGCAAGTTCAATAAAAAAAACTTCAATTTGTTCAAAATGCAGCTGCTAGACTAGAACAAAGAAATATAATCATAAATTTCATTAGCCCAATATTATCATTAATATTCATATCACTAAAATATGAACAATGCAATATTACAAAAAACAAATATGATAAAAATATGAACAAAACACGTAAAAATTTAACTGAACAGAACTCAGTCGGCAACTCACACCTTCCTCCTTTTCCGCATCGACTTAAACTCACCTGTGCGTAATGAAACGCATCAAGGGAGACTGATGCGGAGGAAATTATCATTAGATTTTGCGTCTTTGCCTCAGACAGACGACTTCTCATGGCAGTTTTAATTTGGTTCTGGAGGCTGAACCCAGCGTCAAGCACCGCATTGCCCTCCACATGACAAGATTTGCAGAAAGCGTCACAGAGGGGCGATTTTACGAGTTAGCCACGTAAAAAAGAGGGAGGTGTGCACAATAATTTTTTTACATGTATCTGGAAGAGAGAAAAAAAGATTGCAGTTGCTTTTATAGCAGAAAGTAATAAAAGGACTCGTTTATGTTTAGGTCTTAAGCATTTTCTTGGTGAACTTAAATTAGTTCAATAATTGATATTATCTGATATTCGTAAACGATAAGGTAATATTTAATTAAAACAGAAATTACAAGACATTCAATGTCTTCACAAATCTGGACAGTTTTTAAATATTGATTGTTGCTTAGTACTCTCAAAGACATAATTGGTGAAGCAAAAACGTGTGTGTGAAAAAACACATTGGTGTAAAGTCACTTCATAGACTTGAATGTATTCTGCAACACTGACGCGAGTCATGTGGAAGACCCTTAACGCGTATAAATATCACTCAATTTTGCACATTAATCATTGCTCTTCACAATCACAAAAGTGACCGATTATGGTTTCAAAACGGCGAAGTTCCCCAAAAAATGAAGAGTTTGGATCCCTGTAATTATAAAAACATTAATTTCCATGCATTTATTTATTTGATGACAATCTTTCACACTAGTGTGCACAGTGGTTGGGAAACACTGAACTACATACAAAGCTTTGAATGGTCTAGCTCCACAGAACTTATGTGACGCTATATTCCATCACGTTCATTGCGAACACAAAATTCTGGCCTGTTAATAGTTCCTAGAATATCAAAATCTACAAAAGGAGGTAGATCCTTTTTCTATTTGGCTCCTACAATATGGAATAGTCTCCCTAACACTGTTCGGGACGCAGACACACTCAGTTTAAGTCTAGACTTAAGACTGCTATCTATTTAGCCAGGCATACACCTAAATAATCAACTCACAATTAGGCTGCTTTATTTAGGTATGCCAGAACCAGAAATATTTTTCAGAAACGTTTCTCATAATCTATAACTCTGCAATAAATTGAATGTGATCTACGCTAATATTACTCTATTTGTTTCCCTGTCTCGACCTCGGGATTCATATCCCAAGGTTACCAGAGCCGGCCAGATCCAGATCCATTCCTGCTTGGACTGGATCTCCAGTCTCCACTGCTACGTGTCGCTGAGTGATGATGATAAACTACAGCAGGTACTAGCCAGACATCACTTCAGTCTTTTATGATGGACTTTAAAGAATGAGCTGATGCCAACTCCAACTGTAAGACACAGGATACTTCACGTGCCACTGCCTGAACCTTAGACTTAGGATGGACCCCACCGAACCTCACCAAAATTACCTGCCGGTTGAACTGCGATGCATCTCATAAATCTCTGCCTGTATCAATTCTCTATAAATCCTCACACTCTTGAAATAGAATACATAGACTTTCAATTAATTGCCAACAAAAGCCTTCATCAGCCACTAACAAAGGCATATATGTGAACTCCTGCAGTTAATCCAGGCTGAACTTCAAAAGACATTAATCATAAAGTTAAACCATGACTTGCACTAAACATAAGTAATATTGGCATTATATTCATGATGTTAGCCAGAGGGGAACTGGCCCCCCCAGTGAGTCTGGAATCTCCCAATGTTATTTTTCTCCATTAACTAACATCTTATGTAGTTTTGTGTTCCTTGCCACGGTTGCCTTCGGCTTGCTCACTGGAGTTCTAAATACAATTATTATTTAATTTAATACTCAATTTACAATCATATCTAATCAAACTACACAATGATGACTCTTTAAGACTTTATAAGTTTTTCAGTTTAATTTTCTGTTAATGCATGATTTACTGTAAAGCTGCTTTTAAATGATGGCTGTTGTGAAAAGTGCTATACCAATAAAAATGACTTGACAACCCAAGAGCAAATCATGAGATTATACATAAGAGAGTATATATTCTTTCTTTGAGAAGCTGCACACATTGCACAATTTTAAAAGATTTATTTTGTTATAGGGCAAAATTGATAGTCTTTTTGATTGCTTAAGTGGCATGCTCAAAGACGGCAGATTATTTGCCTTTGCGATGAATCTTGGGTCAAGGTCTGAATGAGTGCAATTACTTCAACTATGGCCAGATGAGATAAAACACCCAGTCAACACTGTCAATCAAGAAGATTTGAGACCAAAAGTCTTGGTTACAATGTGCATATTACAGTCTGACATACAGTAATGTCACACAGAATGCCATAGGTTTCCCAAAATATCTCACTGGGATCGTATCGTACAGTTTGAGAAGCAACTATCGTAAAGCACCATATCCCCCATATACAGTGTTTTAGCTGACTCCTCAATATCATAGAAACCAATGAAAAAAAAACATCTTTGAAAATCTATTACTACACAAGCACACACACATACATTCACATTTTTATATTTCAAAATCAAGCATGCACGCATATTGAAGTAATGAGTATAGAAGTGGCCCTTTCTAACACCCCACATATGTGGCCTGTGGGTCTCTCTTTGTCAGACTGCCTTTCCTGGCTGGCTTCCAGGGCAGGAATGCAAATGTTCTTTAGCATGAGCGTGACACTCACCAGTAAACATTAGTGTCAACAGCAAGACTCTGCAGTTAGATGTGGAATTCCTGCCTTCCACTTCTGCACCCCATGAGTGATGCTGTTGAGCTGAGCTCTACTAGATTGTTGAGCAAAGCTTGAAAACCTGAAATGTCAAACTGTTTCTGATAGCTCAGATTGGTACATTAAACAGTATTTTTAAATACTGTATAAAAAAATAAATAAAAATGTTTAAAAAAAAAATCATCCAAAAAATACATTTATCATAATCAGGGAATAACAACTTAAATTTCAGTCTGATCCTAATACAAAGTTATTGCTTTGCAGCAGATGACTTATATTTGCATGAGTTGTATGGGCTGCTTTTTTAAGGCATGATAACTTTTTTCACCCACGTCCCCATTTATGTTCACTTTGTTGAAAACAGCATTGTGTCCAATCTGTTAAACATCTTCTTAAGTGTTCCATGGAACAAAGAAAGGCATACAAGTTTGGAATGACATGAGGTAAGTAATAAATGACAGAATTTTCATTTCGAGTAAACTATCCCTGTAATACATTTAAAGGAATAGTTCACCCGAAAATTACAATTATTTCATTATTTACTCACCCACATGCCATCCCAGATGTGTGTGACTTTCGTCTGCAGCTCTGTAGGTCCATACAATGCCAGTGAACAATTACCAAAATTTTTAAGCCCCAAAAAGCCCATAAACGTATAGCATAGTAGTGTAGTAAGACTCAAGTGGTTTAATCCATATTGTCTGAAGCGATCCAATCAGTTTGGGGAGAAAATAGACAAAAATGCAACTCCTTTTTCACTAAATCTTGACATCAGCAGTCTCTTTAGTGATCAGAATTTCAAGCTATTTTACAGTTCCTAGCACCATCCAGCGCTTTGCACAAGCATCAAGCACTACGAAATGCAATCGAGCTTGAAATGATGATCGTTCCTAGAGATTGCAATGGCAAGATGTACAGTGAAAAGTTTTATACTGTTCTCACCCAGAGCCGATTACATCGCTTCAGTAGACATGGATAAAACCAGTGGAGACATGTGGGCAATTTTTATGCTGCCTTCATGTGCATTTGGAGCTTCAAAGTTTTGGTCACCATTCACTTGTATTGTATACACCTACAGAGCTGAGATGTTCTTCTAAAAGTTTTTGATTGGGGTCTGCAGAAGAAAAAAAAGACACACACACACATTAGTGACATGAACAAGAAGCCCATAAGAGGAAGGTGTCTTTTTTACTGGTTCGCTTTAGTTGTCTCTCGTCTATGTCCAGCACAGCCCCTGGGGCTATCGAGAACAGACACAAATACACGTTGCAGCCTTGGTTGTTCTTGGAGCATGTAAAAATGAGTTTTCCACCTCTGCCAAAGTGGCTTCTCCCAGAGCACCTCCAATGGCTTTTGCAAACAGTAATCGGATTTACAGGGAGCGCTGGGTTGTTATTAAAAGATCCCTAAAGCAACACTAATTTTTTTCTTAAACCCAATTTATTTGGTTAGAATAAGAAGAAACTCTGATTCCCTTTAAAGGACAGTGGATGAGAACCACCTGCCTATTCAGCAAATGAAAGATGACTAAATTTGTGTCTATCGATTTCATGGTGTCAAATGCACCAGCATATATCAATGACAGAAAGATGCAATTTATGCGACTAGTCCAGGATTCTTAATCTTGTGAAATGCGGAGTATGTCATTGAAGGAATTACATTGCCATGTTTGACCTTTTTTAACATTGTGGGTATTGTGCCATCTCAAATACTTACTGCTTTTGAGGTACTTCAATTCAACTATACTTTGTTTTCACAAAGCATATGGTTTCAAAGCATCTTTCCAAAGAATAGTGCTTTATAAATCCACCAATGTGCAAGTCAAAGGTGACAGCTGCAAAGAAAAATATGTACATATAACTCTGTACATGTTTAAGTAATTGATGAAGAAATCTTGAGTGGAACCATAACAACTAGGTAATAACCAGTTATTAAACTGGGAGATAAGGAGAGTAATCAGCCACAACCCTAAGTAGATAACAGAATATAAATCTGAGAGTGTTAACTTGTAACTCTCCTCACACTACCACTGACATGACATACTGCACGTAGGAGTGGCAAAGGTTTTACAGACTCAAAACGTAGTCTGTTTAACATGAACTCTTGCTGAAACTTGGCAGGAAAACAAAATTCTCATGATGATAAATGGTTTTATATAGTAATGTATTGGGTGACACTGGGTCCATGGTCCACCATGTGTGCTTTATATAACTTGTTATTAAACCCATCAGCTTTTTTTCAAGCTGAGTTAAAATGTTTATGTAGTTGCTCTGGTGCAATTCAAAGCACAGAACTTGATTTTTTAAACGTAAAGTCAAACAATTTGTGTAGCCTAAATTGAGATAAGGTCAAGGGTAATTCAACTGCATAACACTGAACACACATTTCAAGCCAAGACAGATACAGACCTGTTATTCCCTACAGACCATTATCTGACTTGTGTTTATTCTGTGGTTGCCCAGAAAATAAAATTAGAAGTAACTTTTGCGTCGTATTATCAGCTAGTCATCTTGACCCTGTGTGTCAGTTCTGTTCCAAGAATCTGCTTACCCTAGCAATATTTCATACAGCGTGTACTCCCTCTGAGCTGGGTATACATTTTTGAGTTTGTATATAATAATGTACATTCACTGTGGGAACTAGAAAGTTTACATGACGGGAATGGAATTTCCTGTCATGTCATAACTGCAAGGTCATTATGCTGTGTTTATCACACTACTCCAGTGAGAAAATAGGTCACCCAACACAAGCTGGGTCTGTCTGAAGCAGAATCCTTATCACAGTATTTTCAAATCAATGCTGCATCTTAACAGTATAAATAAAAATAGAGTTTCAGTAGAACTTTCTAGGAAAGCATGGGTTATTGCACAGAGATCTGCACTGGAGGCAATTAAAAAGCATGCTGTTAATCTCAATGGGTTTATTGTGATACCCAAGTGTCTGCCATGTATAGGCTTTTAATACTGTACTTTTTGGTGTCTTTTTAATCCTGAATTAAGGCCATTATTTCAGAACTTTTTTGAAAGGGGGTTAGCACTGCTTTTAAACCTTGGTTATGAAGCACTGCCAGGGAATATCATGTAAATGACAAACCTAGGGTATAGTATACAAATTGTGACACAAGAATACCCAAAATTATGGGTATAATCTAGATTTTAAAATTAACCTAGGAAAACCATTTAAAGTGTGAAAAGCCAAGTATGAAGCCAAAGTAGTTTATAAGAAGTTTACCCTCAACAGGTCTTGAGCACCTGTTGCAACTAACAAGACAAGCTATTATGAGACATACACATATTTTAGAGGGAAAAAAGACAAATAATAATAATAATAATAATAATAATAATAATAAACAAAAAGTACAGCTACAACAAAAACTGAATTCAAATTGTATAAACAAATAAACCCCTAATATTAAAAGATGCCCATCCAAATCCTCATTTGCAGTTTGATAGCACAATGCCTTCCCAAACACTGGTCGTTTCGCATTATTTACAACAGACACTTAAATGGATAACGGTCTCAACTCGTGGTGTTATGAATATTAAATTTGACGGAAGTGGAAGTGCAAGCTCAGGTGACCTCGAGACCAAAATAAACTCTGAAAAACTAATCGCGTACTTTTGACAAACTAGCAACACAATCCCGGTTAAAATATAAAAATGCATCATTGCTTTATGGCAACGATAATACAATATTATAAGGCGCATAAGCTTCTTTGGAAATGGAATGGTCGTTTCAGCAACGGGCAACCGCGCGTTTCATATAATAGCCTACTATCATAAAACTCTAAATTAGTATCAGACGCCGGTAATCTTCAGTGATATAAAGTTTATCTATGAGTAATTACGATGAGATTGAGTAAAGTTTTTAAGCGCTATTATGAACACACTAACCTGAGATCCCTCCGCCAATCACAATCACGTCGTATGTGCTCGCGGTCATGGTGCTGTTCCTCTATCTCACGTTCAAGCAGAAGAGCCGCTGTGTTAAAAGCCCATTCTGAGCCCCGCCCCCGACTCGAGCGCTCCTATCATTTGGAATGACAGATAAGAAGAGCACAGTTGTGAAGCTTCCCTCTCCTGGCAGCTGCAAACTGTGCACTGTGATGAGTGAGACTGTACAATATATTCAAAAATATCTATGCAATGCAAATCACTATGTTAAATCTCACTGTCTGTGATTACAACAATCTCCATAAATATAATAGTAGATTTTGTGTTTGTAATATAATTCGTTTATTGTACTGTAATAACAATAAAAGGCAATAAAAGGCAAAACAACTATTGGAAATACTTTTTAAGGAGATTCTTTCTGTTAACATAAGCAAATGCATTAGTTTACTAGGACATGCAGGTTTAAAAATGTTCTACTAAGTGTGACTGTAACAACCAGAAAGTTTCCAAATACTTAAAGGTGCAGTATGTAAGATTCAGAAACCCTTGTTATTAATGACACTTGTAGCCGTTAAGTGAACTGCAGCCAGCTACTCGTGCACGTGCACACACCATCCATAGGGATGCGAGCATCGGCCAAAACAATGACGTAATGAAAGTGACAAACGTGATTCACCAACATTGCTGACAGATGAGGTAGCATAATTAAAATGACACAATTATGATTGTTTTACTACAAACTATGATAGAAGAACAGCATCATGACTTTGAGACTGTATATTATATTTGACGCTCCAGTGCTGGTACAGGGCTAAAACAAAGTGGATATAGGTCTGGCTATGCAAGACTGTAGTTTGAAGTAATCACTTTTCTTTGCATGATAGATTGACTGCATTTATATGATAGTCTATGTCGGTGGTAGTTAGCTAGCCAGATTTATCAATAGCTGTTTGCTAAATTTGGTGGATGATGACAGTAGCCGTTTATAAAATAGACTACATGACAAATATGTTGACACAATTCAGTATTGATGTGATTCCATCACAACTGTCATTTTGATAAATCGATGCTCTATTGTTTTATAATAATAGAATGTATATATTTTCTGTATAAACAAGTTGTTACACTAATGAATGTGTTAGATATTTTGTTGAAGGAATAAAGGCGGTATACTAAGGAGGTTCCTAATTATCCATTCGCCTCCTGGCGTGTCGGTCAGAACACAGGATAAGATCCAAGCAGCCAGGTTCCAATCAAATAGGGTTTATTTACTTAGAAGTCACAATTTACAGGCACATGACAGGTTGCATATTCAGGTAGTTGATATGAGGGTAGAGGAGGGTATTTTAATAGGTTATACTTGTATGTGTGTGTGTGTGTGTGTGTGGTTCTACAACAGAAACAGAAAGAAAGAAAGAAATAGATTAACATACCATCTCTGTACTGTTAAACCTCTAACAAATAACAGGATATTATGCAATCCTCAATAGCAATATACATAACATAGGATAGGAATATCAGCTTGTAATGCAATAATGCTCACCACTACATGCTGATATGGCGTTAATATGTAAACACATAGAAAATGGCAAACGAAAGTAAATCGCCGATCGGCAATGAACATAGGTGAATTACCCCTCATACATATGAACATAACAAATAAATTCTAGTCATCATCAAACACAGTGACATGTATAATGACATTATCTGCAATATTATTGCATCAGGAGTCAGACCTAATTGAACATGAAACATAGCGCTGATGACACTAAATTAACGGGTAACATTAGATCCCAATACACTCAATATCGGCGGATAAACATCACATTAACAGACATGAAAGGATATGTGGATTAATCATAACATATACACGGGATATAACGACTTACAGTCACTCATGGACGCACACTTTAGCACCCACAACAAGTTATATAGCACATATCACGGGCATGTATTTCGTCTGCCCTGCTCCGCTGTATAACGCCGTTGATTGACAGGCGCTCTAAGCTCCGCCTTTCCAACATTGCCGCCCCCAGATTTGTGTGCAAATATGTCCCTTTGGAGTATGGACACCCCCTTGCTATTTATTACTGGTCTGGGGATCGTCCTCCCCTTCGGGAATTTCAGGGAGAACTATTAGGCGTGCTATGGGCCGAGTGTACACTTTGTCTTTTATCTCTATCTCAGCTGTTCTGACATGCCCATCTTTACCCGGGAAAACTCTCTTAACTTTTCCGATGTGCCACAGGGAACGAGGAAGTTGAGGGTCAGCTAACATGACTACAGTTCTGGGTGTGATGTCAGGAGATAGTCGCTGCCATTTCCCTCTCGTCTGCATGTTTGGTAGGTAGTGCCTTATGAAGGAAGCCCAGAACCTGTCTGCTAGCACTTGGGAGTGCCTCCATCGGCGTCTCGATAGGAGCTCAGACTCAGGATATACTACTGGCGGCAAAGCTCCATCAGGCCGCCCCATCAGGAGACAGTTAGGGGTGACAGCATCTAAGTCGGCCAGGACAGCCGATACATAACCTAGCGGCTTTGAGTTCAGAATAGCCTCAACCTCTGTCAGCACAGTCAGGAGCACCTCCTCAGTCACAGTTTCTGCTCCCAAGGTCGTACGAAGGGCAGCCTTGATGGACCGAATCTCCCTTTCCCACACCCCTCCAAAGTGTGGAGCTGCTGGAGGATTGAAATGGAAACTGATCTGCCTCTTGGCTAACAGTCTATGCAGGTCATGACTGAGTTGGTTGAAGGCTTCCCTGAGTTCGGTCTCCCCGCCCTTGAAGTTAGTGCCCTGATCAGAGTACAACTCCGCCGGCTGGCCCCGGCGGCTAATAAATCTCCTTAGTGCCATCAGGAAGGCATCAGTGTCCATGGACGTTAGCACCTCCAGGTGCACTGCTCTTGTGGTTAGGCACTTAAATAGGAGACCCCATCGCTTTTCTGTTCGCCGGCCCACTTTGACTAGGAAGGGGCCAAAACAGTCCATTCCGGTCGAATAGAATGCCGGCTTGTACAGTCGGAGACGCGGCAGGGGCAGATCACTCATTTTCTGCTTCGCTGGCTTCGATCTCCACTTACAGCACTCAAGACAGTTCCTTTGATGCTTCCGAACTGCCTCTCTACCCCTCAGGATCCATACTCTCCTGCGGAGCTCAGCAAATACTCGCTCGGGTCCAGGATGGTGGAGTCGAGTGTCATAGTCCTTAATTAGGAGTTGAGTACTGGGATGTTTGGGATCCAGTACCACAGGATGTACAGTGGCAGGATCAAGAATTTCCACTCGTCTCAAGCGGCCTCCGACACGAATGAGCTGATGGTCTGTGTCAAATTCTGGAGAGAGGCAGAGTAAACGGCTGGTAGGCCAAACTGATTTATTGGCCTTCAGTGCCCGGTACTCTTCGGGAAAACTGTCCATCTGTGCCCTCCTTAGAACAACTGTTTCGGCTTCTCTGTAGGCACTCGCCGGTGGAAAGTCATCCTGCGCAGCCGCCCCATGTAGCTCTCGAGCGACAGCCTCCACCATGTCCTCCCACTTATCGTACTTCCTCTCCTCAGAAGCGGCTAGGTTCTCAGTTATGATTCCACAAAACAAGCTCCCTTTCAGCTCAGTGGTGTCCTCAGCTTTGGAAAGGTGCAGGGTTGGAGGAGAGGGCCACTCTGCTAGAGGTCGTAGTAGGAATCCTGGGCCTTTTATCCATCGGTTAGGACTGGCAAAGTCTTTCAGGTTCCGGCCTCGGGTAAGATCGTCAGCAGGGTTATTTGCAGAGTCTACATATCGCCAGTTCTGTAGGTCAGTTAACTCCTGAATTTCCGCTACTCGGGTGCCAACAAAGACCTTATAGCGGCAGGACTCAGAATGCAGCCAATGAAGGACGTTCATGGAATCTGTCCAGCAAGTAACTCGTCTAATTTCCAGATTGAGCTCCTCCGCGAGCAGTTTCGCCAGCTGTGCTCCTGTCAGGGCTGCACAGAGCTCCAACCTGGGAATCGATTGCTGCTTTCGTGGGGCGACCCTGGAACGGGCTAGTAAGAAGGCGACATGGAATCCTCCTTGGGGATTCTTCGAACATAAGTAGGCGACAGCCCCATATGCCTTCTCCGAGGCATCACTAAAGATGTGAATTTCATGGCGTGTATCTGGCCGATCCATTGCGATAGGAGTGTAACATCTAGGGAGTGTTATCTGTGGTAGGTATTGAAGCTCATCCTCCCAGGCTGTCCAGGCCCGCTGGAGCTCATTGGGTAGCTGCGGATCATCCCAGTCCCGATGGCTGGCCCATAGCTGCTGCACTATAATCTTCACCCGAGTAGTATAGGGAAGGATGACCCCGAGGGGGTCATACTGGCTCGCCAGTACCCGGTAGATATTCCGCATGGTCAAAGTCTTGTACATGATAGGTCGGTGCTTAAATCCCAGGCAGTCCAGCTTGCAGTGCCAACTCAAGCCTAAGGTAGACTCTCTTGGGTCAGCTCTGTCATGGGAGAGCCACAGCTCCAGTTCAGTGGACCTGGCTTCTTGGGGTAAGTGCTTAACGACCTCAGGCACATTGCTAGCCCACTGACGGATATCAAATCCTCCAGAGGCTAGAATCTTCCGCAACTTGTCCAATAACTGTTGCGCCTCTTGTGCTGAGGGTAGGCTCTGTAAACAGTTGTCTACATAGAAGCATCGTTCTACTGAGGCTCTCACATCGTCACCCGGTGCACTGTGCTTTTCCACATGATGCTGGAGTGCAAAGGATGCGCAGCAGGGGCTGCAAGTAGTCCCGAATGGCAGGACTCGCCATTCGTAGACATCAGGAGGTTCATCTCTGCGCATGTCACGCCATAGGAAGCGTAATAAGGCCCGGTCCTCAGGTAGGAGTAGGACCTGGTGAAACATCCCACGGATGTCCCCGCTTATTGCCACAGCATGCTCTCTGAACCGCAGGAGGACCCCTAGGAGTGAAGGACTCAACATAGGGCCAGGTAATAGAGAGTCATTAAGGTTCAGACCCTCATACTGAAAGGAGCAGTTAAATACTAAGCGGTCCTTACCATTGTGGTGAACCATGTGGTGCGGAATGTACCAGTTCTCACCTGAGGCCTCATTCTCCGTCTCGGACAGTTTGACGGCCGCCCCATTGTCCTCCAACTTCTTGATCTCTGCCTTGTACACTTCTGCCATGGCAGGGATCTGGGCGAGCCGTCGCTCCATTCCTCGGAGATTAGGCATCACTGCCTCTTTGGGGGCATGGAAAAAAGGGAAGTCTTTCCTGCGTAACAAGGGAGTAGCATAACGAAGCACTCCATCCACCTCCACTCGGGTGATTGCTGCCTCCAGGAGGCGGATAGCCTCTTGATCCTCTTTAGATCTGACAACTTGTTTCTCGCAGCGGTAGGGTAGAACATCGACTTGCCACAGCCTTTCGACATCCTTCCGCAATGCAAGATCAGCGGGAGTATGGGATAGAAAGAAACAGTTCTGCAGGCCTATCTGACTCTTCATCAGTCTCACAGGTCCTTGCAGAGTCCATCCGAGCCTAGTCTGAATAGCAGCAGGTCCTCCAGTTGGGCCCAAGCAAACAGGGGATATAGGTGTGATGAGGTGAGTATTATCGGCACCAATGAGCAGAAGTGGGTGCACTCTCTCAAAGGCTTGCAGTGACAGGTCCCTTAAGTGCTTGTACCTTTCCAGAACACTCTGTGGGTAAGAATGATTGGCCAGGTCTAAGCGCTCAGCTGTAAAGGCAGCAGTGATCTCGAATACATTCTGTGGCTCCATCAGAGGCGAGATATGGAAAGAGACTGAAGAGCCATTGACTATCTGCACATCCTGTCGGATGGTCCGTAGGGCTAAGTTCTCTGTCTGACCGCAGACCCCCAGCTCTTTAGCAGCAGGTGATAGAAGAATAGTCCTCTCCGAGCCGTCATCCAGAACGGCATAAGTGTCAAGGGTCTTGCCTTTGTAGCGGAGTAGGACTCTGACAACCTTCAAAAGTACCCGCTTGTCCGCAGCTGGTTTATCTAGGTACAATGTGTCAGAAGCTGAACTAATTAAACATGAACCCTCTGTCATAGGCTTAATGTTGACATCATGTAGGATCTGGAGATGCCGACCTTTACAGAGACTACAGGGTTTCCTAAGGGTGCACTTAGCTGCTAGATGGGCGCGTCCGCAGCGCCAGCAGCGGTGATTCGCTGTAACCCAGTCAGTGATCTGTTGCTTATTAAAGGATTTGAAAGTGGGGCATTGACTAAGGTAGTGATCTTCTGAATCACAGTAGGGACAGAAGGCTTTAGGCACCGCTTTGGCGGCCCTCGAACTGACTGAGGGAACTACAGGTCCCGTTGAGGCAGGTGTCTTAACAGGGCTAGCATCTGCTCCATGGAGAACTGTGGCTGCCCGTCTGGCAAGGGCTCGGACTCTCCCACGGTCTGCCTGGGGCTCTGACTTTCGTCGCCGTTCAAGGATGTGGGCATCACTGCTCTGACACCATGACTCATACTGCAGCCATTCTGAGAAGTCTAGGAGGTTGTAAACTGCCCCAGGATGGCGGAACATGTGTCGCCTGAATTCTGACCGCATCTCAGGGGGTAGCTTACTG
Source organism: Moxostoma hubbsi (assembly GCA_032164185.1). Classification (NCBI taxonomy): domain Eukaryota; kingdom Metazoa; phylum Chordata; class Actinopteri; order Cypriniformes; family Catostomidae; genus Moxostoma; species Moxostoma hubbsi. The sequence goes on along the minus strand of JAVLUX010000011.1, from coordinate 11,896,283 downwards.
AGTAGCCTCTCAACATGCGACCCGCACTTTAATTCAGATTTGCCCTCGGGGCCTAATGTCTCTAGCATTCCTACGAGGGATCTAACTTGCAGGGCGAATCCATCAAATGCTACAATATCACCGCGTCGGATATCAGGGGCATCCATCACTTTGGCTATCCTTCTAAGAGCTAGTTTATATGGCTGTCCAAATCTCTCAGTAAGAGCTGCCATAGTGTCAGTATAGGGGGAAGGTGAATTGAGGTAGGAATCAGCTACCAGTCTTGCCTCCTCTAGCCTCAGATGATCCAGCAGGATTTGGTAACGGAAGAGCTCTGTTGCGTCAGGGGGTAAGAGGTTCTCTAGGGCGATCTTGAGTCTAGTGAACTCACTCGGGTCCCCTGAACTAAAGTCAGGTATTGTTGGTGTGGGACCACGATATGTGCTCTCTCTCCCCCTAGCATACTGATTAAGTGCTGTGTAAGCAGGCACAGGGCTCTTAGGTGGTTTATGGTCATAGCATGGCCATTCAGGAGGCAAACGTGTAACTCTAACAGGCTCAGGTGGTGGACCTGCATGATGGCTAGGAGCAGGACCCCAACCACTGTACTCATTAGGTGACAGACCTCCTCTATAGCAAGCATGACTGGCAGTTTCACCTTCATAACCCTTAGGCTTTAGGTCACGACGTGTAAGTGGCTTCACAGGTGAGCCTGCCTGTATCTGATCTCTTACGACTTGAATTTCACTGAGCATCTTGCTCAGTAAGTCTAACACCTGCTCTTGGCGCGGCTCTACGGAGCCTTCAACTAGCTGATTAGGCACATTATCACGTCCTCTCCTGTCTGCAGCCTGTTCTGAGGGAACTGTAGGGTTATAGCCTGCACTATAGGCAGAATGAGGCGCTCTATCAGGTGTGACGGTGGACCCTAGTAGCTGCGGTGGCCGCATGGGGCTAAGTAAGCTAGGCAAAGGCATTATGTGTGGGTTAACAGGGTCAGATATAGCACTGGGTGACTGCTGAGGATAATGTGGGGTAATATGAGCACTCTGTGGCATGAACCGTGTCTGGTTCCCTTCCCAGGGCCGGTGATAAGGGGAAGACTGAGCTGTTGGAGCTGACTGTGTAGGAACTTGAAACTGTAACAACTCGCCGACTCGCTCTCTGTCGTAATGAGGCCCTAGGTTGTAGGTAGGTGCAGACCACTCGTCCATAATGCTCCAAGAATACTGACTAATAGGGCTGGAGGCTCTGCCCAATAATGAAGAAACTCTCCCAACCTCATGCAGCTGGTTACCCCCTCCTACCTCCTCATCAAAAGGTACCAAATGCTGACTGGCCTGTTTCCGCCGTGTGGCTGTGAGCTCATAGTCCTCTAAGTACGCTGGAGGGCGAACATGTCGCTGAGGCCTCCCTCCCTCTTGTTGACCTTGTCGCTGCATATTAGGGCTTATGAATCCTCTTTATCCAGGGGACGTCTGGATCCGGCTCGAAGGACCACTTTTGTTAGATATTTTGTTGAAGGAATAAAGGCGGTATACTAAGGAGGTTCCTAATTATCCATTCGCCTCCTGGCGTGTCGGTCAGAACACAGGATAAGATCCAAGCAGCCAGGTTCCAATCAAATAGGGTTTATTTACTTAGAAGTCACAATTTACAGGCACATGACAGGTTGCATATTCAGGTAGTTGATATGAGGGTAGAGGAGGGTATTTTAATAGGTTATACTTGTATGTGTGTGTGTGTGTGTGTGTGTGGTTCTACAACAGAAACAGAAAGAAAGAAAGAAATAGATTAACATACCATCTCTGTACTGTTAAACCTCTAACAAATAACAGGATATTATGCAATCCTCAATAGCAATATACATAACATAGGATAGGAATATCAGCTTGTAATGCAATAATGCTCACCACTACATGCTGATATGGCGTTAATATGTAAACACATAGAAAATGGCAAACGAAAGTAAATCGCCGATCGGCAATGAACATAGGTGAATTACCCCTCATACATATGAACATAACAAATAAATTCTAGTCATCATCAAACACAGTGACATGTATAATGACATTATCTGCAATATTATTGCATCAGGAGTCAGACCTAATTGAACATGAAACATAGCGCTGATGACACTAAATTAACGGGTAACATTAGATCCCAATACACTCAATATCGGCGGATAAACATCACATTAACAGACATGAAAGGATATGTGGATTAATCATAACATATACACGGGATATAACGACTTACAGTCACTCATGGACGCACACTTTAGCACCCACAACAAGTTATATAGCACATATCACGGGCATGTATTTCGTCTGCCCTGCTCCGCTGTATAACGCCGTTGATTGACAGGCGCTCTAAGCTCCGCCTTTCCAACAGAATGGGTCTTTTTGCATTATCTTGAACATTGTCTAGCATACATTTCATGTATTATTGTAGTTTACCTGGCTGAATAATTATAGATTAACATTGATTATGACAGTTACCGTGCAGGCAAGATCAAGTTATCTAAAATTACACAGATCAATGCTTATGGCACTATATTTCACATGCTTTGCAGTTATGTAAGCTTACCTGTCTAATAAGAAGAACGCCAATTCACGGTCCCCAAAACCGAATGAAGGTCCCTCCAGGAATCAAATGCCCTGCCAATGTTCACTCTAGTTTTTGCTCATCCACGATTATGTTCCCGCTTAGCCACACAGGATTCAGTTGATAAATGTTTTTTTTTTTGTTTGTTTGTTTGTTTGTTTGTTTTTTTTTTTGCTTAATGTGAGTTTGTATAGGAGTCCTTGTTGTGCTGGGAGCTGGACATTTGTTGGATTCCATCTTTAAGATAGCGTTACCTAGTGTTGCAATTTGTTGTCGCTGTTGAATAGTGGAAGAGAAGCTATTACTGTCTGAGGCAAGGCTCTCGGGAGTGCGCATAAACGTCCTGGCAAAAGCAGCCCGCTCCCTTCGCATGAAAAACAGTCTACAGGCTTTAATAGGCAACCTAGAAAGTCTGGGAAGGGCTCATTTTTTGCTTTACAAGCCGTTCACATATTGACAAAAAAAGGCAAATATTACATGAAAATTGTTACATATTGCACCTTTAACAAACATCATCTTGTGAAATGTTTTGCTTGAAAGGTGTGCTTGTGCTATCTTTAAAATTAATGGCACTTGGGTTGATTTCTTTTTTTTTTATGCAGTGAAACACACATTTTTACTGTAAGTGCAGCCATGGTGCCCAAATACTTCCGTTTACTTCTAGTTCCACTAAATCTGAAAGAGTTTGCTGCTATCTGGTGGACATATTCCGTATGTGCTTTTAGCCATACATTGTTTCAGGCTGAGACAACTCCTAACATATTTAAGATTAGACATCTTGTAAGAGGAATACAATTTTCATCTTCGACTGCAGAGATAAGATATGACCAACAAGCAAAGCAACCTCAAAAAGTGCATGATTTTGATATCTCCTGTTAGGATGAATATGTCAGGCCTTACATCATGCAATACATAATGGGCATACTGCAGATAATACAAATCCATTTTAGGTGAGTAAATTATTACATCTAGCCTACATGCCCTCCTTAAGTTGTGGACAATCTATAGAGAGAAAACCCTTACCCAAATACAAAGATAGGAACAGTATTCTTCCTCTGCTGTCAGACCCATATATTTTAACGGAAATGTTTGTCGCACTTCCCTTAAATATGCAAGTCAGGGTACAAGTAGGGAAGTACGGCAGGTTAAAATGAGGATACCTCAGATACACACAAATGATTATTTCTTATTTTTAAGATTTACATATTTAAATTTCATAACAGGAAATTAACGAGTCTGTATCTGGCTAGGCTTGGCATGTGTAGTATTTTGTAGTAAAAAGTCTTAACTTTCAATTGGACCAGAGCAACTAGGTAACCAGTTTCAGTCATAGGCTACTACTATTAAATTGTTTTAACAATATTAAATTATGAAATGTAATGCGGCCCCATTTTATTTAGTTAAAGATTAAATTTAATCTGATAGAATGTTATTATAAAATTAAAATGCATAAATATTACAATTATTTTTGGAGGGTGAGATGCTTCCCATGCCTGAATTTGCTAAAGCGAACTGATCAAGATGTTCTTCCCTGGGACACAAAATGAGATATTTTGAACAATATTCACCTTGCTCTTTTCAATGCAACAAAAGTGAATTGGGGCCACCAGTTTGGCAGTGCTAATTAATCGTAAAATGGTTGCTCTGAATCACCAGCTACTTTGGCTTGCAAGTGTTCAGTCCTCATGTAGTAACGAGATACGGCATGTGTTTGTGTGAATGCTGTGGCAATTTGAAATATGTGAATGCTGTGGCTGAGCCTGAGAGACGTTAACCAAATTATGACTTAATTGCAGTGCTCGAATTGAGGTGGGGATGGGGGGAACTGGGACTCCCCATAAGAAGTACCTTTTGCTGAACCAATGTATGCTTCTAAATCACTTGCACCTTTATTAGCAACTGACACATTAGTGCCAGATTTACACGTCATACATTCTGCTTCCCACGCATCTCGACCTGGATGAAAGCATGGGAAATCTTTTTTGTGCAAATCTTCTGTAAATTTGCACTTTTGTTTGGACATTGTTTCCACTCAGCTGTCATTTCCTGCTACTGTCAAGCAACTGTTTTATGCCGAACACAACAGAGCTTTACGTGTTCACGGAGAGATTGACAGGCAGGAATTTGGCCAATGGTTGCTGCAAGCCTCTTATAATCTATGAATTGGTGTGTGAGAAGTCGGGACTTACAAAGAGGGGTTAAAGAATACTTGTCAACACTCCCGTTTTTCCCGGGAGTCTCCGGTATTTCATACCCTTCTCCCGCCTGCCTCCCATTTTGTTATTTCTCCCAGGAAACTTGCAGGGCCTAAACCTTGTTATATGAATAATCACGTCAATATATTATTACAACCCATTTGCGCTATTGATATTTGCGCAGGTAGTAGATGTGGGAAGTTGAATCAAGCATCACTGTAGATGGGAGGAGAAGACTCAGGTGGTGATGTAAATTTAACAACAGCTGGACAGAAGAATTTAATTTCATATCTCGAAGCCATATCGACAATGCCCACGCCTTTTGAGATGTGTGTCGCACTGAATTTTTATATTGGACACGGTGGGGAAAATTATGTTACTCAGCACATTAAATCACAACGGCACAATTTGTATGTGACCAAACACCCCCCACCCTATGTTTTGGGGCACATTTCCTTCAAAAACAATACTTGTCCACTGCGTCTTCAGTGGCTCTGATGCCGGGAGTAAATGAAGAGTCTTATGTTCACTTTTACTGCCAACAACTGAACACTTATTACGCTTACGAAGCGGAGACATTATTCTTCTCACTGTATCTACTCCAGCATGGAAAAAATGGTGGACTGTGTGTAGATCACTCAGAGGAGGAGGGTGGAGTCCGTCATGTGACATCACTTTAGAGCAGAAACGAAAACCACTGTTTTTGATTAATAGAAATATAAGAAAGCAGAGGGTGAACTTTTAACATTGTGGGCTGGTTGTGTACACACACTGCCGACTCACATTTATGTACAAAGACCATGTAAAAGTGAATTTTGTATAATAGGTCCCCTTTAAAATGTAAACACACTTCCCCACATCTAAAGACCGCTAAGGGCATGACATCGCTGACATGACTGCTTGCTTGGCACCGCTCCGGTGAAGTTAACTTTAGCAAAAAAATTGAGAATAATAAACCTTCGCTCACAGTCGGGTAGAGAAAGATTCTTACTGACATTTTTGAGGGGTCATTTTCTCTCTCTATATATCTTTCTACTGTATCCACTTCATGTCGGGGCTTTTGTATTCCTTGCATATATTGGAAACATTTAGGTTTACTCATCTACCTCGTTTGCCTGGTCGCTCTTCCCAGATCATTAAAGAGCCACACCAGATGCTCCACAGTGGAGCGTTTGGTGTGCTTTAAAAACACTGCTGTGACAATCAGTCTTTGTCTGGCTTTGAATGTTGTAATACTTACTCTGGCCCTACCCCTGACTTGCGGTCTTATGTTTTCCTGGATGTTATTTGTGTCTCAGATTGGACTTCAGATAAGGGTTTTCTACAAGTGCTTTTTATGTTGAAAAAGAGACTTTCCTCGTTTGATTCCTGACTGTTATTTCTTGATTTTCCAAGAATATTCACTCAGCAACTTCAAAGTTATATTTGGAGCTACTATGTTTATTCCTACCTGCATTGAGAAACATGTTATGTTCAGTTTATACCTAGCCTGAGTATGCATTTCTGTTTGAATTTCATTCCTCATTTGAGATTTGAGACTTCTGAAGAAATTTGATGCTTACCTGCGCTGAGTTCTGTTCTAAATCCAAGGATTTGTTGATGATACTAGCCAGTGAATACTTACCTGTCATCGGTTTTGGTTTGTCTTCACCCACTGATCCATGAAATTACCTTGATGGCTGTTATGGATGAATGCTGAGTTCACTTTTGAGAATCTCCTGTGGACATGCCTATGTTAAACTTATGAACTAATCTAAAGACTGTATCCTGTTTGCCCAGTTGTCCTGCACTCTTTGAATAAAGCTTCAGCACCTGGGTTCATCCTAATCTTCTCTCTGTAGTGTCATTACAGCCTGATAGTATTTTTCCATCCTTTTGCTACTGTTTAAGTAATAAAAATAAGGTCCTTAAACGAGTCCTTTTGAAGTTACTGACTGCTCCTTTATCACTGCTTTGAGACAGTATGAAATAATTATTCCTGTGCCACTGTTGAATCTGACAGTGATATCATCCATTGAGTCTGGACCCATTTGAATATTTTCTATTGTTTGAGACATTTCAATGTATTTTGAAATCACATGTTTTTACAGGCCTTCGATATACGTATGTAGTCTCCCGGTATATTTGCCGTAGTTGCCCGTTTGGGTCTGCTACTTTTTCACCCTTTAAATCCAGTATTACTTAGAGTAAGCCATTTAAAAGAAGAATAGTATCTTATCTCTCTTTGTTATGTAACATGACTGAAAATGTAGATATATTTTACTTTTCAACACAAAAGCATGTTCATGTAATTTAATATATAGTCATGTATATTTTGTATAAATGGTATATTGCGAGTGTATTTTTGTATAAATGGTAATGGTATATAATGGTAAAAGTTACTATGTTGGCCAAAAGGGGGCGCGTTTGCTACACAAGTTGTTACACGAGAAGTCTACTCAGGGGTGGCTGATAACAACATGTTGATAGATTTAATTACACTACCGCATTTGAGGTAGAAATGTATGTTTTGCTTATGTTTACGATTATTTTTTTGGTCTCTCATTTCGGAAAAAAACTGTTTTTATCGCAAAGTAGCAGTGGATGCCCAGCAAACACAGTAAAGGATTGTGTAATGTAATAGAGAGTGAGTGATGCTAGCAAAATGGTGTCAGAATAGCCTTTCAAGGTGAGTAATGAAAAAATTGCATCTGATATTGGCTTCAGTCTAATAGTATGATAGGATATACTGTACAGTAATACTACAATGCTTCATACTGATGTAAAGCTCCCTTTGTTATCTTTTGAGAGATCAAAAGGATATTGCAGTCATGTGTGATTAAATGATCACAATAACGCAATAGACCCGAGATTGCTTCCATTTAGTTCAGAATCTTGGCAGAACACACCAATTTGTGTAGATTGTACTTTTTTTTTTTTGGCAAATTTTTCCATATCTGATGATCACATTTGGAAACAGCAGTAGGAAAATTCTCAAGCTTGGGCCAAAATCGGGCTGGGTTAAATTAATACTTGGCCTAACCTCCAGGTGATCTACTTTAACCAGTTTTTGTTTGACTGACTTGTCAGTATTACTTGAAGAATTATTACTTGCTTTAGAGGGGTATATAGACGCACATGTGTGCAACATCTGGAATGTTCTAGAATTAATAAGGTCTAAGAACAATGTAATGTGACATTTAACTTTGCAGCCTATCATGTATATATCTGTGGGCAGGTGTCTTAGGGCAGCCCTAAACATTACAGGGAACTCAACTGACAGCAATTATGTGGACTGTCTGTCATTCTGTCAAATTAGCCATTACGTTAATTATAGCCCTACTGAAAGTCACATTGTGTTGAAGAATCAAATTATGTGTAGCAAGACAGCTAGCACAAGGCAGGCTGTCAGTCTTTGAAAAACAAAAGAGCAACTCAAGTCAAATTTATTTAACACTTTTCACAACAGGCATTGTTTCAAAGCAGCTGTACATGAAATTTTGCTATAACAGAAAATAAATGAATATTATTATTATTAGTGTTTTTTAATTTTTTTTTTTTTTTGTGGTTAAAATTAAAATGTTTAATTGCTTCAGCAAATATTGCTAATTCAAATAAACAGATTTGACTGAAAACGTAATGCTGTCAACTTTCCTTAATTATATGCTATATGTGTGACACAAGATATTGAGATTATGCTGTACTCATAATAATAAAGAAACTTTGCTAATTATTTTGAGTGAAGCAACAATAATCAGAAGTTTAGTAAATCCAGTCTAAGTTTTTAAGATTCCATGGGAAACAATGTGATGCAGAATGCAATTGAATTTTAAGCGAGTTTATTTTGGGCTGGCTGCCATTGTGGTTGAGGAGATCTCGTGGTGGACAACGCAAAGTTTTTGCCAAAAAGTTCAAAGGTAAATTACTTTAAACATTTTTTTTTTTTTTTTTTGTTGCTATCAATTTTCTGTGTATTCAAGTTTGTATTCGCTTAAAGAAGTTATGTTAACTTGCGTTACATTTCGTTTGCAAATCTACAGTATATTAAACGTTCGTCTGCATGAGGCTAAAATATGTACATTTTCACAGTCGAACACAAAGGAGCCCGTGCATTTATTCACCAGGCAGATACTCTTCATCTTCAACCGCTGCTCGGAGCCTTCACCTGCAACTCCTCTCTCGCATCGCAGAAACTCCACAAAAAACTTCAAATTGTACATCTTGAAACCAGCTAACATTTTCTGAAAGTTTTTATTCAGCTTCATCAATCGCATCTACAGTTTTAATGCTAAATGTTCTCTCTCCCTAAAGCTACTTTATGAACCGTTCAGGTTATGCTTTAAAATTGCACCTCAGTTTGTGTTTGAGACGACATGAATAAATACATACATCAATATCATGTGAAGCATACATTTCGGTCTCTATAATGAGTTTCACTGTTGTGGTTGGCGCTTGCCTTAAAGGACATTGAGGTTGTCAATGACAATAATTAATATTCTGTGGTGCTTACACCATACTTTTCTCATGGGAAAATACTCACTCACGCGGCAGAAACTCAGCAGGCAACAGGTAACTCCAACAAGTAAATCTTTTTTTCTACATGTTTTAATGCAAATGTCTCATTGAACCCTTTTGTCTTAAAGGGAAACCAGCTTACATTAGTCAAGTGCTGCTTTATGTTCACGTTTCAGCTTAATCAAATGATTTTAGTAGTTCACCCAAAAATGCTATTTCTCTTGTCATTTGGCCTTCTCACCCCTTATGCCTTCTCAAACTCAAATTACTTTCTGTCTTCTGTGGAACACTATCCACGCAAAAAGCAAATCGTATGGATTACATTGAAGCTGCCTTTATTGATCTTGAAAGTTTTTAACCTCACTGACTTCCATTGTATGGACAATCACACATCATATATCCATAAAAAAATCTTTATTTGTGTTCCCCTGAAGAAACTGAAATGAGTTTGACATGGCATTAGACTGCATAAATGATGACATGAATGACATTTAAAGTATATTACTGTTGCAATATGTAGCAGGGTTTGCAGCAGTTGAAAATGGTCTCGTTATGAATCTTAAATGTACACCATCCATCCATGTTGTGCATCTTATCAGTTACAATTATACTATTTTTTTTTTATATATATAGTCATATAGGGTTATTTAAATTATAATCCTGGCAGGATTACAGCTATAACTGAAAGAAGAGTCATCAGAGGTTTTCAAGGCAAACAAAAAGGATAGGAAACACATTTGGATGACATATTTATATAGCACCATTTTAACACATCCGCTGACATTCATATAAATGTATCCATTTGGTACAGTGGTTGAATAGCTGTGTGCTTTAAATAAAAATTCTCTAATCATTTACTCACCCTCATGCCATCCCAGATGTGAATGACTTTCTTTCTGCCACAGAACACAAATTAAGATTTTTAGAAGAATATCTCATGTCTGTAGTTCCTCACAATGCAAGTGAATAGTGACCAGAACTTTGAAAGTACAAAAAGTACTTCAAAAGCTTGTCTTCAGAAGCAAAATTATAAATGTGTGTGAGAAACAGATCAATATTTAAGTCATTTTTAATGTGAATTTTCCTCCCTGCCCATTAGGTGGTGAAATGCGCAAAGAATGTGAATTCTTAAAAACAAGAGAAGACAAATATGAAAGTTAAAGTGGAGATTGATAGTAAAAAAGGACTTAAATATTGATCTGTTTCTCAACCACACTTATATCACTTATAAAGACATAAATTCAACCACTGAGACATATGGATTACTTTATGCCACTGTAATGTTCTTTTTGACCACCATTCACTTGCATTGAATGTACCAACAGAGATGAGATATTCTTCGAAAAATATTTGTTTGTATTCAACTGAAGAAAGTCCTACACATCTGGGATGGCATGGTGGTGAGTAAATGAGATAAAAACAATTTTGGGTGAACTATCCATTTAAGCATCAAGCTAAGCTATTCTGTAATTATTGATTTTGTGGATATTTAATTGTGCAAATAAATACAATGGAAATTGTTAAAATACATTTCGACAAAGATTATTTCTATGCATTTAGGAAGAGGAGCTTTACCAAGCACAGAAAGAAGAAGATTCCATCAATGCTTTGGAGCAGGAAGATCGAAAGTTGCCTTTCAACCCACCCTGGATGTATTGATTGTCCTTGAAAATGAGCTGGGGACATTTGTCAAAACTTGGGTCAGACTTTTTGGGCTACTTTATGCCCTTCACATTCGCTACCCAAAGAAGCTGACACTTTTTCTTTCTTTTTTTGAGGTCATACAGTAAATGGTGTTGCATCTTGATCTTTTGAATGAATAGTTTCATTTATAAATACAAACTGTTTCTGGTGTTTTTGTTACAGTATTAGTTCAGAGAGTTTTCTCCTACATGCATATATTTCTGCAGTGTGCGGTTTGTTAAAATGCATTTTTAATTGTGTTTATTTAGATTTACTGTAATTCTTTAAGTCATTGCATAGCCCGATTTTGTTACTATTTTTGTATTTTGAGAATGTATTTTGGTTCTAGGAGAGCATGAATATCTATGTTAGATTGTAAATTTGTAAACAACCATAAAAACCTTTGACATTCACCAGTTGTCTGCTATTTCTTCAGGTCATTTTATTTTAAGTTAATTGAAAGTAAATGAACAGAATCTAGAAGTTGAAGCTGCTAATCGCACTTACAATTGAGCTAAATTAGCTTAAAATGCATAGTTGGGTAAACAGAGACTCTTAGGGTTAAAAAAATGTAAATGTAGTAGCTGGCATGGCACAGTATTTTGAGTAAACACTTTTGAATGGAAGCTCATTAATTTGTCCATAGCCAGCTACGTTTTTTTAGCTAACATTGCTTAAAATTCCTAGTGGAATTTGCTTAAAAATGGGATGCAAAAATGATGCACTATATTTTTAAGCAAATCCAGCGCATTATGTTTTTCAGTGTGGGTCAATGAATAAACAAAATTATTTTGTATGAACTAAATGTTTTAGTCTTAAAGTCCTTGAAGTCATCCCTAATTAACTAAGGAAATACACATAGATGCATTGTCCTTTGATGTTGACAGATGAAAGCTTTTGCTAGTGGTTAATTCATTTTCTTTGTAGTTTAAGAGTGTTGTCCCTCCTTTGACCGAGTTGATATCGGTATCATTCAATAAGGAGTATCACATTCTGACTGGAAGCTTATGGCATGTCACTTCAGTGGTAAAGAGCAGTGTTTATTAGATATCATCATTTACTGTACATTTCCACTATGCAAGCATCATAGTTATCATAACTGTACATGATTAGTTGGCAACTTAATGCTATTATGTTTCACGAGGCATTGCAAGACTTTGATGATGAAATTAACAGACTTAACACTGACATTTTACGCATACAGACTGGCATGATAGATCTGTGTTAACCCCACAGTAAAAGCAGTGGAATAAACTTGTAAGGAATCTTACATAGTCTAAAATAATCCCCAATGGCAATACGATTTGTACAAGAGTACTTCTTAAAAAAAAAATATTAAGGAGATAAAATAAAGCAAAAAAGTGTACTAGAACATGTGGCAAATTCCAGAGACCTTGAATTCTATCCTACACACAAAACATCATCAAACTTTTATACTCCTTTGCTTGCATCAATTTGCATACAGGTCTATGCAAAAATACAAAATGTCCAAAGTTCTGTCCTGGTGTGTGTATCAAGTCTCAAACAGATAGTAAAATATTGTCTGCCAAAGAGACTCCTTAGCTTCATCAAAATTATCTAGTAATTTATGATGTTGTTGTCAGCATCCACTATTTTATACATGCAATGATCAAAACAATGGAATGCAATAAAAGTAAATTGACTAGCTGAGCTCATGCATAGGTGCAACTGTCGGCCCAACATCTGGAAATCCAAGTGAATGCGCTGTTTTACAAGAGATGTGATTCTCCTTGAAGTCTGGATGGGCTGTTGTTAACAATTTGGCAGTGCTAATGAATCGTAAAATGGTTGCTCTGAATCATCAGCAATAACATGTACCTTGAACATTTTTATATGTTTTAGCTAGAGGGTCTTTCTCCATGATTTCTCAAATTTATTCAGCTGCACTCCTCGCAGCTGCACGCAAGGATATAACGGTAAGTAGCAGTTATCCGTGTGCCGCCCAAGCATCGCAGACGTACTGCCTTTAATTTAGAGGTGTGTGGACGGCAGCAGAAACACGTGCTTTTGAAAGGCTGCTTCAGGACAGAGCTGAAAGAGATCAGTGGGTCCGAGCGAGACGTGTGGCTGCAGTGACCCTCACATCGAGCCAGGAGAACAATCTGTAAAGTAAAAACATTTATTAGTTCCATTGTTTGTTTTTGTTTGGTTGCCCTGAAATATTTCCTGTACAACAATTTAAAGTATTAGGGAGAGTTTTCTTTATGTAGACACATTCTACAGCTTCTCAATTGAAGATATTTCCAAAAATCTTTTTTTTAGGAAATTTACATTTATTGTCATCCTCAAACATATCTTCAATAAAGATAATTCCAGCCCATGTCTTAGAATAAAGAGTTTTTTTTTTTGCCCACCTTTAATAGTTTGTTATGCCAAAGTGATAATTCTTTAGTGAAGGAAGGCTTTGATCCTGTGACCTGGTGTGATACACTCGAAATGTCCCTCGCAAAAGCCAACAATGAATTCCTAAATGGGATTTCTGCCCCTGTTTGTGATATAAAAGCCTGAATGGGATAAGGTTCTGTAAGTTCCCTTTCAATTGAGATCCATCCTGGAGCTTGGTCTTCTGCAGTATATATTGTATAACAGCTGGTTAAGAGAAAAAACATAGTGGTACCAGTACACTCTTGGCAGACCCGAGACCCCCATCCTCATTAGCAGCACATAATTTTGTTCTATTAAATGTTGCCTGCCCAAAGAAAATAATTTACAGCCTTATTAAACCATGTTAGTAGTGGGGAAGGTAAACTCTTGAAGTAAGAGATATATCACATAGTTGATTTGTGGGACTGTTATCATTTTTAAGATTATTATTTTTCCCAACAGTGATAAGCCCAGTTTTGTCCAGTTTTGTAAAGTGCACTCAATTATCCATATGAGGGGGAGCATATTTTCTGTAATTGTGTTTTTTAGACTTGGGGTAATCTTGATACTCAAATATGCTAGACCTGAAGGAAGCCATTTAAACTGCCAATTTTTCCTAATAGCTAGTGGGCATACCACCAACAAAGGCATTTCCTCTGATTTCCCCAATTTTTCTTGTATCCTGATTTAAGAGAAAAAGAATCAATCAATGAAAACATACGAGGAACCGCTGTATCTGGGTTTGTGGTTAATAACAAAATGTCATCTGCATACAGCAGTAGTATATGTTCAGTTTTTCATGCCTGGATGCCTTTAATATTCAAGTTATTTCTGATGGCAGCCGTTAAAGGCTTTAGTGCCATTAGTTCCATTGTTTATGCAAAATGTTGTTCAAGCAGACATTGGTTAGCTCTTTATGGACAGATTGATTGATTCCTTAAAGAATGAAATAGCCAACCTTGTTGACTTCAAACCAATCGCATTACAATTAAAGCAGGGACAAAAAATTTTATGTTTTACACTTCAGTTCATTCTGAGCAGAAACTGTAACTGGTTAGAATGAAATAAAAGAATGGTTAATACAGTTTATATAATTTTTATTACAGTACTCTGTGCTATTTACTTTATTTCTAAATGTTCCTGGTCTTAAATGTGGACATCTGACCTTCGTTCAAGTCAGTGCAACTCCAAAATGTATGTTAAGTCATGCAGCAATAGACAGTGAGACACTAGGCAGTGTGGTGGTGTCTTGGTATTTACTACTAGGACAAAACAATGAGGATGGCCCGCTGGCCTGGGCCAGTGTGAGAGAGTTTAGGGCCAATTGACAGAACTACCACTTTCCCTATCAAACCAATGCTGTCTTTTCCCTAAATCATTCAAATTAAATAATATTTCACTAAATTACATTTGTTGATCTTTTTAATGTGTTTTTAATGCCTTGCACCTTATATATTTAGATTCCTGACATGAACATTGTTGCTGTGAATTCTGCTATTTTAAGATTATTCCAAGGAAACATCATCTAGCTGGCTAACACATGTTTGTCAAAATGCAAGAATAACTTTTTTATTTTATTTATTTGTGCCAACAGAAGAAATCCTTTACTTTGAGCCTGTATTCATACATATCTTTAACTCTCTTTAACCCTTGTGGTTGAGGGCATCTTCAATGTCTACAGAAGCATCTTTAACTATTATGAAGCAAGAGTCCTGTGCCATTCCTAATTTGAACCCTCTGTGAAGACAAGGCTAAGATAAGCTTCCTGAGAGGGCTTGGAGTCTTGAACAAAGAAAGCTTCTGTACTCTTTTACTTTGACCTTGCACCTGCATGGTGATGGGAGTGTGGTTGATCTCTCCCAGACCTGGATGCTAAAGCTACTTGACTCCCCTGAATACCTCAATCTCACAAATTAGCCTCATCTGCTTTGTGAGGATTGCTGTGTGACAGATGAAAGGCTTTGCACTTCGCAGGGCCAATTTATAGGGGTCAATGATCCACCTGGCTACATCGTTGGACACTGGCTGATAAAGGTAGATTTGCTCATCAAGATCCCCCCACCACACACACACACAATGGAGTTCTCTCATGTAATTAAAAGTTAATGAGTGATGCGATTCTGTGTTCAATGATAGACGCAAACGTGACCCAGATCATCAAAATGTGAGGTGCTGGCCAGACCATGGGCCGCCACATTCCTGCACACTCCGTAAATGGACTCCCATGTCATGTTGTCTGTCAGCTGCCTAGCGTTAGCGGAGTGTCACCCCCACTGTAAAGGACAATAGTCTATCTGAGGCCAAAATGCATCCGATATGCAAGACGGAAATCATGGTTAGACGTCCATGACTGAAAATGGGAATTGCTTGCTTCTTTTAGATGATGTCATTATTTAATGTCACCCAAGCAATGCGCCTAAAGTTGTGTTCTTAAAACAATCGAAAGATAGATGTGGGGAATTTCAAATGCCTTTGAGGTGTGTGGCCCACGGAGGATGGATATTCAAGGAAACATGGCAAGGTGACAAAAGCTGGACAGCAGATTTAAGCTCCTCTTCTCTTCTATATTTATCTCAGAGTGATTGCTCAGGTGGGTCCTATTGTGTAGCTCTGCTGAAATTTGCATGGAGGCAACAGCCATCCCCTTAACTAATGCCATGTGTAATATGCTTTTTTATAAAGGTGACAGAGTCTAACTTAATCCATGGTCTATACTGCTTTTAGACAATGGGTCTGTGTACGTGTGGAGGCCTGTCAAATCATAAACTGTTCACGGGACAGGAAATGCTTAAATGTTGGGTTCAGTGATTGAAACAAATTGTTCTGGCTATCTGGGCCCATGTATCTGCCAAATGAGTGATACGTTAAATATGTTATTTACAGCAGGAACTGTCACGATTTCTTTCAGCTGGCCTGGACAGATTTAGCTGCCTTGTTTGGATTGCGTCTTTCTCAAACCTAGTTCGTTTGAGCACTCCAAGCGCTCTCAGAGAGGTATAACGTGTATGTGTGAACAACCCAAGTGGTCTCATGCAAACCTGCAAAATGCAAAAGCAAACCGTACTCAGACCACCTCAAGAGGTGGAGCAGGGTTCAAATTCAGAGCAAAGCAGCATGTTAAGATGAACCAATTTGAAGAGCTCTGATGGGCGTACCGTCTACGGTGGTTCGCGCCAAACTCCCACGAAAATACAAGTGAGGATTTTGGTTTTATTTGCGCAATGGTAAATGTTATTGGGTCATACACACAATGAAAACGACATGCTGGAGGAGACGCTTGCTCCATTACTCTAGAGATGATACATAATTAAACATATTTTCAAATGCACTAAGAATTTTGAATGTTTTCATTCGAAATAAGGGCTTGTAGGTTTTATCAAAGAGGTTGGTAGCTGCAATGGGGTCTGAGTTCTTAAAGAGCTGTGGTGTGAACAACAAGGGGTCTGAGACCACATTAATGTGAAGAGGACCAAAAAAGAAACTGGGTCCTCTTTTAAGTCCACTTACATTGTGAACACCAAAAGCATAAGAAAGAGATAATTTGCGGCTGGTTTCCCTTCTGGTTCACCTTAAACGAACTGGATTTGGTTAACTTAAAACACACTATTTGTGAAACCACTCTGAACATGTCTTTCCCTCTTCAACTCACTGCATTTGGTTTATTGCAGTGGTTTGTTTCATAATTAAAATATAACCTGCAACTCATGTAATATTCACATAATTTTTAGCTTGAGCACAGGTGGCTCCCTAGCTCATCTTCCATTTTCTGGAAGTTGCATATTTGCTGACACAGACCAGCTGGGATTGTAAGAGCGGAAGCCTGAGAAACTGAATTTATATCTGATATGCATATACTGTGACTCCAACCCACTAAGAGGTACAGGTAAATAAGAACATCTTCAACTTGTGTTCATTATCAGTGGGTTTATTTTGAGGGGATAAATCACACATTATTATTTCAATATCCAAAAAAAGAAAAAAGAAATGAATCAGGCACAGAACTGTATGGAGCCCTGGCACAGTGCCACCTCTCAAACATTTATGCACCCCATGAGTGCTTATTTCTGGCTAGGCTTTGGGCCTCACAGGCAGGCTGTGTGCATTGTTCTTTGCCAAGGTGTCAAAGTAACTAAAGGTGGAGGTCAGTAGACAAGCCAGCCATACTATCTAATTCAACAAATGAAAACAGGTTTTTTTTTTTCTCAGTCATGGATTATAATTATGAGGGACACCCCTGGGGTTACTATTTAAACCTAAAACCTTTCATTTATCAGGAGAATTGTTTTTTTGTTTTTTTTAACATCTTGTTAGCAGGAAAGTTGTGGGTGTAGAGAGTGTATTGTCTTACTTGAGGGTTTAACCTTCCAGACAAACATTTTTTGTAATTCAATGAGCAAAATGGGAGCTCTAGTTTACATTGAGTTTTGTGCATGTGCACAGTGTGCCTCTCAGTTGGATACTAATAAGAAATAAATACTGTGTTGGAAATAAGACCACAAGACCTCCTCAAAACTGACATAAGCAATAAACAGATATGCCTGACTATCATTTCTCTACTTAGTAAATGTTAGTTTTACCTTGGAATTGCACTTGTAGATGGGATGTGTGATGGTCTCGACAAAATGATGTCTCATGCACCTGTCAGGGTCACTGTCCCCCAAGTGTCCACTTTCTGCCTTGCAGGTGACACCCTGCAGGATACTCAACAGAGGACATGTGACCAGAAGAAGTAGAATCCCAGGCTGGTTCCTCATATTGGCCTCTACCCACAGGTACTAGTATCCAAACTTCAACAGGTAAATGAAAGAATGGTGTTAAGTCTCCTACAGAAGACAATGAAGATGACTCAACTGTGGTTTTGATGCCACATATGTGATCTGAAACGTGCAGTGAGCTTTCTCTTTAAACTCATCCATCCCGTTGAGTTCTGCCTGTCTGGATCTATCTGTGGGTAAAGAATTTAACAAAGGTTAGCCAAGAGTAGAAGTATTAGTAAAGTCCTTCCATAGACACCCATCCGAGATATGATATCAGGAAGTGTTTTGTGTATTATGCCCAGTTAGCGGTTAAAAGACCACTACTGTTTCAGTTGTTAATGGAGCAACCAGGCAGGTAAGGTACAAATAGAGGTTGAGAGTGTGAGTTTGTCTGCGTGAGAACCCCTTCAATTACAGATGACCTGAGACATCTGTTGTGCCTCTGCAAGTTGGTTAAGGTGAGTGCAGCTTTGTCTCCAGCCAGGAGACACAAGTGGGCTGTGATCAAGCGTGCCGCACAAGCCCTCAAAAGTGAAGCCAAAACGTCTCGATCGCCCCCCAGAGGCCGGTCCTAGTATAGGTCATAAACCCCGCCTCCCCATGTTATTCAACGGGACGTGAGACCAACTAAACAATTAAATTACACTTCACATATCTTTTTTCCAAAGACAGTTTCTGTCATTTACTGTAGTTTTTATCACGCTGATGTAATTTCAAGTGTTTGTTTTTAAAATAAGTTTGTTTTTAGTTAGTTATTTGATGCTATAAAAACGGTGCTGTTACGTCATGATTGACAGCTGTGATTGACAGGTTCTCTGAGCGAAGTAGTCACTGAAGCACCAACGGACTTTTTTTCGGGATATTCGGAGGATTGAGGAGATTGGAGCTTTAAATTACATATCTAAATTTCTATAATTAATTATTTCACACCGACATAATGGGTTGTTCTGCAGTACAATGTGCTAACCGATCTGGCAGGGGCGTGTGCTTGCGATTGATTCTGCGAGAGTGAGGGCGGGGCCTTGTTTTCGCGGCTTTACTTCCTGCTCACTACTGCGCATGACTGGTCCCGAAAACGCAAGTGCGCAGACTCAAGTTCCAAGATGTCAGCGCCATATCGGGACACTGGCGGCTTCAGTTCTCTCCGATGGAAAAGAGCGAAGGGGCGTCGTCCATCTTTTTTTACAGTCTATGGCTGTGATGTATGAGGAGTGCTGGCAGGCCACTGTTCTGTTATTCTAACAATCCCAACACTGAAAGAAACAGTGTTTTTATTGCACAGCAGAGAAACCTAATATATTATTTAACAGCCTGGAGCGAATTTCCCCAGAAATTAATTTTTCATAAAAAGAAATGTCTCGGAGCAAGTTCTCTCATGACATGGAGACAACTGCCAAACAAGGCACATATTTATACGTATACTTATTTTTTCACTGCCTCAGTGCTTTACTGTCCTCATGACAATGATATAAAAATGTTTCGTGTGCGGCAGTTGAGCCACAACTGCTAAAAGGTTTGGTGTAATGAGGGGGAGAAAGAGTAGCTGAACCCTAAGGTAACTGACTCCGCAAGCCTGGATCAGACTGTTTTGCAGAGAGGAAATTATCATTCACTGAAACAATATCCTGCATTATGTATAAACTTTAGCATTTTTGTTCATCCTGTCAGAAAACAATTTTGAAATCCAGAATTGCACGAAATGGCCAACACATCAGGCTAATTTAAAACTTTCCCCTTGTGTTTTTCTTACCGCAGGGAATCATTTAACTTAAGCATTCCTCGTGTAAGAAACTTAAGTATCAATTTGCCTGTTTAAATAAATACTCGCTGAAATGTTTAACTGCACCAGAGAGCATATGTTGTAGGGGTTTACACAAGCGGACATCACAGTCCGTTCTTAACTTGGATGCTTCGGACATAGGACATACTCGCTTCATCTTTTGTTTAATATCAACATATCATACATACCAGCGACCATCATCGTAATCATCATGCCTGGGCATGAGTGTTGACATTCAAAGCTGGTACAGAACATCTGCCACTCTGATTTGAAGTCATCGTAATGAGGCTTAAAAATTTTGTATGGACACCCTGGCTCAAAAGGTTACTACAGATCCAATTTAGTTCATAAACAATGAGAGAGTGATCTCATGGTGCAACCATGCGTTGAGCTTCAGCAGTTAAGGGCTTCCAGTACTGCGCTTGGGACAGTTTGAGGTGTATTTGGAGCTCTCCAATATTTACTCTTACAGAGGGGCACTCCAAGGCAGGGGCTGTAAGGTAAGGTTCACCACCATGGCGTCCACTCCTGCTTCGGCTTGTAGATTTATAAAGCCCAGTATGTCTACTAACAGCAGCAGCAGGACGTACAATCCCCTCCATCTGAGACAATAACATCTGTACACCTCAGACATTTTCATAAACCAGCAGAAATGTTATACTCTTTAAATACATATATATCCCTTTTATTTTCTTTGTTGAGGAGCTAAGGAATTTACTTTGACATTGTTGTTTCTGCTATCTGATGGAGCTGTACTCAAATGTTACCTTTAATTAGCCCTCTTAGTACAATCTGAGACAGAGCCAAGAATTCCACAAATAAATGTGTTTTTCTCAGAAGGGAACTTTTTGGAGGAAAGATGTGTTTTCCGCATGTGACCCTAATATTTTTGCCTCTTCATTTCACAAACAACCACATGGACAGTATAATTCACAGTAAAAGACTATTTCCAAGTTGATGTTACCGATACAAAACAAAGTATTTTTCATTTTCACTAACTGCCAAATTTTATCCCATGGGAAGAAAAATAAAACAATAAACAAATTTAAGAGGAAGGCAGGAGCCAGAACTAGGTGAGACATCCCAGATCCCTGTTGCACAGAACTCCCAGACCCAGACTATTTGTCTTGGGATTATGTCCAAACTGGGAGACCTGTTGGTGGCTAATGTCACTTAAGAAGTGGACCCCTGGTATGAACTGTCCCTAGGCACAGCACTGGTGATTGTGGAAATAGAGTATGGATCTTTTGATCATGGTTGATCCTTTCAGGCTGTGGCAGGGCTGGAGAGGGACCTTGCCGTCTGTGCCATTAGTACTGTGAAATTCCTGACATTCAAAAGCAGCCACAGGTTAGGGGCCATATGGCAGGAGATGGTGCACACTATTCAGATCAGCACCACTTCTCACTTCATCAGGGCCCATGTACCCGTAACACTCTTTATAACCACAGTCCACTGGATTTGTGGAATATAAATGTGGGAACTCTGAGCTTTTCAAATCAGGACATCATCACATGTTTTTTTTTTTTTTCAGATATTGAAAGAACTCAGGATCAGAGCTGCGGACAGTTCATTTCTGAGGGTTGGGGGGGGGGGGGGGGGGGGGGGTTACATACAGTTAAGCTGCCCTGGAGGTTGTCGCTTTTGCTTTTGCTGTTGTGCCCAGGCCTTGTATCCCCTTATTGGTGGCCCTGCTCAGGGAATCATGGGTAGGGTCTTGATACAGTCTTGTTTCTTGATACTCTTGTTCTTACCATTGCTGTTTTTCTGCTTCAGCTGAAGCACAGACTGTCATTTTAAGCAGGATTTTCAGGCTCAAAATCACTTCAGGGCATGAGAGGGTTTGAATTATGTTGACTGAGACAATCGAATCTACATTATTAGTTATTGTTTCCTCAACATCGCTTGGAGAAACTGGCTTATTTGAAGTTACAGCTAAATTTTCAAGGTAAACCAGGTCAAAGTCACCTAATGCCTTCAAACCCAATTATGATGAGACAATAATATTATCAGATGAACATTTGATCTGGATCGTAATTAAATAATGTATTTGTTTTACAAGAATAGCATTATGTTAAAAAACAACAATTAATCATGCACCCTACCTGTATGTAAATTTGGTGACAAGGAATGTTCTAATTATAGGAGCTTTTCAAGCTAGATTTCCCTTAATTCAGTAGGGGGTAGTCAGCACTGCAGCTGTACAGGCAATGCACCTTGTCAAACCAACGAGCAGGCAGCTCAGCCTTCCACATACATTGCTTTTGCACTAAAAAAACAGCTGGACAAGGGTAGGGATCTCGAGACACATCTTTTTCAGTTTTAAACTTAAGTACATTTAACTTTACACAGCATCCTAAAAACTCAGCAATTAACACTAGAGGTGCTGAAAACTTCTGCGATGTGAAGTGAGAAAGCTAGACACTCCACAAGCATCTGTCTGATGTACAAGTACATAAATCAACAATTAAAAATAGAGAATAGAGAACGTTTTGACTTTAAAGACACTTTTTGGATTGTCTAAATGCTTTACTGTTACCACAAGATATGTATAACATGTGATATTTGAATTAGCTTGATTTTGGGGGCGTTTTGCAGTTAATATTGATATGCGATTAGTTGTGATTAATTTGATTAATCGGTTAATCAGCAAATCATGTGATTAATTTTGTTAAAATATTTTAAAAGATTGAATGCCCTACTTTACATGCAGTTCTTAGCTAGGCGAATAACTTAATGTTCTCCATGAATTTCTCAAATTTCATCTCATAAATTGCTTGAGTCCTTCAACAAGCATATCAAAACTTCAGAAGGGCTCTTGATCCACAGAGTCCACAGTTGTTGAGTGCCTTGGACCTGTATTCATCTAGAATTAGTCATTCTATTTGCCAATAAGCAGAATTGTCTTCACAGTCACAATGTCATACTCAAACCCCCACCTCCTCTGAACGGGTTACGTCACTGTTTTCTGCTTGTTTAGCACCCTATTGTTTGAGCAGCTTTTAATAAACCAAAGGGCAGATTCCTGTAGGGATCACCCTGCAGCCCTCCTCCCTTGCCCATCTGCAAACCAAGCAACATGCCAGTCCCAAGCAGAGGCACTGCCACCACATGCAGATGCCAGTAGTCCGGCGTCTCCTGTACACCAGAGCTAAACCCCACACTATATATATCCCCCCTGTGATAAAGATAAGGCAAACACAGTGGATTTGAACATAGCTTGCCGCAAATGACAGGACACCATGTGAGCCAATGCTAAACTAATGTTAGCATTACATTTAGCTTCTTAGAAAAGCGCCTGTCAGATCGGAATGCTACAGGATAAAAAGGGTCTATGCATAGCAAAGCTGTGGAGGGGTTTCTAGTTAAATTAATTAGGGACCCTGTTATGTCGTCCTGTTAACCTTCGCAATTGAATTTGATGTGCAAATTGATGGCCGTCGTCATCTTCTGAAAATAACACTGATGAAACAGGCTTTAATTCTGTGCACACCCCTACTGTGCATTTGATTCTTTCATAAAGAGCTTATATGGTAGTGAAAGAAGTACTGTATTCTGCAGTATTGATTATGAATGGGCTGCCATAACTATACATATAACGGCACTGTTTTGTCTGCTTGTTCAGCAGTATCTTTTGCCTCTAGCACACCTATTCCTCAAGCTTCATATACAATCTTCAGAATATGCGTGATTTCTCATCTGGTGCTGTTGGCTAATAACCTCCATTTGGCTGATGGCTTACCTTAACAAAACAGATCATATGCCTACTGGCAGCATTGTCAGATATACTGTAATATACCTGTGTTTAGCTCCTGTCCACCTAAATGCTTAGGTTTTGTCTCACTCAGAGCAAAATAAAGAGAGATAGTTGAGTAATTGCTGTTCATGCTGATTAACATGCAGTCACTCTCTTAAGTGAAATAATGAAATGGGTAAAAAAGGTTCCTGCTACATAAGGTAGATCAATCACCATGTTTTGCTTTTCAGTTCTTGCAAAAACTGCTTCATATTTATAAAATGTTAGATCATTTGAAAGATAAAATAAAACAAGGACCATACAGTTCATTTAGAAATAATATTCAGTCTTCAATATTTAGTAACAATATCTGCAAACCATTAGTAATGCATTGCTGGAAGAAGACAGCATTGTAAATGCTAAAACCAGAATGTACAGCAATTAACCTTGCAGCCAGTACAAAGTAACTCTGACGACCTGGGTCACCTTTACAATGCTGGTGGTCTTACCTTGGGTCTGGTGCCTTTTAACGTACAATATCCAATCCCAGCTGCGTCTTCCAAGACAGGCAATATGAAGAGGAAATTTCTTAAGCAACAGTTGCCTTTAGATTCCTCTCTTTCCCTCATCCACTTGCTCTCTCCCCATTCTCTATTTCTCTTTTACTCACACACTCTCTCTCTCTCTCTCTCTCTCTCTCTCTCTCTCTCTCTCTCTCTCTCTCTCTCACGCATGCCGATTATGTGTGAGCTCGGACTCCCTCCCCTCCCTTTTGGCTCCACGCCCCTCTGCTTGACTGTTTTATTGAGGAATCACATGGAAAAGGGAAAGGATGGATGATGTACATCTTGGGATGGTTGTCAGATGTGAAACGTGACACAGCAGTCATATATCACCTTAGGGACACCCACACACACACACATATTCACCACCAGCTGCCACACCGACACGCTCTCGCAAGCAAATGGGGATTCCAGCAAAATCAGAGGACTGACCAAAAGTCTGGACCTCTTTTACGATGTCCAGGTTATAAAACTGTTAGCATAGTTAGTTTATCTAAAAACAATTGATCTACTGATTCTTTGCTCTCTTCCATGCTCGCTTGGGACACTACAGGATTTGGGAGGTGTAACTTAATTCAGTTGGGAGCTATTTTAAAGTATGTTCGAAGTATGTAGTTATACATTGTAACAATGGAAAAACTATTTTCTCTACTTCAAGAACAACCACAAAGGGTAATAGTTTTCAAATGCATTTGGATGCAAAGCACAGAACTACATTTTTGCCTGATTTGGAATATAAAATGAGAAAGGAGAAATAAATAAAAAACAGATGTTCAATTATGAGTTCCCAGTGAATGGATAATTACTATTTCACATCTCTGACATGGAGAGAATCCAGCAAGATTTAATTTTTTCTGGAAAAAATGTTTTCCATACAAGTCATTTTAACATCATGACGGGGGAGACGGCTGAAATTAAATTACTTCAAGAAATTAAATTACTTCATTGACACTAGAGGGAGAAATATCTAACTGAAATATGGACTTGATCCGAGAAGGAAATGCATGTTTGAGACCTGAAAATATCTGATCAACGGATCTTACCAACTTTCTATCCAAAGTTTCCATGATGAATTCTGAAAAAGGTGAACAATGGCAAAAACTTCTGAAAGTAAAGCTAAGATTACTCAATTTTAAGACTCTCACAGCATGAACAGGGAAAAGGCTAACCAACTAATTGAAGAAATAAGGCAATTAATGAAAATGAAAATATGCAGCACAAAACACATGTCAGATAATAAGTGACTCATGCACAAACTGCTATGATATGTTAAGTCTGAAAGCTCTTGTCCAGCTACAAGTTTAAGGGGTCAAAAGTTTACTCACCATAATTACCTGCAAGACTTTGCGTGACCTCACAAATGTTCTCACCTTCTATCTCTTGACCTGTTGACAGCACCATAATTAACAACCAACAACTCCAGTTTGGCCTACCAAAATTTAAATAAGTACATAAACACAATGCTAATCCAAAGTGGTCTGATCATGACAACAGGATTGGATTACATGGCTACTGGCAGGGTATTTTGGTTGATGTGCACATATTCAAAAGGATATTGCACACATGCCTAGAGTAAAAATAAATCTTTTCTGTGAAGGACAGTGAGAGGCAAATGAAGACCTGACATGAAGCAAGAGCAAAATGTCCTTAGCAGTGATTTCCTCCTAAAGCTCCCTTTCTTGAAACAAACCCTTCTCATGCCTGTCCTATTCATTCTTTTATTGCATCTAGGAGCTTCTGTTGTCTTTCAGCATTCAACTATTCTTTCAACTCTACTGTTTCGGTATTTGACGTGGGCACAAGTATCGAATCAAGGAATTTCTGCCTGCATTTGTCTGTTGAGCTATGAAACATTTTGTTTCAGTGTGTTCTAATCTTTATATATGTACATGTGGTGTGAGACATTCTAGAATGACAGAGGGGGAGAGTGTTGTCAAAAGTAGATTTATTTGGGAAATAGGGAAAGCTCCTGTCTTGATATATCATGTCGGTATATGGTTGAGCTCTTACGTTGTATATTCATGCATCTTATTCACAGATTCATGTCTGTCTGCCCATCAACTGAAATCAGCTTTTAAATAGGGCTTAACCCACAACAGACAGACATATTTGAGGGTTAAAACACTTTTCAAGAACACAAAGCATGCCAAAGCTTTTGAGCTCAGGATTTGATCTTCTGCAATCTATTTCAAGTCTCATTTCAAGCTACATGACAATAAGGTCTCATAATTATGGGTTATTTATAGTGAAACAGTGCATGCATCCAGAAATTAGCTCCTCTGGGAACGCTGACCTGAATGAAAATAGTTCCATAATCCTAATTTACAGCCAGTATAGAAAAACGTTTCTTCTTCTACTATTTGAATAATACTTGCCAAAGACAACCTTAAAATGATCACCGTACCAGGTCTAACTGGCAAGAGTCAAAGCGCATACCTTCGAAAATAAGTGCTCTTTTGAAAATAAGAGGAAAACACAGATCTAATACACGTACGAGCCTTATTAGGTTATTTCTATGAATTAATAGGGAGAATGGAATCAATTGTCAAAAAAAAAAAAAAGAAAAAAAAAGAAAAGAAAAAATTGCCAAGAAAAAAACATTTTGTAACTATTTCCTCATGTGCACCCGAGGCTGTGAATGACCTCCTAAGAAATGCCTTGAATGACTGAATTCTGCCTATATACCATCATAGTACCAATACCTGTGGGCAGTCAAGTCTCTGTAGCCGGGAAAAGTGCATGGCAAAATGGCAGTCCTTTCACTGTCTATTCAAAATAGCTTTAAAGCATCTTGATCTCCAAAATTAACCCTCACCAATATAGGATCTGTTTTGATTATTTTTCCTTTGTTCTTCATTTGTTCCTCATTCTTACTGGTATTAATTAATTTCAAACAATTATAGGTTTTAAGTTGAATAGTATATTAAAGTGTTGGAAATGTAAAAGTAAAGATTTTATTTTCTGAACTGTGAACCCAAAGGAGTATAAATTCAAAAGTCAAAGGATATTAAAGCAATACTGTGAACACAATTTTTAGGCTAATCAAGACTGTTAAAAAGTGCTTGGTATGAAATGCTCTGATATTGTACAATTGTAACAAATCTGGCAGTCATTTTATTTTTTGAAAGCCTACAAATTGTCTAATGTTCTTTTTTCTTTGTAGTGCTTTACGGTGAGGTTATATATGGTTACAGTAAATGCATTATACACCATGAACTAACAATAAACATTATTTTATCACAGCATTTACAGTATTAATCTAGGATAAAGGAAAAGATCACCTGAAAATTCAAATGATCTCATCATTTACTCACTCTCATGCCATCCCAGATGTGTTTGACTTTCTTTCAACCGAACACAAATGAAGATTTTTAGAAGAATGTTTCAGCTCTGTTGGTCCATAGAAGTAAATGGTGGTCAGAACTTTGAAGCTCCACAAATCACATAAAGGCAACATAAAAGTAATCCATGAGGCTCCAGATGTTTCATACATGTCCTTTGAAGCAATATAATCGGTTTTAGGTGAAACAGACCAAAATACAACTCCTTTTTTACTGTACACCTTTCCATTGCAGTCTCTAGGCACAATCACGGTTTTAAGCTCAATTACACTTCCAAGTGCTTGACACATGTGCAGAGCACTAGATGATGCTAGTAAGTGTAATCAAACTTCTGATTTTAAAGGAGATTGCTTGATGTCAAGATTTATAATGAAAAAGGGGTTATATTTTGGTCTGTTGCCACACAACATTAATATATGCATTAAAAGTATTTTTATTTTTAATTGTTTCACATTAACTAACAGCCTTATTGTAAAGTGTTACTTCTTTTACTAACTACTAAAATGATCTATTCACAATGTGGTGGCAATTTGGTGGGAAAATATCTGGGCTCTGGAGTTGCTGGGGTCTTATCATTTTTTTCTTGGTGTCGACAAGCAACAAATAACTAAAGCAATACAATTTAATGGCTTTCACTCTTATAATGAGAGTGTTTAGCAATCACCAATGGACCTCTAAAAATTTTATTGGAGATTTTTTGCCCCCGGAGACTTTTACTACCTTTCCAATGCAGAAACTGTAAAAGACATTGGAGACTAAATACACATCAATTAAACAAGAGCAGTGACATATTAAAATGAGAGGCTTGCCAATCCACCTATGAAAGTAAACATAACTTAAGTTAAAGGTGACTTTAGCCTAAAGGCATAGTTCAATCCAAAATGAAAATTCTGTCATTATTAACTCACCCTCATGTCATTTCAAACCCATACACTGTTACTTTTGGGCACAACTTTTTTAATCGATTCAGATGATTTCTGGGATGTCACTGAGTGGCCCAAATTTCACCATTCATTGGAGCCAGGCTAAATATGTGCTGGACCCTGCCCAGCATCAGCCTTTGTGCTTCAGACAGAAGCCCGCTAACTCAGGAGGCTAATATTTTAGTAAGTGTGAAAGCTAGGAAGACTTGATAATGCGGGTCTGATGTAATGCACTCCTTCTGTCTTGGCCAGGCATTGAGGCCTTGTTCAGAAAAGCTCTGATTACAGACATGCTTGACCTGTCTTTTTATATACAGCATCAGCTATTGACAATTGCATAACATTCCATATCAGAGCCGGTCAAAGTGAGAACAGACAAGGTAGGTTATAAAAAGATATGCAACCTTTACTTTTAACCATGGGAATCATGGTCTCTCTTTCGGTGCACTAAATGATATAAAGGCCTTTGGGAAATAGGCATTTGAACTATGATTTTTCTCACAAATCTTATCTATATGACAGTCAGCTATTCTGAGGCAGTTTTCTCTCATATGGCCACGGCATGCTGTCATATTATATTGACAACTTTTTCCACATAATCATGGCAAATGTGCATGTCTGTCTGCCTGTACATGAAATATGGTTTGATTTAGCTGCTCGTAACTTTAACTGCACCTCGCTTGGTCCCAAGGCACCAACAGCATGTCAAAATAATGTTCTCATTCCAAGATGATTTTGATTTTAAATGGAAGTAAATTAAAATGTACACATAAAAGATATTATGACATTTTAACATGCAACACAACACAAAAGAATGTGCAACAATGAGAATTTATTCTGTGCAATGCACGAAGTGGAGCAGATTTCTTGAGCTTGTTGTGGAGTTAGGTTGAGGATCCCAATGGGCCATTCTCAGCTGTCATTAATGTTTGCTGCACTGCCAAAGACATCCTCCAGCAAGAGTGAGTAGTTGATGGTTTTAACTGCAGGGTCTACAGCTTCTCCTCTCCAGTCTACATCAAACTAAATACAACAGTACGACAGGGTTTGAGAAATAGTTCACAGAGGCTGGTGGAGCACAAATATATAGCTGGCACTTTCATTTAATGTCTCAGCAAATTAAGGTGCGCAGATACATTTATCAGGCCAGATTGACCAAAGCTTTTAGCACATAGTAAATGTCTTGTCCTTGGTGTTTGAAATAGTAAATGTTTAATGGCATTGCGTGCTCCAGTATTCAGTACATCAGGTTATGGTTAAGTTATAGTTCCCCCATGATTGAATGCCCTTCTGGCATCCCAGTTGGTATGACTTTCTTTATTCTGCAGAACACAAATTATGATTTTTAAAAGAATATTTCAGCTCTGTAGGTCCTCACAATGGAAGTGAATGGGTGCCAAAAGTTCCAAAATCCACATAAAGGGAGCATAAAATTAATCCATATGACTCCAGTGGTTAAATTAATGTGTTCAGACACTATATGACAGGTGATAGATAATAGGTGTGAGTGAGTGAGAAACAGATCTATATTTAGGTCATTTTTTATCATAAATTCAGTAGGGGGTGATATGCATTAATCACAAAAAAACAGAAGAAGAATGGGAAAGTGAAACTGAAGTGGAGATTGACTGAGCAGGGAGGAGAATTTATAGTTAAAAAAGGACTTAAATATTGAACTCTTTCTCATCCACACCTATCATATCGCTTCAGAAGACATTGATTTAACTACTGGAGTTGTATGGATTATTTTATGTTGCCCTTATGTGGATTTAAGAGCTTCAAAATGTTGGCACCCATTCACGTGCTTTGTATGGACCTACATGGCTGACATATTCAGTGTTCAGCAGAAGAAAGAAAGTCAAACACATCTGGGATGGCATGAGAGTGAGTAAATGATGAGAGAATTTGAATTTTCAGGTGAACTTTTCCTTTATCCTAGATTAATACTGTAAATTCTGTGATAAAATAATGTTAATTGTTAGTTCATGGTGTATAATGCATTTACTGTAACCATATAAACCACTTGAACCTCGCATTTTTAAGGGAGGGCCAAAGGAAATGGCTAGACACAAGCAAATTTAACAGTCAATAAACTGAGACAAAATGAAAAATGAGTCTAGCTCCCAGGAATCGCTATTTAAAGGGATAGTTCATTCAAAAATCTAAATCCACTCATCATTTACTCACCCTCATGCCATCCTTAATAGGTATGACTTTCTTTCTGCAGAACACAAATTAAGATATTTAGAAGAATATTTCAGCTCTGTACAATGCAAGTGAATGGTGGCCAGAACTTTGAAGCCCCAAAAAGCACATAAAGGCAGCATAAAAGTAATCCGACTCCAGTGGTTATATCCAAGTCTTCTGAAATGATCCAGTCGGGTTTGGGTGAGAACAGGCCAAAAAATGTAACTCCTTTTTCCACTATAAATGTTGACATAAGCATCATCGTGGGGATCATGATTTCAAGCTCAATAACACTTCCTAGCACCATTTAGTGCTCTGCACATGCATCAAGCACTAGGAAGGGTAAATGAAATCATGATTGTGCCTAGAGACTGCAATGGCAAGGTGTACAGCGTATGTGTCATACACATCTGGGAATGCATGAGGGTCAGTAAACATTGAGAGAATTTAAAATTTTTTTGTGAACTGTGAACTATCCCTTTAAATAGAAAAGACAGCACTCAGAAACTATAGATAGGCCGACCACTATCTCCCCCTGCTGGTTAGTCAAACCATGCAGACCTGGAATGCACATAGTTTGAGTCACTGAGCAGATGGATCTGCTTAGACTCCAAGGAGGCATGCTAAATTACTGTGCTGTAATAAAAGCTGTACTTCAGAGTAGTTGTTGAGTGGGGTTTTCCCAAGGCTGATTTCCTTGATATGAAGCTTGTAGGTGCTAAAAACACAAACGCTCACACAGAGGAAATGTGTGTGGCTGCTTTAGCAAATGAAAGAGGATGACATTTAACAGAAAAATTATGACAAAATGTATTAAATATTTTCATTTTCATGTTAGCTGTCATCGCATCACAACCACTAATAGCTGCTTTGATCCTCTCTGTTTTGGAGAGATTTTCATGTTACGGATGAAACCTTTCAGTTATTCACCTTCAAGGTGACATCTGGGTGTACAGCAGGGGTGGGGTTTTCTCTCCAGTTGATGCCTGAGAGGAAGGCATGGTAGTCAATCTTCTCAGACTTGTCCTGAAACCTGTCAATGAATATAAGAGATAGGAAATATGAAAATATTGCACTGAAATGTTTTATGGATAGTCATAAAAGGGAGGTTTTTTTTCTGTTGTTCCTACTTGTTAAGAAGAATTCTCAGTAGGTCATCAGACAGGGGCAGTCGGAAAGATTTACAGATGATCCGTGCCTCTTTGGCAGAGAGGTGTCCAGATCTACAGCACCATTTAAGTGAAAAGGAAGTGGTTAAAAATGAAGATGAAAAAGGAGAGTAGAAGAAGAAAATGATTATTATTGTTAAACAAATAATTCATCCAAAATGTAAATTCAGTCAGACTTTACTCACCCTCATGTTGTTCCAAACAGGTATGACTTTCTTTTTAATGCAGAACACAAAAGGAGATGTTTTAATGAATGTTGCATACCCCAGAACTAGTCCATATGACTCTTGTGTTATATTCCAAGTCTACAGAAGGCATACAGTATCATTTATAGTTAGCACAAAACAACCCAAGTTATTGCGTGAACAGATGAGACACTGTGAACTTAAATTTGGGAATACTTGGAATATGATGCATGAGTGTAATGGATCAATTTCATGATGCTTTGGGGTCGTTTTTTAAGCTTGAAAGTGAGTTTTTCTCAACTGCCATTGTATTGAAAAGATAAACTGTAATATTCATGAAAACATCTCCATTTCTATACGGCATAAGAAAGAAAATCATACAGGTTTGAAACGTAATGAAGATGAGAAAATTAGGACATACATTTCTTTTTTGTGTGAGTTATTCCTTTTGGCTTTTTCTTTAACAGCCATTAGGCAAACCAACCACAATGAAACAAACAAACAAAAAAGATATTCAATATATCAGTCCTTTACATTACTAGCCAATATGCAGGCACACATATTTTGTTTATTAAAGATTTAGTACAAATTGATTCTCCTAAATAATAGGAATAGTTATATGATATTATTTTGTATCATTTATGCTTTCGGCTTCCAAGAAGAGTAGAGCGCTCCCAGTTCCATAGAAAAGATTTTACCATGTTTAAATGTATTTTTGCAGCATTCCACATGCAGTATTTTCCCTCAAAACACAGCACAGCAAATGCTAAAAACAAAATCCACCGATCCTGTCTGGGCTTGCCAATGTGAGTGAAGCTCAAGCCATTACAACTAAAACACATTAAAATAACAATTGATTTAAAAATGATTTTTGTCATCAAGTATGAACAGTTCTTATTGAGTTCATCGCAGACAGCTGCAGACATTCCAGGCTAATTTTTCTACAGGATATTTAGAACATATCGGAAAACAACTAAACTTTCCACAGGGCCTGTTGGCATTGTCCCTCTATTTACCTTGCCTTCAACATGCCACAGGAGTTCATCTGTTTCCAATGCTTCACTTGAACCACTGGATCTAATCACACACCCTCAATCTAAAGCAGATTGATGTTTGTTCTACCACACTATTATGATTGTAAGGGGTGAGCATCAGTGCCTGTGTGACTCTCTCAATAGTTGAGGGTGTGTGTCCTCATAGAACAGTGTGGAAATTATTTTTGTGGTTCTGTAAGAATGCATGTTTATCTCAATGCTAATTTTGACCTTAGCACTGTTACATGTGCTTAAAAGCTACAGGTAGAGCAAAAGAAAAAATAGAAATATACACTCACCTAAAGGATTATTAGGAACACCTGTTCAATTTCTCATTAATGCAATTATCTAATCAACCAATCACATGGCAGTTGCTTCAATGCATTTAGGGGTGTGGTCCTGGTCAAGACAATCTCCTGAACTCCAAACTGAATGTCAGAATGGGAAAGAAAGGTGATTTAAGCAATTTTGAGCGTGGCATGGTTGTTGGTGCCAGACGGGCCGGTCTGAGTATTTCACAATCTGCTCAGTTACTGGGATTTTCACGCACAACCATTTCTAGGGTTTACAAAGAATGGTGTGAAAAGGGAAAAACATCCAGTATGCGGCAGTCCTGTGGGCGAAAATGCCTTGTTGATGCTAGAGGTCAGAGGAGAATGGGCCGACTGATTCAAGCTGATAGAAGAGCAACTTTGACTGAAATAACCACTCGTTACAACCGAGGTATACAGCAAAGCATTTGTGAAGCCACAACACGCACAACCTTGAGGCGGATGGCTACAACAGCAGAAGACCCCACCGGGTACCACTCATCTCCACTATAAATAGGAAAAAGAGGCTACAATTTGCAAGAGCTCACCAAAATTGGACAGTTGAAGACTGGAAAAATGTTGTCTGGTCTGATGAGTCTCGATTTCTGTTGAGACATTCAGATGGTAGAGTCAGAATTTGGGGTAAACAGAATGAGAACATGGATCCATCATGCCTTGTTACCACTGTGCAGGCTGGTGGTGGTGTAATGGTGTGGGGGATGTTTTCTTGGCACACTTTAGGCCCCTTAGTGCCAATTGGGCATCGTTTAAATGCCACGGCCTACCTGAGCATTGTTTCTGACCATGTCCATCCCTTTATGGCCACCATGTACCCATCCTCTGATGGCTACTTCCAGCAGGATAATGCACCATGTCACAAAGCTCAAATCATTTCAAACTGGTTTCTTGAACATGACAGTGAGTTCACTGTACTAAAATGGCCCCCACAGTCACCAGATCTCAACCCAATAGAGCATCTTTGGGATGTGGTGGAACGGGAGCTTCGTGCCCTGGATGTGCATCCCACAAATCTCCATCAACTGCAAGATGCTATCCTATCAATATGGGCCAACATTTCTAAAGAATGCTTTCAGCACCTTGTTGAATCAATGCCACGTAGAATTAAGGCAGTTCTGAAGGCGAAAGGTGGTCAAACCCAGTATTAGTATGGTGTTCCTAATAATCCTTTAGGTGAGTGTATACTGTGTGTATCTATAGTTTATACAATAATACTAATTAGATTAATTGATGTTTAATATGTTTAAACATCCACTGAATGTACTGGAACTGAAATATATTTGGTCTCAGTCATGAAAGATGAGCAGAATTATGTTTGGGTGAAAATCATTTAATAGGTAACTGTTGCATTCAATTCAATGCGACAATTTAAGTATGAATGGATTCATGAATGGTTACACAGAAGTTTGTTTAGCTTGTGTTTCATGATTAAGGCCCACACTGTCTTCAAATATCAAATACAAGGAAATACCTCTTAAAACTACTTTATTTGAGCATTGAACAGGAAGCTGATTAAATGATGAAACCCATGCTCAAGCCCTACCTTTCTCGGTCCTCATGCGTGAAAGCTTGCACCATATCTGAAAAGTTCTCATAGTGTTTCTTTTTTAGCTGATCCTGAGCCACAGCAAGCATGAGGCTCACATCCTCCTCTGGCTGCTCCCGCACTGAATAGGTGCGACCCAGCGTCATGATCTCATGCTCAGACAACTGAACGCCCATATCTGCCAACAGAGTCCTGCAAAGGGGGGTTTATGGTTTGTTTAAAAATTTTACATATTAACTGTTTTATTATATTTATTTATTTATTTTCATTTCTGAGCAGCGCATTTGCTTCTTTTGTTCCTTTATTTGTCTCTTTGGCTAGCTCCTTACCTGAATGACTCATATTGAATCAAGCCAGTGTTTCTTGGGTCGCTCATCGCAAAGAACTGTTTTACTTCTTTCTGCTTTTCCTCACTGATTAACTTTATCTTGCTTATAATGGTGCAGATGTTGGCCTTGGGGAACTAAGCAATTCAGAGAGATAGGTGAAAAATTTTCAATACATTTTTTGTGAAGCAACATATATGTTGGCAACGCCTAGCAAAAGGTTTGAATGTTTTTTTCATTAAACAATTTTGAAATGTTACAGTTTTTCTGAATTGCTAAAACACTAAACCCCATTCTCTGAACCAAAGGCTCAGTGGCCTAAACCCATTTGTCGAATCAATCACTCTTTTGGCAAAACCATAAACAACTTCAGGTAGTTAGACACCATTTGCAAATCTCATCCACTTTTTTGCAAAACTCTAAGCATATTCTCAATCACTAAAACAATTTTGCACTGTGATGCACTTGTGTTGCAAAACAGTAAACACGGGCGGCAAACGTTAAACACAACTACAACACAGTTGTCATCGTTTACACACAATGACTCAGAATTGTTCACACTTCTAATGATGTGATCAAACCAATATCAGGACACATCACCATATCAGGACATTCAGAGAAGAGATCAGGTAATAGTTTCATTTTACTGTATTTTGGTCATTGAAAGATTGCTTATACATTTGATTCAGTGAATCACTTTGTCAATAGAAAGAAGACTATGGAAAAAAAGAAAACCTTTCTTAACATACAACATTTTACATATAGAAGTAATGTCCATTACTATTTTTTTCTGTTTGTATATGTTTGTAAGTGCATTTTCCCTTTTTGTAGAATTGTAAGACTATCACATGAGGGTGGAAGGACAACTGTATTTTTACAATATGCAAGTGCTGAATATACAGACATTCAATACTGTATTACAGTTTTTACAATTGCTTACACACTCAAATTAAAAATAACACAAAGTTAGTGAAAGCTGACACTCAAGGAGCAAAACCTCAGCCCAGATCTGCACAACTATAATCACATTCTCAGCCTCACACTTTTTTGCAAAACACTAAACACACTTCTCTACATTAGACACCGAAATCTAACATGATGTCACTTTTTTGCATTTTGGGGGTTCGGCAAGTTGGTGGAAGGATTATGATCTCCAGCCCTATGCCAGGTACCCCTCATTCAAGCCATGGAGGAGGCCTGCGACCTAATTGGTGCCGGGTCTGTGCAAGGATGGATTCGCTATTCAAGAAGATTCTTCCCTTGCGAGAGAGTACATAGCCTTTGGTGTGGACGAAGTGCTATGGTCAGATCCAGCTAGGCAAATAGATGGTGCTTTGTTTTTTTTTAATTCATGCTTTCCATTTTGTCTCCACAAATGTTTTTGCTGTGTTTACTGTATGTACTATATTCTATTTAGAATAAGTTATTTTCTGATTTTCTGTGCAAAATGCAATCTTTGGAAATGCATGTATGTATTTGTGACGCCCAGCAATATGTGGTCACATTATGTGGTTTAATTTAGTATATTTGAATAGTTGGCATATGTATATTGCTTTATAAGGGCCTCATTTTTTTCATTTGGTGTAATAAATTTTTTTAACTGTATTCCAAATTTCCACCACAAGGGGGCCTCGACTCCCAGTGAGACGGCATATTGTGGCTGTAGCCGACTCTCGTATTCAGTCTGGCAGAAGCGAGAGAAGGAAACACAATACCTGTTGCCGGTCTTATCATTTTCCTGTTCTTTTCAGGACAACATTTTAATCTGACCACAGGCCTCACGCCCGGGGCCTGTTACAGATTCTCGGTGGCTCGTCCAGGATCGGTTCTTCATGCTGGCAGACGGGATCCTAAAATCGTGACTGAGCTGAGCTGATGGTGCAGTGCCTAGTGCTGGAGGTGAGCAGCTGCTGTCCATGAGAGCTTCGACCCACTGGGAGGAGGTGTAGCTGAAACTTGTTCTGAGGGACCTGCTGTAAAGGACTGGAGAGGACGTTGCGATGGCCGACAAGGAGAGGAAGAGCCTGGTGTGGGACATCAGGAAGAGCCTGCTTTTACTCTGCTTTTGACGCAGAGGCGTGCTTTGAATACATCCATGCTCGAATGTACAGTAAGAACCTTATAGACACTGAGGACAGCGGGTTGGGGGAATTGTTAGCACTAAAAGATGTTGTTGACAAGATTGTAGAGTCTCGGGGTGTTACCTCCCCTCCTGTAGAGTTAGCCCATCCAGCCACAGCTAATGAACTATTCACTGAAGCAGTAAGTGTAACCACTACTGCCACGGTGAACACACAGCCAGCCATTGACACAACCGAAGCTGCTACACTTAGCAATGCTAATGTTTTACCAGAAATTGTACAGCAAATGCTTTTGAACTATGATGATTTGAGTAAGAAGCTCCTCCAGTTTGTGAACATGCCCACACCACAGACCACAGCACAACCTACACTCGCACAATATACTCCAGTGAACAGTACCCCACTGCACAGTAGCACACAGCCAGATACTGCCACATACCAGGTACCAGAAAAGATGTTGTCCCTAAAAAATCTCTCCTACATCCAGCATCATGAATTTAAAGAGCAGGGAGGCCAAATCGGGGATCACTCATCTGATATTAGTTACAACAGTGTGTGTAGGCAGATGGAAGAGGGAGTTAAAGATAACTTCACTGATTCAGAGGTAGTTAGAGGTGTGCTTACGATCATAAGACCAGGAGATTTCAAGGACATGCTTGTTAATAAGGAAGATATGTTATTTTTTGCAGTCACACTTAGGGGAAAGAAATAGCACAGAACTATTTCAAGAGCTAATGTGCACAAAACAAAGTGAGCATGAAATCCCTCAGCAATTCCTCTACCGTGTTATTGGACTGAAACAAAGAATCCTGTTCTCATCGAAACAATTGGAAGCTGGGAAATTGGAATAAGTACAGCCCAAACACAGTCCAAGGTGTATTCCTGCACACAGTATATCAAGGGATAGGACACAAACACAATGACATCCGCAGGGAGTTGAAACCCGTAATTTCAGATCACACAGTGACAGATGAGACAACCTTGAAGCAGTGATGAGTGAGCGACAGCGTAGGTTGGGCTCAACACAGTGCCAGAAGCATGCCGCTGCACACAGTGCTCAAGTTGAGGCCGAAAACGGAACAGCCACACACAAAGAAAGGGACTGTTGAGCAGAAAGCCAAAACAGATACTGTACAGCAGCTCACAGAGAAAATAGATGTGCTCACCAAGATAGTAGAAAAAGTACAGAAAGACCAAACGTGTCACTGTTCTCCTACAAAAGTTCAAATGACCAAAAAAGAGAGAACCTATGGTTGTCCAAAGTGTGTAGAGCAGGGCTTGTGGGACTGTAGACACTGCTTTATTTGTGGCGAAGAGGGCCACAGAGTTAGAGGCTGTCTAAAACACCCTAAGCATCAAGGAAAAGCCAACCGGTTGCTGAGAGGGGACAGGCAGTAACCGGATGCCCTTCCTATGTCCCACCTTACAGGTGCAGAATCTGTGTTAAATGTCAGCCAGTTTATCAGCACTAATAAGCTAGACACAACCACTGAGACAGCTAAGGTAAACAAAAAACGAATAGTAAGAAAACCACTGTTACGCCTGTGCTAGACCCCGCAGCTTCCAGCAATGTATAAAATCGCCAAATGAATAGGCAGAAAAGCGTTTACTAAGTGTAACCTTAATGGCCTAGCAGTTAATGTGCTATTAGACACTGGAGCACAAGTCAGCATAATTGATAGCCCCTGGAAGGACAAATACTTACCTGACCTTGACATGTGCCTACTTTCTGAGCTTATTGACCTATTGAAAGACAAAAAGAAGTTGGAAGAGTATGCGGTGAATGATGGTAGGGTCATCATCACTGTGAACTTGCCTGGTAATGCCTGGACCCTGAATTATCAATTAATTACCATTTCTTGTGAGTTCATTACCTCTCGAAATGCCAACAATAGGGTTTAATGTGGTGGAAGTAGTAATCCAGGGAAAGCCTGAGAAACTAGGCCCCACCTTAGCCCGACTGCTAGGCGGAGCCATGTCCATTCCTGATGAGACGGCACAGATTCTTCTACACTTTGTACAAACCAGAAAGACAGTTGCACAACAGGGACGCTTGAGAATAGGACAGAAAGAGAGAGTAATCCCTGCGGGTAGTGTAACCTGGGTGAAGTGTAGAGTGCCCCCTCAGCTTGACCTCTCTGAATCATTAGTATTGTTTGAACCAGAGGAAAGTGGTTTGCAGCTAGACAGAGGGCTTGCTTGAGATTCAGAAAAAGAGGAACTCCTATGTAGCTGTACCTCTAGGGAACCCTACGAAACATGATATCATCCTGCCTTGAAAATCCCCACTTGGCAGTATTCAGCTAATCATAAAAATAGTTGAAACTGACTCACCTGATAAAGATGAAGCGATGGTTCAGGGTATCACGACTACCCCATCTGACTCAGCCAGAATACCCACACGGTGGCAGCCACCAGTTGATGTAAGTCACCTTAATGAGGAGCAACAACAGACTATAAGAAAAATGCACTACGCCTTTGTATTGATTATCGGTTACTGAACCATAAAACCATCCCTGACAGACACCCACTACCTCGGATCCAAGATCTGACCGACACTCTTGGGGGACACTCTTGGTTCAGTATCCTTGATCAGGGTAAGGCGTATCACCAAGGGTTCATGGCAGAAGGCTCAAGACACGTCACAGCATTTGTAACTCCCTGGGGGTTATATGAGTGGGTCCGGATACGCTTTGGCCTCTCCAATGCCCCTGCAGATTTTCAAAGGAATGTGGAAGAGATGCTGGACTCACTCAGAGATGAATGCTGTATCACCTACTTGGATGACATCCTGTGTTATTCAAAAACCTTCAAGGAGCATGTTGAGGGAGTTCGCAAAGTCCTGACAGCACTTCAAAAACATGGCGTAAAATTAAGACCTGAAAAATGTGAAGTGTTTCACAGACAAGTGAGATATGTTGGTTGCCTTGTATCTGTGGAAGCGGTGCACATCGACCCAAGGGACTTGGAAGGTAAAAAAAACAGAGACAGTGGGTGATGTGAGACGACTTTTGGGCTTTCTCAGCTACTATCACAGTAACATCTAGGATTTCTCACGCATTGCGCAACCTGTAAATGAGCTGCTCAAAGTTCAAAATAGTGCATCAACAAGGCAGCCCTACCAAGTAAAGACCAAGGGCCCTCATACAATGTAAAGCGACCTTGAACTTTGGAAAGGCGCTATATAAATAAAACTTCTTCTTCTTATTATTATTATTCTTCAGCTGTCCTCCAAGACCCCTGTGGAGTGGACTAGTGAACACCAGGGAGTACTGGAGCACCTCATTGACAAGCTCACCAATCCTCCAGTTTTGGCTTACCCAGACTTCAGTCTACCATTCCTGCTCCACACAGATGCCTCTAAACAGGGTCTTGGTGCTGTACTCTATCAATACCAAGATGGTAAACTGAAAGTCATAGGTTACGGTTCCAGAACGCTTACCCCGGCTGAAAAGAACTATCATCTGCACAGTGGGAAATTGGAATTTTTGGCACTTAAATGGGCAGTGTGTGAAAAGTTTAGAGACTATCTGTTCTATGCCCCACACTTTACCATTTACACCGACAATAGTCCACTAACCTATGTCATGAGTACTGCTAAGCTCAATGCAGTCGGACATCGGTGGGTTGAGAGTTGTCTGACTTCAGGTTCGAGATATAGACCCGGAAAGGCGAATACTGATGCTGACACATTGTCTCGTGTGCCCCTCGACATCAACAAGTATGTGGTAGAATGTACTGAGGAGTTGTCACAGGAAGTGGTGGAAGCCACCTGGAATGGGACTAGAGCAGCTCAGGAACAGGATGTAGTGTGGGTTGCTGCACTTTCTCTCACCACAAATGTCAATCAAGAACTTCCTGCACCTCTTCCAGCTATCAGTAGTGAGGAGTTGGCCAAAGCTCAAAGGGAATATCACGCGGTTGGAGAGATCATTAAACTAAAGGAGACAAACACAGTACTATCAAGTTATATACGACTAACCATGAATAGAGCAGCAAGGAAACTCCTACATGAATGGAGCAAATTGCACTTAAGAGAGGGACTTCTTTACAGACAGACCAGTGAAAGACAACAAGTAGTCCTCCCGGCCAAATACAAACCCATGGCGCTAAAGTGTCTCCACGATGACATGGGAGACATCGTTACAGAGAGAGAGTACTGTCCCTAGCTAGAGAAATGTTTTACTGGCTGTATATGAAGAAGGAAGTGGAGGAATATGTCACGAGAAAATGTCCGTGCATAAAACAAAAGAAACCAACAGTACATGTTCGTGCTCCAATGGGCACAATCGCTTCAAACTCACCATTGGACCTTGTGTGCATAGACTACCTGCACCTGGAACCCAGTCAAGGTGGATATGAGTATATCCTGGTCGTAGTGGATAATTTTACAAGGTTTGCGCAAGCATATCCGACCAAAAACAAATCTGGATGGACAGCAGCTGATCGCATCTTTGAAGAATTCATCCCACGCTTTGGATATCCCGGAAAGTTACATCACGTCCAGGGTCATGAGTTTGAAAACGAACTTTTCAGGACTCTGCGGGAGAAATCCGAAGTTGGACACTCACTAACAACGCCATACCACCCACAAGGGAATCTGGCAGAAAGGTTCAATAGATAACACTTACTGACAAAGAAAAAGAGTGGTGGAAAGATAATCTCCAAGGAACTGTGCATGCTTATAACTGTACGCGACACGAGTCGACAGGATACTCCCCCTATTTTCTGCTGTACGGACACCATCCCCGTCTCCCTGTAGACTTATTGTTTGGTCTAATGACTGAGAAAACCATCACACAAAAGTTATGCAGAAAAATGGGCTTAGAGGATGACTGAGGCGTACAGAATAGCCAGTGAGAACAGTAAACTGTCAAGTGCACGAGGCAAGTCCTATTACGTCAAGAAGCTTAAGGGTGTTGTTTTGCATCACGAAGACAGAGTACTTGTTAGGAATCTCAGTGAGCAAGGGGGTCTGGGGAAACTCAGGTCATACTGGGAAAAGAACATCTATGTAGTCAAAGAGCAGGTAGCAGACAACCCTATGTATGTCGTCTACCCTGAGACAGGAGAAAAACTTAAGACCAGAGTCCTTCACCATAACTTACTGCTACTAGTTAATGACCTACCTGTTGAAGCCCCGCCACAAAGATTTGAACATGTACCAAAGAGACAAATGATACAGAAGCATAACCAGTTGAGTAACAAAACATTGAGAAAAATCCCAAATGACACAAGTGATTCTGAGTCAGAAGAGAGCACTACAAGGTATTGGTTAAGGGTTCCTGTGGAAGAAAGAGAACATGAAAGACAGAACACTTACCATTATTTACCTACCGTGGTCCAGAGGGATCCAGCACCCATAGAAACAAACAGACCTCTACAAGCAGCTGTTAGGGAAGAAAGACAAGTTACCGTACCTGTGAGGGGAGAGAGATTTGGTAGCCTTCAAGTCAATAAGAACCAAATCCAGAGATATAGTCAGTCTGTGACACAGTCATTACCTGACTCAGTACCACCCGAGACAGTGAAGGAGATGATGAGTGTGTAGCTGTTGGAGACTCAGAGAGATTTTTGAATGCTCCTGTAGCAGACACATCCACTCAGGTTAGGAGGTCAGCAAGCGAGAGGAGGTCAAGGCAGATGTTCACATATCAGGCATTAGGCAAACCCTCACTACAACCGCGCCCCACTGTCAATACAGTCACCACACTCACCCCACCCTACATACCTGCATGGCCAACACCTTATCATTTACCACAGCTAACGAGTGTTGCACCTTACATTACATATCCTTACATGCCCCACACATACACCACACCATTGTGGTATTGAACGATTAAATTCTATGTTGAGTTATTTGAACATAGAGGTTTCAAATGTCCGGAGCCATTTCTATTTTTGTCAGAGAGCGTGTGACGCCCAGCAATTTGTGGTTACATTATGTGGTTTAATTTTGTATATTTTGAATAGTTGGCATATGTATTTTGCTTTATAAGGGCTTCCTTTCTTTCATTTGGTGTAAATTAATTTTTTAAGCTGTATTCCAAATTTCCACCACAAGGGGGCCTCGCCTCCCAGTGAGACGGCATATTGTGGCTGTAGCCTACTCTTCTTCAGTCTGGCAGAAGTGAGAGAAGGAAAACCAATACCTGTTGCCAGTCTCATAATTTTCCTGTTCTTTTCAGGACAACATTTTAATCTGACCACAGGCTTCACGCCCGGGGCCTGTTACATATTGACTGATTTTACATTATGGAGAGAAATAAATATTTTCACCATTGTGTAGTACTGGTCTTTTGTGTTGTGTTTGGTCAATATAGTCATGTACTTTACTCTAACAATATCTCTGAAAAAATAAAACTCAGACTATATCATTATACAGGTAGAAATGTTAAAAATGTTTTAGATTGAGCACAGCAGTGTGTAACAGGTTCAAACAGAATCAGATCATGTGAATCATGTTTGTGCCATACAGTGTCAAAATTGGGTTTTTATAAATTATTGTATAGTTTTGAATGAAGTGTTTCATTTTGCACAAGATCTGAGGTGTTCTGCTACTTGTGTGTGTGGTTGTGTGAATTATGTGTAGTGTTTTGACAAAATGAGCCCTGTTTTCAAAATTGCTGTGAAGCAATCGTAAAAAACTGTACTTGCAGTACTTACAGTTCACAATATATTTACTGTACTATGCTTTTTTTTTTTTTTTTACAGTAATTGCAAAATGCATTTACTATACAAAACACAAATAAAATTTTTTGTACCTACATGCCCTGGACGATGTGTTCTCCATTTTTTTTAATGTATTATCTAATGAATGCTCTATAGTGTTTATATATTGACTGGTTGTGTGAATGATCTGTTTGATTTTTAACACAGATTATATGGTTTTGAGGCGATTGTTTGATTTTGCCAGAAGAGTCAGTAGTTTTGTGAATGCAGTTTGAAGATTTGGTTTTGTGTTTAAAGTAGTGAGAAAATGGGAGAAGGTTTCAAGAAATGTGTCTTAGCAATTGTGAAAAAATGTAATCAAAATATCAGGTTGTAGGAAAAGACCTTCTGATGTATTACAGATAGAAATATTTCACATTAATTTATTTATATGTAATTCACAGATTGCAATCAAAAGAGAAGAGAAGAAAAGAAAAGAGATGAAACAA
The DNA here is from genome assembly GCA_032164185.1 of Moxostoma hubbsi. Classification (NCBI taxonomy): domain Eukaryota; kingdom Metazoa; phylum Chordata; class Actinopteri; order Cypriniformes; family Catostomidae; genus Moxostoma; species Moxostoma hubbsi. The sequence continues at coordinate 11,851,823 of JAVLUX010000011.1, read as the reverse complement.
GAAGAGATGAGAAGGGAAGAGAAGAGATGAGAAAGAAGATATGAGATGAGAAGATAGAAGAGACAAGACAAGATGAGAGGAGACGAGATGAGAAAAGACGAGAAGATAAGAGACAAGATGAGTTGAAAAGAGATGGCATGAGACAAGATGAGGAGACAAGATTCGAGGAGATGAGAAGAGAAAAGATGAGACAAGAAGAGACAAGGTTCGAAGAGAAGGGAAGATACAAGATGGGAAGAGACAAGATGAGAAGAGAAGAGACACGATGAGACAAGATAATGATATGAGAAGAGATGAGAAGAGTGAAGAGATGAGAGAAGATGAGCTGAGAGAAGAGACAAGATAAGATAAGAAGAGACGATGCAAGATGAGAATAGAAAACATGAGATACGATGTGATGAGAAGAGCTGAGAAGAGAAGTTACCTCCTCTGCATGCTGCTCCAAATAGTTGAATGTAAATTCATCAGCGTCCAGCAAATGGAAGGGCTGATTGTTCAGATGCAGCTCAGCTCCCACATACAAATCCTGAGCTTTGAAATACTCCGACATCTCACTCTTAAAGAGCTCCTGACCTGGCTTCTTAACTCGGCCTCTCTCCAAGAACTTACCCGCAATTACACCTTAAGAATTTAATAACATCTTCATTATGGGTTTAGCATTTTGAAATTAACTGAAGTTAAAGAACTAAACTAGAAATGTTTCAAACTGAACTCAGTTTAACCAAACAAGACTGCATTACCTGAGTTTCTCTGAGGAGGTTCAAAGATTCCTATGGTGTCATCACTAAGGTAGAACGATATGATAAAAACACGTTCCTTGTCGATAGGGTTGTCTGTTATCATTTTCGCCACAAATCTCAACACGTTGCTTATCAGGCCTTGCCTAACAAAGAGTTGAGACAAAGCTAGTGTAAAGTCATCTGATGGAAGAGCATTTCCACCAGCTATCAATTCATGCATGCATAGGATCATTATTCCCTTCAAAGTTATTTCATTTAGTTCTGGACCTTCTTGTTTCTATGGAGCAAAAGGCAGAATGTACACCTCAGTTACCAATCACTTTTATTGAATGCAAAGAAAAATGCAACATGAAAGGGGATCGAGCACGACATTCTGCCTAACATCTCAATTTGTGTTCCACAGAAAAAAGGAAATCATACAGGTTTAGAACAGCTATCATGTTTCAGAGAATCCTTCATTTCTGGTATTCCTCAAAACCGTTCACCTGCCAACATGTGACAATGTATTTTCCAAAACAAACTGAGGAAGATGTACTGGTTCTGGGATTATGGTTGGAAGCAAAACCCTATGAAGCCATGAAGACAACATATAATAATAAATCAACTGGCAAAAAGTACAGAAGTGTCATGTGGTTGCATTCTAGCAACTGATTATTTATGATGGACACACATTTTCTGCTCACCAAGGCTGTACTGCAAAGAGCTGCACTTAGCTGATGAAGGATTACATTAGTAGAACAGACAAGGGTCTAAACTCTTCTGTCAAAATGATCAGAAAGCCAGTAAAGGTCCAGCATGTTGATTTATTTTAATATTTATGGTTTTAAAAGAAGTGGAAAAGTATACTCTGGACATCCTAAGAGAGATTAGAAATGGAGAGAGCTTACCTGTCTTTTTCCATGAGTTTCCTAAAATCCTTCTGTGGGGGCTTGAGCAGCAATCCCTGACAGGAGCAGAGGGAATCTTCCTCAGATCCAAATCCAGTGTATGGTGGCACCTGTCTGGTTGGTTTACCAGGGGGCGGGGGCGAATGCAAGACCGGTGTGAAGTCCTCTATGAAGCCACATCAAAGAAGAGAAAACATCAAAAGAGCAAATATAAGGTTAGAGAAAAGGAAGAGAGTCTGGAGAGAGTGTAAAGAGTTGGGTTTATCAATTTAATTTAATCTATAACCCCTTAACCTCTGAGGAGGGAGCAAGTGCTCTATCAGTAGCTTGTGTCATCCTGACTCCATGATGCTCATGTGAAACTAATGCTATGATCTCTTCAATCAGTTTAATGCCGCACAAGCCACAATGGATGAATGCACGCGCACCCGTATTGTGTTACTGTTGGCACGGAGCTCCTACGCTTCTCATGTCCAAGCTTTTGAAGATAAAGAAGCAAGGCAGGCCATTGCTCATATTTACTGCCCAAAACCTGAGTAGCTCTGAGGTGTCAATCAGTTCTGCTCCTTTATTCTTCTGCTCAGTCCAAGGAGCTATGACGGTTATTCAGAGGGATGAAAGCACACTGGGGAGCATTACAGTCTCATAGAGACATAGGATTTATGACAGGAAGAAAAAAATTAACACTTTGTCAGACCACCAGGCTGTAAATTATTGCAATTCTTTGAGTACAAGGAATTATTTACATTTCCAAAAATAAATAAATAAAAATAAAACCATTAATTAACAATTATGATGCTAATTATTATTATAATAAATATCTGAAATGTAAGGTCTGGCCAATATCATCTTTAAAATCATATTTTTTTATAGCCTACTGTATGTATAATTTTTATATCACATACTATATCACATTGCAGTTTAAATATGTCCCAAAATGTTTACTGTCTGTCTCACTGCATTTCAATGGCTCTGTACTTGTATTTTGCACAATGACAATAAAGTTGAATCTAATCTAATCTAAATAAAGTAACTGCCCAGCATAACTGTTAAGTGTGTACTACATAAATGTGTATGTAGACTGTTAGGTTCTGTATTTTGTCAAGCCTGTGTGTGTACTATCTCAATGTTCGATAGTTTTATATAAAATTAGACCTGACCAAGCACCAAGACCTGAAAAAAAAGAAGTAAATAATGGAATTGTGTAACCCCATGTGCACATAAGCTTAAATGAATAACATCTGACTTGCCTGACTTGATAAACAGTCATGTTGTAACTCACCAATACCGTATTTGGAGCGATAATACTCTTTAGTGAAATTGTCGCATTCACATATCAAAATCCTACGACCCCACACATTAATGATGCTTCCAATGGTCAGGTCACAGTCTTTATAGAATTCTTCCTCTACAGCTCCAGTCTGTAAAATATCCATAAGACAATGACATTTTACTTTTCTGAAATTAAAACATGGCTAGTAATCTACATAACAAAAGAATGGTTTGTGAAACACCCACTGCGAATAAAAAGCAGTGATTGTCCTTTACCTGGGGCCTTTTGCCAATGGATGGCAACAGTGACAAACTCATCATTTTGTCTTTGTACTTACTTTGAGGCTATCCAAAATGTAGCGTCCTTCTTGTCCAATTGGTCCAAATACATTAAGGACTGTGCGGTCTGTTATTTCTCCGGGCTGACGTTTGGGAATAGGAGCATGCTGTTCAGCAGAATCAAGAGAAAATAATAGCAATTTGTCTTGAAGGACAGGCTGGGAAGAATGATATTTAGAACATAAGTTGAAGGACAAGTCAAATTTGTAAATGGGAACATAATTATTTTCTCACTGGGGGATTTCCGTAAACCTGAAAGGCAACAGAACATCTGACAAGACAACTTAATAAAAGAAAATAAGGCAGAATAGACTCATTTCCATTCCATTTTTCCAACATACCCATTAAACCATCTCTTCTGTAGCACAGAAACTTTCACCCCCTGTTTCTTACAAACCTTGGGAAGCTTTCCCCTGTGCAGAAATTTAGGGACAGCATCTCGACCGGAGTTTGGCTGGAAAACTTCATGAATTTCTATGGTATCATCTGCCAGGAAGTAATGCAAGATCAGCTCTCTGGGGTCTCTAAACATGTTCTCAGTGTCATCCCAGTAGCAACAGAAGCGCAGGACGTTGCGGTCATGTTCCAAGAACTGCTTTAGGGTATCCATTCTTTCATATGGCCTTAGAGGCTTCATGCTCTCTTCCATCTATGAGGTTGAAGGAAACATTAAAAGAACATTCAGACCTCTTCAGTATTGTTTGTACTATTCAAACGTATGACGCTACTTACCTCTTGTCGATGGGTGGTATAGGGATCTGTGGGCGTTGAAGCAGTGGGGTTTATTCGCACCCCAATTTTTCTCAAGAAGTTGTATGTGAAGGGGTCACAGTCCGTAATTTTAAAGGTCCTAGAATAGAGCACTATTTCCTGATTGATATTGAAATGGTGCACATTGTGAAAGTGGTCATCTTTAGGAGCTGGGAGAGGAATGCGGTGGCGCCGAATCAGGGTACCTACATGGAAGGAGAACAGCTGGATTTAGCTAGTTATCAATCAGGATGCTACATGTTTGATTTTAATGTTGTTTACCCTGTGGGATCCCACTGTTTTTGAGTTCTGGCTCCACTACTTGTATGGTGTCATCCTCCAAGTAAAAGTAAATTTTACACTTTCTTACTCTATATTTTTCTTCCCTCCTTTGAGGAACAGATTCTTGGAAATAAGCATCAAAACATAGGACCTTCGGGAAAGAAACAATGTGAAAAGGTATATTAATAGCACATAAATTTACATTTAGGCCCTGTGATTGACAGGCCACCTGTCCAGGGTGTTTCCCTGCTTTTGGCCCGAGACAGCTGGGATAGGCTTCAGCCCTACCCAGGATGCGGCTTAGGACAAGCAGCTATAGATGAATGGATAAACGGATTTACATTTAGTTATTTACAGATGCTTTTATCCAAAGACACTTACTTTAGTAAAACAGCAAGCAATTTGTCATACAAAAATCAACAATATGTGCAGTATCGCACTGCCTGTTTGCCTGGAGTAGAATAGAAGCTCACATAGATAAAGATTCAGACAAGGTATTTGTATTAATTTATTATATATTAAAGTATGTTCAATTAGTGTGGATTGGTTAAGTGCTCATGGATATAACTTTGGATACAACTAGTTAATATGTAACTTTGAATAACTTTGGATAGCACTAGTTAAAAATGTAAATTATATTACATCCAGTGACAACAAACCTGTTTGTCAAAGGCTAACCATGCTGGGGCATCTCTGCCTTCTCCCTTTGGAAAGAGTGAATACTTGGGTCTTGTCCTCTGCCCAGGTAGCAGTTCCCCTCCAATACCTGGCTTTTCTGCCCCAACCACCATGGATACTCCGTTTAAATAATCAAAATGCTGAGACTTGTGAAATTTGTCCCTTCCAAGCTGGAAATAGTTCATATAAAATAAAATAAATAAATGAGTAATGTGTTATTTACAACATCTGCTTCTGCATTCTGCTTCTCCAATAAAAACATGTACTATCAAAATAAATCAATCAAATCAAAATAAATTAATGTATATATATACATCATACAAAGTCCAGTAAACATAAAAAAGCTAAATCAATATTTGTTGTGACACCTTTGCATTTAAAATAGCACCAATCTATATATATATATATATATATATATATATATATATATATATATATATATATATATATATAGTACTTTGCAAAAAATGTAGGCACTTAAGATGTTTCACAAAAACAATTGTCTTAAGATGGTAATGTATATCTTCAGCTTAAGTGTGTCAATAGGAAAAATTAATTTTTGACTCCCAAACATTACTTTTGAAAATAGAAAAGATTAGAATAGAAGAACAGGATGCTCTGCAAGAGATGGCATTGCCCCCACAAAGCCCCCCACTGAACATAGTGTCAGTCTGAGATTACATAAAGGGACAGAAGCAATTGAGACAGCCTAAACAGATAGAAGAACTGTGGCGAATTCTCCAAGAAGCTTGAAACGTCCTATGTGCCAACGACCAAGAAAAACTGTGTCCAGATGTACCTAGGAGATTTGGTGCTATTTTAAATGCAAAGGTGGTCACAACAAATATTGATTTAGCTTTTTTATGTTTACTGGACTTTGTATGATGTAAATTAATTATTTTTGAAACATCCTCACTATGCAACATTTTTCACAAGTGCCTAAAACTTTTGCACAGTACTGTATATATATATATATATATATATATATATATATATATATATATATATATATATATATATATATACAGTACTGTGCAAAAGTTTTTACACACATACATATACAATATTTACACACATACATATATAAGATTTATGCATTTACATTTCGTAACAAAAATTCCATAATTTATAAAATACTTTAGTTTTATTAAATATTTAGGTTATTTTCATTTTATTTTATTAATAAACATTACTCAGTTCAATTGTATATACATTTGTTATGAAATCGTAATGCATGAATCTTAAAATGATGTAGGCTACTTTAAAAACCTTTTATTCTTCATCACGTCAGGATAAATCTGTCAGCTAACAGAACAAAATAGCACATACATACACAACTTCTTTTCTCAGCATTTAGATTTGAATTTCCTTTTTCTGGAGAGTGGAGGCAGACAAAAATGTAAATAAGTAATTATGACAATACTTACATTTTTATTGACTGAATTTCCAGGCAGCATCGGCAACGCCATAGTGGCAAGGAGGTAAGCGATTGTAATATTTCCTCAATGTTTGGACGGCCCCAGACTGTGCAACTACATTGCCAAGGTAACAGTTTGTTTGCAAGTATCATTGCCTGGCAACGAAACATAGATCACGTGATAAACGAGTCGTCAATTGTTTACATATAATCTATCTGACCATCGTTTCAAATAAATATATATTTTAGCAACAAAGGCCAATTTTGAATGTCCGCGGTACATCTATATCACGCAGCAGGAAAAGTAAATAAAGAAGATAGGAATCAATCGCGCAACTCCATTATATCAGGACCGAACTACATTTGGATTATGGGTCAATAACTTGATCAGTATTTCATAAATGTACTTTCCCTGTAAAAATGAATCATTTTACGTTTAATAATATTATAAATTCATATGCTGGCTGCCCCTCTCTCCCAGCACTTATAATAAACAAGAAAACTTTGACTGCACTTAAAATTACAACAATGCTGTACCAGTTTAATAATAGGGAGAGCAACAGACTGCATAACATAATAATAAAAAATAATAATAAAAAGTGAATACACACAATATTCAAAAACAGACTGTTTTATTATTTCCACAAATATGTTATTGTATATTCACAAATACATCAATAAGAAAAAGACAATCAACAAATTCAAAACCAAAGGAAACAAAAATAGGAAGTGGTATATATGAACTAGCTTCAAAATGACCTCTTACTGATAGACAATGAGCAAAAAGCATGAACAAACAATAATAAGAATAAAAATTACTTTGTTGCATGCCTACATTTTTCTTTAAACAAGTTATTGGCACAATATATTTTTCTCTCCGTCCAGATGTTTACACTATGTACAGTCAAGAACATTTTTAGGGAAATATGTTCAACAAATACAGTAGAGCTGTTCAGCCATGTTGCTAATTTGTATACAAACCTAGAAGGCTAATTAGACATGGGTTTCTTTTTTATTTTTCAATGGGTTTTTCAATTTATGAATAAAATAAGGTAGGCTATGTGGTAAACATTACTTGCAGATACTTTGTTGTTTTGTTCTACAACAAAAATTACACTCAGTCATACCCCAAATGTGAATTTTGAAGCCGCCATGATCTAAATTGTTTTTATGTTGCCAACTAGTTACAGTACCTTAGCGTGCATTATGTAACTGAAAACCGCCCTGGTGATTATCTAGCAACTTATTATCAACATTTTTATTTATTTTTTAAAACACAGCAGGTTCAAAATTCACATTTGGAGATTGACCGTGGGTCATTTATGGTGAAGAACAAAACTTTAAAGTATCTTCAAGAAATGTTTACCACAGAACTTATTTTACTCTTAAATCCAAAACTGACATTATTAAAACCCATAGATAGGAAAATCTCTAGGAAACCCATGGCTTGAAAATGCTAAATCTCTTCCGGGTTTTTGTGTACAACCTGAACAGCTCTATATTTCATCAAATGTCCATTTCACAGTCACACAGTTGTTTTTACAGTACATCAAGATTCTTTGTATCGCTGTGATACTCAACTTAGATCAATGGTAAAACAGTAGGACATGGTTTCATTTATGATGCCAAGCCCAGCAGAAATCCTCCAACAAATCCACCCGAGATAACAATATTCCTCTTCACAAATTCTGTAGACTGTATAACAAAATGTTATCAATGACAGAATATAGACTACAGAACATACAGTATATAATATATAGCAACAAAAATTTGCTGGAGCTTTAGATGCATGCACTAAATAATGATACAAATTATATTTTCTAATTGTGTGGGAGGGCAAAATAGCAAGAGAACCCAAGTATTTCAGCAGCAGCAGCATAGTAGCTCTGTTAACATCAACTTTACACAATTGTTTGTGTAACCAGATATTCACAGAATACTACAATAATACACCTAGTAATAACAGTTTAATTTGTCAAACATTAATGTTCAAGTTGTGGCATTAAAATGTCAAAATAATTGCCTTTTACAAGTGTTATAATCATGACTGTAGACTGGTATAGGCAGGAACAATTGAAATAAAGTGAGCAAAGCAAAGTCAATACAGCCTTGATGCTACCATAAAGCAATACCCACCTCTTCTATAAAGGAATTAAGCTCAGGCGCTGCTTTATTTGCCTTTTTCTTCAAATGCTTTTTAGCTTTATTGACATCCTTTTCCACTTTCCTCCAGTCCACCTGCACATAGCCACTGTGGTTGGCAATCTGAAAATAAGAAAATCAATATTTTTTTTCACAGTTAGGATGATATTAAATCATAATGAATCCTTAACAATGGCTCGGCTGAATGATGTAGACAGTTTAATAATCCATACTTGTAACAAAAGAAATCCCCCTCCAACTGCAGTCGCCACAATTTTCCCAACCCTCTGAAAGAGATAACCAGCACACCTAGAAGACAGGCATTTTGAGTGGACATATCAATTTATGCATTTATTATGTTATTTTGTGTGTGTTTATGCGAGTAGTACAATGTAGAATGGAGCTGACCATATTTTAAAGATTAACATTTAACTTTAAAAAGTATATAAAATAGCATATTCATTATTAATACTAACCATCCAGTCACCCCACCCATCATGATCTGTGAAGTCACTGAGTATTTTTCTGCAATAGGTCCCGTATTGTTCCCAAAAACACGACTCCACCATTGATGTCTCCTGGCAAAATCTGTGATGTTAACAACCTCATACAATTCATCTTCACTTTCTGCATCTACATGTAAAAAACAAACAAAAAAACTGTCTTTATAGCTGTATAACTGTGTTTTTATATTTACAGAGAGAAAATCAGAAAACTCAAAATATAGGGTACGAACAGGGTTAAATACACACTTTTATTTTCTCACAAAACACTAAATAGCAGCAGAAACTACATAGTACTTTCCTAAACACTTGTTTGTCATTATGCACTGCAACATTTTCCTGGTTCATGATATCACTGCATTCAATGATAAAAAAAAAAAAATTTAATAATGAGATATTTCCCCTCTTTCAATTGTTTTACTTCAATTAAAAGTTACATTTTTTTAATGAGAGATCAAAACGATAAACAATGCTCATATTTACCAAGGGTGCCAATATTGTTGGCCACTACTGGTGGCCAAAAGTTTGCAACAATGTGCAGATTTTTTTTTTTTTAATTAAAATTTAATTTGGAACTTTAATTCACCAAAGTGGCATTCAATTTATCACAAATCTATATAGTCAGGACATTAGTGATGTAAAAAACAGCACCATCACTATTTGAAAAAAGTAATTTTTTATGAAATCTAGACAGGCCCCATTTCCAGCCGCCATCACTCAAACACCTTATCCTTGAGTAATCATGCTAAATTGCTAATTTGTTGCTAGAAAATCACTTGAACAGAGTTGAAAGCGGGTGGCGCAGCGGTTAGCACTTTCGCCTCACAGCAAGAAGATCGTGGGTTCAAACCTCGGTTGCCCCCGCCTTTCTGTGTGGAGTTTGCATGTTCTCCCCGTGTCTGCGTGGGTTCTCTCCGGGTGCTCTGGCTTCCATCCAAAGACATGCAGGTTAATTGGTGTCTCCAAAAATTGCCCTAGGTGTGGATGTGAGTGCGTGTCTGTCTATGTGTGGCCCTGTGATGAACTGGCGACCTGTCCAGGGTGTACCCTGCCTTTCACCCAATGTTAGCTGGGATAGGCTCCAGCCCCCCACGACCCTGTACACAGGATAAGCAGTTGACGATGGATGGATGGATGGAAGAGTTGAAAGCTATTTGGTTCTTTAAATGAAGCTTAACATTATATTTGTGTTTGTTTTTGAGTATACAATTGACTGGCATGTCTTAAGGTCAATATTAGGTAAAAAAAAAAAAAATTGCAAAAAAGAAACAGCTTTCTCTAGAAACTCATCAGTCAATCATTGATTTGAGGAATAAATATTCAATACATGAAATTGCCAAAAAGCTGATTTCATACAAAGGTGTACACTACCGTCTTCAAAGACAAAGGACAAATGGCTCTAATAAGGACAGAAAGAGATGTGGAAGGCCAGAAGTACAACTAAATAAGAGGATAAGTACATCAGGGTCTCTAGTTTGAGAGATAGATGTCTCGTTTTCATTGAATTCTACATGATCAACAACAGTTTAATGTACAACAGTAAAGAAAAGACTCAGGGATGCAGGCCTTATGGGAAGAATTGCAAAGAAAAAGCCAATTTTGAAACAGAAAAAAGAGAAAAGATTAGAGTGGGCAAAGAAACACAAACATTGGACAACAGATAATTGGAAAAGAGTGTTATGGATCTTAACCCCATTGAGCTTTTGTGGGATCAGCTAGACTGTAAGGTGCATGAGAAGTGTCGGACAAGACAGCCACATAATGGTAAGTGTAACAGGAAGTGTGGGGTGAAATGTCACCTGAGTATCTGGACAAACTGACAGCTAGAATGCCAAGGATCTGCAAAGCTATCATTGCTGCATGTGGAGGATTTTTTGATGATAACATTTGAAGTAGTTTAAGAAGTATTTTTTTTCAAATTGTAATCTTATTTTTTTCACGTTATTAAAATGTCCTGCCTATACATGGTAATCAGTTGAATGCCACGTTGGTAAATAAAAGTACCAATTTCTATACATAAGCACAAAATCTGTACACTATTACAAACTTCTGGCCACCAGTGTACAGTATATTTCCCTATGATATCACTGTAACCCGCTGGGGCCTTTTACCCCAAGTGTGGGGTAAAAGGCTCCCTTGCTCGTATCTTGTGATCTGAGTTATTGAAGACTAAACAAAACGTTGTGATATACAGCATTCATCATTAATTAAACAATATAACTGGGTCATCTTTTCTATTATATAAACTCATACTGAGATATTTCACCTGAGAGCAAAGGATGGTTTAAACGCATCGTCCCACATGCATGTAGAAAGACACGAAAGGAAATGTAATACATTACTGTGAATTTTCGACAGATTTAGCTACATTATACCTGTACAATCAAAGCGACATGATAATCTAACAACACAGAGATCTACTATATTTGAAACAGTTACAATCGCATATTTCCCGGAGAATTAAATGTACATAATGTCAATAAAGACAATACATGCAAGTGTTTATATTGCCAATTTATTTACCTTCACCGCGATCCGCCATTTTATGAGGCTGCGTTCACAATGTTCGCAACAGCTGCAGCCCTACGTAAAATCCTGCGCAAATTACGTACGGTCACCGGTCACAGATTAATACAACTGCTTACATGTGCTATTCACAAATATGCTTTTTTAGAGAATTGTGTAACTTGAATAAAAATCCCTGAAGCTGTCGTTATTTAAATATTTACGAAAGGTGATTGATTGATGTTGCCTTCAGGTATTACTGCATGGGTCATTCATTCTTTGGGATCTTTAAAATGTTAACAAATTTTTCGCAGTCATCCCATCGCTTTAATTAAAATAAATAAATAAAAAGAAATAAAGAAAGAAGGACGGGGAAAGAAAGGTGTCAAATTAACTTGGAATAAATATTAATGAAATGTTCTTTAAAAACTTGGCTTTCTCCAATTGTTTTAGTCATACTGCCTCATGCAACAAATTTACATTTGTAAATATTTCGGAAAACATGCTCCTCACATCCTCAAACTCTGTGTTTCAAACAGACAGATGCACTAACCAATAATGCTTTTGATGTTGGTGTTACGTAATCATAATAAGCCCAGGTGAACCAATCGCAGCAGGCGAAGATATGGCGTAAAGTTCAGAGGGTTTGTTATTTACCCTCCCCCTTGAATGTTATGAAAAAAGGGATCCCAAGACAAGGCTGATCACGTGGGCACCATTGAAATTAGTGATAGGTCAAAACCACAGAGAAGGCGTTCCGACGGCGGCGGCGTGGGTTCGCTTGAGTGACACAATTATAACAAGTTTGAGCTGGCGACTGGGGGGGGAAGTTTGAGATATTACAAAATCACAATTTGCCGTCAAACCCTGCATTGCGCGTACTGCATGCATTTTGGTGTACCGGCTAACTGCGACTCGTTTATGTCGAGGACAATGTGAAAAAGGGGTGTTTAGAGGAAATTATTTTCCTTGGAGGATTACCCATCTATTCTTTTTGCTTTTGGGTTCACGCAAAAAAAGGCGCTCGGCTTACGGTGCGAAAATTGTTTCGCTGGAGTTTTTCGTCTATGAAATCGTGCGGAGTGTCGGTGGCCGCTGTAGCTTGCGCTGCTACTGGTGGCAGTAGTAGTGGTGATGAGGAAAAGAAAATGGCGGCGGGAAAAGCGAGTGAAAACGAGGAGGACTTTCCGAAGCTTACGCCGCAAGAAAGGGATCGTTTAGCCGGCATAGACAGGTCAGACAAAGCCCCCTTGCTTGCACTGGCGACCCTCCGTTAATTTTTACAACCCGTCTTCTCGTGTTAAAGCGTTGTTAATAATTGCGGTGTAGGTAAAGTAACACGGAACCGCCTGTGTTGTCTTCTATTTGCAGCACACTGTTTGGATTTCAGAGGCTTCATGAAGATGGCGCCAGAACGAAGGCCTTGTTGCTAAAGGTAAGAGTGCATGGCACTGGTAGGGTTCTATAGACAGATATTCCATCAATATTCCATGTTTAATGCAATTTCGGCCACACCGAGCCCACACAATGTACACTTTACATGAAAGCAACCAGTTCAACCAGCAACCAATAAATGGATAGTCTGTTAATCACATACTAGGCGAAATTGCAATACAACAGCAGTCAATTACAAAATTGTCAATTTCCAATTGCTCTGTGCTTACCCAGTAATACAATATGCGTGCCACTCTAAAGGGAATAAATTGCAGTACAATATCAGCCAGGCACAATAAACACTATTGCACCAAATACAGTTGTATACAGAGACGTTTGCTACACAATGCTCGTCAGTGATGGGGTGTGTTTAGTTACTTCCTGCTATAGTTATTTTAAATATGAGACTTTTTCGAAAGTGGCCAGACAGTCTAGATTGCGTGCTAGATTTGTTGACTTCTTGTGCGTCAGGCTTTCTTTATTTTGTGCTGCTTTTGTTTTTTATCACTCAGTCTGAGGACGAGACCCATCATAACGTGTTCTCAGTCCAGATTATTGCGTTAAAATATGATACTTTGTCACTTGCACCTATTTTCGCCCATTATAGACCCAATTGTCAGCGTGGCTCTTTAAATAAATGTTGGGGATGTCATGGTAATGGAGGTGTTTTTATTATTATTTCGAATTCATTTGAGTATGCCATTTGCAGTGCATATCCTGTTAAAGTAGCCGAATTGTCTTTATATTGAGCTAGATGGTGGATATGTCGTTAGGTTGATGACTACCCATCTATGTGTGTTTAGCTATCCGAGCTGGTCATGCCAGACAAGGCCAAAGTTGTGAATTAACGAATTTATTTTCCAACTTTAGACCACTCTATCTGCTCCTTTAGTGTTAAATGACCTATTAATCTCTGATACCTGAGATTTAACCGGTGACATCATGACTACATATTAGATGGTTAGCATGATGCTAATCAAGTGTAAACGCATGAGAGGAGAGTCATATGAAATCTGCTGGGCTGTTTTTAGTCTTACCCCAACACTCAGGCTTTGAAATGAAGTGTTAATCGTTGACCTGTGCATTAATAATTTTTGTGGTAGGATTAGCAATTAATTTATGTAATTGTGTGGATTTGAGTACTTAAAGGGCACCCATTATGCCCCTTTTCACAAGATGTAATTTCAATCTTTGGTGTCCCCAGAATGTGTCTGTGAAGTTTCGGCTCAAAATACCCAACAGATAATTTATTATACCATGTTGAAAATGCCCATTTTTGGGTGGGAATAAAAATGAGCTGTTTTTGTGTGTGTGTGTGTCTTTAAATGCAAATGAGCTGGTGCTCCCTGTCCTGTATTCAGAATAGGGTGGAATTTTGACATCTCTGCTTCAGATAACTAGACAACATAAGCAATATGACTGACAGTGAAAATAGTGGTTTTCAGCCCTATGTTTGAACCGGAGTCAGACACTGATGAGGTAGAGACTCTGTCAGAAGTAACAACTTTGAAAATGAACCAGGTTATTTGATAAATGTATTTATTTGTTGTAGAGTTTTTTCAGCAGTTTTGCAACAATGGACAAGCAACACACAAACATGTTGAACACGTTGCGTAATGTTCATTTATTAATTGGTGTACAGGTGCAGCAGTGTCCGTCAACAGTCGTGGGTAGGGCCTGTACAAAGTGATGTCACTTTGTACAGAATCTGCAAAAGGCTTGTTCTGAGAGTGGATTTTTATCATCATAGGGTGGTTGTGTACACGCACTGCCAACACACATTAATGTTCAAGCACCATGTAAAAGTGAATTTTGCATAATAGGTCACTTTTAAGAATTACAATTTATGGGGGTTTGTCATGTTGCCATGCAAGATGACTTGAGGTGCTTTGCTAGGTTGCATGGATTTGCGGGAATTACATCAGTGCTTGTCACGTGATTTGTTGTAAAGGCTGATGCATCCATCTCAAGGTATCGTTTACTTAGCTACATTTGTATAGAGTGGGCAGACCAGAATCGGATAGGCCTAAACCTGACCAGATGGCATTGAATGCCATATTGTTGCCCAAGATAGTGGCTTAGTGCAGTGGTAAAAGTGAGTTGCATTTTAATAAACTGAAAATCAAAACCATGCAATCTCCTTTAAGGATGGAACAACAACAGTACGATAGTAGGTGGTTAGTTGTTATAAACTTTCAAGCATTGTCCTGCAGTGTGACATGCCATACTTCAAAAAGTCAATGAAACTGCATTTGGAACCCAATGTACTTCCCTAATGTGCCATATTTTATAGTGAAAACCAGGGACTTTACCCATGGGGAATTGATTGGATTGTGACTTTCATGTTGAGCATAGAACTACTGTTCTATGAAGTTATTGATTGAGAAATTACATGGTATAATTGTACTTTTCAGAGTAACCGAGTTACTCGCACGTATGAGATGGTGTTTTTACTTGTTATTGGTGATTATTAGAGATGTCTTGATTGATTGGCCGCCATGCCTAGATTTAGGGCCAATCTTTTTTCAGCATGCAGGCAATCACACATACACCGCTCCAAATGAATGAGTGCTTTCTCATCCCTTGAAGCATGACAGAATGGCCTATGGTTGATGGCAATTCTAAGCATTCTTGAATTTCAACTTTCAGACATGATGTAGTGGAGATGAATATGCTGGTTTGTTTTAAAAAATTTGTAAGAATTGCATGTGTAAGAATATTAATTTGCCCATTTTGTAGAGTTTTTGCGGTAGTTATTCGGACTCATTGCACAATGAACAGGAAGAGGATATAGAGGATGCTAACAGGTTTCAAAACAAATGAAACAACAAATAAACATGCTAATACATGACATGAGTTGTGACAATCAGACTTTGTGTTGAGTGATAGATAGCCTACTGTTTGAGCAATCATGAGCGCTTTTAGCTTTACTCTCTTTAACATGAGCTCTCTCTGGGTCAAAGACATGCACTCTTCAGGTGCTCTCAATATCAGTCACTCATCCCAGTTTATTTCAGAATAATGTTGGTCACATTACCACTAATAATAAATATAACTGTTTAATCTTCAATAGTCGACACCGCGTCTTCATGCATTTGCTTAATAATTAGTGATTTGTGTTACAGCGAAACTCAAAGACAGTAAACAGACCATAGATATTAATGGTTTCTCATGAGCAGTTTTAGAGCTTGTTATGAATATGTTTCTTATTTTTGAATGCATCTCTGTGGTGTGTGATGCTTTCATGATTTTTACTGGTTATCAGTATGTCAAAATGGTATTTTGATATTGACAACAGAACTATTAATAACTGTTTCATTATTGTTGAACTTGGGCCTGTTCAAGTGTAACTGTTTACGCCACTTAAGTGGAATTGCGAAATTTTGAAATAGGTTTTTATAGAATAAATGTTTTGTTGTGACTATTCAAGTCAAGCTGTTTACACCATTTGTAAGTGTATGTAAGATATCTATTCGTCCATACAGAACTCTGTGGATTTGTGATATATTTTTGTACCTTTATATTAAAGTTATTAGTTATTTTTGTACCTGAATATTAAAGTTATTAGTTATTTTTGTAAAAATACAAAAAAAAAGTTCTGCAGTTCTAATATCTAAGCAAATACAAGGATCGGATCTGGACTCGGAATCTGCAGATATTTAATATTTAAATGTCGGCTCGGGATCCAGGGCTAAAAATGCTGATCGGGACATCCCTAGTGATTATGGCATTTAGTGGTAGCTAGCTAGCAAACGTAACCTTTTCACTTCCATTGTGAATAAAATCCTGTTGCCCTTTTTGCACTCAACTAAACGGGCTAGCCAGCAAGCTAGATGAAGAAGAGCGTCAACTCCAATGTTGTTGATTCTCATCTCTTATCACATGTTAGTACATACGATTCTGTTATGAGCTGTTTATTTCATAATTTTAATATTTTCAAAAATTTCAGTTCAAAAGTAATGAATGCTTCTAGGAGGTCCCTCCACTTTACATTTGAATAAAATAATGTTGATATGTTGTTCTAGTATTTTTCAAAAGATAGTATTGAAATGTTCTGTTTTGCAGTATTTCATGAAACAAGTTTATAGTAGGGCTGCACGATATTGGAAAAAACTGACTATGAAAAAATACAGGATGACTTTGAGAATTCTAGAACGATTGGGTGATTTTGTAGGGAACTGCATCTTCATGAAAATTTTAAAAAAAATTAACTGAAAATGACTTTTTACTTATTTTGGGAAGTTTATTTTATTATAATAATACTGTTTAATTCTCCATGGTTCCTTTGTATTCATGTAATACTCTTCTATCAATTCAGGCTAAAATCAATGATCTAAACTTATGATATTAATAATGCATGTTGCTTTCCCTAAAATAAAGGGGATCATTTGTGAATGAAGAATTCTTGAAGGGATCTAGGAGATTACTGGAGGCTTCATCTCTGTACTCCAACCAGGATAAACAGAGCATTACAGTGAGGAAGTTTCCTTATCACAATATGGGATTAATGTGAGTGACAAAATGCATAATTAAAATTATTACAATACAAATTAAATTACAAACCTCTCTTTTTTTTTTTAAATAGAAAAGTAAACAAATAACATCTTTTAATTTAAACCATTAGAAAAATAAAAAAGTGCAGCTATACACAACCATGAGTGGTTTACAGAAATACAACATAAAATATATTAAACTTAAAAAGAAAAAAGATAGTTAGATGGTATTACATACCGCTTGTCAACCCTCTTTGGTAACCATGTTAATTTGTACCATATCTTTTTCGAGGTGAAATGTTACTGAATATGTGAAAAAAATTAATAATAAACTCTGTGAATTCAAGAACCCGTACATTACGTAATATCAGAGAGACATAATGCTATTTTTCATTTTGAAAAAACAAAAAAATCAAGACCTATGTTTACCTTACTACATCGCACGTTCTGCAATGAGACTATTGCGGATGGGCACATCGCGATGTCGGAGCTGAAACGATATATCGTGCAGCCCTAGTTTATAGGCATTTAAAGGAAATTGTTTGTTGGAGTTTGTGTTAGTGTAAATTTGGACACAATTTTTTATTTTTACTGAAAATGAAAGCGTAGAGGAGGGAGAGCCTTTTCGGTTGTGGGTCCTATTTTATGGAATAGTTTGCCTATCAGTATCAGATTTTCACCTTCATTATATTTTGTTAAATCTTCTCTTAAATCTCATCTATTTTCACTGGCTTTTAATAGCATGTAATGTCCTGGTCTTAAATTATTGTGCATAGGCCTTTCTTTGTAAACAATCACTAATCACCCAAAATGTCATACGCTTTATCCCAATGCCTGTTTTAGCATTTTAGCAACACCAGGAGAGAGGTACTCTTTAAAATGCCTAGATGTTTTACTCAGTACTCTTTTCAATATATGTTTTGGTTCATTGGAGTACAGTGTTCTGAACTGCAGAGTTTTAATAGGGAAGAACCAGTATATTTATTCTTATTCTGTGACCATCAATTTAGTTCAACTTGTGACCTTGTTGGTGTTTCATAGTTTCTCTAACAGCAGAGTGTAATGATGGGGGACAAGCAAATAAGACCACTGACTGAATATTGTTTGCTAAATTAGTACCTTTAAAGGCTTCTCCTTTACTTCCATGTTGGTTTGTCCCTTTAACATTGTACCAAGCCAGTTGACCCTTCGCTAAGCCCCCCTTGGTTACTATCACTAAGACCTGAATCAATACATTAATTTATGTTACGATGCTAGCTTTAATTTACCTTTTGAGGAAATGTAGGTATCCTTGCTGATGTTATACAGTTGAAGTATTGAAGTTTACATACACCGTAGCCAAATACATTTAAACTCTGTTTTTCACAATTCCTCACAATTTAATCGTAGAAAACATTCCCTGGCTTAGGTCAGTTAGGATTACTACTATACTTTAAGAATGTGAAATGTCAGAATAATAGTAGAGAGAATTATTTATTTCAGCTTTTATTTCTTTCATCACATTCCCAGTGGGTCAGACGTTTACATGCATGTTGTTAGTATTTGGTAGCATTGCCTTTAAATTGTATAACTTGGGTCAAATGTTTTGGGTAGTCTTCAAGCTTCTCACAATAAATTGCTTGAATTTCGGCCCATTCCTCCAGACAGAACTGGTGTAACTGAGTCAGGTTTGTTGGCTCCTTGATCACACATGCTTTTTCAGTTCTGCCCACAAATTTTCTATCAGATTGAGACCAGGGCTTTGTAATGGCCTCTCTAATACTAGGTCACTATGAAATCAGTATGATTATATGAACACTCCTCACTGAGCTCTGGAGATGGGCTCTTCAGAGTCCACAGAGTACCATAGGCCTCAACATATCTCTCCATCGCAGGTGCCTGTCTGGGATCAAACACTGATCATCTTGTAGATCTCTCTGTCAGGATGGACATTCCAGTGCTCTGAAAATTCTTCAAATGGAATATGAAATCCATCATGAAAGTGATCAAGTACATCCCTCTTCTGTTGCATGGTCATTTGGTTCAGCAGCTCATCAGTTTTGGCTCCAAAGCCATGGGTTTTGGCTGTTCCATTAACTAAGTAGGAACCAATATCCTCCATGATGTTATAAGCAGAGACTGCTGTGGAAGAGTGGGTGCCCTCAAGCACCCTCAGAGCTGTAACTAGTTTGCCACAACCCTCAGAGATGAAGGTCAGCTTCATCTGCAGGTCTTTTAGCTTGCCATCTGTATCAAGCAGTTCAAGGATGTTTCTAACTGCCTGCGCAGAGGAATTCTCAGCCATATAAATCTCCTTGTAGAGATGGACATGGTCAGCATGGTACTGAACTGATTCAAACCAGGTATTCCATCTTGTTTTTCCTGGCTCAGGAGGTACCTTGGGTTTTACTGCCTTCATTGTCAAAAAGCAGAGACATCTCCTCTTTCTTGCAGGTGTTTTAAAGAAAGCAGATTTCACCCACATCACTAAAGATGTGACCTTGCTGAAGTATTTGTAGTGTTGCCAGGTCTCTCCCAGCAAATTGATGACACAAGCAGGTTGCATGCACACTGTTAGGCATTATGCCCTTCAATACATCTTTGTAGGCTTTAAGACAATATGATGCATTGTCAGTTACCACTGCCAGAATGTCATTTAAGTTCACCTGACTGGTGTGGAGAGACTGCAGCACTGAGAAACTGATGAAAAGTTGCTCTCCATGAAGATCACATCGGTTGGAAAGTATTTGCCTTCAGTAAAAGTTTAATGAAATAGAAAATATATAGGAAAATTACTTATATAATACTTCTTCCAAAACTGATGAGCTGCTGAACCAAATGACCATGCAACAGAAAAGGGATGTACTTGATCACTTTCATGATGGATTTTCAAAGCACTGGAAATGTATGTTAATGTTAGAAATGTACATGAATTACGAGCAGCAGTGAGCTAAATCAAAGTTATAGAATACCTTGCCATTGTTAAACCTACAGTCGAGTTACTACAATAAAAACCAATGCTAATTTAATAAACACCCGCCTATTGCAATGTTGAGGACACTGCGATCTCTGTTGTCTGAGGTTTCATCAACAACAACAAAGATTTTCTTTCCACTGATCTCTTGCAGCAATTTTTGCATGTGTTGGTCAAAGATGTGTGGCAGGTGAATCTGTCTCAGGCTACTTTCATTTTCTGGGAGCGCATCTCCCTGTTTGCAGTGCTTCACAAGAAAGAGACATCTTCTTTTTCTCAAGTGTTATGTCTGTCTCAGTACACATTGCAACAAAATCCTCTAAAAACTCACGTCTAGCATCTATTGATGATGAGGAAGCTTCGATTGTAACCTTGAAGGCTGAGCTACCTGTAGTTGATTTCGCCTTGTTCTTGTGATGGACTCTCGATATTAGATGGTCATTACATATATCTTTACAAGTCCAGTCAATAGTGTGTTGGCAAAACTTACAGAAAAGCTGTTGGCCAGACTCCTAGTAGTCATTGGGATATTGTTCCGCCCAGTACTTAATTTTGTAGATGCGATTGTCTTACCAGAGGCAAGTCGTTTAGACTTTCTCATCAATAATGGCAATTCATGTGTGAACGTGAATATTCGAGACATGGTTACTAGCCAACATTTGACTCATTTGGCCACATTTTAGCAGGATTCAAAAGTCTCTGACTGGTTAAGTTTGAGAGTATTTTACACTATCATGAGTTATGTGAATTGCATAGGTTTGGAATACCAACACAGAAAAATATGCAAATTCCACGAGATTCCGTGTTTAAGTAAATTCAGTTTTTATGTATAGATTCTGCGATTATTTGCCATGTTTTCCGCAACGTGGAAACCATAGGGCCCTAAAATATCTTGACGTTGTTGTCCTTAAGCCATTTTGCCACAACTTTGGTATGTTTTGGGTCATTGTCCATTTGAAAGACTAATTTGCGACCAAGCTTTAAACTCATGGCTGATGTCTTGATGTTACTTCAATATAGCCACATCAATTTCCTTTCTCATGCTGCCATCTATTTTGTGAAGTGCACCAGTCCCCCCTGCAGCAAAGCACCCCCACAACATGATGCTGCCACCCCCATGCTTCACGGTTGGGGTGGTGTTCTTCAGCTTGCAAGCTTCAACCTTTTTCCTCCAAACATAACAATGGTTATTATGGCCAAACAGTTAGATATTTGTTTCATTAGACCAGAGGACATTTCTCCAAAAAGTAAGATCTTTGTCCCCATGTGCACTTGCAAACTGTAGTCTGGCTTTTTTATGGCGGTTTTGCAACAGTGGATTCTTCCTTGCTCATCAGCCTTTCAGGTTATGTTGATATAGGACTCGTTTTACTGCGTATATAGATACTTGTCTACCTGTTTCCTCCAGCATCTTCACAAGGTCCTTTTCTGATGTTCTGGGATTGATTTGCACCAAACTACGTTCATCTCTAGGAGAAAGAATGCATCTCCTTCCTGAGCTGTATGATGGCTGTGTGGTCCCATGGTGTTTATACTTGCATACAATTGTTTGTAAAGATGAACGTGGTACCTTCAGGCATTTGGAAATTGCTCCCCAAGGATGAACCAGACTTGTGGAGGTCCAAAAAAAAGCAATTCTGAGGCAGATTTTCCTATGATGTCATTTTAACTAGAGTAATGTTGATAAATAATGTTATCAAATGGAAACTTTTTGTAAAGTGTTACCGTAATTTAACTGTGTGAGGCATAAACATCAGCCACAACATTAAACCACCTGCCTAAATATTGTGTAGGGTCGCCAGGTGCCAGACGGGCTGGTTTGAGTATTTCTGTAACTGCTGATCTCCTGGGATTTTCACACACAACTGTCTCTAGAATTTACTCACAACGGTGCCAAAAACCAAAAAACATCCACAGGGTTTTTTCTGGCTCAAAATTAGGCAGAGGTGGTACCATACTGATCAAAAAAGTGACGTTAAAAACGCGTAAATATTGGCTTTGCGTTAATACACGACTAATGACCTGGCAACTGAATACTAGTGTTAATTTTGTCATCTGTTTTTTAATTTATTCTTATTCTTAAACCTGTGTCAAATGTTTAGTTTTTATCATATTTAGTCAACCTTATCTTGTTTTTATTTAAAATTTTAGCCATAAGAGTATTATTGATAAGCATTTGTCAATCTTGTCTATCCCAGAAAATTAATAAAAATAACGTCCGTCCGTCCGTCCGATATGACTGTGCGATTTATTAAATTGTAAAGGCGTGCGATTTAATTAAACAAATATTCGGCTCTCTTGAAATTTTATTTGCATTGCTCTGTCCAGTCTATATTAAGTTAGAGCATTGTTAGTGTTTTCAGAGTGGTTCTGTGCTCCACAGCTCCCTCTCATGCTTAGAGTAATATATATATATATATATATATATATATATATATATATATATATATATATATATATATATATATATATAATTTATTAGGGGTGTCCATGGTTAACCGATTAACCGTTAAAAATTGTGTAACCGAGTGAAACATTTTGCTCGGTTAAGTGGCATCAATGGCGTGCATTGAATTTAGTTGTAATACATTTTTGCACCACCAGAGACTGAATAAACGAGGAGACACTGATTAGCAAGACAACTCAGTGAATGTGCTTTCCATTAAATGAATCACACACACAGTAAACAAATCCTTAACAAAAAAACGGGGCTATTCTGGTGGGTGCGGTGACGCGCTCATGTAAGGGTGGCGGCGTGGCGCTGCCAATAAAGCTCATAAAATCTGTCACAAAGAACCGGCAAAAGTAATGATTATGAATATGTAAAATATAGCAAGGAGATATTTTAATTATTTATTAATAAACAAGTCTTTTCTTTGTCCGTGTCATTTGCAAAGATGAAGTTGACGATGCTGACTCGCGGTCTTCGCAGTAACGCACCAGAGAGAAATGCACATTTCTTACGGATTACATAAGCAGAGAGCAGTCTGTGTCTGTTTTCTTTAGTTTTGAACTATTTGTGAGGCAAGGCTACCTTATACACTGAGTTTCGGTTCATTTATGAGACGAGCTCCAGTTCAAGCGCCGGCGCCTCCGCGATTATATCGTCTGCTATATTTAATTCTTATTTATTAAATCCAGGCAATTGGTTGATGAAACATTGATTAAAATTAAGACACAATTAATACAAAACGAAATTCACTTTCAAGAAAGGTTTTGTGCTTTCTGTTTGATGTCCCTGTGGAAGTTTTAAAGCATCTTTCAGTGCCGCTTTCAGAGCGCTCACGTCCGTAACATTGTGTTTTCCTCGTATGCGAACTGAAATGAATATCAGTTCATGGATTGTGTGTGTAGGCTATAAGAGAGAAAGAGAAAATGCCAGTATTTCATTGAGACTTGAGATTAAATAAACGGCTTAAGTATTGTAGATCTTGTAGTATTAATTTTCACATGCAGTTTCACATTGTCGGTTAAAAACAAGAAAGTGGCTGGTAAAAACATTGAGTGGCTGGTAGATTTTGAAATCCACAGTGGCCGGTGGACAAAAAAGTTAATTTCCATCCCTGGCGCACACTATGGTTAACCGAGTATTAACCGTTAACGGCCTCGGTTAACGGTTAATGAAAAACTTGATAACGTGCAGCCCTTTTATATATATATATATATATATATATATATATACATACACACACACACACACACACACATACTGTATATATATATATATATATATATATATCTCAGGGTTTCCGTTGTCCGGTAATTACCGGACATTGGCCGGAAAAAAAATGAAATGTCCGACTAAATTAAATCTCTCCGGTCAAATTGTCCGATTAAAATTGCCTAATAATCCCGCCCCCCTAACACAATCTGAATTTGAGAATAAGCCTAAAACAGTAGTTCTCAAAGTGTGGTACGCAGACTTCCTCTAGTGGTACTCAGAGGAATCACTGAATTTCGATCTCACCGGTGTGAGTAGAACGGTGAGCGCGTGACTTGACCAACTAATAAATTAAAACTGTGCTTTCGCGCGTTGGCTGGCGCTGAGCCAGAGACGTACGCGCTCAGCGGAGTCATATCATTCACAACTATTCAGTGTTTTCATCCACATGATGTTTATTTTAGGTTTCAGACATTTAAATTCACATAAGTACTAAAAAACACAATATATTTAGAGTTTGTAAAATACACACTGATGTCTATGGAAGCGGCAATAATATTCCTATCCATTATAACCAGGTGGCGCCCATCGCGCATAGAGCTCAACTAACGTGATAATTATAATGCCGATGTTTATAAAGGTAATGCTATAGTATAGCGAACAAATTTGTGAATATTTTGAATAAAAGAGGAAATAAAAGAAGATCATCAGGCATTCAGTGGCTGTGGTCACGTGACAAGCAATGACGCGTCACCATGGAAACAATAAAGTGACGCGTTCTATAACGGTTGCCTTGAAAAACGCACACTCGAGGGCAGGGAATTTTGTGAAAGGGTTAAATATAAATGAATGTTAGGTGGATGATAAAATTATGAAAAGTTCAAAACTGCTATCGTGGCTTCAATCTGGCAAGAGAAGTTCGGATCAGGAGGAGAATGTTTCAAGTACAAGAACTGAAGAGGACGAGAGTGAACCGAGCACAGGTGCAGACAACAGTGGCAACTTTGATATCGCCGGTGAAGTCCCCAGAGCATCTGCTAGCAGCAGCAAACGCTACAAAATAGTGAGAAATTATGACCCAAACTATATCAAATTTGGATTTATTTGGAGCGGGAGAGAGGAAGAGCCCAGGCCGCAGTGTGCGGTATGTGGCAAAGTTCATGAAACTAACCATCGCATCTCAAACGGCATCTTGTAACACACGGCGCTGAAGGACAAGCCAGTGGATTTTTTTTTTTTTTTTTTGCGAAAACGTGACGAACTGAAGCAATACATTTTCATTTAATCTTCAAGTACAGTTTTTATTTCACTTTTAGGTGCAATACATTTTAGTTTAATCATTATTTAATTTGTATTTTATTTACCTCTGTCAGCAGCACAGTGCAGTGTTGATGTTGATTGGTTTGTTAAACAATGAATGTGAAACGCCAATCGGACGTTCATGTTTTTTTTCCGTCTATTTGAAAGTTAGGCTAATACACATGTTGCATTCTATACGGCCTGATTATGTCATTTTTTTAAAGTTACATAGCCTGCCTCCAGTTTTCCTCAACTTGACTAATTAAGAGGCGATATTTGACCGGCATATCATCAAAATGTCCGTAAAACGAAACCTCTGCCGGTCACTTTGATATATATATGTGTGTGTAAAAAATACATACATAAAATACATACATTTTTTTGTTGTCATTTTAGTGTTATTTTTCACATAAGATTGATCTTATCATGATGATCTCATGATCATGATGTTGTGAGCTGCAGACAGCAGGGGTGAGAGACTGGCGTCTCTGTCTATGTATCAGCCGGTATCATTGGGTCTCTTCTGCGACTGGTTGAAGCAGCTCTGACCACACAGAGAATGACAGTTTTGGAATTTGTGTTTTTTTTTTCATGGCACGCTCCTGTATTATATGAACTTTAAGGATGAAATAAAGTTTTATCGCCAAGCTGTGATCTGTATTTCTATCAGACACTTGAGCTGCAGCACTCCTCTCATCTCGCGTGTCATAATTATAGTTTTATATGATCTCATGTTATGCTAAATGACATGAAACAACTATTCGACAATGGAATTATTTTATTATTATTGCCCAGTTTTGTAGGCAGCTGGAGGCGGCACGAAGTTTGATGGAGGCAGCCGCCTATTAACTCAATGCAGGAAAAACCCTGATCCAGTGAGGGGCAGTTCTACATTTACATTTATGCATTTGGCAGACGCTTTTATCCAAAGCGACTTACAGTGCACTTATTACAGGGACAATCTCCCTGGAGCAACCTGGAGTTAAGTGCCTTGCTCAAGGACACAATGGTGGTGGCGGTGGGGATCGAACCAGTGACCTTCTCATTAACAGTTATGTGCTTTAGCCCACTACGCCACCACCACTCCTGTTCTATGGACGGAAATGCCTTTGTTGATGCGAGAGAGAGAATGGCCAGTCTGATTCAAACCGACAAAGTCTACGGTAACTCCGATAACCGCTCTGTACAATTGTGGTGAGAAGAATAGCATCTCAGAATTCTATTTTGAGATCTTAGTTGCATGGCACAATATAACTTGTATAATAATTGCACAATTGTGGCAAACTGCACTTTTATATTTTTTATTTTCTCCCCAATTTGGAATGCCCAATGTACTAAATCCTCTTGGTGGCGTAGTGACTCAATCCGGGTGGTGGAGGACTAATCTCAATTGCCTCCACATCTGAGACGGTCAATCCGCGCATCTTATTACGTGGTTTGTTGAATGCGTTACCGTGGATATTTAACACGTGTGGAGGCCCGAGAACCACACATTATAGTGATGAGGAAGAGGTTACCCCATATGGCTCTATCCTCCCTAGCAACTGGGCCAATTTGGTTGTTTTTAGGAGACCTGGCTGGAGTCACTCAGCATGCCCTGGAATCAAACTCGTGGCTCCTGGGGTGGTAGTCAACATCAATACTCGCTGAGCTACCCAGGCCCCCCGCAAAAGGGCACTTTTAAAATAATCTGTATTTTAAGGCGTGGCTTAGCAAAGGGACAGTTAAAAAGAATCATAAATACTGTATTAGTAACTCAGTTGTCTTAGATGTTTTAAGTTAAATAGCAAATTTTTAATTAAATATTAAAGCTGCACTACGTAATTTTGTGCTCTCAAGCGAACATCTGTGGTCAACTTAAAATTGCAAGCAATTTGCGGAAGAATGCATTACATCAGTCATGCTCTAGCACTGCTCTTCTGGCAGATTGAGCTTAACTGGACATCGCCTGTGTGTGATCATGACTGGAGCCGGAGTAATAATTTGCTTTTTTTATTTTATGTTATACGATTAAACATTTTAAATGGAATATTACTTTGAAGATAAACAACACACTTATTCACACATTTGAATAAATTTTACACTTAAAGCGCTTTTTTGATGTTACTCTAAGTACTTTTAAATGGAGAACAGGAGACTCCTCAGCCACCATCAGTATATCCTAATATGATTAATCAAGTGTTTCATCTACTATTCATGTTTAAATTGTACTGCAATTTTCAATTTATTAGGTTAAACTCGTGATATGGCTGATATTAGTTCAATAGAAGATTATTATTTTTAGATTATCCAGCCTCAGTTACTACAATAGAATGTCTATGCTATGCACACAATAACACAGTAATCTATAAACATAAAATGATGATTCAATAATGATGCGGATAAATTATACTTTTATAAACGTTAAAATAATAAGCTTAAATATAGCTGCAAGCAGCAATGATTGGCCCAATCACCATTGGTCAATTTCCATCTGGTGGCTTTCGGAAAACAATGCAAGTTCGACAAAAATGTAACATTTATTCTAAATAATTTTGAAGGAATTTTGGAAAATTTTAAGAAGACTATTTTAAAGTCTGTTGTAAGAGCCACTTTTCCTGCTGCCAGGTGATGGTGCTATGACTGTGACCCAAAATATTCACATCCATGTGATTAGCCCCAAAGACTAAACATGCATGTCAATTTTTGTCTAAATCTCACATTGCACACAGAGATGTGACCCTTCCTGTTTCCTATTTTTTTTGCCATTAATTTAACGCCTCGCCATGGCAACACCGTTTGCTGTATCAATCTTTTGACACTTTAGCATTTTCAGTGTCTTGGCATAATGTTGTCTAAATGTGGTGACAGTGGTTCTCAACCGTTTTGACTCAAAGGCCCCCTATTGTCGGAGAAAAGATTCAAAGGCTCCCGCATAGGCTATTAGATTAGTTACAAGATATATCTGTTATGAGATATTTCCTTAACTTGTGATTCCAGAAATGTGTAGAACTGTATATTCTTCATAATAGCAAGCTGTTGAAGTGAGTTATCGCATTTTTAGTTAGTTGAATTATAATAATTATATAAACATTTAAATAATTGTAAGAGATCTTGAGGCCCCCCTGGAAGTGTGCTGAGGCCCCCTAGTGGGTAACACCCACCTGGTTGAGAACCACTGCCCTAGGAGTATTTAAGTTCAGAGACTGCAATATTTAAAAAATCCAAAGTGGCCGACTTCTTGTTTGGTGGACCTAATGACTAATTATGGTTGTCCGGCTTGATGAGCACTATATATGTACAAAATCTGGTGATTATAGTTGAAAATGGGTGTGCTACAAACATGCCTATTTTCAAGGGACCGAGCCCCCCCCCCTACTCTGATGTGTGTGTGTAAAATGTCATGAAATTAAGCATGCCAAGTGCCTCAAAAACACCCAAATATAGGAAGAAAGGAATAATAACAATTAATGCATTGCCATGGCAACAATATTTAAAATATTAAATATTCCTTTAGAATAATGTCTAGACACTGCTGATGTAAAATTAAGAATTTTTTAGCAATTCATTTTAACACGAGAGGTATTTCAAAGTCTGTTAAAAGTGCCACACTTCCACCAGTTGGTGGCACTACGACCGTGAGCTACAGTAGCCACGTCAACGTGATCAGCCCGCAAGGCCAAACATAGGGCTCAATTTTTATGTAAATCACACAATGCACGCAGAAGATAGGAGACACAATCTTTTACATTTTTTATTATTATTTTATTTATGTTAATTTAGCGCGTCACCATGGCAAAAAAATCAGTTCTCAATTTAGCATCTTCAACGTCTTGGCATGATGTCACCCACTTTTGGTATCTGTAACATTAATCCCCTAGGTGGAGTATTTCAAATTCCAGAGCAACAATTCTCTGATTGTTTGGATTTCAAACAATCCAAAATTGACGACTTTCTGTTTTGCGAAGCTTATGACTGTCAGTACGAAAGATGTCCGGCTTGATGATCTATATACACTCACCTAAAGGATTATTAGGAACACCTGTTCAATTTCTCATTAATGCAATTATCTAATCAACCAATCACATGGCAGTTGCTTCAATGCATTTAGGGGTGTGGTCCTGGTCAAGACAATCTCCTGAACTCCAAACTGAATGTCAGAATGGGAAAGAAAGGTGATTTAAGCAATTTTGAGCGTGGCATGGTTGTTGGTGCCAGACGGGCCAGTCTGAGTATTTCACAATCTGCTCAGTTACTGGGATTTTCACGCACAACCATTTCTAGGGTTTACAAAGAATGGTGTGAAAAGGGAAAAACATCCAGTATGCGGCAGTCCTGTGGGCGAAAATGCCTTGTTGATGCTAGAGGTCAGAGGAGAATGGGCCGACTGATTCAAGCTGATAGAAGAGCAACTTTGACTGAAATAACCACTTGTTACAACCGAGGTATGCAGCAAAGCATTTATGAAGCCACAACACACACAACCTTGAGGCGGATGGCTACAACAGCAGAAGACCCCACCGGGTACCACTCATCTCCACTACAAATAGGAAAAAGAGGCTACAATTTGCAAGAGCTCACCAAAATTGGACAGTTGAAGACTGGAAAAATGTTGCCTAGTCTGATGAGTCTCGATTTCTGTTGAGACATTCAGATGGTAGAGTCAGAATTTGGCGTAAACAGAATGAGAACATGGATCCATCATGCCTTGTTACCACTGTGCAGGCTGGTGGTGGTGGTGTAATGGTGTGGGGGATGTTTTCTTGGCACACTTTAGGCCCCTTAGTGCCAATTGGGCATCGTTTAAATGCCACGGCCTACCTGAGCATTGTTTCTGACCATGTCCATCCCTTTATGGCCACCATGTACCCATCCTCTGATGGCTACTTCCAGCAGGATAATGCACCATGTCATAAAGCTGGAATCATTTCAAATATGTTTTTTGAACATGACAATGAGTTCACTGTACTAAAATGGCCCCCACAGTCACCAGATCTCAACCCAATAGAGCATCTTTGGGATGTGGTGGAACGGGAGCTTCGTGCCCTGGATGTGCATCCCACAAATCTCCATCAACTGCAAGATGCTATCCTATCAATATGGGCCAACATTTCTAAAGAATGCTCTCAGCACCTTGTTGAATCAATGCCACAAAGAATTAAGGCAGTTCTGAAGGCGAAAGGGGGTCAAACACAGTATTAGTATGGTGTTCCTAATAATCCTTTAGGTGAGTGTATGTACAAAGTTTGGTGACTTTAATTTACAAGGGATGTGCTACAGAACCCCCTCTTCATGCCCATGTATGAACTCAAGCCCTAATGGCAAACGAGTGTGCAAAATTTAATGAGTTTGAGCATGTTAAGTGGTCCAAAAGCCACCGAATCCTTGAAAAAAAACTATTATAATCCTCAAAAGAACACTAGGGTCTCAGCACTTCAGTGCTTGGACCCTAAATTTGCAATATAACAATTACAAGAAGTCAATTTCAGAAGTCATACATATTAAACCTGTCAGAGTAACTTCACCGGATACATCGCGATCGGTTAACACATGAGTAATGTTTGAATCATAAAATTATGACAAGCAATGTTAGCTTATACAAACCTACCAGAAAACATATTCAAACATGATAGCAGGTGAACAACTTCGCCAAACGGATAATAGATAAATATCCATCTATACTGCAATGATGCTGTCCAAAACTTTGCGAGTTTGACTGAATTGAGCAGAACAGCGTAGTTGGTCTCCAGCAGGAACATGAGACAGCTGGTACTTTCCTGCATATGCGGATATGACGTAATGACGCAAACATGAATGTCATAAGCCAATTAAAACCTTACAGCTCAAAATACAAATTATTTTTATAGTCTTACAGTAGTGAATCGGGGTAAGGACATTTGTTTTGAACATTGATTGTATATGTACTCGATCAATAATGGCAATTTGTTTTTTTTTTTTACCAAAAAATCTGACAGTGCAGCTTTAAAGATGTTGAAAATTGTAAACTTGTTTATTTCAAACCTGTACGGCTACTGTTACATTTCAACAGGTTAAATTACACAAACCTGAAATCACAGAATATTGCTTAAAACTAGGTTCATTTATAGCAGACCTGGACTGCATTAGATGAGGCTAGTTTAAAAGTGACAGCAGTGTATTGATCATGCATTATGTGACTAAATTAAAAATTCAGTAATGCCTATATATAAACATGTCATAATGGTGCACCACTTTTAAATCACAGTTGTGATTTATGATTACGCTTTCTAAAAGTAAATGTTTTCCCCCAATAGCAGCAAGTCTTCACAATGACAAAATATGATGTCTTATGCTTTGAGTTGACAGACTTTAATAATGAATATGTGAGATGCGGAAAAAAATAGATGCTATATTATGCAACAACCAAAAATGTCTCTCTGATGCAAACCAACACAGATCCATACCTATAAAGCATCTTACCTGTTTTACATGTGTTGCTTATACTTTAGAAGTTTGGATCTCTTGTTCGATTTTATATCAGCCTGATCTTATGGCATATCATTTTACTTAATTGTTACTCCAAAAAACAGCTTGATGCGTAAAATCAACTCGCACTGAATTGGTTATTGTCTTACACATTAGACATGTAGTACAATGCTGTATCAATTGAACTTTTATGGATCTGTCTGCATGATTGCCAATAATCTCAAATTATGTGGGCCATCATGGAAAAGAACAGTTGAATTCCTGCAAGATCATAATTTATAGGATTTTAGACAAAACATGAATGTGGCTTTCTGATTTTTCAGGTGCATATCCTGATGTTGAATGTTTCATATTCACTCTTTATAGGCTGTTCATTGCTATGACGTCTACATCTTAAATGCTAAAGGAAAAGTGGAGCCAGAGGTGTTTTGCCAATTAGGTCACTTCAACCTTTTACTGGAAGATTACCCTAAAGGTGAGTTCTGAGATTTTTAAGCAATATTCTGTCTCATAAGAAATCTGGTCATCAGTCTAAATTTCTTTATTGTTGTCTCCTCAGCATTATCTGCATACCAGAGATACTACAGTTTACAGTCAGACTACTGGAAGGTGAGGGATTCTTTATTCACTTAAACGTGCTGGCCCCTTTTACAGCTAGTATTAACAGTATAGTCTGTCAAATTTGATATGATCACTAGTAGACTGCATTAAATACAGGTGTAAACAGAGGCCAATGTGTCTTGAAAATGTATTATCTGAACACTCAAACCGTTTTGGACATGTGTGTCCCACATTGCAATTGTTGCATGAACTTAAATGCACTACTTATTCATGTAACGCATAATCATTGTGCCACACAAAGTGTTTTAAACTTTGTCCGCTAGTTAAGAATTTAAAATAAAAGAACCATTTGGAATTGGAAGAGCCAAAACATATGTGTGCACAAGACTAAACTGAGCATCTTTAGTATGCCTGCTATCAACATTTAGTGTTACTTTGACATAAAATGTATATAGTCTCACAATCAACAACCCTTAAAGAGATAGTTCACCCAAAATTAAAATTCTTACCTCATGTTGTTCAAACCCCTTTTGACTTCCATGGAACACAAAGGAGCTGTTTGGCAGAATGCTAGGGAAGGATGGCCTTGGTCACATTCACTGTCATTGTAAAGAGAATAAAAAGATGCAATGAAAGTGAATGGGTAATGAGGCTGTCAGTCTAAGATTCTACTTTACATCTCCTTTTGTTTTCCACAGAAGAAAATCACACATGTTTGCAACATCATGAGGTTAAGTAAATGGAATCTTGTGGTGAATATACTTGAAATCAAAAGATGAATTTGGGGTGCATGTTAACACCGGCTGTAAAATGACATGTTTTTTCTAGCTCATTGTGATCAGATCATTTAAAACAGATGTTAATAAATGTCTATTATTCCATTATACACGAAAGCAGTGCAGTTTGAAGGTGTAGCTGTCCATATTAAAAGCTGTTTGGGTGTGGAGCAAAGATGCTGGAGGAGTGTTAGTGATTAACTCTGACAGTTTTGGGATCCTTAAACTGTTTTTTCCCTTAAGAGTGACATTCCTGGCTGTGAAATCTCCATGGCAGACCAAACTTTTGGTGTGATGGAGTCCTTTTGACTTCAGCTATGGCTGTCATGTGTAGAATAGAGGTGGGGGAAAAACATGTTAAAGAATTACAATATTTTTCCTCACAATATTGTATTGATATTTCCTGGCCAAAATCAATATTGTTGCTTACATTTTTAAACATTACTTTTATAGTCATTGGGGGGAAATTTACTCAAATCAATCTAGTTCTTAAAAGACAGTCCATTAAATGGCACTGTTATTATGCTTTATGGCTGAGACCGAGCGGAACCCACAACACGGAAAAGTTGTCAATAGTATGGATGCGTCAAAGACTCAAATATGCTTTCCTCTTTCAGGGGGAGTCACTCAGCACGCCTTGGATTCAAACTCGTGACTCCAGGGGTGGAAGTGGCATTGCATCTTTAATGCAGTTATATTTAATGCGTTATAGCTTTATTAAAGTTCAAATAATAAGGAACCAGGTCATGTAAATAACCACAAACTCCAAAAATCAGTGCCTCCTTCTATGAGTTGGGTGAAGTGTCCTGATTTAAGGGGTGAGAGATTGAAACCACATCCGGCTGATGCACACTGTCACAGGGATGCTCGTCCCTCAAGCATGCGCACTTGCTGAAGCTAGATTATAACGTGATGGCTTACGACTTATTGTATCATAATACAGTATATGTGACACTGTGCATTTCTTATTGTGGCAAAATTTGGCAATATGCAGCTTTATTAAAAAGAAAGAGTTTTTTTGTGAATATGGATTTAAGTGAACAAAAAGTGAGAGAGGGTAATCTTCACCTCATTATACACTGCAAAAAATATGTTTTTGATTTGTTTTTGTTTTGGCTTGTTTTCCAATATACATGTCTAAATCTCCTTAAAAACAACATACATTTATTTAGCTGCTATACTGCACAGCAGAAGAATTTAAAAAAAATAAAATAAATTATTATCTGAGAATGTTGAATATAATATTAAAAATACAAATATTTAAAAATATCTAAAAATCCTTTAAAAAAAATATGCATTCACCTGAGAAGCATTTCTCCCTATTTCGTGGTAGCCGCGCAAGAGTCGGGCACTATAGAAACTGCGATGTCCTCCGCAATTTTAAACAGTGATAATCCAATGTAGAATCTGTGCCTCGAGTTCTGTAATCAAACAGTCCTTTGTGTCTCTCAGCTGCAATGAGCCTTAATCCTGAAATTGTTCATTTAAAGCTGTTTAAAACAATGTTCTAGCTTAAGTAATGTAATAAGAGCGATCACAGTGCTCTATTCTATGTAAACAATGACTAATGGATTCACTTTGTCACCAACTGGCTCATGTTACACACAAAAATGATCTTTTGCCACCACCTGTTGGCTAACATGTGTAATAAAAAAAACAACTCCTAACAGATATGCACTGCTCTTATGCCTTAGTTTAGAATGGCACAAACGCAAGTGGAGTGATACACACAGTGAAGCGTCCGAGTGCTAATCCTGTCAGACAATCAATGCTCATGGAACGTCTCATCCAATCAGATTTGAGGACCGGAACTAACTTGTATATTATATAAATATAATATTTCTGTAATGCACATGACATTGCGATCCAGTTAACCAAAGCGTTCTAAACCTTGAAGCTTTTATTTTGGCGACATCTGTTTTAAGAGTTTGAGTGCCATTGGTTGTGTGTGTGTATATTAACATATATAGCTGCCAAACATGTGGAATTATGCAAAAGTCAAATGAACCTGGAGCGCTTAAAACGGAGGTGCTCACACTTGGGGAATGAGATCTACTTTTTCATAATGATGTTGTTATAGCAAGATGTACCATGCAAAATATATTGTAAATGTAAGCAG
Organism: Moxostoma hubbsi; assembly: GCA_032164185.1. Classification (NCBI taxonomy): domain Eukaryota; kingdom Metazoa; phylum Chordata; class Actinopteri; order Cypriniformes; family Catostomidae; genus Moxostoma; species Moxostoma hubbsi. The sequence continues at coordinate 11,816,568 of JAVLUX010000011.1, read as the reverse complement.
TGTTGTCACTATACCAACTTTTCACTAGTTGGCAGTGAAAGTTGAATGACTCTTGATACCAATTTCGATACAACGAATTGTCACATTTCATTTAACATTACTACTGGTCTTCACTGTATGATTATAATAGATTAATACATTTACAACTACTAAAGTTATTCAGTCAAGAGCAGTGAGTAGTTGTATCATCTCCTCGTTTCCTATATTTGTTTATTATTATTATTATTATTATTATTATTATTATAACAACATCCTAGACAGCACCAGGTCTGTTATGAAACATTCATAGCCTATTTCAAGTCCAACATTTTGATACGAACCAGCATTTTTCTCCACGGTTTACATTCACTTGACATAACTGACTGTGTTTACATTAATACATCACCAAGACTGGCATTTGGTGGATTTTTAAAGTGTATTTAACCGTTCAGGCATGTATTCCGCATAATCACAGGCTCTGAGCACACGCATAAAGCGCAAACACATGCAGCCTGTCTGTCAAACAGCGCATGCCTGGGGAAGCGAGGAAATAAAAAGTTAATCTTTAAGAATTGTTATTTTAGAATTTCTCTCTATTCCCTTTTACTTTTGGCCTGTTATGGTAATCTTACGATCGATGTAATAAGCACAACTTAATATGATGTACTCTGTGCACATAAGCAAAGCAAATGGAACCGAACTTGGAGCCCATTTGTTACTCTGAGGACGAGAAGTTGTGAAGCACAAAACCTGTCTGAAAACACTGTAGTAATACGCTAACGATACAAACAGGACAGAACAGCAAGCATAAACTTTTAAAGAGAGCAGCTTGAGCAGTCTTTTTATTTATTTATTTAAATCACAGCTGTTTGCGCTACGGTCATATCACTTTTTTTTTTATTTCGATTAACAGTGCAGCCCTATTTCCCTCATCTTGTGTAAAAGTGTCATCTTACAAATATCCGGTGCTAAACACCAGCATATGGTCAATAGAAGTTTCTTTTCGGCACAGTTGAACTAATGTTTTACGTCCTTTGTGGGTTATTATTTAGTTTGGATGGCCAAATGGAAAATTTGCCAATGGGAACATTGCAGACTGCAGCGGTAGAAGTCAAAGGTTTTCTACTTTCTGTAAAGCTGTTTTTTTCCCTCTGTTTTGGAGTCAGAATTTATTTATTGCTCTCAGAGGTAATGCAAATTCTAAATTCGTGCCCACGCTGAAGGGGTTAAAGGCCATGTCTTAGCAGTCAGACAGGTGAGTATGATTTGTGCAGGTGTGAGGAGCTAGGCTTGTGTAGTACTGTCAGCCTGTCAGAGTGATGGACCATGCACTCGCTCTGCTCTAAACAGTCAGTGCTCCTCCAGCGTTCTCTTTCTGTGCCTGTCCTGACTTCCAACTGCTGTCCGTGGTCTTTCAAGACGGTTGTCGTTTTGAGGCTGCAAATAAGTACCAGGCGCTGTCAGGCCTGCCATTTAAGCCCCAGATCACTGTTGCATTCCCGATTGCATGTCAAGCAGCATTTTAGCTAGTTTGCATTCGTGTATAATGCAAAACTTGTCTTGCACTTTCACAATTCAGTGTGCATTCTGTATTCATGATGTTAGCTCTTTCAGTTGAAGTTGCTGGTGTGGTTAGCATGTAGGTCAGTTGTAGGGATTTGCAAAGCTATACTGGCAAATATTGAAAATCAGATCATTAAAATAAAATCTGTTAATGCAAGAACCACATTTACATGAGTTTCTTTCTAATACTCATTAGGTATCATGTTATCAGACAACCGTGAGTAACCTGAAGAGTTGAAATTTTAAAGGAATATTCTGAGTTCAAACAAGATAAGCTTAATCAACACTTAATATGGGAGTGAATGGGGCCAATCCATAAACTGTAAAATATTCAGTTCAGTTCAAATTTATTCAGTCATGATGTTATTACAGACACAATATTAACAACAAAAATAATAACATTCAATGCTGAATAGGAGCATGAAGAAGACCTAGTCTTATAATTTCATGCCCCTTTTTTCCATAATCTTAACTAACACAAAACAGATGGCACCTTTTTTTTTTTTTTTTTTTTTTTTTTTACAATATTACTAAACATCTAAATAATTAACAATTTCAAATTTGTCAAACATTGGTTCTTATGCTTCACTGCCTTCGTATTTAAGACAATTTTTTTTATACATTTTATTAAATTGAACAATCGTATTACATGTTTTTTGCACATTGTCCAAAGAGTTCCATAAATTGATCCCAATTACAAGAAACCCTTTTTGTTTTTGTGAGGTGCGTGAATATGGTACACAAAAATTACCTTTTCTTCTGTTGTTACTGTCTGTGATTAGCATGAATTTGTTTTGAATATGTATTGGCACCAAATTATTTTTCACTCTCCACATAATTTGTAGTATTTTAAATTTGACCAACTCTTTTAATTTCAAGGTCTGCAATTTTATAAACAGTTTGTTTGTGTGGTCTCGTAAGCCTTTACACGTCACTATTCTTATCGCTTTCTTCTTAAGTAAGAACAGCCTTTCTGTATAACTGGTGCAAGCATTTCCCCACACTTCGATACAATATGTTAAATATGGAACAATTAAAGTTATGTATAGAAGCTGTAATGAAGCTTCATCCAATATGTGTTTAACGTTATAAAGAATACCAATATTTTTACTAACTTTACCTTTGATATGCTCAATATGAGGCTTCCAACTAAGTTTGCTGTCTAGGATAACTCCCAAAAATTTGATTTCTGAGACACATTCAATATTTACATTCTCAATAACTAGTTTTGTACATCCCTGTTTTCCCTTTTTTCCAAAAACCATATAATTTGTCTTATCCCAATTTAAAAACAATTTATTATAATCAAACCATTTCTTTAATACTATCATTTCCCTTTCAATAATGGCCATTAATTCATTTAAATCTGTCCCAGTCTTAAACACAGTTGTGTCATCAGCAAACAACAAAAAATTTATGTCTTTGGAAGCCTCAAATATATCATTGATAAATAATATAAAAAGTTTAGGGCCAATTACAGAACCCTGGGGAATTCCGCATACAACAGTTTTACAGTCCGACTTATGGTTTTTAAATTGAACATATTGGCTTCTATTACTTAAATAACTTTCAAGCCATTTATATGTCTGACCCCTTAATCCATAGTGTTGTAGTTTTGTCAACAATAAATTATGGTTGACAGTGTCAAACGCTTTCTGTAAATCCAGGAATATACTTACAAAATACTGTTTTTTGTCCATTGCAGCAAGAATTTCTTCAGTTAAGTGAATTAGTGCAACGGCAGTTGATCTATTGGATCGAAATCCGTATTGATAATCAAAAAGTAAATCATTTTTTTCCAAAAATAAATCTAATTTATGAGTAAACCATTTTTCTATTATTTTAGAAAACTGCGAAAGTATTGAAACAGGTCGATAATTATTGAACTCATGTTTATCTCCTTTTTTAAAAATAGGTATTATCTTAGCAATCTTCATCTTTTGAGGGAAAACACCTGAACTAAAAGAAAGATTGAAAATATAAGTTAAAGGTTGAAGTATGCAATCTATAGTTTTTTTTACAATGCGCATATCTATTCCATCACCATCACAAGATGTTTTAGTTTTGCACTTTCGCACAATATCTAAGATTTCAGTTCCGGTGAATTCATTGAGAAACATTGACTGTAAGATTCTACTACCTCCTGTCGCACTACTACACCATGCTACATGATTGGATTTTTCAAGACTTTTCGCAATCTTAGGTCCTGCATTGACAAAGAAGGAATTAAACTCATTTGCAATATCTGTTCCGTCATTTATAACCTTTCCTTTGTGCTCAAAATATTCAGGTAAATTTTTACTCTGAGAATTTGGCTTCATAATCTTATTTAAAATTTTCCAAGTTTCTTTAATATTAGTCTTGTATTCATATAATTTGTTTTTATAATAGTCTTTTTTGGCCTGTCGCATTATAGTTATTAACTTATTCTTATATCTTTTATATATAATTTCATGATTACTAGACTTGTATTTTATAAAATCACGGTATAATTTGTTTTTCTTTTTACAGGCCTTCTGTAACCCACTGGTTATCCATGGTTTTTTGTTAAATTTATTCACTTTACTCATTTTTAAGGGACAATTTTTATTATAAAGAGTTACAAATATATTCAGAAAGACCTCATAAGCATTATTAACTTACTCTACAAAAACTTTACTCCAATCTTGATTAATCAGGTCCTTCCTAAATGAGCTTATTTCCTTCTCGGTCCGAATTCGAATGTATTTAACTTTATCAATATCACTAATTTTCTTCCCAGTCTTTAAGCCACAAACAATAAAAACTGGTAAGTGATCGCTGCTATCACACAATAACAGACCACTATGGAAGGTAGTGTCAATATTATTGATAAAAATATTATCAATCAATGTTGAAGTTGTCCGTGTCACTCTACTAGGTTGTGATATCACTGGAAACATACCTCTGCTGTACATTTCGTTTAAAAAATCATGGGTTGCTGTTTGGCCTTGTGGATTCATTAAATCAACATTAACGTCACCACATAACCACATGGTCTTGTTTAACATTGTACAATCTACAAGTTCAGTGAATTTGTCTTTAAATACTTCTATATTTGAGCCTTGTGCTCTGTACACACAAGCTATAATTATTTTTTGCTTTGTTTCTAACTCAATCTCTACAGCCACACATTCCAGAAGACCTTCAATAGCCACAGACATCCTTTCAACAATCTTACAAGTGTATGTTTCTTTGACCCACAATGCCACACCTCCTCCTCGTTTTCCCGGTCTGTCAACATGATACAAACTATATCCATCAATACCCAAATCATAACCTTTGACCGCATTTAGCCATGTTTCAGAAAAGGCGATAATATCAAACTGACTTTTTAATGTATTTAAGTAATCGATAATTTTATTAAGGTTTGTATATAGACTTCTACAATTAAAATGGACAAGTGAAAGATTATTGTCTAGTTTAACATTAGAGTTGAATTCATCCTCACTATAGTATTTGCACGGAATTAAATTATGATTGTACACATGCCTTTCTGAATCCAAATCTACATCCAAATCATATATTTTATGTACCCCATTTTCTCTCATTTCTAATGGATTCATTTGTTCAGTCATAAATCGTTAATCAAATGTTCAAACATAAATACACAAGAACGAAACTCAATGCGCGACAGTTCCATTTTTCTTTATGAACCAGCGCCTTTAAAAGAAAAACTTGAAGTCAGTACCTTGTGCACGCATTCCTTTCTTGGTTTCATTGTCCCAGCCATAATCTTAATCCATAGACAATACAAAACCCCCTAAATCTTTAACATGTAGCTCCAGTTAGATGCTTATTTTCCAACAATGATTTGACAGCATCTTCAAAATGGCACACTGACGTTTTCCTTGTACTCCGGGGACTAACAGTTTGCCAACCAGCTGCACATAGCGTTGACTCCAAATCTGGTTCCTCCACAGGTAGATCCATTGTGATGCCGAACTCAGGTAGGCCTCGCACAGCAGCCGCTGGGTTTTCAAAGATCTTGGCATTACCGTCTTCACAGAAGATTTTCAATTTGGCAGGGAATAATATGCGATGTTTGATCTTCCTCTCGCGCAGCACTTTACGCACACCGTTGTATTTCCCCCTTTCCTTGTAGACAGCTGGAGTAAAATCTTCGTCAAAGTAGATCCTGTTACCATTCACTTGTACAATTTTCTTCATCCACGCTGCCTTAAGCACGCTCTGTTTTGTGGCAAAACTTTGAAATAACACCATAATGGACCGGGGACGCTCGTGTTGCCCAGGCCGCTTTGGCACAGATATCCTGTGCGCGCGCTCAATGCGAAGCTCTACGGTGACACCAAGTTGTTCCCGAATCAGATTTGACACAAAATCAATCATGTTATTGCCCTCACTTTTCTCGGGCACTGAGTAAATCCTGATATTATTCCTTCTTGAGCGGCTTTCCAAATCTTCACATTTTTCTTTGAGTAAAGTTTGTTGCTGTAACATGTGAATCATTATTCACGTAATGTTCCTCTCATTGTCCTCGCTATCAGACAGCCTATGCTCAGCAGCGTCCATTCTTTTTTTAATATCTCCAAGTTCATTTCGTAAATCACTCACTTCTTTCCTAAGTGCCACAAAGTTCCCCGACGTCTCAGTACGAAATGCTCTTATTTCGTTAAGTATTTCAGCCATACCAAACGCGGCTGCGTTACTTTCCTCAGTCCCATTGTCTGGGTCAATTTGTTTGGTTTTACTTTTTGGCTTTGTCATTCTCAGTTTTTCAGATCAAAGCCCTTTAATGGAATGTTCTTCTAGTGAAAACACCACGTTATTTCCCAAAGAAAACAATTATAGTCGCAGTATTCACTTCAGTTTAAACAGAGTCATTTACCAGCCATATACTCCGGCGGCCATTTTGCCATCTGCATTTTGCCATAATGTTATATTCCCTGTTTTGAAAATATAGCCACAAGACTATGGCTGTCACAATTCTGAAATTTGGCTGACGATTAATTTTCAAACAAATAATTGCGATTTTTGGGCCAGGTTTGGGTTAGTTTCAAGTAAGCTATGTGTCGAGTTTGGACTGTTTACACGTGCGTCTGTGCTGTTTTTAAATGGGTTTTTCTACGTAAACACGGACTGGATGATCGTTGTGCCACAACTGAGAACTGAGAATTTTTTTTTTTTTAGACACTTCATTAAGTTTAAAATAACTTCAGAATTTAAATGACACCTGTGTTCTGTTTCATCATTTGTTGTGCTGCATCAAGCTTTTTCAGCGCTGGTGTCACAAATCAGCGTTCTGAAGATGCTAAAGTTGCAAAGAGGACTTAATGTTACTTACACATTATTCCAGAATTGTTTTCACCTGGCAAAGTTTCATTTTTTTTCCCACCCTTTTGCTCTGGTGTGCAGACAATAATTACACAAGTTAAATGATGAATCATTTAAAAATCAAATCATCCCGGAGAAGTCCTGTAAACCATAGCGTTAACTACCTTATGGAAAGTGAACCTGCCCGGGCAGAATTACGCATTCTCTATTGATTTTAAGAATAGGCCTTCTATGTTGCAGGCAGTGATAGAGATTATTTTTGTTCTACTTTAATGTGATTTTATCATTTGAAGATTTTGGCTATTTTGGCTCATAGCTCACTGTGCACTTTATTTCCTGCTAATTTGAGATTGTGCTTTCTGTATCCATATCAATAAACGTTCTTTATTCCCGACTCCCGACAAATAACACACACACACACACACACACATACAATAACCGTGCATAAACTCTTGCGGTTAACTGAATATTACAAAAGTTTACCATGCACATACTTAAGCTGCATTCACACTGCCAGCAACACGCAGTGACAAAACGACCTCATCTCATTCATTTTCATTGAGAGCTGGCGACCAGATGTGGGCGTGTCCAGTGACGCGACAAAGTTGCGAAATGTTTTACTTTATGCAAATGAAGAGCGACTTTCGGGAGCGACAGCCAATATGAGAGAAGATTATAGAGCTCATGTGATCTTAATATTTTAATAATAATTTTAAAGAAACTTTTTTTTTTCTGACCTAACCGCCAGCCACTGGCGACATGCAACAACAAAGTAGCTGGCAGTGTGAACACGCAGCTTTACGGTATTAAGGCATCTTTCAGTTTATCATTTAACATTAAATGGATGCACGACTTAAACATTTTAAAGTCATCTATACGGTTGCATGAATTCTGTCACTTATATGAATTTTAACCATCAGCTTTATACACAGCTAGGGTAAACTGCACCTTATCTTTGTGTTTGGAAGAATTTTGTAAATCAGACACTGTTCTCTGTAGTCCTTCAAATAATCTCTCTGCTCCTGTGAGATGCAGATTCCCTGAGCGCATACTTGAGTGCCTGTGTTCGCGCTGCTGTAGTCCAGAATGTATTCGGCCAAACAAATGGTAGTTCACATAAGGCTGACATTTACGTAGATTTATAATATTTATCTTTAAATAATTTAGAGTTCGGGGCCCTTTGGGTTAAGAGGCCCCTGGGCAATGGGCCAATCAGCCCGTTGGTTAATCCGTCCTTGGTTGTGGATGTCCCAATGTGGATACTAAATTTGCATTTTTCAGAGAGCAATTGCATTTATATTTGTTAATTTATATTTTCATGGGAGTTTGGAGCGAGCCTCTGTTGACCGTGTGCATCAGAGTGCATCTCTTCCGGACAATAGCTGCTCGGTATGTCATCCGGGGTGCGGCTCAGTGTCGCTTTAGTTCAACATAATTACTCATAAACGATAAAAGGAAAAGATACCTATCTATTATCTACCTACTTGCTGGTTAGGACACGGTGTAAGCAAGTGGTGCCCTCTAGTGGTCTGGACGGCATTTTCCATTATCCATTACACCATTTTTAATTGATGTAGTTGGCATTTCTGTGGAATTGCCCATTATAATATGCTTATACAGTACGAATTTGTGATGTTCTATTATTTACAGTACAAATATGTAAAATTTGAGTTCTGTTATTTTGAACTGCAACTGTTTACTACCATATTATTGAAAATAAGCGAATCATTGGCATACAGTTCACAGCAATCCATTTCACAAGTGAATTTGTCAATCAGTTGGAGATTTATTATGAGGGCTTGTTTAAGAGCCTGTCAATTTACACCTGCGTCAGACATGTTTGTTTAGCGTCTCAGGTGAATTGCATCATAAACATAAAATGTTTAGTTCAATATAGTTTAATACTCAATCTTTAAACACATCTTGAGATCCCCTAGATCACATTTGCACTCTTTCAAGTGTCGTTAAATCGACAGCCCTAAAAAAAATAAATAAATAAATAAAAAAATTAGATATATGTGTACTAATTATTTCATCATTATATATTGAATTATTGTTATATGAGGGGCTTTCTCAACAAATATTTGTATATGTAATTAATTCAATTAAAAATTTGAATCGATTGACAGCCCTAATATATATTTTATCTTCTATTTATCTTTCATTGTGGCTCTCTTTAAAATTTTGTTCTGTCATGGAGTTTATCCATTTACAGAGCCACATAGGTGCATTAGCGGGGGTTGTACATAGACATCGTACATGTCAATTTGATGCTTTGTTTTCTTCACAAAACATAATGCTCCAGATGCGTCATTAAACTTTAAATGAGCTGCGGTTGAAAAGAGAGGTCAGGAGTGAGTAGGCAGCTAGCTTGAAACCAGTGGGATTGTCGGTGAGAATAGATGCCGTCTAGTCAGGTCAGGTTTCAGAGTATTTATTGTACATCCGAGCATGTATTTATGGGAGTTTGTGAGTGTGTTTTGTGTGGTTTCTAAAGGGAAAGACAAGGGAACATAAACCTTGTATTCCTAATACTCGAAGCACCTCAACATTTGTAAATGTTAAACTAGTAGACTCACAGGCAATAAACTTGGGTAAACTAATCTAAACAGTGCATGAAGCTACTATTTACATGTACCACAATCCCAAAACAAAATGCATATTTAAAACAACTAAATCAAATGCCTAATCAGGCAATCTAACAATGAGGGTGCTGAAGGCTAGCTAAATCTTCAAATATAATTTAAAATGTATCTAACATGAACATGCATGAAAATGAGAAGTGCATTTAGGCCGAACTCGAGTTATACAAAATAATCTTTAAAATACAAAACATAAGGCACTTTGTCAATTATGCACAAAAAATACAGAATTCAAGGAGTAGAGATCACAGTCCTCCTACACGGTTCAACAAACAAGAAAAAATGAGAAACCGCACAAGTGCCGTTAATAAGACCTGTGAGGGTGTCCTGATTGGCCTGAGATTGAGGGTGTGGAGCTGGGTTCTGCCAGGGAAATGAAGGGACTAAGAAGGACGTTGCACTTGCTCTGAGGATAAAGCATAGAAATAAAGGAAAACTTCCAAACATCCACCCCCAATTTTTTATTGCAAATTTGTTAGTATGAGAGATCATGGGGGATCAGGTAGGCCTGGGTGAGCCTTGTGTACCTTATGTCCTTCACTTGGACATCAGCAACTCTATGACCATCCTTGCTGGGATAGAGGGAAATTATTTTACCCACTGGCCACAGGGATCGAGGAAGCTGGGGATCAAGGATTAAAACAACAGCGTTAAGTTGGCGGTTAGGATTGTCAGTGCGGGAAGGTAATTTCTAAGCAAAGGTGGTCAGAGAATTTGACTATGCCGCCATTGACGGTGACTGTGCAGCTCAGAGTCTGGATACATTACCAGGGGTAGGGAAGCATAATGCCGCCTCATGAATAACAGGTTAGGGGGGTCAAAGGGTCAGTGTTGGCAATGTCAGATGAGACATAGCCTAAAGGCTTTAATTTCAATCATGACTGAGGGCAGTACCTCCTCACTGACAATTTGAGCACCTAGGGTGGTCTCCAGGGCAATTTTGATGGAGCGTATTTCACATGCCCAGGTTCAACCAAAGTGGGGTGCATGTGGAGGATTAAATTTAAAGGAGATCCTCTGCTTGGCTGGAATTGCCTGAAGGTCAGGGGCCAGGGATTGATGGGCTTCTTGTAGCTCTCTTGTCCCTCCAATGAAGTTGGTACCTCTGTCAGAAAGCAGCTCAAATGGTTTACCCCTACGATCAATAAAGCGCCTAAGTGCCGTCAAGAAGGAATCCATATTCATGTGACTGAGTAGATCAAGATGCACACACCTAGTCATCAGACATTTGAAAATGATTCCCCACTTGCTTGCCAATCTTCACTGTGTAGGGCCTGAAACAATCAATCCAGTGGAATAGAATGGAGGTTTGCAAAGGTGAGCTGGAGGGAGATCCGCCATTTGGGGAATAAAGGGCTGGGCACTGATGCAGATGTTTCTGGACCAACTCACAACCCCTCAGGATCCAGTACAATCTCCTTAACTTAACAAAAGCCTCTCTAGCTCTCATCTCTGCATCACGGTAGTTTTCTGCTGTAGTTTACCTTCCTATGAAGGGATGCAGCGGTGTAGTCGAGGTCCTAAAAGGTGGCAAATTGGTTGGGATCAGGGATGGAAGGGCATTGACTGAGGGATACAGTACCATAGAAACTGGGCTTACGCAGCTCAACATGGTCATCAGACTGATCTATTGCAGGGCTAGTGGGCCACAGCTCATGGGATTCAAACAGGAAGGCAGGTCCTTGGTTCCACCTGCAAAGCCTACCAAGATCAGCCAGTAGCTTTCCTCTAGTTAGGTTGTCCACTGGTTTGTTCTGAGAATCCACATGGCACCCCTCCTGGCCTTTGAGCTCCTGAATATGACCCTAGGGTCATTGCTGGCCCATTGTCTGCTTTCAAAGCCACCAGAGGAGAGGGTAGTTCGTAAGCTGTGAAGAAGGTCTCTGACATCCACCAGTGTTGGGATGACTTCCTGAAAAGTCTCCACGTAGAAACAATTGTGTATGGAATGGGTAATACATTCATCTGCTTGTGCATCTTTGATCTTCAAGAGGGTGTAAATGGCACAGCAAGGCTTGAGGTCGTGCTAAAGGGGAGAGCCTGCCATTTATACACAGTTGAAGGAGATCTGCTGTCCAGATCATGCAAGAGGAAGCACAGGAGAGGTCTATCCTGAGGTAATGGGTGCATCTGGTGGAACATTGATTTAATGTCTCCACTGATTGCAATCTTGTGCTGCCTAAAATGGAACAAAACTCCAAGGAGGGAAGGCCCAAGGGTTGGTCCAGGAAGCAACTGAGTTAAAAAATAGATTTTGTTAGGAGAAGGAACAATCAAATAAAATGCGGTCTTTATCATTATGTTGCAGAATGTGGTGAGGTATATACCAAGACTCATGTGCATCTTCTATTTCAGATAAGAACAACTTCTTGACATACCCAGCATTAACTAATTTCAGCCTGTTGTGGGTTTTGAATGAGTCACTTCTCACAGCTGAGAAGATGGGACATAACTGCCTCTTTAGGGGCCTTCAGGGGGGGCCAGGGCTCTGTACGGAGAAGAGTACCGTAGGATGCCATCAACAGGGTGTTCTGATGGTTTGTGTCTTGAGCTGGTGCCCTGTTTAGAACGAGCCACAGCTTTCATGCTTCTCTGAGGTAGTGCATCCAGCTGCCATAGTTTCTGTACATTATGGTGGATGTCACCAGGTGGGCATTTAAAGGAGATGTAGTGAAAACGAGTGGAGGGAGAGCTAGTGATATCTCTTGCAGGGCCCTGCAGTGTCCAGTCAAGTTGGGTCTTGATTGCCACAGGGGCTCCAGGAGGGCCTAATTTCACAGGTTGATAGCTTCAACAGTTCCCTGTTGAGCGAGAGTAAAACCTGTTAGCTGTGCACTTTATAATTATGAGCTCATACGCTTATGTCGCAGCTATGATATGTGGACCATTTAAATGAGACCTTGTTGCACACCGGTTTATTATTGTAGTAACACAATGTTATGTAACAATAAAAATAACACTGATTGGTCATTTAAATGTCTCTGATGGTTCCTTCACATTCAAGCAGGTGATTGTCTGTGCCGTCGCGGCCTCAAGAGACAAATTGTCCAAATGGGAAAATTTTACGGCAGTGCCGATAATAAACAAATTTTGAATATTGGACGATTTATCGGCCTCTGCAATATGTTTGTCGACCACTATCCTTAACATACTGGTCTGCAGTAATATGAGCTAAATTACCTGGCACTGTTAAAAAAATACACACCTTTTTGTTCAGTTTCATTAACGTGGTTGAGAGTAAAAGAAGCGCACTTGATGTTTTTGCTTGGTAAAACAAATGAATGTATTACCCAGCCCTTACTTGACAGTTCAATCCAGGAGATGTTATGATATAAAAACGAAAAGATAGTGTGGTCCTGAAAAGCTGTAATTTGACACGCTTGTTACCAAAGACTCATTTGGCATGAAATTCAAGTATTTGTCACTTTTAATTGTTTGTATTGAACACCAAAGAAATGATTTGCTTGGCATTGTGGCTAGTTTAAACTTGCAGCTGTTTTGCTGTTGTTACTCGACTAGGGTTTGTTTTGCTTGTTTATTCTTGGAAGCCATTTTATCTCAATTTAAATGTTATCTGCGACTTGGTTTTTCACTTTCATATTGTACAGTTTGGTCATTGATGCAGAATCTGTATTTAAAACAGGTTTACAGATAGTTTCAGAAACAAAATTATAATAAATGTAGCAGCACAGCAATTGCCAGATAACATGAGGTCACTCGTGTAATCATTCCACACTGTAACGTAGTTCAATGGAAAGGAGGCGGCGAGAACCGGCTTGACAATGTAAATAATAGTTTAATGGCAAATTTAAACAAAAGACCACACACACATGACAGACTTGTCCGTAAACGATCTCTCTCTCTCCTCGCACCACTGTCTGCCATCAGCCTTCATCACTCTTGGAGGCTTAATTAGCCTGATAAGGGACCGGGTGTGTATAATCACAACCCCGCACCGCCTTCCACCCTGCCACACGCACATACACAAGACAATTTACAGCCAAGGTATTTCAGATAGCTGAGCAACTACTTAATATATTTTAGGCTTATACTTTTTAAGCATTTTTAGACACATTGTGTCTTAATTTGTTCACTAGATATATCTCAGGAAGTGTATGCCTTGCACCAATAAGTCCACTGAAATCTAGAGTGCATAAACAGCTCGGACTCTACGCACTGTATGTGTGTGGCATTTATTGCGGGTGAAAAACTGCATCAAATCATATTTGGCCTTCAAAGTATTCAAACATTTTGTATCAAAATTGCTTTCGAGACACTTAAAAACATCTTATTAAAACTAACTAAAAACGAACGTCTTATTTACACTTATTCATCCACATATAGGCTACGTCATGAGCTGCTTGTTTTCAATACACAGAACTGTACTTTCATGTGTTCTGTAGTGTGAAGTTCTGGTCTTTCCGGATTACTTCCAAAATTCCAAATATTTTTGTTTTCTTATTCACTTTCTACATTTCTTCATCATCTGAACAACTCACTCAATTTTGATTGATTTTCAAAATTTTCGATTTTGAATTGGACCATATGATGAAGTATGAGTTTCCAATCGTTCCTTGCATTTCTATACCAATAAATGCAGTAATTTACAACTTGAGCTTTTTAAATTTAGCCATTTGTTTCATTTACTGGCCATGTCATATAGTGACAATGCATTTGTGGGAAAGACAAGCCGCAGTGACTTTCAGTTTGAGTCGCACGTTTCCTCTGTGCACAGAGATAAGAGTAAGGGTAAGTTGTGTTAATAGTTTCATTGATCCATATTCTCTTGCACGCTCCGTTATGTAAATATAACCTTTTGTGGTTGCGAGAGCTGAAGATTTTTTCATCTCAATATTTTAAACACCTGCTCATTAGCCACAGGAGCTTAAGTTCCCTGCTGAGTGCGGATGTGTCAGGCCTGCCGTGAGGGTGAACCTTCATCTTTACTGATGCTTAAGCTGGCTTCCATTGATACACAGGGTGATTAAAAAGTAGGAGCTTGGAATTTTACATGCACACGAGCACGGTTACCGTTGACAGAATGAATGCTTAATTCAGATGATGAATTCGTGAAATACATGTTTCTAACTTTCCTATCTCTGTTTATTTCAGAATGCTGCCTTTTTATATGGCCTTGGCTTGGTTTACTTCCATTACAATGCCTTTCAGTGGTAAGTATAAAATTACAGTTTATGTGTTCTGTGATGCATTTGTTCTCTCATGCATACCATCAGGTTTATTTAATTTGTCATCTGTAACAACGTAGATTGTTGAAATATATAATTATTAACAGTGTTTTTCATTACTAAGTGGTTGTCATTAACTTTTCTTTCATGAATTTCATTTTATGCTTTCTTATCTGACAGAATCATTAGAAATATTGTATGTTGTCCTATTTTCTTACAGCAAATTTACACTTAATTGGCTGGGTGCTACTTTTTCGCTAATGATACTGTTTGTGTGACATTTAGCCTTGAGTCCTTATCAGGGTATCTGCAGGTCATTAAAAAGTTTAAGGTATTAAATGAATTTGGTGAAAATTAAGGCCAATAAAATGTATTAAAAAGTCTTAAATTAGGTATTAAAGGTATTCAAATTTTTTTGTTTGAACATTTCCCTCGTTGAATGAACCTTACGAATGATCACCTTCCATGCCTTGCATAAAGTAGAGAATAGAGTGGGTGCGCGGTTTTCTTTTGTGTGTGTGCGCGTTCAGTGTACATAGGCACTGATCATGTGAGTACTGCTTCGGTTCTAGAGATATTCCCCATTCATTTTCTCCATTTATTTCAACAATAACAGACTGGGCAATTACGTGAGAGAAGACGCATTTCAGTAAGTTGTACTAGATCTGCAATTATTGCCCTTGATATTGTAATCACAATTATTAATGGCGATTAAAAGATTAAATTACCACGATGTCACAAACTAGACAACCACGTGGTTCTTCAGAGTAACAAATTTCAATGGTGGACATGAGCTGCACTACAGTTTTTTTTAAAGCATTAAATATTGTAATGTTTGTTAATGTTAGGCCTAGTTAAAGTTATTTTAAAGGGATATCTGTGGTATAGAAGAAATGTATGTTGGTTCTTTCTGAGCTATTGTCAAAACCAATTTTTTTGATTCAATATGCCTGTGTGAAATATAACAGTTGATAAATACACATCCCCACATGTTTAACAAAACTCTAAAGCCTGACAAATGTGGTATAAAATCAAAAACTACCATCAGACGTGAAATGTGTCTTTACCTCACATTATTGGTCCCTGTACAGTAAATATTACATTTTATATTCAAATAATTTAACTGCCAATTTATATTGACCAAGTTACTTGCTGCTCTCAGTAGGCACTATGGTGGTGAGATGGTAGGGCAGGGGAAAAAAATGTATTCTGTTACAAATTGCGATTCTTGAGACAAACGTTTTAAAAATAGTCTCCCCGATGAAAAATCTATTTTTTGTTTAATAAAAAATATGTTTGTTAATGCTACAATGATTAATATATAAATATCGGAAGCTATATTTGTGCAGAGTTCCACATAACAGCTTTTCTCTCTGAAAGTTGTCTCTTTAATTCTTTGTTTAGTCCTTTAATGCACCGCTGATTGAGCGATTTAAAAGCAATTTGTTCATTGTCAGATGTGAAAATCCTCTTCTGTGATCAATGTTCCTGTTATTATATAGTCCTAAAGTTTATTTGAGAGGTGTTGTGGATAGTGTTTGCTATAAGTCATACAGCAGAATTCTGTCTGACACTGTTTTAATAAAAAGTTTAGCTGTAAAAAGGCTTATCAAACTGTTGGATACCATAAGCTACATTTTGCGCCCACACACTATTTACAATCTAACAGCCAGGGTATTCATGCACAGTGGTGGATAATTGTTCAAATTTACCTGCCACTGTCGACAAGAAATGCAGATAGACACGTGCTTGAGGAGACACAACTGATTATGTTTTGAAGAACAGATATAAGACATGCCGACAATGCTTGTGTCTGATTTGCTTTTAAGTTCATTTTTGCTTTGGCGCCAACATGCGCAGCACGATTGTGTCTCGCTGAACATATGGTGAGTTCTCTGTTAGTCATCTGGGAGCAGATTGTTAGAATAGTGTTGTTTATGTTATGAAAATGCTGCATAGAATCTCAGGATGCATATGTAAATAACTTGCAACAATATTGGGACTACAGGTGAATTCTCGTGCGTGTCATAGTTCATTACAGCCCCAGAAATGGTTCTTGAACAAGTTTACTCTTTAGCCTTCATTTGTATGTTGCAAAATTATCATTATTATAATAGTAATGGCTTATGTTAATATAGACTATTTTATATTCCAAAAGAACAAAATTTGGTTAAGTTAAAATTATATATTGTAAATACAATATATAAATACAAATGGACATAATACCGTTTTATGCAGTTCCTTTGCACTAACTAGTCGCCTAGCTCAGACAATGCACTGACTGTTCGATAGGTAGTTTTGCACACATCCCTACTTTTTACCTTCAAATTATACATTGCATAGTGAAAACAACTGTCATTACAGACACAACTGTTCTTCAATAGACATTTCTTTCTGAGAAAAAGGAGATTTTTTTTTTTTTTTACATCTAATTTAGTTTTTATATAAAAACGCCAATTTGCAATACTTGGAGCATCACAATACATATTGAATCGGCAAAGAAATGTTGTTGTAATATCAAATCGGGAAGTCTGTGGCAATTCCCAGCCCTACAAGACCGTTGTCCATTCATCCCATTAGATCTTTAATGGTGATCTTGTGAATGGAAGATTATTGTTTGATCAAATCTGGGCATTTGCAATTTTGTGATCAGAGCTTTCTAATCATTTACAGCGCGTCTATGCCTTGATTAGAACGTGAACATTTTAGTTTTGACGCGTTTGTCATTTTCACTGTATTTACCATCTATGCTGCAAGCAAGTGGAGGAATAGAGAATGTGAATGATCTGGAGAGACTTTGTGCCTCGTGGGAATGAAACCACCAGGCGTCGCTCATTCTTAGATCACAGTGGGCAGAGGGGACATGGACCTGGAGGAGTGAGTTGAATTAAGATGGTGCTGTTACATTCCAAGTAGGGGTGGCGGGTTAAAATCGGTTCTTAGATGCATAACGATGCGGACTTGCACGATTCTGAATCAATTCACAAACGTCAAGCATCAATTTTATGAATGTTTCTTGCTAATGTAATGTTGACGGAACGCAAAAGACGGACTTCGTAAGTGTCAGTGTAAGTGTACAGCGCCCGGACAGTCTTTTGGCATGCATTTAACACGAGAGACAGATGGCTCAGCAGGAAATTCGACCGGCACCCTCGGGATTAAAAGCAAGTGTATGGAATCACATTGGATTCTATGAAGACGAAGGAAAACGTGAGTTGGACAAGAGCCACACTGTATGCAAGTTGTCAAACTAAAATTAAAATATTTTGGAAACACGACAAACATGAAAAACCATATTACGCGTTTCCACCCGGACGAAGAAAATAAACTGCTGATTGTAGCTTTGAACCAGACAACAATCGAGCAAGCGATGTCAAAGCTTCCACCCTTCTCCGAAAAGGCTAAGAGAATTTACAAATTCGATTGCAATATTTATTGCCAAGGATTTGCTTCCTTACTCGGTTGTTGAAAACAAGGGCTTTCGTGGTATGTTGCGCACGTTGGAGCCGAGATACAACATCCCATCTCGTAAATACTTCACTGACTCTTATTTATCATAGTATAAGTGCAATTTATATTATTTCTTTAAGTGCAATTTACAAGTTATTCAGAATATGCCACAAGGATAATTTTTGTTTGAGAGCTGCTAGTACAGAAAGCTTTGTATGATTTTTGGCTCAGCAAAAATTGCCACATTGCTTCCATTTGTTGTATTAATAAAAGTTATTGGAAGTAAATTCATTATGAATCATTACAAATATTTTGCTTTAAAAGTACAGAGCAGTCAGTGAGAAATTCTGTACTCGAATCGCAGCTGTCTGAATCGTAATCTAATCGTGAGGTGTCTAGAGATTCCCACCCCTAATTCCAAGTCAAAGCCAACTTATTATACAAATCTAAAAGCATGACGCAGTATCACAGAAAAGGAGATGATGGTGTTTAAACCGATTTATAATGAGGAATGGTGTAAACAGTTTAATAAACACTGAATAAAGGCTCCAGGTCTTCAAAAATAAAAGCTCCACATAAAAGTGAAGAAAATACTTCTGAAATAAATTACTGTTATATAAAACACATCTAGTCCTTAAAATAATAATAATTCAATGTATATTATAATAATAAACTTGACTGAGATCCACAATGATAATTTTATTAATAATATAATAAAATAATATTCAGATGGGTTCCAAAAAAAATTTGTGAAGTTGTACTGTAGTTCTTGCATATCCTGTTAACTCACCAAAAATATTTTGTTAAACCTATATGTTGCCTATATTGCTTTACATTAGGCTGACTGTGTTGCTGTATTGGTGCAAATAAATGAAAAATCGACTGCTTTATTGCAGGCTGAAGTTATGTGGTGTCACAGAACAGTGGTATAGCACCACTCATTCAGGTTGAACGAAGATATTTACCAGATTTTTCCAAACAATTTTCCCTGATATAGCAAAAATATAGCTAAGATAAAAGTTTCAAGTGTGGCATGATGGCATTAATTCAATTTGGTCTTGTTCAAGGAGAAGCTTTTTGGAAGGATTAATAACACATGGCCATTTGTGCTCATGTTTGACGAGAGCCTCAATAATTGCACTTAAAAAATAACAAAAACAAATGGATGTTTATATAAGATTCTTTAGTGATGTACATTTGAGGTACCTGGGGTTTAGTAATGAACAAAAGTATATGTAATTAACTTTAATAACTACTATAGATGTCTACATAAAATTACATAAAGCAGTCATAAAGTCAAACCATCTCCTTACTCTCACATTAGCTACATGTCATTTTAATATGTGATTTATGTTGCATCTAATGGTAGGAAAGTATATGCATTAACCCGATAGTAAAGTGACCTACTTCTTAGTCTTATATATATTTTAAAAGGTCTCAAAGGATATTAAAAACTATTAATTTAGATGTACTGATACCTGCAAATTCCCTGCTTATGTTGTTAAAGACAGTGCTAGCTGTCATATTCTGTAGCTGAACAAAAGTATTTTAGGCTGTATATCTGGGCCTTTGTAAAGTAGGGCTGCAAAAGTAATCGAGATTTAATGAAACATCCAAATCAAAGCGTTGTGTGGTGATTAAACCACAAAATGTTGTGATTTTATGTGCAGTCTTCGTTGAAGATAACACATTTTGAATGAAACTGGATTGAGACACTTCTGCTAAAATGGACCCAGAAGATATATTTTTGTTGACATAGCAATGTTTTTCAAAATAACTGCAATATTAAATATTATTATTTATTTTTGAGTCCTGGTATAATTATTTTTGATTCTGGTTCAGAAAATGGTTTGGTGGGAAGTCTGACCTTTCAAACACAGGAGTAAACATGGCATGGTTAATGTTACGAATTTGCTTATTTAGTGACCAAGAAATGGTGCAGAGTCTTATTTCTAATACATTTTATGCCATAACATTCTTTGATTTAATCTTAAAACTGTCTATTTCCATGTTTAAAATAGATTTGTATTTCAGATATTTAATGTGGACTCTGGGACCAATGTTACACATGGACTCAATGATTTACATTATAGAATTCAGACCATGTTTAATTATGGGTCGACCAATGTTTTAATTTTTCTGGACAGATACCTATAACAAATATTAGTAATCAAGGAGACCGATAACCGATATTTAGGGCTTATATACATTTGCAGTAAAAATTAAAGTGTAAATATTTACACTAACAAACTCCAGCACAAAACATATTTTAAATGCCTATGAACATGTTTAATGAAATACTGGAAAACCAACATTGCCATTCATCCTCCTTTGTATTTTCAAAAATTAAGCATAGTAAGCTCCTAGCAGCATTTATTTTGAACTACAAATATATACAAATAATGAACGAAACAGCTCAGAACAGAATGTTATGTATTAATGTGATAACAGATGAGAATCAACGTTATTGGTGTTGACACTCTTCTCCATGTAACTTGCTGGCTAGCCTGTTTAGTTAAGTGCAAAAAGGGCAACAAAAGGGATTTTGATATTGAAGGATTTAATGCTAGCAAAGCTGAGGTTACATTTGCTAAACCTTCTAACATTGGTTCGCCATCTACCATCAATGCCATCATCAGCTATAACATGTAAAAACACCATCTCATTCGGGTGAGTACTCTGTTAAATCAGTCCTTATCTCTGCCGCACATCTATATTTCTGCATGCCGTATTTCTCCGTTACGGTCTGCTGTCATTAAAATAACAACATCTGCAGCTCTACTTTGTGGCACCTCATGTTGCGTGGAGGGAGTGAGGCAACGCGTGCGCAGAGCGAAAGGGCATTAATGAAGCATCTTTGGCAATAAGATCAGGCAAAATAATGTTCCGATAAATAGACAAATTATGAATATAGGCTCTGATTATCGGCCAGGCTGATAATCGTTGACAACTATGCTTAATGGATGGCTATAACATTGGATTTACAGTGTTTTATTGGATGCATTTCTTGAATTAGTTTTTTTTTAATTTATCTATTTTTGTTGAATGAAGTTGTCTGTACTTTATAGTAAATTTAGATTATCAAGCCTATTAGGTATTGAGGATTCACAAGAGTTCAGTACATTTTACCATAGCTTTATTTTATTCAGAATTTAATTTAACATCTTCAGGATTCATGGATAAATTTATACCAACACTAGCCTTTTTTCTTATTAGACATCTGCTCTTAAAAATCATGTGAAAAGCATCACATTTCCCTCATGTTCATAAATCATTAGTCCACAGATATTTCATAGCTTTAGTTTCACAACAAGCATTTTAAGTACATAAATGATTAAATATTTTTTTATTTGTCATTTTGAGAGCTTTTATTGGAAAATGGTAATGACTTAGCATACACATACATATAATATACATATACATACACATACATACATACATACACACACACACGCATATACACAGATGGTATTGGTGGTTTTGATATTTACTACTAGAAGTCCCCTCTTTCCTTGTCTTAGGGCAGTGCAGCGCACCCCCTCAGATGCCCATTCTGGACAGAGAAGGTAGGCATACCATGTTGCTTTTGAAAGGGTATGCCTCAGTCATGCTCTGTAGAAATGCTGAGCTCACTCAAGCTGCAAAAATCTTTTCATTAACTTTGTATATTTTGAAGTATACTGAAACTATTTTTATATGTATATTGGTGTTGGTATGAATCGTACAATTGGTGTCAATGTGCTCAATTCCCATCTAGTTTAAATTAACATTCTGGGTTAAATGCAACTTAAGAGCTCTACTGAAATCATCTGGCTTGCAGTCAGTTACCACAAAGAAAATAAATGTATAATAATTATAATTATATAATTTTAATTTAATTGTATTGAAGGGTTAAAAATCTTGCAATTCTTGTAAAATTTTCATTTGATGTATAAAGTATTCTAAATGGTCCTTTCGGCATCTAAAAAGTAGGCCTAATTGACGGTAAGTTTGGTCACATGGCTCCCTACTTTTTGTGTACAGACAAGATTGGCATTCAATTCTAGCTCATTAGGCTTGTTATAACTAAACGAGAGTATAAAAGTATGTAATTTGAAATTTGGCTGACGATTAATTTTCAAACAAATAATTATCATCTGTTGTAGGGCTATGGCGATTAATTGTCATTTAAATTGTCATATTTCATATATAACATCAAAGATATAAATCAGTTAATAAAATAGGGATATATTATTTCCTTTTAAGGCTTTTAAAAAACGTAAATGACTAGGGCTGGGTATTGATACAGATTTCCTGATTCCAACTTTTACTCTCAACGCGCTGTGAAAGGATCTCGCTGCTTAACACTTTGAGTGAAAGATGGATCTTGGGATTTAAGAATCGATATCGAGATTGTTCAAATGAAGATCGTGATTAATCGGAAAAACAATATTTTTAACCACCTCTATAAATTACATGAAAAATTATTTTTTACATATAAAATATTTTTTAAATACTTAAATTGTGTCTCTCTTTTTGGTAAACTTTAGATTTTGGTAGGTTTTTTTTGTGTGGATCTTTTGGAATTTTATATTTATTTCTTTAAAATTACAAAAAAAAATTGTTTTCAGATTTATATAATTATAATACAATAGTAAATATTTCTGTCCTAAGTTATTCACTTTCACAGTTTTTAATGCTCTTTGTTAAACCCACGAGCCCTTATTTCTCATGAAGCAAAACCTTTTAGATTTAATTTCATTATTTTATCACTCCACAGAAATAAAGCGTGCATCTCCTCCTCTGTGTCACTGCATGTCATTACGATCTTACAATGACCAGAAACATTTACCATTACACAATCATTTAAAGTGAAGCCAGAGCACTTTGCGTTCACTATCAAAGTTTATATTTGTTTTTTTATATTTTTGTGTGAGTTTGGAACGAGTCTGCTAATGTTGTGTGCATCAGAGCGTGTGAGAGAAGCAGTTCTTCCACTCTTCCGGACAGGAGCTGATTTTTGACATCCATTATGCAGCTCAGTGATGCTCAGAGATCAACTGAATGACACACAAACACGCCGTTGACTTCATTAAGCCTAAATATTTGCTTGAAATTCCCTTTTTTGGCCATTGTAAATTAATCAGTTAGATCAAATAACTGTGATCATATGATTATTTAATAATCAGGAAAGGCTAGTATTAATTTTGTCAGCCTTTTTTTATTTATTTAACCTTATTCTTAGTCCTGTGTCAAATGTCCTTATAAGTTTTTATCATATTTAGTCAACCTTATCCTGTTTTGTCAAGTTTTGGTTGACTAAATCTTAGTCAAGGAGATCTCTCTCTGCATTTTAGTCTAGTTTTAGTCAATGAAAACGGTTGAAATTTTAGTCATATTTTAGTCACATTTAGACTGATGCAACATCAAGAAATCCAAGTGTTGCACTATAAGTTAAAATCATAGCAATGACTTACTGAACACACACCCTGAGTATCCAGAAAAGAAAACTCTAGACAATACATTTTTACATTTAGAGATTTACATTTTTATGCATTTGGCAGACGCTTTTATCCAAAGCGACTTACAGTGCACTTATTACAGGGACAATCCCCCCGGAGCAACCTGGAGTTAAGTGCCTTGCTCAAGGGCACAATGGTGGTGGCCGTGGGGTTCGAACCAGTGACCTTCTGATTAGCAGCCCTGTGCTCTAGCCACTACGCCACCACCACTGTAAAAACTAGGTGGTACAGTAAAAACTAGGTGGTGGTATTCTCACAATGTAAGTACTTCATGCAGGTTATGCAGGCATATTACTACAGACAACTTTTTTGAGGTATGTTTTTGTTGGCAATTAGTAATTAAAATGAATTTTAATGAAATTTGAAGGACAAATAAACACAGCATTGTCACCAAATTCATGCCATATACATAAGTCATTGGTCTATATTCATTCCTACGTTACCTTTGCTGCTCATTTTCAGCTCCTTCACAATTTGTGTAAACCTGTTCTCTTAATGAGTTCGGTTTAGCTATAAAACACAGCCTACCTAATGTAACACCACTGCCATGTCTTAATATAGCTTAAGTTGTCTTATATATTTGTAACTAGTTATCTTAATATAGCTTAAAAAACAACAACCTAACATTACCACCAAGACGTTAACCTTCAATTTCTTTGTGGTTAGCCTTCATATCATCATCTCTTTCTCCCAAGTCCAACTATTGTTGTCATTATTTAACGAATGTTCGCTTTCTGTTAACTACTTGAAAGGTACTCCTCACTGTGCTTTCTTAGTCCTGAAATGCTGTGTGCAGCACAAAAAAGGAAACTGCTGCTCATACCATCCAGTGAACCGGATATCTGGATTGTAATTTAGAAAAAATATTGCATGTTGATATAGCCACAGTTTAGGTAGTTGTGTAAATGTTGTCGGACTGGACGTGCCACTCAAAACAAACATGGAAATTTGTAAAGCATAAACTGAGACAGGAAAATTAATCTTCAAATTACAGAATATTTTTAATAAAAAATTTCATTTTACGAAAAGGTCCTGCGATTTGTAACCCAAAGAGACTTATTTACTTAATTTAAAAGGGTGATACATTATCCTTGAGCACTTCACATGTGAGAAATCAATGTACTACAATAATATACTGTAAGTTCCGGAATTCAAAACTTCCTCACTGCAAAAATGTATTTGTTGAAACCAAGTAGCCAAATGACTCATTCTCTACTTTGTCCACTTTATGATGACATTTGCATCTGATCGCCTCCACAACAACACATCAATGTCTACTTTACCTTATTGCTTCAGTAGCCCTGCCAAGTAATGGTAGACATTGAGGTGGCAAGGAGAGAGCAGGTCAGTCAAGAGCAGAGAGCCAATCGTAACAGTGGGTGTTTACTGTTGTGTCTTTTGGGAGAAATAACACAAACCAAAAGTTTCTGACAGATGGTCAGAATGTGTTAAAACTGATCATGTTTTACAAAATATTTGACTGTTGTTTGTACAAAAAAACTTTACTAATATTAAATGTGAACCTCAAGGAACATATTACAATAATAACAATTAAAACAAATACCCGTGTCATGACCCCTTTAATTACTTGACTGTCGGGACTCACTGCTGAGTTAATGGCTTAAAAAAAAAAAAAAAACACTTTCAGCTTGCATGGAAAAAAATAATTTGTCACTGTGGCGGGGTCTTATGTTCTCATCAAGTGACCAATGAGCATCTTCTTTTACTGAAGAATGGACAAGACGTCAAGCTGATGTAAATATTTTCATCGCACTTAGATTCTGTCTTAGATTTTCTTGCACTAAAATGAGCCACAACAGTCTTTTTTGATTTTTTTGGGATGCATTTCTTTACTCACTGAAAGCTGCGTATGCTGAATTCTACAACAATCCTCAATTGGATAAATAAACAATCCCGCACTTTAACAAGGGAAAGTTACTCCGTCTTCACGATCGCTTCTCTCTTTTGAATAGCCGCAGGACTGACACAGGGAGAGCGAGAAAGCACTTCCCGGGACCACAAGAACAGGTATTTTTCAATGCAGAAATGCAAGTTAACCTGGTCTAGGAAATTATTTTAACAGTGGAAAAATTTTACAAATATAATTGTTAGGTCTACTTATAGTAAATAATAATAATAAACTTTTGAATCAGTGGGTATTTTAACATTTATTCCAGTTCAGCCATTTACCTTGTATACCATTGCAAGTGCATTACAGTAAATGCACTATTTGTTTGTTTTTACATTTGGACATACAGGTAATTTATTTTCAATCACTGTGCAATTGCATGTTCTTACATGCTTGTTGCTGATGAGGTTATCTAACTCCACCACTTAAATCTAGAGCAAGAAACTTAGATTAACTGCTTGCCATTTTCATGTCTTCTCTTTTTCTCGCCCACTCACTCAGCGTTTGGAATTTTCCCTCCCTTCAGAGGCCCATTGAATAAATTGTCCTACATGTCTGACGTTGAGAAACACAGAAACGAGCACTCAGAGAGACCTGCCATGATTTTAAAGATGCTGGTAAAACGGTTAGATTTCAGTGGCACGCAAAAACCTGTAAGAAGTTTGCAACTTTAAATTCACCCCCTTAAATACACCTCCGCTACAGGCATTAAATCACTGCTTTTGTAATAAACTCACTGCCTTCAACAATACATTTCTAGAAAATTACTGTTGGACTTCAAATTACCTGCTGAGAGCAATTTTTCTGTCATTATGCATAATTCATAGATCTTTTTTTTTGTGAGGAATATGATTGTTTTGTGCAATTAAAGGTTATGGTATAACCTAATTATTTTTTGGATATCTGTCAGTTACACTAATGTGCCTTTGTGTCAGGTAATCTCTACTTTTTTTTGGAAATACCCTTTTTCACATTTCTAATTGCAGCACATGGGTAGAGCCCAAAGACAAATGAATGATTGATGCCCATTGTTTAGTTAACTGTTTTTTGTGACAAATCATTTTGGCAAATCAGTTATCCTGGATTGCAATATAAAAGTTGTGTGTGTGTGTGTGTGTAAATGGGTCATAATTAACCCCAAATCGATAAAAACATTTTTTAAAAATAGATTTTGCATAAGTGAAAATTAAGCCTGCATTAAGGACCATTAAGATCTTTTTTTTTTTTTTTTTTAAACATGACAATTTTTCAGGACAATGGTGCATATTTCCCGACATTTCTCATTACTAGGGATGGGAATCATAAGGAATTTAATGGTTCCAGTAACTATTCCAGTACCTTTTTTTTAACAATTATTTGGAAATGAGAAATGCAATTATGTTTGTATTTATTATCCTCTGCTATCTGTTACAAAATTAGATGATTTCAGATTTCTACAAAGAGAAGATGTAACATCAGAAGTAAATATAATACAATTCTTGTAAAAGGTGTGTATGAAGACTTTTTAGAGACATAAATACAATCCAATTATAGATCCTAACTATATTTTCAATAAAGAAATCTAAACCAACAAGAAATGTGATGGCATATTTAATTAAATTATTCTTTTATAAAATTCCGCTTATTACAACAAAACATGTGGATCTTTAATTATACATTGTCAAATGAACAACCAGTCAGTAATTGTACTGCTTGATTTAATAGAGACACAGGCCATCATTTAAATAAACTGGAACAGTTCCAGACACCGTTTAGACCTAATGCCTAATGTTGTACTTCAGGCTTGTGAGATTTCAATGGTTCTCATTTAATTTTGAGTTGGACATTCATAACTTGCACATCAGTATAAGATTACTTGTATACTGGACTATAAATTGAAGCACTGTTGGTTTCATGCTGTAGATTCAAAAGAACCGGCTCCTTTCAATAATTATTTCGGGAATCGAACTGTATCGGAAGCGCATATGTTTCTTGCTGTAGATTTCAAAGAGCCTGCTCAAGATTGGGAATCAAATACAGTAGTAGTGCTTTGTGTTTTACGTTGTAGTCATTAGAGGGCAGTGCTGCTGCAGAGATTTGCTGCTGGAAACCCTGTCTGTAGGTGTTCCAGCCGTGTCGGCGGAAAATTGCATGTATGAGAACCGTTAATGGAACCGAGTCACGAAGATCATACGATTACGGTATTTTGTAAAGAATTGAACCGGTTCTTGTTCAGAGCTGGTTCTCGGTTCCCAACCCTACTCATTACTGTATCGTGTCCGAACTATTTCAATTGTTTTCAATGATGATTCAAAATTGTCGTAACACAAAAATGCTGTTTTTTTTAGTAGTCATTGAAAGACCAGTAGGGAAGGAGAAGGAAATATGGTGCATAAATACTTCAGTTTAAATAATATTTTTTTTAACATTGCGATAATGAGAATATTGTAATGTCTTTTTTCTGCATGACTATGAGAATCAGGATTGGTTTGGGGGTAAAATGTTTGTGGTTTTGTTTACATTTTATTTAAAGACATTGCTTGCTGTTAAGCATTTTGAGGGTGCGTTTTAAATGTGATTAGCATATCTCTAAAATATATATTTTTTAATTTATATATATATATATATATATATTTTTTGTAGAATGTAAAATATCAGACTAGCTGCTCTGTTTTCACAAAGAATGAACTCAAAGGGCTCGTCAAACAAATCAGATTTCTTTCTTTTTTTAATAAGGTGTCTAATGAACACTTGCATATTTAGTAATCCTTTAGATTGCCTATTGTCACATATAGCTGCATCCCAAGTGAGAGTAATTTGGTTACAGGGGAAAATAAAGCTGCTTTTTCTGTCATGTATGGTCCATTTGGGGAGCTCTCACACTGCAGTGCTTTGCAGAGAGAGCAGAAAAGACTGTTTGGAGGGGAGAAGAGGGAGGGTTTTTGGGGCCATTGAGTTCAGTGGGCTGGAACTCAGGAAAAACACCCTCTCTCTGCCTGTGCAGAGACTGTATAAGCAAAACCCACTGTTGTGAGTGAGCCTATTGTTACAATCGCTTTGTCAGAGGTGGAGATCATGATTAATAGTCAAATGTGTGTTTATGACACTATATTTAAAATTTGAATATCATCTTCCTTATCAATATAGACATGTTTTGGCAGGCTCGACTGTACAGCATGACTGTTTCCACGACAATGATGCTTCTGCTATTTGCAGTTTTTCTTTTTGAAGTTCAAAGCCCCATGCAATGTTGCTATTTATGCAAATCATAATGTT
This sequence comes from Moxostoma hubbsi, assembly GCA_032164185.1. Classification (NCBI taxonomy): domain Eukaryota; kingdom Metazoa; phylum Chordata; class Actinopteri; order Cypriniformes; family Catostomidae; genus Moxostoma; species Moxostoma hubbsi. The sequence continues at coordinate 11,787,770 of JAVLUX010000011.1, read as the reverse complement.
AATTTGTCATTTTAATTCCATAGATGGTTAGCTTTTTTTTTATTATTAATAATTGAGCTCAATATATATAATGTAATCATGAATTTATCATTTGATTACATGCATTTAGGTTAATACTGGTTAAGTAGGATACTTTCTGATAATTTGTCATCAATATTGTTTTTAAACTATGATCCAAATGGCTACATCAATGTCATCCCATAATAGTTTAGGATTAACTTAATGCTGAATTTCAGTAATGGAATAATACACACGTTAGATGATTAAGTATCCTTTACCTGTTTTCACCCTAAATATTGTTTGGAGAATATCTTTTCCCTAAGGCTTCTTTTGCTGTTCTGTCTTCCACAGGGCGTTAAAGGCGTTTCAGGAAGTCCTTTACATTGACCCCAGCTTTTCAAGAGCCAAGGAGATCCATCTTCGGCTCGGTCTGATGTTTAAAGTCAACACAGATTATGAGTCAAGCCTGAAGGTATGTCTATTAAGCTCTCACTGTATATACCTATAGGTAATCTAAATTTATCGGGGAGTTGTGCATAATTCTGGAGATGAGAAAAACATTTAGTATTCATTACACATGTTTAATAATGCTCATCCATTGGGGGCCTTGGTAGCTCAGCGAGTATTGATGCTGACTGCCACCACTGGAGTCGCGAGTTCGACGTAATGGTAGAGTCACATGGGGTAACCTCCTCATGGACACAATTAGTGGTTCTTGCTCTCAATGGGGCTCGTGGTAAGTTGTGTGTGGATCACAGAGAGTAGCATGAGCCCCCACATGCTGGGAGTCTCCACAGTGTCTTGCACAATGACCCACGTGATAAGATGTGCGGATTGACTGTTTCAGAAGCAGAGGCAACTGAGACTTGCCCGCCACCACGAGGACCTACTAAGTAGTGGGAATTGGGCATTCCAAATTGGTAGAAAGGGGATAAATAAATAATGCCCACCCATGTAGGCCATGCCAATGTCTTGTGGCTATACTTTCTAAATGGTGTGCATTTTAAAGGGAAATTTCACCCAAAAATGAAAATTCTCATCATTTACTTGAGTTGGGATAGCATGAGGGTATTACATTCATTCTTCTGCAGAACACAAATGAAGATTCTTAGAAGAATATCTCTGCTCTGTTTGACCTCAAAATGCAAGTGAATGGTGACTAGATCTCAGATCCAAAAAGGAAATGGGCAGCATAAAAGTTATCCATATATCCAGTGGTTAAATCCATATCTTCTGAAGCTACATGACTGGTTTGGGTGAGGAGGGGGGAACAATATTTAAGTTTTTTTTTGTTGTTGTTTTTACCAACAATCTCCACCTTTGACAAGCCCCAACCAAAAGGTGGCTGAATGTGATAGTGTAGTTTTTTTTTTGTAAAAAGGACTTAAGAATGTATCCATTTCTCACCTACACCTATCATATTACTTCAGAAGATATGTATTTAACCACTGGAGTCTTATGGATTACTTTTATACTGCCTTTATGTCCATTTTGGACCTGAGATCTAGTCACCATTCACTTGCATTGTGAGGACAAACAGAGCAGATATTTTCTTTTAAGAATCTTTGTTTGTGTTTTGCAGAAAAAAGAAAGTCAAACACGTCTGGGATGGCATGAGGTTGAGTAAAAGAATTGGATAATTAATTTTTTTTTTAGGTGAACTATCCCTTTTAAGGTTTGTCCCAGGCTTGTTCCATAGACTTCAATTTTAAGTGCTTTAATGTAACAGTCCTTTTCCTTGCTGTTTCACTGAGGAATGAGTCATTTATTTTCTACAGCAATCAACAGCATGTCACAAAGCTGTCAATTTACTGTGGCTTAACTTTTATTGAAGCTGAAATTGTTTGTACATGCACATTTCTGGAAATATTTCTTTTCTATGTTGATTAGCAAGCTTGCAGTTAGCTGTTCTTCTTGGCTTCTATGCTGGATAGTTGGGATCATAGTGCTGCAGGGTTTTGTATTTGTCACCAGTGAGTTTTTCCCATCATGTGACAGTTCCACAGTCTTAAGTGTAAATATACAACATAGTCTATTGTGTTGAGTTTAATTATTTTTTTATTTGTTTATATATAAAAAAAAATTGAAATATGATCTTTTTTGTTTCAGAACAATTTAACAACCTATGTGTGTCTCATATTTTGTCCTATTTTAAACATCTCTCTTGGAGGCCATCAAGGGCAGGAGAGGGAGTGATTTTTTTTTTTTTTTAATTTATTTATTTATTTTTAATTTTTTTTAAAATTAATTTATTTTTGCAGCTCTGCATGCGCTTGGTGTGAGTGTTTGCATGCTGAGTAGCCATCTGGGCTAAACTGCCTAATAAGGGAAGGCAGATCCTTCTTGTGTAGGATTTGATGAAGCCTTTTGACTTCCTCCTCCTTGGCCTCTACAAATCTCTCCTATATCCTCCTCAAAGGTCTGGAGGACAGGAGCAAAAACTCTAAATTCAGAGCTAATAGAAATGGAGAACATATTATTGTGTGCCAATTCCCAACAATAGTTTTTTCTCACAGTACATGCTCACTGAGCATTTACTGACTATCTGATGTATGTTGCAAACAAATAATGGCAAGAGTTAGCTGAAATTGCCAGATCTCTTCAAGAGGCCATCTTATTTGCTGGCTTCTGTGCAGTTTTCAGGAGTCGTGATACCCAGGTTTTTAACAGACTGCTTGGAAATGATGTCAAGTTTACAGGCTATGAGCACGTCCGAGGAAGATTTAGTCTGAATTTGCCAAGTTCATCAGAATGTTGGTACTGAAGGATATTAAAATTTTGTGTGAGACATACTGTATGTAGCAAATAGGCTTTTACGAGATATCCTTGAGCACAATGATATGTTATGCTTTGTTCTCAATTATGTCTGCTTGCATAATTTTTCTTGTTGATCAGATAGTGTCCTCCTGTCTTGTTGGATGGTTTTTAGAAACCATTTAGTTTTTGGATAAAATGCAAATTGGCTAAGAGAGACTACTGTTACTCCATCTGACATGGCTCCCACAGTTGTAGAAAACCTTGAAATGTCAAGGAATTAAAAAATTGTGATTTCAAGGCTTAGAAGAGTCATGGAAATTTCTAAAGTGAGTTTAACAATTTCTGTGTGGCTAATGCAAAAGTTTTATCAGCCAAATATGTCTCTTTACAAATGTAATCTCTTTTAAATGATTTTCTGTCAGACCTTTTGCTTTTTTTTTAGTTAACTATGGCCTATGCTTATGTAGCAATGAATCTTATGCTACACTGTGCACCACTGCTTTTCAAGAGGCAAATACATCAGGCGTTCTCAACCTTGCCTTATTCTACAGGGTATTGTGAGCCAGAGCATGTGAGTGACAGAGCACTAATAAGTTTAGTAAAAGGGGTGGCAGGGGCTGGTTGCCAGCTCCACTGGCTCCCTGTCTTGTCCCACTTACGTGAACAAAGCAGTAGGTTGAATTGCAGGAAGCAGTGCTCTCTTTGCACTGCCTGCACTCTCCCACACAGCCTAGTGCTCCTGAAACTAATGCACCTCTTTAACTCTCTGGTAAGTGTTTGTTTTTGGAGATGGAACAAGATTATCATGCTACAGTATCTCTCTGTATTGCACTTTTCTTTTGCATTTCCATTTTTTTTTAATGGCAATATCAAAAGTCATGATATGATATTACATTTACAGAATTGATTGATTACATATTCTAGTTTGTGCAGTTTGATAATTGCCCTGACTTGTGTGTTGTAAAAATATAAAAGATTTATATTTTTGTGTAGTTTTTCATTGAAGCTGCATGTAGAGATGCATGATATATCATTGACATTGTTGGTAGCTGAATTTCTTTAAAAAGAATATTCTGGGTTCAATACAAGTTAAGATCAATTGACAACATTTGTGGCATAATACTGATTACCATAAAAAATTATTTTGTCTCATCCCTCCTTTTCTTTAAAAGCAAAAACCTGTATTCAAGCGAGGCCCTTACAATGGAAGTGAATTGTTTTTTGTTTGTTAAAATACTCACCGTTTCAAATGGATAGACACAAGACAAAGGATATGTGTGTACATTATTTTAGTGTGATTAAATCACTAACTTTTTCTGTCTAAATTTATAGCCAATTTTACAGCTTCATTACCATGGCAGTGTCAACAAACCCTAAAACAACTAATGCTCAATTAATACAGGAGTTTTAACAGAAGAATTAATGCAAGTGCTTTTATAAAATTATAAGCTCCACATTTCTGTTTAAACCCTCCAAAAAATATATATTTTTAAAGGAAAGTTTTTTTTTTTTTTGATAATCAACATTATGCCACAAATACTGTTCTGCAGAAGAAATGCTGTCGCAAGTTTAACTTGTATTTTACCCGGAACATTCATTTAGCTCATTGGAAGCATATAAAATCAGGCTTTTTTTTTTAACTCTTCCAATGTAAGGCACTAAACAGTTTATATAATAAACAGTTATTTATTCATTCTCTTGAAGCATTGAATTTTAACTTTGGAACCCCTACACCCGAGTTTGGAAAACCCCTTTCACGGCAATCAAGCAAACCAAAAATGAACGCAGGTCTGTGCCAAAAACACTTCTGTAAAAGCACCCTTAATATCTGCTGGTATGATGCAATGGATAGACTTCCTCTTCTGTTTTCTCCATCTTGTTCTTTCCGATTCACTCCTTGCCTTCCTGTCTCTGTCCTGATTTCCTGCAGATTGCGAGAGCGTACTGCAGGCACATGGTGTGTGCATGATGAAAAATGCCTGAATGTATCGAATGAGTGTGAGAGAGAGGTATAGAGAGCAGGGTGTCATCTCTCAGCTGCTGCTCTCTCTTGAATAGTAATCAGTGTTAGAGAGAGAGAGAGAGAAAGACACACACACACTGGTAATCCTGCTGCATTATCTTGCCAGTTGAGTGCCTTGGAGAAAGAGAGAGCATGTAGAAATCACAGTTTGTCAAAGAAGACCAGCTCAGCACAAATGGCTTGCTATGGTCAGTAATTCTTGTTTGTTAAAAGGTGTCTTTGTGTAGCCATAGCTGATAGGTGTGCTTGTGCATGTTTTGTTTTTTACCTGATGGCTATGGCTTTGGGGTGAATCGTTGGCATGTTAGTGCTCTGAATGTTAAATGTTTGACCATTAATGTTGATGGGTGCTAGTTCATGGTAACGCACTCTTACTAGGTTACACTATCAGTAGGGCTTCTTTTCATTGTGATGAATTATGTATATGGAATCTGTATTGGTTATTGTGTGTTAATTAGTAGGTATATATTGGACAAGCAGTGTATGTTTGTGGATGTTTTTATGTCATAACCTTCTTATAGTCCCCCAGTCCATCTGAATGTGTCTTTTGAGGTCCATTTGTACATTGTAATGCATGACCACGTTCCTCAGATGTTGCTATGCAGGTGGATGGGTTTCCTCCATGTACCTTTATGTGAAGATGGGTTTCAGTGCTTGAAGAAATAATGGGCAGAGGCTTCTCTCCGGACTGGAGGTTTTTGGTTCTGTTTCTTGGTATCTTGTGCTGGTGGGTTTCTTGAACCTGGAGTTGTCAACTGGGTCTCAATGTTGTGATTATGCTGCTCATGGATTTGACCTGGTGTTTCGATGCCCTGCACGCATTTTTGTGCATTAATTTACCATATAATAAATATAGATACATTATAGACCTCTGTAATGTATCATACTAGCTGTCTCAGTTATGACTGCAAGCTCACATCCTCTTGTCTTTGCTGTTTCGTTGTGTGGCTGGTGACAATTAAGCAAATTTCCCTCCAAATTCTCATTACATTAATACATCCCGATGTTTTACTTTGGAGATTTTCTGTCTTTCTCGATGGTGATTCTCATTACTGTTATACAGTAATGCAGTTGTTTTCTTAAATTGGCATACATTTAAGTTAGTACAGCAAATGCTACCATGATATGTAAATATTTTACCATTAAATTAATATAGCTTTTTTTTTTACTGCAATGGGTGATGAAATGTACTGTAGGTCATGAAAATAATGTCAAAATGCAAAACGTCTTAATAAAGCAGGCTTAATTTTCTTTAAAAGTCTAATTTCATATTTCTTTTTTTGTTTGTTTTTGGTTTGGGGTTAAATATGACCCAGAGATGTGCTTGACCGGTTACATGAGATTTACTCATTAAACTGAATAATAGAACCTTGGTAGCTGGTGAATACATAGATAGATAGATGATTTTTTTTAAAGATTTATGAACATTTATGGCTCACAAATCTTCAAAATATGAAAAGATTTCATTATTTCATAATTAGCCTGTTTTGTTTTTATAGTGTAGATAAATTTGGTGAAATCTGTTTTTGATGGCATTATGGTGCCCGTCACAGTAAAAATACTGGTTTTTGTTACAATTCCCATATTGCTAATTCCATTTTATTAGAGAAAGCAGATTTATATTTTGGAAGTATAACTGTGTTGGTTGGAACAAAAACTCCACCTTTATTGTAGCCAATAGTAATTTCTTTGTATTGTTCATTTGGTTCATTATGTAGGTAGGTTTTGAAATGTTAAAAAAAATCACTTGGGCTTGATTAACACTAGGAATTTCAGAATGGTGGTTCAATCTATCAAGCTACTTAGTGCACTGAATCCAATTTCCCTAAATTAACTATATCCAGTATAATCAAACCTCACTTTGTCTTCTTGCAGCATTTTCAGCTGGCTTTGATTGACTCCACACCCTGCACTTTGTCCAAAGCTGAAAGTAAGTATCTTTCACTAAGTATATTTATTTGTAGTCAGTTTAATTTGAGATAAGATCATTAATTTCAGACACGTTATAAAGTGATGATTGGGATCTGTACCATACATTCAGAAAGCATTGTTTCCCTGAGAGAGAGGATTTCAAAGGGAAAAGGTAAAGCCTGTCTTCACCAAGTATTTCTTCAATATGATTTCCCCACTTATTGCTATTTCTACCCTGCCCTAGACTCTAGTTACCAAGGAAACTGCATGACTGAATTCAGGCTGTGTTGCCCTGCACATGAGCAGTAATGACATGCTTGAAGTGCACTAAGGGCAAGCTAATATTCTTCCCTCCCCGTGCCTGTACACTCAGAAGCTTTTCAAAGCTAAAGCTGAAACCATGAAGAGATAGAACACTGGTCGAAATTTTTACCTTATGTCAGATTTGAATGCACTGTTTCCATCAGAAAAGGATTTACGGCATTAAACAGTTCCTCTTTTTGTTCCCACAGTTCACTTCCACATTGCTCATGTATATGAAATTCAGGTGAGTGTTCCTCTTTTAGAAGTAAGTGCATGTGTGCGCGCGCACACACAGTACTGTGCTAAAGTCTAAAGATGTTTCACAAAAGCATTTGTCTTAAGATGGTTATTTATATCTTCAGCTTTTGTGTCAATAGGAAATATTAGAATAGAAGAACAAGGAGCACTGCAACAATGTCATTATAGACTTTTGAATTTGAATTATAAGTGTGATTTTGCCAAACGTTGTATTTTAAATAGGTTTGAATTGAAATGTTTTAAACTCCAATCCTCGACATTTCATATTTAATTTAACTTTCATACTAAATAAACTTTATACTAAAATAAATACCAGAGACCACTCAGACAAATGTCTCATGTGCTGAGAATGTGCTAACGTTCTAATCATAAAAATATAAATCATAAAAGTTTAAGAACCACTTCATGGTCAGAATAGCGATCTTTTGAATCACGCTCATGCCAGAGAATTATTTCACCTCGACCTGTAATTGGCCAAAATGCTCTGTTCGACTTTTCCGCGACCCTCTACTCTTCCCTGTGGAACACGGAAGCTTGACCTCTGACCCACTTTATGTAGATCTGAATTTCTTCTTGAATTTTAGAATATTGAATTTGGTGTTCTGAATTTCTTCTTAATCTTAAACTTGAAGCTGTATTTATTAAAATGGAATATTTACAGTGTAAGAATTCAGAAACAAAAATACATTTGAAAATACATATTTATAAAATTGTGCCATAAAATAAAACAATTCAATTTGGTTAAATATGAAATGTCGAGGATTGGAGTTTAAACAATTCAAATTCAAACCTATTTAAAATACAACATTTGGCAAAATCACACTTATAATTCAAATTCAAAAGTCTATAATTCAAATGTACACAATTCAAATTGTTTTGTCATTTCTCTTGCTCCATACAAAGGTGGTCGCACCAAATATTGATTTAGCTTTTTTGTTTACTGGACTTTGTATGACATTAAGTAATGAATGAAAACTATTTATGTAATTCTTTTTTGAAGACATCCTCACTATGCAACAATTTTCACAAATGCGTAAACATTTTGCACAGTACTGTGTGTGTGTGTGTGTGTGTGTGTGTGTGTACATACTCTACATACAATGCTTAAAGTGCTGGTACTGATGTTTTGGGGTTTTATTGGTTCTTTACGATAATGCACAACAGCAGCCTTATCATTTTGGTGAATGAGAAATATAGACACTACACCATCATTTAAAGTAAATACAATCAAGTCTGTGGGAGACAGATGTGAACTGCCTGTTCAGTGTGTTGTACTGTGTTACTTTTACATATTTTAAAATATGTTTTAAAAATAGGACATGACTGAAGACATTAAGACACAACAAATTGGACAAACTGCACTTCTGTCCCTCACAGCCTCGTTATTCACTTCAAATTAAAATAGGATCTGCCCAGAGAAAGGTCCAAAGGCATTTCAGAAAATTCTTTAATATATTGTATTAAACGAAGTAGCTCCAAGATGAATTCATTCAAAGAGAAAAAGCATTTTAAAATATGAAAAAAGATAAGGTACAAGACTCTTTGATCTAATGAATGTACAGAACTACTCATCCTATAAAGCATCGTGAATGGTCAGTTTTTGTCAAAAATGTCATCAAATATTTTATTGTATTTTATTTATTTTTTTGGTCAGAAAACACCACTAGTGTGATTTATACTCTGAGACTACAACATCCCATAACTAATGGTACTTAGCCTGCAATAATTCATCACAACCCTGCTTGCAGTTTGCAACACAGAATAACCGATTAGTGTATCTCACTTCAGGGTTATGGGTAGTGTAGTACTTTGCCATTAATTTGGCAAGTAAACATGATTTCTTGTAAATACAGTTGTAAGGTTTATTTATAATTTTCTCTAGAAATCAGTAAATATTTTTTTTCTGTGGAGACTTTTTACATTATTATTAATGTTATAAATGATCGTTTGTAAAAGAAACAGTTCATAGAGTTGACAGGGCAGTTTTATCGGTCTAGGGGTTTCCTTTGCAAACAGTTTACTGCTCCTATCCAAACATAACTACATGATTGATGGATTTGCTCCTGGGATGCCACCTTGGCGTTATGTTTTTGACCAGTAAACCAGTCACCCCCATACTTCCGTTTTGCATCATCTTACTTGTAGTTTCTGTGATGAATGACAGGCTCTTGTCACCCAGCCAGCTCTTTCTATTTAACCTGGATAATTGCTCTCCAAACTTGTTTTATGTTAAAGAGACAATATGGAATTGCAAAAGTACAAACTGTTTTCAAGCAGATTTTCTGAACACCTCCCGTCTTATGTTTATGCATTTTGGCAGACACTTTTATTGAAACCGACTTACAGAGCCCTTATTACAGGGACAATCCCCCTGTAGCAATCTGGAGTTAAGTGCCTTGCTCAAGGACTCAATGGTGGTGGCTGTGGGGATTGAACCGACAACCTTCTGCTTAACAGTTTAGTGCTTTAAACCACTACGCCACCACCACTCCCATTGGTCAGAAAAACAAACAGCCCTGCCTTATAGTTTTTGTTATAGCTGTGTGTGCATATTAAACTGGGATAAGAAAACTAAAAATAACAATGATTTTTATTATTACTTTAAGTTTATTTTATATAGCACCTTTCTTAAACCCAAGGTCACTTTACGTGAGAGCAAATCCATGAAATATAGCAATTGGACAGATAACACATGCACACAAACACAACTCCCCAACAAGCAGCTGAGAGATAACACTGAATGAAGAGATGAGTTTTTAGATGTGATTTAAAGGAGAAGAAAGTGGCGAGTTCCCTTTTAAAAATACCTCTAAATGACATTCACTGAATTAAAGGGGAAAAAATACTACTAATATGTTTTATTCAGTAAAGAAATTCACTGCAAAAAATCCTATTGTTACCAAGTGTTTTTGTCTTGTTTTCCATTTTAAAATAGTCTAAAAATCCATAAAACAAGATACATTTAATTGAGAAGCAACATATAAGATATGTAGACCTGCTTTAAGAGAATGTATCTTAAATATAAGTGTATTTTGTACATGTTTATTTTTTGCTTGGTTATACTTTATAATATATTGTGCAATATATAAGTGCAGTAAAGACAAAATATATTTGTATTCATTTTGCAATTGTCTTCACAATAAGAAATGCACAGTGACACATTATGATTCAATAAGTCGCGAGCCGTCATGTTATAATCTATAATCGTGTTCACGTGACAGAGTGTGCATCAGCCAGATGCAGTTTTAATCACTTCCCCTTAGATCGGGACATTCACGCAATTCATAAAGAGGTGCTGACCCCACAGAAAAATGGCAGTTTTGTAGTTTGTAGTTATTTACACAATCTGCTTCATAATTATTTGAACTTTAATAAAGGTATAACGCATTAAATATAACTGCGTTTAAGATGTAACGTCTGGGTTTCCCTTAAAGACGCTCGACAGGCAAGTTTTGCTTCAGCGGAGCGGCAGCTCCAGCTCCAATTATTCCACAACGATTGTGCTTCTGTATTTACTTACTTTGTATTTTTGCATTATAATTCCCTCATACTTTGCGATATACATCACCTGAAGCTGTTTGGAAAGTTTAGAGTGCATCTGGACTGTGAGCTGTGTAATTCTTCCTCTCCTCAGTCAGGCACGAACTGCAGTACTGCTCTCATCATTAGAGTTTAAAGTGATCACATTACATTAAATTAGATCAAACAACTGTTAGACAACGATAAAGTTTTGTTGACAATTTGTTATTGTCGACATTGTCGATAACGTTGTCTAATCGTTTCAGAGTGTGAGCGGGAATATAAGTGCGAAGGAACTCTGTGATGTATTGAAGAGCAAGTGTGTGAAGAGCCTAGAAATTTATCAACAGTATCTATTATTGAATGCAATAGGTAATTGGTAGCCAATGGAGCTGTTGCATAATGGGAGTGATGTGTGCAGACTTTTTACTGGAATTAAGTGCACTAGCTGCAGATTTTTGGATGTTTTGACGGTGATTTTTGTGGGTAAACCAAAGAAGCATGAATTACAATAATCCAATCTAGATGAAATGAGCACATGGACTAGTGTTTCTGCATCGTTCGTATTGTGTGCTGGGCGGAGATGGGCAATATTGTGTAACTAAGGATATATTTATAATGTTATTAACATGAGCTTCAGATGTGAGTGATGTATGAAAAATCACACCAAGGTTACAAACAGCAAGAGAGGGCTCGTAACTAAGGTTTGAAGAGCACGATACCAATGATTTGGGGCTCATTATCAAAATATCAGTCTTCTCTGCAATGAGCTAGTAGTTAGTAGTTTGCATCCAACCAATGTCTTAAATCATGGAGGCATACAGATATTGATGGTGGTGGGAATGGTGTTGAGGAGATATACCTAACATAAATCTGGGTGTCATCTGCATAACAGTGGAAACTAAGGCCATGTTTCCTTAATTTCGCCAAGTGGAAAGACATAAAATTACAAAAAGGGTGCCGAGCACTGACCCTTGAGGGACCCCTCTTAAAACGGAAGCAAATTATGATTTGTAATTCTGTTTTGAGACAGTCTGCTGCCTCTCTTGTAGATAAGATATGAATCAACAATAAGCAGTGCCGGAGATGCTTGAAGATAAGTAAGAATGATTTTATGGGAGACGGTGTCAAAAACTGAGCTAAGGTCAAGTAGAAGAATGTTGAGTGAACTTGTGTCTGCATAAATGAGAAGGCCATTTAATACCCTTAATAGAGCTGTTTCCGTGCTGTGTAGTGGGTGAAAACCTGACTGAAACGGCTCGAAGAGATTGTTAGACTTCAGGTGTTCCTGAATTTGTGAAGCAACCACTCTCTCAAGGATCTTGGTCACAAATGGAAAGTTGGAAAGAGGCCAATAATTCTCCAGTACACCTAGGTCAGCACCAGGTTTCTTTAGTTTAGGGGAGACAATGGCTGCTTTTAAAGCTAATGGATCAATACCAGAAGCGAGTGATGTATTAATAAGGTGAGAGATAGGAGTAGTAATAGCATGATGAGAACATTTAAGTGCAATTCAGGAGTATACCAAGGAGAGGAATAAGAGGATATATAGACGCTTGACAGGTGTGTAGTCATCTAAGATGGAGGTAATTGTTGTATAAAATAATTTTAACAGGGCAGGAAAGTTTTAAAGAAGATGAGAGTACAGACTTGCAGATAGAATCAGTGAAAGATGACAGTGTGATAGATTTTATATATTATGATATGATATCTGTTTTTTTGCTACAAGACTTGTAGAGATAACAGCTGAAACTAAACTTAATGAGCTTATGATCAGAAAAACCATCCTAAGTTCCCAAAACTATTTTAGCATTAAACAAAGGCACTACACCTTTTAAATGCCAGTTCGCTGCCTTTTTTCTTTAGTTACAAGGCCAAAAGCAATAATGGCCACACCAAACAGCCTACCAATTCCTCTCTTTTACAATTAGTTGAATGTATTGTCCACCACCACACACAGATTAGATTGCTTTTATGTTTTATGACCTGTGTGTGTTTGGAGTTGTTGCTCTGGTCTTTTTTTGAGGCTCTGGTGGTCATCCATCTACTACACTAAAGATCTTTGTCACGGTCACCAAGTAAAACAAACACTTATTTTGAGAGGGCTTCTCAAGTTACACTGATACAGAGCATGTATGTGTTTGTCTCACTTAAGTGTAGTCTGACCTGCCCTGTCCTAGACTGACCCTCCCCCTGCATCTGTCTGCATCTGTCTTTGTATTTGTGTGTCTTCTCATGTGTCTGGTCTGGTCAGTTAAATTTTTCCTCTCTTCCTGGCCTGCACTTTGAGACTGTACATAGTAGTCAGTGAGACAGGGCCCATTTTTTGTCTGCTAAAACATCTCTGCCCTCTCTGTCTGTCTGCAGAAGAAACATCGCATCGCAAAGGAAGCTTACGAGAGTCTGTTACAAACAGAAAATCTTCCTACACAGGTGAAGGCAACTACGTTCCAACAATTAGGTGAGTATCTTTGACTTTTTTCCTGTTTCCGCTGTGAAGGATTTCCATAAGAAATATACATGTTTCCAGTTATGCTCTGCTATAAAATATTTAATTGACCTATAAAAGCCTTGATCCAGTTAGCACAAATGATGGAAGTCAGGAAAAGTAATCAGTCAAAATGTGTGGAAATCAGTAACAAAAGAGAAAATGAAAATAGTTTAAAGTACATTACTTGAATTATTTCAATGCTTGCCATGTGAGTTCAGCCTTGAGCTTGGCAAAGAACTGTATCTGCCCACATTTTCCATATTTTCAGCAATACCCCTCCCCTGGGAACATACTAAAATGTAATATCTGATATAGAGCATTTAGACAATATATAAACCATTTTTTAGGATTCTTTGATGAATACTAAGTTCAAAATAACAGCATTTATCTGAAATAGAAAGCTTTTGTAACATTATAAATGTCTTTACTGTCACTCGATCAATATAATGCATCCTTGTTGAAATAAGTGTTAATTTATTTCCAACCCCCCCACACACACACTGTAGTGTACAGTATAATGTTACAAAAGCTTTCTATTTCAGATAAATGCTGTTATTTTTTACTTTCTTTTCATCAAAGAATCCTGAAAAAAATAGTACACAACTGTTTTCAACATTGATAATAATAATAAATGTTTCTTGAGCAGCAAATCGGCATGTTAGAATGATTTCTGAAGGATCATGTGACACTGAAGATTGGAGTAATGATGTTGAAAATTCAGCTTTACATCACAGGAAAAATTTTCATTTTAATATTATATACAGTATTTCACAAAAGTGAGAACACACCTCACATTTTTGTAAATATTTGATTATATCTTTTCATGTGACAACACTGAAGAAATGACACTTTGCTACAATATAAAGTAGTGAGTGTACAGTTTGTATAACAGTGTAAATTTGCTGTCCCCTCAAAATAACTCAACACAGCCATTAATGTCTAAACCGCTGGCAACAAAAGTGAGTACAGCCCTAAGTGGAAAATGTCCAAATTGGGCCCAAAGTGTCAATATTTTGTGTGGCCACCATTATTTTCCAGCACTGCTTTAACCCTCTTGGGCACGGAGTTCACCAGAGCTTCACAGGTTGCCACTGGAGTCCTCTTCCACTCCTCCATGACGACATCATGGAGCTGGTAGTTGTTAGAAACCTTATGCTTCTCCACCTTCCGTTTGAGGATGCCCCACAGATGCTCAATAGGGTTTAGGTCTGGAGACATGCTTGGCCAGTCCATCACCTTCACCCTCAACTTCTTTAGCAAGGCAGTGGTCGTCTTAGAGGTGTGTTTGGGGTCGTTATCATGCTGGAATACTGCCCTGCGGCCCAGTCTCTGAAGGGAGGGGATCATGCTTCAGTATGTCACAGTACATGTTGGCATTCATGGTTCCCTCAATGAACTAGCTCCCCAGTGCCGGGAGCACTCAAGCAGCCCCAGACCATGACACTCCCACCAACATGCCTGACTGTAGGAAAGACACACTTGTCTTTGTACTCCTCATCTGGTTTCTGCCACACACGCTTGACACCATCTGAACTAAATAAATTTATCTTGGTTCACATCAGACCACAGGACAAGGTTCCAGCAATCCATGTCCTCAGTCTGCTTGTCTTCAGCAAACTGTTTGCGTGCTTTCTTGTGCATCATCTTTAGAAGAGGCTTCCTTCTGGGACGACAACCATGCAGACCAATTTGATGCAGTGTGTGGCATATGGTCTGAGCACTGACAGGCTGACACCCCACCCCTTCAATCTCTGCAGTATTGCTCGAAGTACTCATACGTCTATTCGTTGTAGCAAAGTGTAATTTCTTCGGTGTTGTCACATGGAAAGATATAATCAAATATTTACAAAAATGTGAGGGGTGTACTCACTTTTGTGAGATACTGTATTATATAACTTGCCTCGGGGGCATTTACCATTTTCATTGATCGCCTCATCACATTATAGTATGAATAGCACCCTCTGCGCGTGGTTGTGATCACATTAGGGATAATTAGCTGAGCCAGGAGAAACTGTACATCGCTTTGTTTCATGCTGCGGCTCATGTGATAGAGCGGGTTGTCCACTAATCGCAGGGTTGGAGGTTCGATTTCTGGCTTATAAGCCTCCACATGCCGAAGTGTCCTTTGACAAGATACTGAACCCCAAGTTGCTCCCAATGGCAGGCTAGCACCTTGCATGGCAGCTCTGCCATCATTGGTGTGTGTGAATGGGTGTATGAGACTCAGTGTGAAGCGCTTTGAATACCGCTAAGATTAAAAACGCACTATAAAAGTGCAGACAAATTACCATATGCAGATTACATTGCAGGAGAATATTTTTTTTTAATTTGATTTGTTTTATTTAAAAGTACATTTTAAGCTTTTTTTTTTTTTTTTAAAGACGTGTTTTTCATGTTTGTGTGAAGTATTTGCAGAGTTTCGGTTCATTTTTGTGACTCGTTTCAGGAATATGCTTGTGGATACAGAGAAGGCTGAACCCGCACCCTTTTTATTTTCTTTATCTTACGCAAGCACAAGGTTTTGTTGTTATTGTGAGTGTACACAAATAAAAGTAGACCCTTTATAGTTTCTAATAATGTCTTACACTTATTTGTATGCCCAAAAATGACAGAGTATTTTAAGTTGTTTCCGCTGTTATGCGGAAAAAATCCACCAGGACTCTCTGGCATGTCTGTCGACCCCTGAGGGTTAAACACCATCTCAACCTCACCACGCTGAGCGTCATTCCTTCACCAGTCTGGAGAGAAAATGCAGTTGCCATAAAACCATTGCAACGTTGCCTCTGCAATTGTTGGCAGTGATCTGGTTGCTGTAGTAACGGGTCCCGGGCACAGGCGCTTGCCACTGTTATTAAAAGCTCGGCTGGAATCAGTGCCTGAGAGAAGCCAGGCCACATGGATCTCGTTCTCCTTAACCGCTGACTGGGTGGAAATTTAGAGGAGAGGGTCTTTTTGGACAGACCCATCTCTGCTGGGACCTTTTGACGTCGCTGGTGGTAGAATCCGTCCACCCACCATCCCACCCCATCTCCCCTCCCTACCCTGAAGATGGCAAACTCAAACCATTTGCTTCCTTTATGAGAGCCTTTTTTAACAGCCTTGACAGCACACACTGTGGCTTAGTGTTGGAGTAGACTGTTCAGATATTGTTGGCGTTCCAGTTGTTTCATTGAGAATGCAATATCTGATTTGATCCTCATGTTTACCTTTGCTCCCCCAGGCTGGATGCATCACATGGTCGAACAGTTGGGAGATAAAGCCAACAAGAACAGCTATGCTATTCAGTGTCTGCAGAAGTCCCTAGAAGCAGACCCCAATTCAGGACAGTCTTGGTACTTCCTTGGCAGGTAAGCCGATATTGCAATTTACAATGGATTATTCTGAATACAGGGTTCCCACGCATACTGGAAAACTTGGAATTTTGCAATGCAGTTTTCCAGTCATGGAAAATTAAAAAAAATACCTAAATGTCCTGGAATACTGATTTGTCCTAGAAATTATTAATATAACCATTTGTCTGTGTTGCTAGCAAGGTTTCCATTACAAGCACAAAAATATGGTAACGATCTGACTCTGAATAGGAGTCAAATACACACATTTTATATATTTTTTTTTTAATAGTTTTTCACTGCTGGCGGCTGTGCACTGTGAAACCACATCAGCGGTTAAAGGGTTACTTCAGGATTTAGCATTAAGCTTTGTATCAGTAGAAAACCAGTAGTATTTTCTAATTACCGAGCTCCCCCCCCCCCCTCATATCCCCCTGAGACAAGAGATTTATTTATTTTTAGTCTGGAAAAAATCCTCCGATGACGCAAAAATCGTCATTTTGCGTCATCGGAGGATTTTTGGTCCAGAGGCTTAAAACTACAGCCAGTATTCCGCATGTTTTCACCACGCCCATATGGGGCGGGATCTCACTCACAGAATGTGAAGATAGTGTCAGCCATCTTTCTGTAGAAGCTAAGAAAACAGGCTCTTGCTCTGTGTAGAAAGTTTGTATACAAGTAGGCTAATCACGATGGCGGAATGTAGTTTTGAAGTTGAAATGGCAGAAGGGGATTACGAAGATCTGTTGCGAGAATCTGATGCTCGCGGCTACCTGTACGAGCCGCAATACAGCGATGAACAGTTGCGGGAGATGGAGGAACAAGAGGCGGCCGGAGCAGCTGCTGTAGCAGGGGAGCAAAACCTGCTTGGCAGGCAGGAGGAAGAGCCCGGCCAGACTCGAGTTGGGGCGGACTGGTGGTGTCAGTGCTCTCGCTGTGCGCCTATGGAAACAGATAGAGAGTCCTATTGCTGTCGCGAATTTCAGCGATACTGGACGAGATCGCTGAATCCGCTGATGAAACAGCACCGATTAACATGAGCATGTATAACTGAGCACCCAAGTTTTGTATCACACATGGACAGGGGAGTCCTGGAAACTTATTTTAGGATCCTGAAGATAAATTGGAAACGCCAGCCAAAGCCCACAGGGACAAATGGACGGCTTAGTGTAAAGTGAGTATTTTGTTTGTTTTTCTTTTTTGTTACTAAGACGTCATGTACAGAGTTTGGACACCCGGAATTATCATAATGTTCTTCCCGCGTAGTCAGTCAATTTATCAACTAACTCACGATTTATAGAGTCACGATGTATCAAAGCAAGCCTAGTTGTATCATATTTTCAGATATTGCCACCTGTAACCGGTAGGCGTGGTTTGGGAGTGGCCTCGTAAGGGCAGCAAAGCAAGTGCATTCTGGGAGTTGTTGTCTTTCAGCCACACGTGTAAAAAATACATTTTCTGCATTTTCTCTGTCTAGATTGCTTCAAATTCAAAAATAATTTCACATTTATACTATATAAATGACCAATTTTAAATACACATTCATCTTCCCAGAGGTGAAGTATCCCTTTAAGGGCGCTTTCACCCTCATGATTGATTACAGCAGCAGTCATTCGTGAGCTTGGCAATCGAGGTGCAACCGAGGCAGATCTCTTGATTGGTCACAGCTACGACCAATTGCGTGCTTTGCTTCAGCGGCGCATGCAAAGTAAGAAGCGGCATTTGTGAAACATTTCATTCTTAAACGAACTGAATTGCCTGGTACTTGTACTGACCAACTGAGTGAGAGGGGCATGTGGTGTTCGTTTACTTCAGCATCGGCATGTGAGTCTACCTTGTTCATCATGGGTCGAAAAGGGCGGAAGAGCTATTAATGTGTAAAAGTGACTGATGTTTCTGCACGTTGAGAGGATGTCACGTGACTTGTGTCAGTGCTGCCGATTACATTGAAGTCTATGAAGTGATGCGTCAGCACAACCTCGCCTCCAATTTCACACCAAAGTGTTTTTCTCATACGTTTTGCCTCACAAATGATGTCTTTGAGATTACAAAGCACCACTTGACGCTGGTGTTTAGCGGAGCCTAAATCTCAACTCGTGTGAAATGCACTTTACAATGATGAAGGGACATCATTGAAACTCAAAATTATTGTTATTTTGCTATTATTGTTGTCTTCTCTGATAAAAGTCATGTTCAGCAGTTTAAATTCTGTAGCAGATGATGCAGTACATCTGCTTTGTTTTTATAATGCTTAGTCATTCTACTGAAGTCAGTAGATTTGATAAGCAAATTAATAATTTAGAAGTTAAGGACATTATTGATACTCATTATGATTATTATTATTAGACTATTATTGTTGTCTTTTTGGATGAAAAGTCATGCTCCACAGTTCACAAACTGAGTGGAAATTACAGATCTGCTTTGTTCTTAGAATGCTTAAACACTATAAAGTCTCTTGGCAGATTTCAGTCGTGAACATTTCAAATGATTCAATGACTCGCTCCTAGCGCATTAGACTTTCAAATTAACGGCCTTCAGAGTCCTCTATATCCTGATGGAAGCACTTGCCTTCAAGTATGCTCCCATGTTCTCCTTGAGTTTATCAAGATGAGCATCAAGGACGTGGACTTTGAGGGACTTTTGAGTTCTTCACCTTAGCCTCAACCAGCTCCACATAGTTTTCGGCCTTTTGATTGCCCAGGAAGTCCCGAACCACTGTGACAAAGCTGTTCCAAGCTACTTTCTCCTTAATATTGAGCTTCTTGAGGAATTCATTGCACTCCAGGATCTTCTTTATCTGTGGTCCAACGAAGACACCGGCTTTGACCTTTGCTTCTGACAGCTTAGGGAAGAAGTCTTGAATGTATTTGAAGACTACTGACTCCTTATCTAGAGCTCTGACATTGTTTCATAAGGCCCAATTTGGTGTGCAGTTGTGGCATCGACACCTTCCGGGTGTCCACCAGTGGCTCCCACTTGACGTTGTTCCTCCCCCTAGAGAATTCTGTCCGCTGTGGCCAGTCCTGCCTGTGGTAGTGCGCCTTGGTTTCCCTGCTGTCCCAAAGGCAAAGATAGCAGGGAAACTTGGTAAAACCGCAGTGGAGACTAATCAGGAATGCCACCATTTTGAAGTCTCCTATGACCTCCCAGCCATACTCATCATACTTTCAAGGTGTCCAGCAAGTTCTTGATATGTATCCTCTTAGGCAGTTGGAAATAAACTGAGCTGGTGGGCTTAAGGCCCCTGTATTTATGCTACTATTTATATTACTGGAAAGTTCTAGAATATTTTATAAGTTACTCCAAGTTTACTCAGAACTGAATCTATCTGGAATGTTCTGGAAAATAGGTACATTTCAAAATATCACTGTTTTGGTCACAAAACCAAAGTTTGTGGGGAATGATAGCCATTTTCTATACTTTTGAGGCATAAGCAATTAGGAAATAACACTACCCAGGAACCCTAAAAAAAATTAAGTATTTTATTAGTTATTGAATCTGAACATATTTGTGAAACAGAAGCAAGCCACACCAAAATACCTTTTATTTTTGCAGCTAATTCGACACAATTGTGGAGTTCATTTTCTATACTTGAATAATTAAAATAGCTTAAGCTGGTGCTTTTAGCTTATTCTTTAAAAAAAAAAAAAAAATAACCCCAGAAAACCTGTCCGTGGATTGGTGATTGTCTCAACTTTTTGGACACTAATGAGTTTGCATCCCTGTGAGTTATAAACTTTAGACGATGATGACAGTCGGACCAGTGATTAAAAAAAAATTAAATGAATCATACTGGGTTCATAGCATGATGTTTCGACCTTAACATCTCGGAATGTGAATTAATTTTCAGTAATTCAACGATTGGAGTCAGCTTCTACCGCAGTTACAACATGTAGTATGCAGAAAACATGGAATGTAGTCATATAAATTGCATTAGCAATAAAACACAGAATGTCATGGAATATGACATACTATATTTGGATGAAAATGAATGTTTGAATGTACATTTTAAAATTATGGTATGTCCTAGTGTGATGATAACCTAAAAAAAAATCTGATTTAATTGAATAAATAATCTGCAAGTGATATACACATCAAAATGAATGTGTAGAGCTGGCCGCTCATACACTGAAAACACATCGTCGTGATCATTATGTGTACACTTGTATGTGTGAGATGACCGAGACAGAGAGCACAGCACATGCAGACTATGAATTTATTTAAGTGAGAGACCTCTGTCAAAAACACACAGAAATGACAAAATAGAAGCAGCTTGAAAAGAGTGGGAACCCTGTGAATATTAATGCTATAAATTATAGTTATTATAATTTATTATTAATTATAGTATAGTTGTTTAATGTACAGTCATGTGGTAATTTTGGACCAATGAGAAGTCATGGTGGTTTGGACTACCCAGTGCGATGCTGCTGAACCAAGCTACCGACACAATTACGTCTATTTACAACACTGTGTTCGTTTTTAGGTCTGTTGAGCAATGTGAAGCTTGATTTGATGTGTTTTGATAATGATGCTCTTTGCTTTTCATAAAGGTGCTACTCAAGTATTGGGAAGGTCCAAGATGCCTTCATATCTTACCGACAGTCTATTGATAAGTCTGAAGCCAGTGCAGATACGTGGTGCTCAATTGGGTAAGCACAATATCATTTACTTGATTGTTGTTTGTCAAAGTCATTCTCATAGTAAACCCTACTAACAAACGTGCTTATAGAGGGTGATAAGGCAGGACAAACTGTGGTGGAGCATCGATGTTGTCCCTGACCTCATTATATTTAGTCACTAGATTAGTCTCAAGTCTGTTTTATACTTTGGATGAAGCCACACTTTTTTCTCTTCAGCAGCAAGTAAAGCAAATAATACAGGTTTTTCTCTCCGTGGACCACCGCTTTTAGCACTGTGTCGCATATTTGCTTTATTCAATTTTAATGGTCCCTTCCACTTTGAAAAACCCCAACCTCTCACTACTCATTTGTCGTGGCTGCACTGTCTTTGTAGAGTTTGCGTTGCATAACGTGTAAAAAAATAAAAGTGTACTTCTGCTCAATGAGACAGGCTTCAAAGTTAAGAAAAAAAACAGTAACTTAAGTAACAACTCCTTATCTGGCATGCATGATTGTAAATAAAAAAAGTCACAGCCAAACCACACCCACGAATAATTTTAACCAATCAATGCTCTTCGACCAGCCAAGTTGTCCTCGGTCAAGAATTTCTGAGATCTGCGCGAACAGGACAAATATCACCAAATGAACACATTGGCAGAACATAAACGTCACTGCACTTTGTCAAAAAAATAAATAAAAAAATAACAATAATAGTCACATCAAGTACACAATTCCTGCCCATTGTTAGTTCCCTAGTTGCAAGTTGAGTGTCAAGGAATTATTTTAATCTTATTGATCATCATCTTTGTGCATTATTTCCCAATCTCCCTTCATCCATATTTGATGTTTACTGTAGACCCCATTTACACCTGGTGTTAAGCAAAAAATTCCAACTGTTATTACTAGCCACGGCCACCAACAGCATTGTGTCAAGACATTTGGCCGTTCCTCCTCACCATAAAAATCCATTGGTACAAATACCCAATCCACACAAATGTATGACCCAATTTACACCTGGTATTAAGTTCTGTCTCAGGTGATCCGATCACATTTTGTCAGGCGAGACGCATTGCTGTTTACTCCTGGTCACTTGAATGCGTCTCCTGTGACCACTTGTGTTCAGATTTCGAGAGGAGGGGCTCTGATTTCAAGACAGCATACATCAATCAATATGTTAATGTGTTACTACATCATCATAAACTGCAAAAAGTCATTACAGACAAAGAAAGAGTGAATAAAGCCGGCACGCTGTTTCTCCCAGATGCAATATAAATATTATCTAAGCACAAATACATCCTTTTAAGCAGAATTATTGGTTTTGTGAAGTACCTAAATTAACCAGAGCTTAATATGTGTGTGCTTCTCTCCTGTGTTATTGTGGGTTTTTTTTTTTTTTTTTTTTTAATCCGATCGCAAAACGTTCTGTACCCCGTTTACACCTGTTTTTTAACACTGTGACCACTTGTGATTGGATAGGGTAAAAATAAAATTTTAATTTCACAATAATTGCTGAAGCATTTATCATGGTGTATGGTATTATCAAGGTATTGTATTGAATTACAAAACCGGTTGAAAGATCAATAAACTTTTGTTCTTAATTGCAAGATTTAGTTACTTGTTTTGAATTTTCTAAATTAAAAGATCACAAGGAAAGCAACTTTGCAAAGCTCAAAGAGGCATGATAGCTTTCAAATGCTTCTGTTTTGCATTTATCTAATTTATTATGGTTTATTTTCATTGCAAACAAACAAGTAATAACACTGGTAACATTTTGAGGGAGAAGTTTAATTGAAAAAGAAACATTAATTTTAGAGTTTCCTAGTAATGTGGTATATATTCCTATTACTGTAAGAGTTAGTGTTGGGAATGTTGATTTATTGATGGAAATTCTGCAGCGGATTCAGAAAAATCTAAACAATGTGGTTAATAGACATCTAGATCTAGGAATTTTCACTATTTTGACATACGATAACAATATTGTGCATAGTAATTATCATGGTATACCTTATTATTGAATATCGGCAAATGTCTATCATCGGATCTCCCAAAACGCATCTTAATACCAGGTGTGCACAGGGTCGTACATTTAAGTGGAGTGGTGATTTCTTCCAATGGAGTTTCATTTTGAGACTCTGTCAAAAGTAGAAACCGGCCAAATGTTGGTGGTTGTGGCTGGTAACAACAAAAACTTTGATAAATTTAAAGGAGTTGGGATTTTTTACATAATTTTTTTATTATGTATAGGGAAGTTAGCTACTACTGATAGGGAAGCTGAAACAGGCCCTTGTCCCTCTGCTGATCAAGTCACTCCCTTTTTGACTCTTTGTTGTACTCTTGTCCCCAGTGTGTTGTATCAGCAGCAGAACCAACCGATGGATGCACTGCAAGCGTATATCTGTGCAGTGCAGCTGGACCACAGCCATGCAGCTGCCTGGATGGACCTAGGCACACTCTATGAATCCTGCAACCAGCCACAGGATGCCATCAAGTGCTACATCAATGCCACATGCAGCAAGTCCTGCAGCAACATCCCAGCTCTTACAGCTCGCATTAAATGCCTACAGGTAGAGAGAACATTTGACATTATTAGGAAAGGAAGTCTACATTTCATCTGAATGTGTTGTCATTGTGTTACGTTTTCTTTTGGGATGATTGATTGTTTTGTTTTTTGGCCAGTGTTTCCTCTGAGTTTAATCACGTCCCATATTTGACATACTGTACGTTAGTACTGAGAATTATATGACTGTCATTTTCATCTGTGATTTGATGCATACCACCATTGCATTGACCCAACCTTAGTGGAATCCGACATTGAACATGTTTTCTACACAATCTTTTTCTAGGCTCAGTTGTGTAATCTTCAGCAAGGTAGTTTACCAAGTAAAAGTAAAATGCTCCCTAGTATTGAGGAGGCGTGGAGCCTTCCAATTCCAGCAGAGCTCACTTCCAGACAGGGAGCGCTCAACACGACACAACAGGTGAGAACAGCTCAGATAGACAAGCCAGCAGACACTCGACTTGAGCCAAATACTAACTACAAGACTGAAGCTCGTCACTTTTTGATGCTGGTGACTAGTCTGCGTCAAAAAGCCCTGGCTCTTAGTCAACTCCCAGCATGTGACCATCACCAACGTCCTTCTAGTGTGCACACTTGTAAGACACTCTGCGACTGGTTGCATATGAGTATGGATCTAGACGGTTAACCGACTAACCACAATAACAATTTGTTTGACTAATTATGTTTAAAAATGAAAGGAGTAAGTAAAGGAACAACAGAGAGATAATTTAATTGGTTTAACATGTAGGGCATTTTATGTACTATCTAGGGTGCTGTTAGCACACAAACCACCAGCTTCCTTTCGGTCTGAATGACAGGGTAATATAAGGCATGTGCTGTGGGAAAGTTTTGTCCATGAAGACATGTTCCGATGCAAATTGTAAAATAGGACTTTAGTTTAATAGTAGCTTGAATACAATGCAGTGCCATATAAAAAACAAAAATGTGCAAGCCTCCACATCTAAAAGCATATGTTTATAGCCTCGCAACCCGCATTTCTCTTATGTTGCATGGGAGACGAGTGTGTGATGCATGGCTGGACTTAAGTGCCGGGGCTTGCCGTCAACCGGCTGCATACTGTACTGACTGCTGCATATGTGTATATACGTTGTTTCTTCTAAGAAAAATTATTAGGATTGCTCAGCAGCACAAATTGTGGGTTGGTTGGCTGTTTTTATTTTTCCATTGTTAAGCTGCCAAACGTTATCACCTCGTAGGATAATTTGGCATGCAAGTGATCTATTTAAAATGTGTTTATTGCAAAAAATAATAAGGAAATGTTCAAATGTTGGTGTAATAACTATTGCTAAATAACTGTGTGCATATCTGTCATGTGAGACATGGGTTTTTTTTTCTTCTTTTTTTTAGAACTGTCATGCCTGTTTGATTTATGGCTTATTGGTTAACCGAGTAAATACCGGTTAGTACCAGCCGTTACTTGATTAAAAGAATTTGCCAAAATTTGTAACCCTAGCTATGAGAGATTTCAAATTATTTGGAAGAGGAAGTATTTCTTAGAAATCTGGCCGACCAGTTGTCAAGTGTTCTCAATGTCCCTATGAGCAAGAGCTTAGCAATGACCAACAGTCAATAAATGAGAGAGCAAAGGAGCACGAGAAGTGCGACTCATTGGGAAGCAAATATCTAACTGGTCTCCCACATCTTCCCAATTACTGCCTTTATTGATATTTTTCACCTCTTTTTTTCTTTTTCATATTCTGTGCAATCGGAATAAAAAGACCACTGGCCCCCCATGTTGTTTTATTTGTCAATAATAAAATCACCCATTGCATTTTACGTAAGTTTGTGTGAGAATGTATTCCAGGATCGTAAGTATAGGGGAGGTGATATTGTAACTGATACAACCTTGTTGTCAAAGACTTGAAGTGTTTAAATGTGAGCAGGGCGACGACCTTCAGTCTTGTGTGCACTTTGCCTTACCCCATCTACACAAAGCAGACCTGATGGTTTAGACTTACAGTCAGAAGTTTACATACACCTTAGCCAAATACATTTAAGCTAATTTTTTCACAATTCCTGACATTTAATCGTAGAAAACATTCCCTGTCTTAGGTCAGTTAGGATCACTACTTTATTTTAAGAATTTGAAATGTCAGAATAATAGTAGAGAGAATTGTTTATTTCAGCTTTTCTTCACATTCCCAGTGGGTCAGAAGTTTACTTTCAATTTGTTAGTATTTGGTATCATTGCTTTTAAACTTCCACAAGCTTCTTACAATAAGTTGCTGGAATTTTTTTTCCCCATTCCTCCAGACAGAACTGGTGTAACAGAATCAGGTTTGTAGGCCTCTTTGCTCGCACACGCTTTCATTTCCGCCCACAAATTTTCTATCGGATTTATGTCAGGGCTTTGTGATGACCACTCCAATACCTTGACTTTGTTGTCCTTAATCCATTTTGCCACAACTTTGGAGGTATGCTTGGGGTCATTGTCCATTTGGAAGACCCATTTGTGACCAAGTTTAGCTTCCTGGCTGATGTCCTGAGATATTGCTTCAATATATCCACATAATTTTCCTTCCTCATGATACCATTTATTTTGTGAAGTGCATTTTTGTTTCATTAGACCAGAGGACATTTCTCCAAAAAGATCTTTGTCCCAATGTGCACTTGCCAACTGTAGTTTGGGAGCAGTGCCTTCCTTGCTGAACAGCCTTTCAGATTATGTTGATATAGGACTCGTTTTACTGTGGATATCGATGCATGTCTACCTGTTTCCTCCAGTATCTTCACAAGGTAATTTGCCATTGTTCTGGGATTGTTTTGCACTTTTTGCCCCAAACTACATTCATCTCTAGGAGACAGAATAAGTCTCCTTCCTGAGCGGTATGATGGCTGAGTGGTCCCATGGTGTTTATACTTGTGTACTATTGTTTGTTCAGATGAACGTGGTACCTTAAGGCATTTGGAAAATGTTCCCTATGATTAACCTGAATTGTGGAGGTCCACAATTTTTTTTCTTTGAAGGTAGGCCGTAAAATACATCCACAGGTACACCTCCAATTCAGTACGCCTATCAGAAGCTAATTGTCTAAATGCTTGACATAATTTTCTGGAAGTTCACAGCTGCTTAAAGGCAAAGTTAACTTGGTATATGTAATCTTCTGACCCACTGGAATTGTGGTATAGTCAATTAAAAGTTCAACAATTGTTGAAAAAGATTATTCGTGTCATGCCCTAGAGTAGGTGTCCTAAACGAATTGCCAAAACTATAGTTTGGGAATATTAAATCTGTGGAGTGGTTAATTTTTTTTTATAATGTCCTCAACCCAAGTGTATGTAAACTTCTGACTTCAACTGTATAAAAATAATTTATTAGTGGTAGCTGGGACATTCTTGTTTTCATGAGACTTTAATGAAACATCAATGTATCTGTGTGTGTTAAGGCCCTGCTATCAGTGTGATTAAGTACCACTAAAAGGTCCTTCATTTCCAGTCATGCAGAACAATGTTGCACTTAACATTGATTCTGGAGAATAATCTTAAACTGAGTTTTTAAGTTATTTCTTCTAGTTCATTATACCATAGCACTCATCAGCACATATCATCCATTGTTTCAGCATATTGGTCATATTGTTGAATTGAAATGAGTGAGAATTGTTGCAGACGTTCTATTCTCTGGCTCAACAATATTTTCATCTTTCAAATTTACTTGGGGAACAGTTTGACATTGAAACATTGGTAACAATGTGTCATTGTTAATCAGTGGTGCAAAACACTTTTACAGAGGAACAATATACTGCAAGCTAACTGGGTTGAGCAAACAAAGATAATGTAACTTTTACTCATTGGGTCAGCTTGTTTTGTGCAATCACAACTGTGTGGGT
Source organism: Moxostoma hubbsi (assembly GCA_032164185.1). Taxonomy (NCBI): domain Eukaryota; kingdom Metazoa; phylum Chordata; class Actinopteri; order Cypriniformes; family Catostomidae; genus Moxostoma; species Moxostoma hubbsi. The sequence continues at coordinate 11,760,155 of JAVLUX010000011.1, read as the reverse complement.
AGACAGCTGTCCTAGCTGCAATTCTGTATCTTTTACCTACAGCAAACCTGCAAATCTCATCAGAGTAATGAAGCCCAGTCCCAAATCCCCGGCCAGTCTCTTCCTCATGTTCTCTCTGGCCAGACAGACAACCAGTCCAGCCCGGCCAAAAAGAAGAGGACCGCTTGTCCTGCCAGGGTACAGAGGGATAACATTTTAGTTTGCAGTTTGTTTATTAATATTAGTATTATCTATAAGTTTCAAAGATGCTGGTTATTTATATGTTTCTCCTCTCTCTCTGTACACGCAAATAGAATTCACCAGATTCCTGGGCAAATGATCCAAATCATCATCAAATCCCCAATTGGAGTTTAACCCCCCAGAAGCTTCAGGTTGGTAGATTCAGATTAGAATTGCTTTATTTGCTTTCTTATGTACAGTATGAATGAAAACTGCTGAATATAAATTATTTATGTAGGGTTGGGTAAAAATATAGATCTTTCAGTGCATTGTGATCTTCATTTGAACTATCTCTATATCAATTCTTTAATCTGAAGATCGATCTTTTACTCTATGCACAACCCACTCTTACAATAAGAGGAAATTACTCACACTTACAACCAAATTTTGCGCTCTGCGGCAAAAATGTATTTACAGTATTTGGCAACTGGCTAATAAATGTTTACATTTTACTCTTCGGTGATTGTGTAGTTTAGTCGTGGAGTGTTCAGCAGTGAGATCTTTTCACAGCATGTTGAGAGTAAAAGTTGATCCATGTAAAGCGTGTCCAAAGACGAGATCCACGTGACCCATTTATCTTTGAATAATGCCTCTTTTAATACCCTTTTTGTTCTCTACAGTCAGTTGTTGATAAAAAAAAAAAAACAACAAAAAATAAACATTTAATTCTAATCAATCATACCACAGATGAGATGAAGCTTTTTTACAGAGACTGTTTTTACAAAAATGCACCCGTTTTAGCACGTTCTACAAATTAATGTAAATATTTGTAAATGAAAAAAATTATGCAATTAAAAAGTAAATAAAAAATGATATATAAATTGTTATTTATTGATTGAATACATGAATTTGTTCATTTTTAAAAAGCAAAAATGTGACATGATGAAAAACTAATAAAATATAATACAAATTCTATTTTCGTAATGTACCTAGTTAGAAGGCCCCTGTATAATTAACAGCATTAGCTGTAAAATAATTTCATATGTAATTAAAAGGGACAATATAACTTAAATATACATTAACAAATCAATATCAAATCTAATTCGGAATCGAATTGAACCGAGTGCTTGACAATCGGAATTGATTTGGGAAGTCCGTTTCAAATGCCAGCATTAGATATTCGTGCTGCTGCTGGTACAAAGAAAGCTATTCATATTGTTTGGTTTATTCGTCCTTCTCTGTGCTTGTGTTTACAGCTCCTCGAACAGTTACGGACCAACAGGGCCAATTTGAAGCCAGTTCAGTTGCAGATGCTGGAACAATTGGAAAAGCAGCTCAGTCTAATCCAACAGAATCAGCAAGTATGGAACTCGTATAGTGGCATTGGGTAGTAGCATATGGTAAAATAGTATTACAATACAAATCACAATTTAGTACTTCAAAGCACGTCCAAATATAATAAATGGATTGTGATTAAAACACTGGCAGACTTGCAAAATCAAATAAAATTTCTTACGTGTGGTTCACTTCACTTAGGTGGTTTTCAGAATTAGCCTGTTTGCATTTGTCTGGTTTCAGACTCACTCATGATTCTATCGAAACCTGGTGCTTTTCTGTCATCAACTTGCATCACAAATGTTCATGTGAATAAAAACACAATGTGAGTCGCTAAATTTGTGTTTTTTATTAATTTTATACCATTATTTGCCCCACGGTGAACCACACTTGCTCTTCTGTGCATTGCATGCCGTAATTCAGAAGATGTGCATTGCGAGCAATGCATTTGCATCCCTGCTTGCATTGCACGCTCACTCAGGAACGTATCACCTGTGTCATTGTTTTTGCGGAAGTTATGTCATTATGCTTTAATTTTACTTCCTAATCATGTGAGGACTCCTACAGGTTGTCCACTCCCCAGTCCGCAAAACAGCTTTCATAATGGAGTATTCTGGGTTCAATAAAAGTTAAAGTCAATCAGCATTTGTTACATAATATTGATTACTAATATTCGAAGACTTGCTAAAAGACACAGAGACAGAGAACCGAGTAAAACAAGAGTGAACATTGGCTTCGCATTTACTGCTGGAGTACACACACTCGCCACCAATGATGCAATCGATCTAGCAAACGGGGCCGACAGTAACGAGTTTGCAGCGCAAGTCGTTAATACACCGCCATCTCCCCAGGTCAACAACAGTGATCTCACCTAGGGCACCAAAATGGTCAGATATGGCGCTGTCATTACGCTTACTAGTGACCAGAAACATCCTTCCTCAAGTGTTCGATCCTGCACACCCATCTGCCTTTCAATCCAACTATGTTATTTGACGACCAGATTCCACTGCAATGCTTTCTGGTCGTGTTCATTTTGACATTAAACGTTTATAACATTTGTTTAGTATTGCCTATTTTTCCATAGGGAATCAGAAAGTGTGAAAGGGTGTGATGAATCTAATAGGTGTTGCCAAAGTTTGTTTGAAAACACTTTATTTTTATTCCATTTGGTGCCAACTAGTTGTGCAGAAATTGAATATGGAAGTGAATATGGACCAATTTTTGAATGTTAAAATATTTGCTGTTTCAAAAGGATAGCCACAAGACAAACTATATGCGTGTTAACAATTTTAGTGTGATAAAATCACTTACTAAACAACTTTTTTGCCATGATCATGTGAACAAACCCTAAAATGGTTTACTTTAAAGCTCATATGAGTTTTTACAGATTAATTAATGTGTTTTTAGCAAATTACAAGCTTGACTACAAGCCTTTTTAAACCCTCCAAAAATTGGCTACATTCACTTCCATTTTATTATTTTTTTTTAAGAAAAGGTGGGACGAGTTGAAATTAATTGTTGTGTTAAATAACATTGTACCACATTATTAAAGGTGGTTTCCTTTATACCTTTTCTCTCTTTCTCAACAGATGAGGCTGAATGCTATGGGTCAAGTGTGGCCCAATGTGTCCAATGGTCCTGTAGCGGACCCCTCACTGCCTATGAACTCAAATTCCACATCCTCCCCTCACCAACCACACATCGCTCTTTCCCGCACACCCTCTGCCCTCTCCCGATGTGCTGCTCAGCCAATATCCAACAAACCTGTCCCTGCGAGCTCCACCCCCTGCTGCACGGCTGGAACCCTGGGTAACACAGATGCTGTCTCTGTGGGCAATAATCACCTCCCTGGATCTGGGAGCAACGGAAACGTGCCTTACTTGCGGCAAAACGCACTACCTCATAACTGCACAACCCCCACCAGCAGCAGCATGGATGGTGAACCATGGAAAAGCCAACACGTCAACTCCGCTCAGGTGAGCCAGAAGCTGGTGCCTTTTAATCAAGTGTTTAAAGCTTAGGTTGCGGAAAGGTAGTTTGTACTTCAATTAAGGCTGGCATGCCACTTGTTCCTCTTCTGAAAGAAGTAAAGTAAGCAAAACTTATTGGTAATGTTACTTAAAATTTCAGTATGCTGATGATGCCTGGATGTGTTAAGAAAATGTATTTATTTTTTAAAGTAGCTGTAGTGGAAGTAGCTCCTTTTAATTTATAGAGATGTTTTAATTGTGGCAAAAGCAGGGGTAATCGAGACATTTCATGCCATATCGAATCTGTATCTCCTGCATGGTCACAATGGGCTCAACGCGCAAGTGCATTCACTATAATACAGACGGAACGCTCAAGGCCTGTGGGGCAAATTCAGGCCATCTCCTAATTTCATGTGGCTCTTGAGGTAATTTCAAAATGTAGAATGGCAGGTGATAACATCAGTGACTAAACAGTAAGCAATTTTCTTGTCAATTTTAATGAGCCTTCCCCTGTCATTCTAACCGTACTATTTGGAGAGCATTTTTGTTTGCTCAAAGCGTAATGAGACCGTGCTACCCAGACCAGTTATTAGCACGGCTCAGTTGATAGCACTCATGAGAAGCGTAGCACAGAATTCTATATAACACAACTTCAAATGTCTGTGATTAAACTAGTTTAAAATCATATTAAACAGCCCAAATATTATAAACAGCATTGACAAAGAAAATAGGAGAATACACCAAATTTGAGCCATGCCATAATTTGGACTGCTTTTCTCTACAAACATCACTTTAAGTAAGAGCCTGATGAAAGGAATCATCGTAAAGGAGACCCAACTTAGTCGAAGACAGAATATTTCAATTTAGCACTTTAAATTGGGTGGCAATTTTTTCACAGATGTTACTGTTAATGTCATTATTTAAATCTGCATCCTAAACTCAAAATTAGTGTTTGCTGTCAAATGTGAATTTCAGTGCACAAAAATATACAATATTATTGGTAATTGCATGGCTGCTACCAAATCAGGTCCCGGTGCCAAATTTTCAATCAGCCCTTTGAGAGCACATAACGATGTGGCCTGGGCTGAAATTGTGTTTGTCACCCCTGAACAAAGCCATTGGGCCATGGCTTCGACTTGTTTCAGTCTTTAGAAAATGACGATATAGCAGTTTTCATGCAGTTTGTATTATATCAATAGCATTTTTGACAGTAGACTATTGTAAAAGAATAGTATTCATGTTTGCAGGTTATATCAAATATAATTGAAAGTCTCTAGTTAGGATTCAGTAATAACAATTGCAATACTTAAAGGAATATTGTGGGTTCAATACAAGTTAAGCTCCATCATCAGCATTTGTGGTGATGTTGATTACCACAAAAATGTACTTGGACTTGCCCATCCTTTTCTTTAAAAACCGCAAATATCTGGGTGACAGCACTTACAACGGAAGTAAATAGGGGCCAATTATTTAACATTAAAATACACAATTTTTAAAAAGGATAGCCACAAGACATAAACAATATGCATGTTGTGATGTATTCCGTTTTTTTTTTTCTAGACTTTTATGGTGAAATTCTTGTTTAGTTCCCCGTTCCTGTTTCCTGTGTTAGTTTTGTTGTCCTTTTTGTAGTTTTTTTTTATGATTGGTTTTCCCCTGATTGTTTCCCCAGGTGTTCAATTTTCCCATGTGTATTTAAGTCCTTGTTTCCCCAGGTTTCTTTGTTAGTTTTCACATGTATTGTTTGATGATCTCTGCTTGGTTCCCTGTGTTTTTGAGTTACTTTGTTTATCTTTGTTTTATTAAAACTGTGTTAAGATCCTCATTCCTCGCCTGCCTCGTCACACAAGTAAACATAATTTTAGTGTGATGAAATTACATACTTGCCTTTTCTGTGTGAAGTTCTGATTTTACAACTTTGTTGCCATGACGATGTATTGTCAACAAACCCAAATTTACAATTTGAATAACTTTACATCTCAAATAATACGTACGTTTTAACTGAATTTGTGTTTTATATAAAATTATAAGCTTCCAAATTCTGCCTTTTTAAACTCCAAAAATTGGCCACATTCACTACCATAGTAATTGTCTCCCTGTAACCACGATTTTTGAATTTTTTAAAGTAAAGAAGGGACAAGTTGAAAATAATTTTTTGGTGGTAATCAACATTATGCCACAAATGCTGTCTATTGAGCTTAACTTGTATTGCACTCGATATATTCCTTTAATTTAGCACTATCTTTTATTGCAGGGGATTCAGAAAAGTCCAGGTTCACATTTAGCAGGTCCAAATGGTGAGCAGCCTTTCTCTTCCGCTGGGACTTCCCAGCCTACCCCGGCAGCCGGCACTGGCGTTCCAAATCAGGTCGGATGTTCCACCACAGCCAGCGACACGTTAGCACAGGAGGCTAGTCACAATCACCTCCCCTCCCCCAGCCTCCCTCACTCTGCTACCTCAAGTGGACAGCAAGGCATGGTGCATACCAAAGAGAGCAAGCCTTCAGGAAACGGGCATTCCATGGGGACGCCTAACAGCATCGTCACGTCAGAAGGACTGCCTAATCATGTCCAGCAAGGCCAAGCAGATGGTGCTGGTCCAAAACACTGCTCACCAGGTGTACTACGTTCAGACAATCTTAAGCTCTCTGCCTTTTTGATTGGAAAAGACAATGAAAGTAATTGTAATGACGGCAGGTTGGTGGCTGCTGGCACAAAGTTAAACAACATTCACCCTAGTCTGCAGACAGGGCTTAAGGCACATGAGAACTCAGTGACCTCCTCTCCATGTTCTGCCATGTCCACGGCCACACCCTCCCCCAAATCGGCAGACCATCACAGTTCTCAGAACAGTGTTAACAGCCTTAACAGCCCCATGCTTAATGGCAAAGGTCTGGAGGACTCTCAGAGCCCCTTGAAGATGGCATCATCCTTTGTTTGCTATAAACCGACGACTCCCTTGCTCGTCCCGTGGACCTCTGTCTCCATCTACCCCAGCTCCAGTGAGGTGCTCAAAGCATGCAGGTAGGTTGATAAGTATTGAAAACCATTGATGGCAAACCTGACTTGAGTTCCTGCACCTTAATTTGCTGTCTTTTGGATAAAATACTAATGCCATGGATTAAAGTTATATTCATTCACTTAACTAGTTCTCAATTGCTTGGGATAGGAATTTTAAAGAATTTCACTGTTCTGCTTCCAATTATGATTCAACTCAACTTAATTCATTGACAAATGAGGAGTTTGAGACATATTCATGAGTCTTTTTAAGTTTATTCATTAAGAAGATCTGGCTAATTGGAGTTAAGTGCTTTTTCACCATCCCGTGTTTCTCAACATTGTTAACATGCCAGGACATAGGACCACCTTCGGTGACATGGCAACTTACATATTAGTCACTTGCTCAGTAAGTTCATTCTAATCCTGATTTTGCAGCTCAGCAGTTGAAAGAAACTGCTACCATACCAGGATCAGTATGGTGCGGTACGGTTCCACAAGACATTTTTGTCCCGATGGTGTAAAAGTGGCTGTTGGTTTTTGAATGGGTCTACACTGATTGCGCTATATATTCGTTTTTGTTTGTAACTATATAGCCAATACATTATTTCTTTTGCCCCTGGTGCTGTAAATTCAGAGCAGGTGCAGTGTTGCTGCTGAATAGTGGTGCAGGAGTATTTTAGTGTGAAGTTCTGTCCGCATCAGCATTAACATGCAGATATTCAAAAACCATTAATGAAACCAAACAACATGCAAATCTATTAATTCCAGTATTTCTTTTATTTTTAACAAGTTCTTAATTCCCATCCTTGCTTGATGTTTTAGCAGCTTATGATGTGATCATTTTAGGCTCTAATTCTGTGGTCAGTATGTTTTTGTCAAACTTTGTGTATTTTATTGTCCCTGCACATGCGTTCTCAACCTTTTCTGTAAAAGGTGCTGTGAGGTGTTTATTTTTTTTATTATCAATGACATGTTGAAAACATCCTTGTTACCTGTCAGATATGATTGAACTAGATGCCATGAAATATCACACCTGTCTCTGTAGCAGCCCTTGGCTCTGTAAACAGCAGACGAAAAGATGACCGCAGGTTGTGGTCAGCTCGTTCAGATTGTTGCTCCCACGAAACATTCAAGGTCAGACAGTGAATCACTTAAGGGGACCCCCCACCCTCCATCTGCTCTAATACAACAGTCTCCGAGTGTGTCTGTGTGTTGACATGCTTCTTTGAAGTGCAGAGTTTTGGAAAGTGGAGGCATGGGTTATCAATAGCAATGTCTGGTGAAAATTCCAGAGAGGACAAAAAGCGCTTACAGCACATTTAGTTAAGCAAAATTTCCAAATTCAAAGGTTTTTTTTATAATGGTATACTGTTGTTGTTTTTTTTTTCTCCATCCTTTTTTAGAGAATACATCATCTAGTTTCTTGAAATTAGTTATTCTATCATCAAAAATGACAAGTACCACACTACCGAACAGGGCAGAAGCCAAGTGCCAGAAAGTGTCAAGCAGTCTTCTCGTGTTCCCAAGAGTCTTCTTCCAAACAAAAAACTAGAAAAAGCTCCATTCAAGCACAGCTGTGGTTAATCAACAACATTGCTGTATAAATTACACTGTAGTTCATTTTCACTGTGGATATTAAAATGTATAGTGTTATTGTGGAAAAAAATAAAAATATAAAACATGTATTTTTAACCATCTTTTAAAAACTTTCCCTTTCACAGTCATTATGGATGAAAGACATTACAAACAACATCTCTTTTAAAGAGAAATTAATGCTTTGACTTCATAGTTTTACACTTGTGCTCGACTACAAATGACATTAGTGCACTTTTGCAATTGAGACAGCCCTAGAAATGGCCGAGTTACTCCCTTAAGTTAGTGACAACTGAACTAGGGAGCTGATTGAAACATGCCCAATGTTTTGCATCACGTAGTAGTAGCTGTAGTCAATTTGGTGCAGCATGAGTCTTTATAAAAATATTATCCTTGGGGAAAGCAAATATTAGATGAGACAATGGCGTGCGCATAAGGAAACTTTCAAATATGCTTGATACAGTTTTTGGTATAGTTGTTGGATTTCATTAGCATCATCAGTAATGACGGTCATAACTCTGGAATAGCAATTTACCTTATCCTCTTTTAGTTACACAATTGATTCTTGAGGAACATCTCTGGACCTTGAAAGGTCTGTAAACGGTTCCTCCATGTTGCAAATAAAAAATGCATAAGCAAAGTGCAAATGCAAATTCACCTGTTATTGCAGAGCTCCGTACCTTACTGATGATGCTAATGAAGTCCGACAACTGTACCAGAAACTGTATCGCATGTGCACAGTATCTCATGCACATGCAAAAGTTTTCTCATGGCACGTGATGGTTTCAGCTTTTCTTTTCTTTTTTTTATTTTATTGGACCTGCTGTTTGATTTTGATGCTGGAAAAGGACTTTGCCAGTGTGTGCCTCACTTTCTAGTGTTCTGGGTTGTAGCTCCATCTATATCTAGAAAGAAACAGCATGTGTGATTATCCTTAATGTTCTTGTCAAACTGAGATAAATTGAGCTGAAGAATTTAATTCCACCATACATGCAGTTCTTTTCTCATCAAAGTAATATTAGAACATGTTTTTTTTTCTCTTCGTAATTATAATATTAGAAAATACTGCACAGTTCTGGAATACTTGATTCTGATTTTGTTCTGTGGCCAAATATTTTTGTATTGCCTAATTGCTGCTAAACTTTATAGTAATTGGCCAGTTTCCACTGCAACCAATCTTCTGCACTGTTACACTGTATCACTCTGTGGTTTCTTTCGGCTCAAGTAAATGTTGTGTAGATATGTACTTATTTGGTTTGGATCAGGGTCCTAATCAACCTTGGCTGCATTTCCCAAAAACATTGCAAGCTTAAATTGATCGTAGAGACCATTATGATGCTTATGGAAAACGCAGCCCTGTTGGGTTTAATATTGTGAAATTGACTACATTATCCTTTACTTATATTACGTAGTGCCTTTAAGAGTTAAAGTACAGCCAATAATGTTGACTGCCATCTGATTTTTTTTAATTAATTTTTTTATATATATGGTTTACAGAAACTTTAGGAAGAACGGCGTGTCCAACAACAGCATCTTACTTGACAAGTGTCCCCCTCCACGGTTACCTTCTCCACCCTTCCCTCCTCTTCCAAAGGACAAGCTCAATCCTCCCACCCCCAGTATCTATGTAAGTAAAACATTGCAAATGTGTGAAAGTGTAACTGGATGTCATTCAGCTCTTGCAACTCTTTCTAGAATTACCTCCATTTTACAGATCAAGGCACAATTTTACAGATAAAGGTGCAAAATGCTTTTTTTGCTGATTGAAACCACTTTGTTGCCATGTTAAAAAGAGGTAGAGTTTTAAGAGTAGCCTTCCCCTTAATTTATGCTTGCTCTATTAAATAGTTTTTATTCAGAGCCATTCTTTTCTCTCAGAGACTTAAACTTACATTTAAATCTTGGCAGTTGGAGAACAAGAGAGATGCCTTCTTTCCACCATTACACCAGTTCTGCACAAACCCAGCCAACCCTGTTACTGTAATCCGTGGCCTGGCTGGAGCACTCAAGCTAGGTGAGAGAGTGTTTGTCAGCTCATTTGAGTGCTTGCCAAAGTACTGCATATGTGGTGAGCATTGATCTTTGATGCATGCTATCTTAATTTGACTATTTAAAGATTTAGCACCACACGCTTTTTGATTAAATGTTTGAAATGTTGTGGTTTTGTTAATATCAGTGGAGATTACTTCTAGCATTTAACTTTGGCTGCCATACTGTGGGTTTTGGCACACATTTTAGGTTAACTTTACAGTTAGGTAGAAATGACAACAGCACCATCTGTATGCTAATAGTGTCATTACATGAGCACATATTGCAAAAGAGAAAAAAAGCACATCAGTCCATGGATTCTTCTTAAATATAATTTTTATGTACCTGTGCTTTTAAATATGGTGGAATGTATAGTTTTACTTTGAGATGTCTAAGCTTGGAAGTAGGGAAACTTGATTTTGAATTTGAGACTCTTGAAACCAGACTATATATTTTGAAATTAAAAAAAGAAGGGGGTGAAAAAAAGAAAATAAATAATTAATAGATCTTGTTTACCTGTTTTCGTGGCTTATCAGTGTCGGTATTGTCATCGTCATAATTGGCTGTCAAGTTATTTGGACAAAATTTGTGCTCTGCTGCATCAGCTATGCAATAACAGGCCATTTCCTGACCAGAAAAGCATTTTGTTCTTTATACAGCCTGTATTTATGAGTTTAAAACCATTAGTCACAAGATATTCACTTGTGAGTCAGAGGCAATTATTCAAAAGGGCATAATTTCAGTGATAACTGCCTGATTGTTTTGTATGCTTCGTATTCTAAAAAATTGCTTAAAACATCTTTAAAAAGCAAAATTGAAACAATTAACTTCATAATTCCAATTCATTTGATTTTATTTTTATACCCTTCTTTTCTTGCTCCCTCCCCCTCTCTTCCCTCCATCTCAGACCTAGGGCTGTTCTCCACCAAGACTCTGGTAGAGGCCAACCCAGAGCACCTGGTGGAGGTGAGGACTCAAATATCTCAGCCCACCGATGAGAACTGGGATGTGACGGGCAGCAGGAAGACGTGGCGCTGTGAGAGCAGCCGGTCACACACAACCATCGCCAGATATGCTCAGTACCAAGCCTCCTCTTTCCAGGAATCTCTGCGGGTCAGTAGTCATCATTCCCTCGCAGCTTTTGGGGGAAACACATGCCAGCTGTTTTTGGAGAAGATGAAAGACCGTGCACAGAGTTCATACTGAGAAGCGATTCAATAATACCAGTTGTATTTTGGATTCTAATGGTTACATTTCACATTTACTATCTGACAGGAGGAAAATGAAAAGAAAGGACAGAAGGACTACTCGGACACAGAATCTGCTCCATCTGAAAAGTAAGTCCTAGTGCAAAAAAAGTCTTAATGTTTAAAACACTTTTGAAAGTACTATAGTCTTTAACTGGAGCCTGCATTTGTATTTCAGTGTGGTGCGTCGAAGGAGAGGTCCTTTTAAGCACATTAAATTTGGGACCAACATCGACTTGTCAGATGAGAAAAAGTAAGTGCTCACTGGTTTTATTCCTTGTGTAAGCGTTTCTTTTTTCAAAGCATCACCATTGAATATTTATGTAACACAGAGTTGGAAACTTGACCTGTCTGTATGCAGAAAACTGTCCCAACATGATAGAATATTAAATAAGCAGCCACATTTGGTTGTTAAATAGCTGATTTACACATACATGTGGCCGTGTATGTATTGAATCTTCTAATAATGCATAATACATGATGCAGAAAAGGAAATCTAAAAAGGCCTACAGGTAAAAGATTTGTTTATTGTGATTTAAATCTTCATATTCTTCACATTATTATTAAAGGTTGGTCCCACTATATTTTAAGCTTACAAAATTATTTAGAACCCTGCTAAAATAGGACCCACATGATTTCATGCTCCAGGGCCTTGATCCAAATAAATTAATTTAAAAACAATATTCAACTTCAAGGAAATAAATGTAAAAAAAAAAAAAAAAAATGTCTTTGCATATGTTTGCATACTCCCATTTACATGCATATGAATGGAAGTGAATGAAGCTTAAAATTTAGTCCACTCACCCCTTCATTTTACTTATTTGAGTATTGATGCTGATTTCAGTCGAGGGCCTGGGTAGCTCAGCGAGTATTGACACTGGTTGCCACCCCTAGAGTCGCGAGTGCAATCCAGGGTGTGCTGAGTGACTCCAGCCAGGTCTCCTAAGCAACCAAATTGGCCCGGTTGCTATGGAGGGAAGAGTCACATGGGGTAACCACCTTGTGGTCACGATTTGTGGTCTCGCTCTCAGTGGGGCGCTTGGTATGATCGTGGAGAATAGCATGAACCTCCACTTGCTGGGAGTCTCCGTGGTGTCATGCACAACGAGCCACGTGATAAGATGCGCGGATTGACTGTCTCAGAAACGGAGGCAACTGAGACTTGTCATCCGGACAGAGGTGAGTAAACGTGCCACCATGAGGACCTACAAAGTAGTGGGAATTGGGCATTTCAAATTGGGAGAAAAGGGGATAAAAATAATGAATAAACAAAACAATAAGCTACTCAAGTTGATGTTGCATGGATTTTTACAGTGGCGAAAGGGGTCATAGATACTTTGCTTAACATCATGCGTAACCACACCCTTAAGCAGTAGTAAAGTCAATGTAACACATGGATTGTCATGGCTTAGTGCTGTCAAGATGCAGCAAATTGAGTATAATGTGCACTCTTGAAAATTAAAAGTCTTAAGATGGATTGTGTTGGAATTAAATGGCCCTATTAAAACTGACTCCTAGAGCACAGATGAAGCAGATTTGTGATGGAACAGGGAGACATGTTAGGTCACTGCATTTGACCCCTCTGCCCTGTGGCCTTGCAGGTGGAAGCTGCAGCTGGCTGAGTTGAGTAAGCTGCCTGCCTTTGCGCGGGTGGTGTCTGCAGGGAATCTGCTCAGTCATGTGGGCCACACCATTCTCGGCATGAACACAGTCCAGCTCTATATGAAGGTCCCAGGCAGCAGAACACCAGGTCAGTTTATTAGTATTCAAGCACATGAATCTCCCACTGGCAGAACTCCATAAATACAGAACAAAGTTGAGAATGAAAAAGGGGGTAGTTAAAGAAAACACAATAAACACTGTTGTCTTCAAATTCAGGTCATCAGGAAAATAACAACTTCTGCTCTGTGAACATTAACATCGGCCCAGGAGATTGTGAATGGTTTGTTGTTCCTGAGCCATACTGGGGTGTCATGAATGATTTCTGTGAAAAGTAAGAGCAGAAAAAAATATATTCATTTTATTAAAATAGCACCTTCTTATTTGGGTTTCACCTCCAGTTTAAAGGGATTGTCTAAAATGAAAATTCTTTCATTTATTCACCCTCATGTTGTGTTCCAAACCTGTATGACTGACTGACTTCTGTGGAACACGAAAGGAGATGTTACGCAGAATGTTAGTCTCAGTCATCATTCACTTTCATTGCATCTTTTTTCCATACAATGAAAGTAAATAGTGACTGAGGCTGCCTAACATTTCCTTTTGTGTTTCACAGAAGAAAGAATTGTCATTTTGGAATAGCATGAAGGTGAGTAAAGAATACAAATTTTAATTTTTGAGTGAAATTTCGTTTAAATGTCACTATATGAAAATTAGCATGCTTTGAAGAGTACGTACCTAAATATTAGCCTTGTATATGTGCTGACTGACATGTTCCTCACTATCTTTGTTATTAAGGAACAATATTAATTACCTAATGGGCTCATGGTGGCCAAATCTAGAGGACTTATATGAGGCCAGTGTTCCGGTGTATCGCTTTATCCAGCGACCAGGGGATCTTGTTTGGCTCAATACAGGCACGGTGCATTGGGTTCAGGCCATTGGCTGGTGCAACAACATTGCCTGGAATATAGGAACACTCACTGGTAAATATGTCAAGTTGATTTTCACTGCTGTTGAATCATCAGTCCTGTTCCAAAATCTATTGAGCAAGGCACTCAATTCTCTCCATAGGCAGTAAATGTTAAAAGTCAGAGTAGAGTCTGACATTAAAGGAATAGTTTACTATAAATGTTTAATGTTGCTTCAAACCTCTGTGTAACCTCTAAAAATGTCCATTGTGTTATGATAATACATTTCTCTCTGCTCACCCAAAACTATTTTTTTGATATTTCAGGTGATTTATTGATTAGTCAAATTACAATGTTATGTTTGTTAAGAAGCAGCATTGTTATTATGTGTCTGTTTTCAGTGCATCAGTACAAGTTAGCTGTGGAGCGCTACGAGTGGAACAAACTCCAAAGTGTGAAATCCATTGTTCCGATGATTCACCTCTCTTGGAACATGGCCAGGAACATCAAAGTGTCTGACCACAAGCTCTTCGAGATGATCAAGTGTGTCTGTTACACCACATTTATGATTGTGGTCATACTGAATATTGGGACTGAAATCTCAATCAGGTCAATGGAAATGTTGAACATGTCCTTTTACTATTGCATCTTAGGTACTGTTTGTTGAGGACACTAAAGCAGTGTCAGATGCTGAGAGAAGCTCTTCTAGCTGCTGGCAATGAACTAGTTTGGCACGGGAGGACCAAGGATGAGCCTGCTCACTACTGTAACATCTGTGAGGTGTGCTGTATTCTTCATAAAGCCTTTTCAGATTTGGAAAAGCATACGTTTTGAAAATATTTGGTGAACTAGAAGTGGGTCCTGGGTAGCTCAGCGAGTATTATATTGACTACCACCCCTGGAGTTGCAAGTTCAAATCCAGGGCATGCTAAGTGACTCCAGCCAGTTCTCCTAAGCAACAAAATTGGCCCGGTTGCTAGGGAGAGTAGAGTCACAAGAGGTAACCTCCTTGTGGTCGCGATTATTGGTTCTCACTCTCAATGGGGTGCATGGTAAGTTGTTCATGGATCACAGAGAATAGCATGAGCCTCCATGTGTGGAGTCTCTGCGGTGTCATGCACAACGAGCCACGTGAGCCGCCACCCGGATTGAGGTGAGTAACCATACCGTCACGAGAAGCTACTAAGTAGTGAAATTCTTTAATTTGTTCCCCTGAATGTCTAATTTTAATCTATTTCCCTGTATGCCTCATTTTAATCTGTTGTGTCTTTTCTATTCATGGACTTGTTCCATTTTTTTTTTGTTTGTTTTTATTCTGTTTTTTCCCAAGGTGGAGGTCTTTGACCTGCTGTTTGTCACCAGTGAGAGCAACTCACGAAAAACATATGTGGTACACTGCCAGGAATGCGCTCGAAGATGCAGCCCTAACTTTGAAAACTTCGTGGTTTTAGAGCAGTACAAAATAGAAGACCTCATGCAAGTGTATGATCAGTTCACATTAGTAAGTGACAGAGTCTTTACATTGACCTCCACTTGAAGAAGCTTGTATATTAGCTTAAATATTATATTAATGTTATCATACATGAGACCTACTCCATCATTTTAAATTGCATTGAGCCAGAAACACATTGAGTTTTATGCACTAAAATGTCTCAGCTTTTAATCAATTATTTAATCATTATGTTCCTATGCCAAACTGTTGCTGATATATCATTTAAATGTGGGCTTTCATAAGCTCTTGTTTTTGAAACAACAGTAAAACACTCTGAAATGTATCTACTTTGCATCTGTGACAGTGATGGTGATTAATCTAGTTTTAAAGCTGAGACCTTGTTTGATCAAAAATACAAATAAAAAACATCTTGAAAATTGACTTAATTTCACTTTTCGCCAAAAATGGCCCGTTGCAACTACCAACTCAAAATGATAGAACTTGTCATCTATGATGAAGGGGATAGACCCAAAATGAAAATGTACATAATTTACTGACCCTCATGTCACTGAAACCAAATCTATTTTTTCAAAGCCGAATTACTGACTTCTGTGGAACATCAAAGATATTTAGCAGAATTTCTGAGCAGCTCTTTCCCATTCAGTGAATGTGGATGATATAAAAGATCAAACGTAGTAAAACAATAAAAGTAGTCCTTGTGACTTGTGTACTATATCTGAATTACAATAATATTCACAGAAATTCTTGCTTGGCAGCCTTGGCCATCACACTCTCGTATGGAAAGAGCAGTCAAGGCATTCTACTATAAATAACTCGTTGTTGTTGTTTTTTTACTGTTTTAAGCTTACGTGAGACATGTACAGTTGAAGTCATACGTTTACATACACTTAGGTTGAAGTTTTTCATTTTTTAACCACTCCACAGATTTCATATTAGAAAACTATAGTTTTGGCAAGTCATTAAGGACATCTACTTTATGCATTACATGAGTAATTTTTCCAAGAATTGTTTACCGACAGATTGTTTCACTATCACGATTCCAGTGGGACATGAAGTTTACATATACTGTTCCTTTCAGCAACTTGGAAAATTTGGGAAAATGATTTCAAGCCTTTAGGCATTTTGCCAATTAGCTTCTGATAGGTCAATTGGAGATGCACCTGTGGATGTACTTAAATGCCTACCTTCAAACTCAGTACCTTTCTGCTTGGCATCATGGGAAAACCAAAAGAAATCATCTAAGACCTAAGAAAACAATTGTGGACCTCCACAAATCTGATTCATCCTTGGAGCAATTTCTAAATGCCTGAAGGTACCACGTTCATCTGTACAAACAATAGTATGCAAGTATAAACACCATGGGAATATGCAGCCATCATACCGCTCAGGAAGGGGACACATTCTGTTTCCTAGAGTTGAACCTAGTTTGGTGTGAAAAGTGCAAATCAATCCCAGAACAACAGCAAAGGACCTTGTTAAGATGTTGGAGGAAACAGGTAGACAAGTATCTATATCCACAGTAAAACATGTCTTATATTGACATAACCTGAAAGTCTGCTCAGCAAGGAAGAAGCCACTGCTCCAAAACCACCATATAAAAGCCAGACTACAGTTTGCAAGTGCACATGGGGACAAAGATCTTTTTGGGGATAATTTTAGGGAAATGTCCTCTAGTCTGATGAAACAAAAATGTAACCGTTTGGCCATAATGATGGCCAATATGTTAGGAGGAAAAAGGGTGAGGCTTGCAAGCCGAAGAATACCGCCTCAATCGTGAAGCATGGGGGTGGCAGCATTTTGTTGTTGGGGTGCTTTGCTGCAGGAGGGACTAGTGCACATCACAAAATGGATGGCATCATGAGGAATGAAAATTATGTGGATATATTGAAGCAACATCTCAAGACATCAGCCAGGAAGTTAAAGCTTGGTCGCAAATGGGTCTTCGAAATGGACAATGACCCCAAGCATACCTCCAAAGTGGCAAAATGGCTTAAGGACAACAAATTCAAGGTATTGGAGTGGTCTTCGCAAAGCCCTGACCTCAGTCTGATAGAAAATTTGTGGGCAGAACTAAAAAAAAAGGGTATGCGTGCAAGGAGGCCTAAAAACCTGACACAGTAACACCAGTTCTGTCTGGAGGAATGGGACAAAATTCCAGCAACTTATTGTGAGAAGCTTGTGGAAGGCTCCCCAAAACATTTGACCCAAGTTAAACATTTTATAGGCAATGTTACCTAATACTAACTAAGGTTATGTAAACTACTTGACCCACTGGGAATATTGATGAAATTAAAGCTGAAATAAACCATTCTCTCTACTATTATTCTGACATTTCACATTCTTAAAATAGTGCTCCTAACTGACCTAAGACAGGGAATGTTTTCTACGATTAATGAAGAAGTGTGAAAAACTGATTATAAATGTATTTGGCTAAGGTGTATGTAAACTTCTGACTTCAACTGTACATGCATTGTTAAACCATTTGAAAAATAAAACAAAAAGTGGAATAACTCCATTTGTGTTCCACAGAAGTCAGTCATACAGTTTCAAAAGGCAAGAGGGTGAGTAAATGAATTTTTTTTTATATCTGGTTGAACTATCGCTTTAATGTTCCCAGGTGTATCTTGCACCTGTACTTATTTAAAATGAACGATTCAGCTTTGTTAATATCCTCTTTGTTTCTCCACAGGCCCCACCCCTTCCCTCCTCCTCCTCATCTTGACGTTAACATTAACGGTTCTTCGGATAACACCCTGGAACGCAACATATTCCTTTCTGATATTCAGGAGACCTGACCCAGTTCCACACTGGTTTCTGTAGCAAATCCACAAGGTTGCTGGTTCTAAGCTGTTTGTTTATACAACCTTGCCAAGTATGGAGTGTTGGCCTACTAGATTGAAGTGGCATCGCCTTCATCTTCAGGACTGTTTCAGCTTGTTCAGAACCACTTCTCTTTGAAACACAAACAATGACAAATTGACTAATTGCAGATATACAGTATATCACAAATGGTAAAATCACTCAAACTACTGACTCTTATTTTCTTTTTTCTGTTCCCTTACTTTTTTTTTTTCTCTTGTACTTCATGTATGTGCTGATACATGATTATTTTCTTTTAATCTTATTTCCACTTAAGTAGTACCGTAGCTGGATGGTTTTTGTTCGAAATTTCTTTAAGCAACAAAAAAGTTGAAGAAAACAGCAATGTGAATTTATTATTATTATTATTATTGTCTCCTTTTATTAAGGAAAAAGTGTGGGGTGTGGGTTGGGATAGCCAAGTCACAAAGAAAAATGGGTTGCACAGACTGAGTAAACTTTTTTTAATTTGTTTTGTTTTTTGCTTTGTTTCTAATTTTGTAAATTTACACTATTTATAAATATTTATTGCTTGAAAATATTTGTTGATGGAATGCGGTTATTTTTTTTCCAGAGTTCCTGCCATTAAATTTGATGGAGTAATGTCATTTTGAACATTTCTCTTATTACATTTTTCTATACGTGAATAAAACTGCTTCGCAAGCATTGTACAGAAACATGAAGATTGATATGGTTTATGGGTTACTAATCAAAAATGTCTTTGTAATTAAAATATTCTCCTTATGTGATTCTTGTCTCAGGCGAGAATTATATTTATACGAATGAATGGAAAGTTAACTTTTGCTTTATACACTGATGAGCGAATACATTACGAACACCTGTATCTAACGTGCTCCTCCGCATGCTACCAAAACATCACCAACCCACCGAGGCATGGACTCTACAAGAAGGTGTTCTGTGGTATCTGTAAAGATGCTTCAAGTCCTGTGAGGTGGAGCCACCATGGAATAGTACTTGTTGGTCCAGCACATCCCACAGATGCTCAATCGGATTGTGATCTTGGGAATTTGGAGGCCAGGACAACACATTGAACTCATGTCATCATGTTCCTCAAACCATTCCTGAACAATGTGTGCAGTGTGACTGTGTGCATTATCCTGCTGAAAGAGGCCACTGCCTTCTGGAAATACCATTGCCATGAAGGTGTGTACCTGGCATGCAACAATGTTTCGGTAGATAGCACGTCTCAAATACACGTCCTCATGAATGGCCGGACCCAGGGTTTCCCAGCAGAACGTTGCCCAGATCATACTCCCTAAACCGTCTTGTCTTCATCTCTCAGACACCAGTAGACCTTTTGTCGGTTTAGACCAGACGGGATAGCCTTTGCTGCCCTCGTGCATCCCAACACCCTGTCGCCATATTTTGGTTTGTCCCTCCTCGGACCACTGTCAGCAGGTACTCACCACTGCTGATCCGGAGCACCACACAAGCCTTGCCGTTTCAGAGATGCTCTGTCGCAGTCATCTGGCCATAACAATTTGGCCCTTGTCAAAGTCAGGTCTTTTACTCCTGTCCTGTACTCAACATGCTGAAAGATTTCCATCTTAAAAGCATCATTTCGAATGTGTTAAATATTCCAAGTTAAGATCAATCAACAGCATTTGTGGCATAATACTGAATACCACAAATTAATTTGGACTTGCCCCTCCTTTTCTATAAAAGAAGCAAAAATCTGGGTTACGGTGAGACACTTACAATGAAGGGGGGGGGGGGGGGGGGGCAATTTATGAATGTGGCTATACTTTTGAAATAGTATTTTAACAAGACATATATAATATGCATGTAAACATGATTTAAGTTGCCATTGGGAGAAACTTAATCAAAATTCAACATTATGCTATTTATAAAAAATCTGAACTACTGGTCCGACTTGGCAAGCAGAAAAATCCTTTTTATCCCAGAACAATGTGCAATTCTGTCAGTAATAAACATGCCAGTCCACTTAACACCTGCAGGATGAAGGGCTGTTGATTTACAGCCAGGGTATAAAGAAGTCGGAGTTTGTACTTTTCAGTGAAGTGCGTCACACAATGCGGTCCAGCAGCCTCTTGAGATGGGCAGTGCATCATTGAAGTAGCCAGACACTTGAGCAAGGGTTTTAATAAATAATACCTAATAAGTTTTGAGTGCTCATTATAGGCATTCGTATGTGGCATTTGTATGCATATAACCAATTTTGTCTTTTGTTTACAAAGGAAGTTCATATGAGCTGCACCAGTTGAAGTAGAAACCATTTACACTGTTACTTCAACACTATAGCAGAGATGGGCCTCCATGCGAAATGGTAAAAAGGCATCTCCCAAGTTTTAAACGAATAATAACCCTGCTGAAAAGACCAGCATGCTGGATAGTACGGGTTTGGTGCTGGTGGACTAGTATAGCCATGGTTTTCACAAGCAAAACTGGTCAATCATCATGATTTTTCAAGAGGTTGACCAAGGAAGTCTTGCAAGTTAATTTGTTTTAAAAAGTGTAGTGGGCATTTCATCTGTTGTTGATTGCTCAATTGGAAACACATTAGTCTCAGATCACGCCCAGGTTTTGCCACATATGGAGAAAAATAAATCATGTAGTTGGCACTTTAATGTATCCCTTTTGCAAAATCCTGATTTCCAACAAATGTTAATGGCTGAAATCAATGTCTATATGGAGACAAATTGGTCCTCAGTATCCTCTGTGGGCATGGCTTGGGAGGCACTTAAGAAGGTTCTTAGGGGTTGGATCATACAGTATGCCTACATCATACAGTATGCCTCATTCATCAAAAAATCCAAAGCACGAGAACTAGTGGAGTTGGAAGGGAATATAAAAAATGCAAAGGCAGAGCTGAAGCGCCGAATGTCGTCTGATGGCCTCCGAGAACTGACCCAACTGAAATACATATGTAATGCTATTTTATCGTGGAAGGTGTTGTTTTGGCTATTCAGGGCAAGACAGTCATACTTTGAGTCGGGGGACAAGGCAGAGAAACTTTTGGCTTGATATATAAAGCAGAGAGTATTTTTCTACCATTCCCTCAGTGAAATATTTACCTCAGCCATTTATATTAATAATTCTTTTAAAGATTTCTATCTTTATATTTCCTCTTCTTCGTCCACTGATGAAGATTTAAGAAATTGTGTGGAACCATTAGAACTCTCTATACTGACAACAGAGCAAAAATATCTTGATTCTGAGATAAAATTGCAGGAGCTTGATGAGGTAATTAAGGCTTTGCCTACAGGCAAGGCTCAAGGGCCAGACGGCTTTGCTGCTGAGTTTTTTTTTTTTTTTTTTAGATCTTATGCTACAGAACTGTGTCCACTTTTGTTAAAAGTTTATACGGGATTATTAAAGAATGGAAAGCTTCCCCCAACCATGACACAAGCCCGCATCATTCTGATTCTTAAAAAGGACAATGATCCAAGCGAGTGTAAGAGTTACTATCCGATTTCCCTGATCCAGCTAGATGTTCAAACTGATTTAAGATCAGATGTGGTTTATTCCAGGCTGCAGCTCTTCTGATAACATTAGGCGCTTCATCAATATTATGTGGTCAGACTCCAGTTGCTGCCATTTCACTTGATGCTGAAATGGTGTTTGATATTTTAGAATGGGATTTTCTTTTTAAGATGTTGGAAAAATATACGGGTTTGGGAAGACTTTTATTGGATGGATTAAGTTACTTTATAGAAACCCGGTAGTGGCAGTACCAATAAATTTATTAATTTCAGATTATTTTGCTCTTTACAGGGGCACCTGGCAGGGTTGCCCTCTTTCCCCATCATTGCCGCAATAAGAAAGGAGGATGATTTTCCAGTGGTGATGCCAGGAGGTGTGGCACAAGCTTTTGCTTTATGCAGATAATATGTTATTATTTGTCTTCGACCCCACTAGAGCTATGCCTTGCCTC
This sequence comes from Moxostoma hubbsi, assembly GCA_032164185.1. Taxonomy (NCBI): domain Eukaryota; kingdom Metazoa; phylum Chordata; class Actinopteri; order Cypriniformes; family Catostomidae; genus Moxostoma; species Moxostoma hubbsi. The sequence continues at coordinate 11,738,025 of JAVLUX010000011.1, read as the reverse complement.
CACAGAATTATTCATTCCTTTTCTTATTTCTTGGGATAAAGAGTCAATTGGTCAAAATCCGAAGTTTGGGCACTGACTACGCACTGCCAAGTAATGGATTTTCAGGCGGACGTTTTCCAGTGGCCAAAACAGGGCATTAAATATTTGGGCATTTTATTCCCAGAAAATTTTTGTGATTTAGTTAGTTAATTTTGACCCCTTAATAAAAAGGTTTTCGAAAGATGTTGGCAGGTGGGCTTCGTTACATTTATCTATGATTGGGAAGGTTAATGTTATTAAAATGAATTGTACTAAAAAATTCGACTACCTGCTACCGTAGATGGCGCCCTCTGTTATTTAAAGCAATTTGTTAGCATAGCATAGTTCTTCATTTGGAATGGTAATGGTCCCCAGATTACATTTCAGTAAGTTGCATAGGCCGATTGACACAGGTGGGCTAGGCCTACCCAAGATTTTGTTTTATTATTATGCATTCGGTTTCAGACATTTGGCCCATTGGTCGCTTCCACCTGAGCGAGCCCCTTCCTAGTTTGGTACTGAAAAGGAAGTTCTTGCCACTATATTTGCCATTGCAAATTCTTTCTATTAAACTAACCGTAGAATAGAAGTCGCACTCAGTTATCTCGCATTTGCACACGGTATGGACAAAAGTGTTCAATTCGGACATTTATTTAAATGTTGCCTAGAGCATATGGCTAAACCCAAAATTACATATTAATAAGTCCCCTTTCTGCTGGTCAGAGTGGATTGTGAGGGAGGTTAATACGTTCAGTGACCTACAGTACAGGTGCTGGTCATATAATTAGAATATCATCAAAAAGTTGATTTATTTCAGTAATTCCATTCAAAAAGTGAAACTTGTATAATGTATACATTCATTCCACACAGACTGATAATATTTCAAATGTTTATTTCATTTAATTGTGATGATTAAAATTGACAACTAATGAAAATCCCAAATTCAGTATCTCCGAAAATTAGAATATTACTTAAAACCAATACAAAAAAAGGATTTTTAGAAATGTTGGCCAACTGAAAAGTATGAGCATGTACAGCACTCAATACTTAGTTGGGGCTCCTTTTGCCTGAATTACTGCAGCAATGCGGCGTGGCATGCGTTGACCTTGGACCTCAGAAAACACAGTGGATCAACACCAGCAGATGACATGGCACCCCAAACCATCACTGACTGTGGAAACTTTACACTGGACTTCAAGCAACGTGGACTCAGTGCCTCTCCTCTCTTCCTCCAGACTCTGGGACCTTGATTTCCAAAGGAAATGCAAAATTTACTTTCATCAGAGAACATAACTTTGGACCACTCAGCAGCAGTCCAGTCCTTTTTGTCTTTAGCCCAGGCCGAGACGCTTCTGACGCGGTGTCTTGTTCAAGAGTGGCTTGACACAAGGAATGCGACAGCTGTAACCCATGTCTTGCATACGTCTGTGCGTGGTGGTTCTTGAAGCACAGACTCCAGCTGCAGTCCACTCTTTGTGAATCTCCCCCACATTTTTTAATGGGTTTTGTTTCACAATCCTCTCCAGGGTGCGGTTATCCCTATTGCTTGTACACTATTTTCTACCATATCTTTTTCTTCCCTTCAGCTCTCTATTAATGTGCTTGGACACAGAGCTCTGTGAACAGCCAGCCTCTTTAGCAATGAACTTTTGTGTCTTGCCCTCCTTGTGCAAGATGTCAGTGGTCGTCTTTTGGACAGCTGTCAAGTCAGCAGTCTTCTCCATGATTATGTAGCCTACAGAACTAGACTGAGAGACCATTTAAAGGCCTTTGCAGGTGTTTTGAGTTAATTAGCTGATCAGAGTGTGGCACCAGGTGTCTTCAATATTGAACCTTTTCACAATATTCACATTTTCTGAGATACTGAATTTGGGGTTTTCATTAGTTGTCAGTTATAATCATCAAAATTAAAAGGAATGAACACTTGAAATATATCAGTCTGTGTGGAATGAATGTATACATAATGTATACATCTGTGTGGAATGATTGTATACCCCCCCTGTTGATTACTGCTTTTGGTAAAGATCATGAGGCAGCAGTATATTACACCCAGTTAATTCAGAGTCTGGGGGACGGAGCTTCAACTTCCTTAAAGAGATTATGGGAGAGAGATTTAAATTTGGTTTAGGAGAAGGGGGTATGGGGCTAGGATTCTAAAAAAACTTAAAATCTACATCTAGAGATTCAAGATACAGCTGATGCATTTTAAGATTTTGCATTGATTATATTGGACCCCCTCTAGATTGTATAGACTTTGTCTTAAAGACACTGCTGGCAATGTCAATCAGAGACAGGGACACAACCCATGTTTTTTGGGGGGGATGTCTTAAGATAAATGAATTGTGGTTAAGTGTTCAGAGATTATGTGTGACGTTTTGGAGACACAATTTTTATTTTGCCACAGACTTTGCATTTTGGGTGATGGGGCAGTCATTAATTTTGGGGGTAGCCACTTGAAAGGTTAGCTCCTGGCTGGAGTTATGGTTGCCAGGTGAATCATTCTTTGGGGTGAAAGATGGCTGTGGCACCCTTGTTTCATGACTATTGTGGGGAGATGGGTGTGGTGGCGTTATTTTAGGAGGTGATTTATAGAAGGTTGGGAAAATGGGATTTGTTTAATTTTAATTTTGGAGGGTTCTCGGGGAGTGGCATTGGTTTTCATTTTTAGATTGTGTATGTGCACTCTTTTTTTTAAAGTATTTTTTTTTTAGTTTGATTTTTATTTTTGTTATAATTGTAAGTGGTTTAATTTATATAACTGATTCTGTATTTTATGTTGTTGTGTTCTGGTTTTCTGGATAGAATCAATAAATTTTTTTTTAATAAAACAATAAAATAAAGCATGATAGATGCTTGTTACCAGCAGTGCTGGTCTTTTCAGCATTTGACTCTTTAAGAATACAACTGTTCAGATGTTAAACCCTGAGTCACTGCTGGCCTCAAATAGTCAACAACACTGTTCCTTAAATTAGAATAGAGACCGAACACAAACATATAAACACATTCTGGGAAGCAGTGGGTTGGAACGGACCCAACTCCGGAAGTGTGGAGTGGCCCTGAGTGCTGCTCCAGTGCTACAGGATTTCCCTTTGCCTGCTGAGCTGCTAATACTATTGTCTGATATCTCTTACAGTTGAGGAGACACCAAGCTGGAAAGTACCACGGGTCTCCAGCCTACTGCATTGTCTGTAGTTTCCCTCATATGACTGCATGTCCGCTGAGGAGAGATTAGGCTGAGCACGAGCAGACAGCCATCTTTCAAACCTGCGGTGAAATAATTAGTGTCCATATTAGCTTCCTCTTTTTCCTCACACTCTCACAAATCAACGATTACATTTTGGAAGCTGCACATTTTATTGACTTATTTGTTGTAGGAAAGGGCACCAAAACTCCTTTCCTGCAATGCATGCCTGTTTTTGTTCCATACATGCAATGTCCTTGTGTTGAGTAACAATAGTTTACATACATGCGCAAGGAGTACAAATAAAAAGATTTCACTTTTTCAAACATGTAACTGAATGCACTACTGAAAAGATCAGTGAAGAAAAACATACACTCACCTAAAGGATTATTAGGAACACCTGTTCAATTTCTCATTAATGCAATTATCTAATCAACCAATCACATGGCAGTTGCTTCAATGCATTTAGGGGTGTGGTCCTGGTCAAGACAATCTCCTGAACTCCAAACTGAATGTCAGAATGGGAAAGAAAGGTGATTTAAGCAATTTTGAGCGTGGCATGGTTGTTGGTGCCAGACGGGCCGGTCTGAGTATTTCACAATCTGCTCAGTTACTGGGATTTTCAAGCACAACCATTTCTAGGGTTTACAAAGAATGGTGTGAAAAGGGAAAAACATCCAGTATGCGGCAGTCCTGTGGGCGAAAATGCCTTGTTGATGCTAGAGGTCAGAGGAGAATGGGCCGACTGATTCAAGCTGATAGAAGAGCAACTTTGACTGAAATAACCACTCGTTACAACCGAGGTATGCAGCAAAGCATTTGTGAAGCCACAACACACACATCCTTGAGGCGGATGGGCTACAACAGCAGAAGACCCCACCGGGTACCACTCATCTCCACTACAAATAGGAAAAAGAGGCTACAATTTGCAAGAGCTCACCAAAATTGGACAGTTGAAGACTGGAAAAATGTTGCCTGGTCTGATGAGTCTCGATTTCTGTTGAGACATTCAGATGGTAGAGTCAGAATTTGGCGTAAACAGAATGAGAACATGGATCATCATGCCTTGTTACCACTGTGCAGGCTGGTGGTGGTGGTGTAATGGTGTGGGGGATGTTTTCTTGGCACACTTTAGGCCCCTTAGTGCCAATTGGGCATCGTTTAAATGCCATGGCCTATCTGAGCATTGTTTCTAACCATGTCCATCCCTTTATGGCCACCATGTACCCATCCTCTGATGGCTACTTCCAGCAGGATGATGCAACATGTCACAAAGCTCGAATCATTTCAAATTGGTTTCTTGAACATGACAATGAGTTCACTGTACTAAAATGGCCCCCACAGTCACCAGATCTCAACCCAATAGAGCATCTTTGGGATGTGGTGGAACGGGAGCTTCGTGCCCTGGATGTGCATCCCACAAATCTCCATCAACTGCAAGATGCTATCCTATCAATGGCCAACATTTCTAAAGAATGCTTTCAGCACCTTGTTGAATCAATGCCACGTAGAATTAAGGCAGTTCTGAAGGCGAAAGGGGGTCAAACACAGTATTAGTATGGTGTTCCTAATAATCCTTTAGGTGAGTGTATATAAGACTATAAATATCAGTTCTCAAAGAGTAGATTTTTCAACACCTTTTCCTCAATACTTGCCATTACTGGCATGAGCCAGTAAACTGCAGATGCTATGGTCATCTGCAGTTTGCATTAACATAAACCGATCAGTTATTTTGCTTTCTAAAATACAACCTCAATTCCAAAAAAAGTAGGCACAGTATGAAAAATGTTAATAAAAAACAAATAATGATGATCTGTAAATTATATTCACCCTTGAAAGCACTACAACTACACATTATATTATGTTTTTCCTTGTGAATTGAATTGTTTTCTCAAAATGTGGACATTTCAAATCGGATGATTGCAACACGCTCCAAAAAAGTTGAGACAGTCGAGTGTTTACCACTGTGTAACATCACCATTTCTTCACACTTAAGTATTTAGGCACTGAAGACAAGTTTGTTAAGTTTAGAAATTGGAATTTCCCCCATTCATCCATTATGTAAGGTTTTTAGCTGCATAATTGTATGGGGTCTACGTTGCCTTATGTTGTGCTTCATAATGCACCACACATTCTCAATTGGAGATGGTCAAGACTGCAGGCAGGTCAATCTAGCACCCACACTCTGCTTCATCACAGCCATGATTTGTAATCCAGGCAGTATGTGTTTTGAAGTTGTCCTGCTGGAAAATGCAGGGATGTCCCTGGAAAAGACGGTGCTGGATAGCAGTATATCTTGCTCCAAAATGTGTACATATCTGTCTGCATTCATGGTGTTCTCACAGATGTGCAATTTACCAATACCATGTGCACTGACACACCCCTGGCCCATACAGACACTGGCTTTTGGACCTGATGCTGATTACATCTTGGATGGCCCTTTTCCTCTTTGGCCTGGACAACACAACAGCTTTGTTTTTCAAAAACGATTTGAAATGTGCGTTCTTCGGACCAAAAAAACACTGTTCAACTGTTTCTACTAAAAAAAACTCTGTTCCACTATTTCTATTTTCCATCTATGATGAGACTGAGCTTAGAGAAGTTGGCAGAGCTTCTGGACAGTGTTGATGTATAGCTTCTGCTTTGCACAGTTAAGTCTTAACTTGCATCTGTGATGCAGTGGCGAGTGATGTTGACTAACAAAGGTTTACTAAAGTTATCCAAAGCCCATGTGCACGATATCCATTACAGATGAATGATGTTTTTTAAGTCAGTGATGTCTGAGAGATCAGAGATCATGCACATTAAGAAGAATCTTTTAAATACAGTATATTGTGCACTGTACAGGGTGAAATGCCCCAAATCCTTCCAATTTGTCTTTGGGGATCAGTGTTCTTGAAGTGCTGGATTATTTGCTGAAGAATCTGTTGGCAAATTGACAAGTCTCGAATGATTTTTGCTCTTGAAGGACTAGGTTGTTTTAGGAGGCTCCTTATGACATGATTGCATCACCTGTTTAACATCTCTGGTTTCACATCAACTTATTTTAACTCGCCAAATTTTTATTAGTCTTAAATTGCACCTGTCTCAACTTTTTTGGAGTGAGTTACAATCATCTGATTTAAAATTACTGCACATTTTCAAAAAACAATGAAATTCACAATGAAAAACATCATATAATGAGTAGTTGTAGTGCTTTCAATATAGGAATGGGTGAATACAATTTACAAATCACTCCTTTTTTCATACTGTCACAACTTTTTTCGGAATTGGGGTTGCAGAACTAACTAACTTGATATCCCCTTATCAAAAAGACAAATCTAGAGAATTTCCTGCCTGGGATCCTGTGACCATCTTCTGTAGAATTAATATTTCAAGACCAAAATAAGTCAACACACTGACACTTTTTGAACCCAATTTTCTTTGAGGACAATGAGATGTTTTCTATGCCTAAATATGAAATAATTTACAAGTGCAGGCATTGCATTTATCCAAACACAAGAGGTTCCTTCTGAAGCCATGGGATTTCTGTTGGGGTGCTGGTGAGGGGTTCAAAGAACTAAAGGCCAGTATGAGGTACATTGTCCAGGCCTCCAAGCATATCCATGCTATTACTGTCCCTTAAACCCCAGGATTACAGCACCATAGTGGCAGCCCAGAATGGTTATTAAACCTCATTCAGGGATGTCACCCCAAAACTTCATATAGGGACATTAAATGATGTTGTGCCAACTCTTGAGTGTTTGCCTTACAAAGCTGATGTGTGTCATATCCCCACAACCCTGCATTAAACACCTCACTTAGACAGGAAACACATGGAGAACAAAGATAACCCTTGTTGTCATGGTGATAACATTAGGTTTTATGTAGTAGTAATTTATACAGGAATATTTGATGCAGCCAGTTGATTTGATTTAATTGGTGCTTTCGTATATTTCTTAGATGCACTGGCATACAAATATTAAATTAAGTTTTTTTATTGTCTAAGAACACAACTGATTACCAATTTATCGGGTAGCTTGTAAGACCCAACTTTAATGAAGTTATTTTGGAATGCAAATCAGTTTATGGTTAATATATAGAAACTTGCTATATAATGTTTCAATATACATTGTAATGTGAAATATATAGCTGTTTCTATGGTTGTTAACAGCTGAAAACTGAAGCAAAACCTAGAGTTGGACCATGTCCACAATAGCATACTACATTACTACAACTAATACGCAAGACATTTTTGCACAAATTCTGGTTAATAATGAGTGGATGGTACTTTCTGAATTAAACATGCAAATTAATGAAACATTCCAGTAAAGGGATAGTACACCCAAAATGAAAAGTCTGTCATTTTCTCACCCTCGTGATTCATGTCATTTCAAATCTGTATTAGGCTACTTCTTTAAGTGGTCAATAGATGTCAGTAGTGAGACTTCTATGACTGACTCCAGCTGGTGTGTTGAGCCGCATAACGGTTAAAGTTGATTCCTGCAGCGTTAGTCACGCGCGTGATTCATAATGAATGTAAACATGCTTGTGTTTTTACCCGCGCTGATTCACAACTGTACGGAGACCTTATGAAAATACAAGCGATTATTTAAGATAGAAGGAAAATATATGCGGGAGTAAATCTGGAAACTGTCCTTGGTCTATTCATCAAACCACAGGAAAAAATATCCTCAAATTATTGTAGGAAGTGAAGTAAATCTAATAACCTCGTATTCAAGCCGACGTGTCAACGACAATGAATCTTTATTTATTTATTTATTTATTGTAGATCTGACGAACTGTAATTTGAATGATGGTGATATCGTTTAACGTTGTCTCAGCAAAAGAAATAAATAAATAAAATGATAAAAAAAAAATGGCAATGTTTTAACCGGGCCATTAAAAAAAAAGAAGTAATTATTCTATTTTTAAATCAATAAACGCAATGTCTGTCCCTATAACGTAAACAAGTGATCCGCAATGCACTGAGAGTGAACAGCTCTTGACTCTTTTTATATGGGACGTAAATAGTCCACTTACTCACCGTAGCCTACTTACTCAGCGTATTAATCATCGCTGTTTCAGTCAAGTCCCGGGACAAGAGGAAACTGAGTTTATTGACTAAGTGACTAACGGTTGCACCAAGCTTTCGTAAGGCAAACGAAGACCTCGTGTTGCATAACAGTGTGCCATACTAAGGTAGCCTATAAGCATTTTTAAAGTTTTTATCAGGCTAAAGATCATCTGTTTATTTTCCGATTATTGTTATTGTTATTTTTATGTTGTTGTTTGCACTGGTAGGCTACTTATTTATTTCTTGTGACTATTTGTATGATTGTGCCATTCTGTTTTAAAGGGATAGCTCGCCCAAAAATGGGAAATCTCTCATAATTTAATGATCTGTTCTAAACTATTATATATTCTAATTCTTGGGGTTATCCTTGCAAAACTTGGTATCCATAGTAACTCCATAATACCGTAACCACTTTTCTTACTATAATAGCTTACAAATGTTTAGTATTTGCCATCAATGTCATGAATAAATAAATAATTTATTATTCATAATAACGTTATGAATTATTCAATTCATTATATAGCTACTAACTACAATAACGAAAAATGTGGCTACATTTTAAATTTTAGTGTAAAGGCATAACATGAACATAAAAATGGCTTTCTAAAAGGAATGACCCAAACCCTTGACTTTGGAAATGGACTGTTATCCTTGGCTGTTATAATGGCCCTGAAGCTCAAAATTCCCCCAAATACCAGTTGAGTTAGTTCATACTGATGAGTTTACTCATGAGTGGCATCAGATTATATTTCTCTTGTTATGTCAAAGAGCACAAGTTATCATAAACCAAAACAAATTGTCAAATAAATATATGCTATATATGTTTGTAATGCTGTGTGAGTCTGAAGATTAAGCGGTTCAGTCTGGAATAAAACGAAAAAATCCTTGGGGAACTTGTTGCAGAAAGAATCAAATTAAGAAGTGGATTTTCAATACAATTCACGTCTAACCACATAGTTGTTTGTCGACGTAAAAAACACACGATGACGGTGTTTACAACTCAAACAGACTTTAGACAGCTGCACAAACAAAACGAACCATCGGAAGCGATTATTTTAGCGGAACTTTTGATATTTATGCATCATAACGATGTCGCAACTTATTTATTTTTGGAGCAATATAAGACTGATGCAAAATGTGTTACATTAAAACAGTAAATATAGATTAAATGTTTTTTTTTTTTTCGACTTGTCTCTCCAATGAATAAAGCATCAGTTAGGTAGATAAAGGTCACGTGTAGCCTAAGCGAACTGATAATTATGTCATGCAGTTCACACTCAAAACTGTTATTTGATACAATAGTTTTAAGCTTCTCTACCATTCAAGTTTAGAGAAGGTAGTCTACAACCGGGCTAAAGGCACACCTTAAAAATATATATAAACACTGGCGGCCAAAAGTTTGTAATAATGTACAGATTTTGCTCTTATGGAAAGAAATTGGAACTTTTATTAACCAAAGTGGCATTTAGCTGATCACAATGAATAGTCAGGACATTAGTAACGTGAAAAATGACCATTACAATTTGAAAAAAATATTAAACTACTTCAAAGAATTCTCATAAAAAAATCCTCCACATGCAGCAATGACAGCTTTGCAGATCTTTGGCATTCTAGCTGTCTGGTTTTCCAGATACTCAGGTGACATTTCACCCCACACTTCCTGTAACACTTGCCATAGATGTGGCTCTCTTGTCCGGCACTTATCATGCACCTTACAGTCTCGCTGATCCCACAAAAGCTCAGTGGGATTAAGATCCATAACACTCTTTTCCAAATATCTGTTGTCCAATGTCTGTGTTTCTTTGCCCACTCTAATCTTTTCTTTTTGTTTTTCTGTTTCAAAAGTGTCTTTTTCTTTGCAATTCTTCCCATAAGTCCTGCACCCCCGAGTCTTTTCTTTACTGTTGTACATGAAACTGGTGTTGAGCGGGTAGAATTCAATGAAGCTGTCAGCTGAGGACGTGTGAGGAGTCTGTTTCTCAAACTAGAGACTCTGATGTACTTATCCTCTTGTTTAGTTGTACTTCTGGCCTTCCACATCTCTTTCTGTCCTTGTTAGAGCCAATTGTCCTTTGTCTTTGAATACTGTAGTGTACACCTTTGTATGAAATCTTCAGTTATTTGGCAATTTCAAGTATTATATTGCCTTCATTCCTCAAAACAATGATTGACTGACGAGTTTCTTTTTTTTTTTTTTTTTCATTTTTGACCTAATATTGACTTTATTGACTTCATGCCAGTCTATTGCATACTGTGGCAACTCAAAAACAAACACTAAAACTTAAGCTTCATTTAATGAACCAAATAGCTTTCAACTATGTTTGAAATAATCAAGTAATTGATTAACTTGAATCTAGTCAAGTATTTTTCTAGTACCAAATTAGCAATTTAGCATGATTACTCAAGGATAAGGTGTTTGAGTGATGGCGGCTGGAAATGGGGCCTGTCTAGATTTGATCAAAAATGACTTTTTTCAAATAGTGATGGTGCTGTTTTTTTACATCAATAATGTCCTGACTATTCTTTGGGAGCAGTTGAATTCTACTTTTGTGAACTAAAGTACCAATTTCCTTCCGAAACAACAAAATCTGTACATTATTCCAAACTTTTGACCACCTGTGTGTGTGTGTGTGTGTGTGTGTGTGTGTGTGTATATATATAATTGTATTTTTTTAATGGTCACAAAAATATATCGAGATCAAAAAAATATGTTCCCCGTCTGTCGCCCATTTCGACGTCATGTCGAAGAAGCGACACTAGGGTTCTCTCTTGAGAATATGCCTCTGATCTATGAAAAAAGGCCAATGAGAAGTTGGCAGACAGTGTTTGCATACCCCGCCCCGGACATACGTCTCTCACGTCTCTCACTTCCCAACCCGTCTCGCTAGCTGGCCCGGACCATCCGACTCGGTAACGCAATTCAGTTTGCCAGGCCTCCGCCCCCCTTCACGGGCGTCCGCTTCTCCGCAGTACACAGCGAACATGCCAAGTCCCTGCGCACAGAAATCAATATTCTCTTACTCAAAGACGTGATAGAGCCTGTCCCTCCAACCGAGATGAAGAAGGGTCTCTACAGCCCTTACTTCATCATACCCAAGAAAGGTGGCGGCTCACGACCGATCTTGGACTTGCGAGTTTTCAACCAAGCGTTGCACAACGGTCTTCACGGAAGTCGCAGAGGCAGCTCTTGCCCCGCTCTGAGAAGCCGGCATCCGCATACTCAATTACATCGACGACTGGCTCATTCTGGCCCACTCACGAGAGTTACTATGCACTCACAGAGACCAGGTGCTCAGGCACCTCAGCCGTTTGGGGCTTCAGGTCAACTGGGAAAAGAGCAAGCTCACTCCGGTTCAGAGCATCTCTTTTCTCGGCATGGAGTTAGACTCAGTCTCAATGTCAGCACGTCTCACCAACGAGCGTGCGCAGTCAGTGTTGAGGTGCCTCGCCGCTTTCAGGCCAGGCACAACGGTCCCCTTAAAACTTTTCCAGAGGCTCCTGGGGCATATGGCATCTGCCGCGGCGGTCGTGCCATTGGGGTTGATGCATATGAGACCACTTCAGCACTGGCTTCAGACTCGAGTCCCGAGACGAGCATGGCTTTAGGTGCTCCGAGCAGCTCTTTGTCTGCTTTGGGGGACAGCAGAAAGGGAACACTGTCTCCAAACAGAGGCTTTCCCTCTGGGTGGTGGATGCCATCTTACTCACCTATCGCACCCAGGCCGTGCCCCCCCCTTGCGGGTCCGAGCGCACTCAACAAGGAGTATTGCATTCTCGTGGGCACTGGCTAGGGGCACCTTCCTAGCAGACATTTGTAGGGCAGCGGGTTGGGTAACACCTAATACCTTTGCGAGATTTTACAATCTCAGGGTTGAGTCAGTCTCGTCCCGTGTTTTCTCAGGTCCGAGCCGGTAGAACTCGGTACATGCTGACGGTCTGACCGGGTGAATCGCTTGCGTCTAGCACCCTTTCCCTTGGCCAAGGTAAAACAGTGCGCCTTCTCTCCCAGGAGATCCCACCCACCCGGGTCCCTGGTCGATTCATCCCTTGCTCTTTTGGGTCCGCAGTTCAGCAGAGGAACTTGCCAACCCAGTCCACTATGGGTACCCTAGGCTACCCTGTACTGGAATAGGTGCTCCACAGGTCAGGCCTGCTACGCGGACTCCTACTGTGTGTATTTCCACGGTACGGTCACCTTACGAGCTGACCCGCGTCTCCCTTAGGAAGTTTTCGCTGCCCTCCGGTCGCCGTGTTGTAGTAACTCCCCCCTCCTCGAGGCTGGATCTACCACCACGCCATTCTTTCCCACATGACACCGAAGAGGCCATGTGATGTATTTCGCCACCTTCACCTCCCCTTTTGGGCAGGTGTGGCCTCCGCAGGGTCTTTTCCACCTGAAAGAATAGGAAACTGGGTAAGATCCCCTTCCCACAATGCGGTAAGGGCCCCGGCTGCTCTTGCTCTATGCCGAGAAACAAAGAGAGAAAAGAGGCCCATGGCCTTGGCCCGTTCCCAGGTTGGCAAGCATCGCCTTGTTCCCCTCTAGGGTAACCAGAAGGATTCTGACGACTTTTTTGGGGCATTGGGGAAGGGTACGTGCAGTCTGAAACACAGCTGGTCGCTTGTGCACATGAAATACCTGCCCGCTCCTGTGTCAGCAGTACACGTACACGGCTCAGCGCATGGCGTGATTTAAAGCGGACCCCTAGTGTCCCTTCTTCGACACGACGTCCTCCCAGCCACGTCGCTGAGCCGAATCACTGCAGTGGCCGGATCATTTCCGGCTCTTCAGAAAAATCCTGAATGGACTCAGTATTTCAATGCTTTTATACCCATATGTCAGAGGCGGGGTATGCAAATTCTGTCTGCCAACTTTTCATTGGCCTTTTTTCATAGATCAGAGGCATATTCGGCACTCAAGAGAGACCCCTAGTGTCGCTTCTTCGACACGACATCTCGTTCCCTCCATCAGGGAACGGAGGTTACATACGTAACCGAGACGTTCTTTTTATTGAATATTGATGGAGCAACATAATTTGAAATAATAACAGATGATTGTTTTGATTTAAAATTTGTGATAAAAAGCCCCCAGGAGGTCTATTGTGATATTGAGTAGATATAGAGGCAGTAGTTATAGTGTAAAATTTGTCAACTAATGCAAGTAATTTTGAGATGGCAAGATGCTTTTTGAGTGACAAATTAAGATGATGCTTATTCAAAATAACTTCTACTGTAAAGGGTTGTCCAGTTTCTGTTTATTTCATACACATTTAATAGCATCTCATGTATTCTAAACAAATGAATCTCCATAGTGTTTGGATCAGTCAATGTGAGCCCACTTTTAACATTTTTCATAACAATCTATTTGCTCAGCTTAAGAATTTTGTAAATTTTTTTATGGGGTCCTTTAGCCCCTGCAACAGAGCTTTTAACTGCAAATACTATCCTTTCACATATTGGACAGTTTTTTTTCACCTTGAACAAAACTGAAACTAACAAATAAGTATTTTGTCTCAAAATAAATGTTATAATTTCAGGGATTTTCAGTTGCTACATTAATTTGCAACATTTAAAAAAAATATTAAACGAAATTGCCTCAAAATCACCCTTTAGACATTACACACAGTGATCTCATGGATAAGGAATATTTTGCATTGCATGCATAGTGACATAAAGGTGTTTAGGAAAGTGCTGTGGAAGCATTTGTTGCTATTTAGTGTTTTGGGAGAAAATCAAATCAAATGTGCCTTTTACCCTGGTGGCACTTTAGCCCCATTGTACCTCAATGTTTAAAATAATATTATAGGGAAAAAATTATTTAGCCTAGATTTGCAGTAGGTGCTGTGATACATAAAGACTGCATTGACTTTTGTGTCCAATTACATACAGTAATGACACATAAATGTATAAGTAGATGTTTAGGAACAAATCTGAAAACCGTTATTTCTGCCGGGTTGATGCGTCAGCTGTGGTGAATCTAAACTGTAGTGACGGTTGCTTCCGTGAGTTTAATGCTGGGGTATGTGGGAGGGTATGGGTTGTGATGCATTGTAAATGAATCAGCATGGTTATGTTGGTATGCAGACAGAACACTTTCAAGGTTCCTGTGGGCTTCAGTGTGGTCTCTCAACCTCTCAATCTGGTCCACACTATTTGTCCTGCCCTGGTGGATCTGCCTTCGGTGGTGTTGTATAGTGTGGTAGACTAGAGTAAAAAAAAAGAGCCAAGGTTTCTTCACTATCTTTCTTCTACCCTTGGTTCTATCTATGAGTCATATATTTCACACTCTATTTAGATTGCCCACCCCCACCCCCAGGTATGGTTCAAGGAAATCGAAATCTTACAGTTTTATACTAAGAAGACTGAATTTGAAAGGAATTATTTTTTAGAATTTTATGCTTTTAGTGGGTGGAGTTCATGAGGGTGTAGGTAGCTGTGACCCTGAGTATCTGTAATTTGATTAATGAAGAGATTACTTTGCATTTTATTGTCATTTGTTTCATTTAATATTTAGTCCTTTCAGATTTGAAAACATTTATACATATAAATGATGCGATCCAAAGAGCATTTGAACAGCAGTGAAACACTTTCTTATGATGTGTTACATTCATATGAGCAGACAGAGAAGTACATTTGAAGTAAGTTTGGAGCAGAAAAAATTGAAATAATCCTTGTGTAAATTTGTCAGCTTTATGCTAAGCTAAAATGCTACTTCTAGGCAATTTACATGCACATGTTACCAGGCACAATCATGTTTATTTATCAAGAATATTCATGTTAGATCATAATTTCTTTTTTTCTAGTAAGACCTTTGATATTAGGGCAAAAATCGTATTCTTGATGATAATTTTTGTATTATTTTCCTGTAAAAATATCTAAAAATCCTTAAAACAAGATCAGTTAGATTGATCTTGTTTTAGAAACAACACTGCAGAAGATATTTAGGTTTTTCAGAGAATGTATTTTTAAAATGTGTATTTTGTCTAACTGCACTGGCAGAGTTTTTATAGTCAAAACAAGTGAAAAAAATCTACCAGTGCTGAAGAAGTAATCCAAAGTATAAGTACGAAATACATTAAAAATGACATTTTACAGCATGTATTCTGTAATATGTATTGGAACACATTTCAAAAGTAACCCTCCCAACCCTGTCTCTGGGTCAGGGGAAAACTTAACATGTTCTCTCTGTGGTTTTATAGAACATTTGATTGGTAAACATTTTGTGTTTGTAGCGTCAAGCTGGTACAGGAATGACTGGATGGCATCAATAGGACAGTCCGGTGGTGGCTGAAACTCTATGTCAGTGTCACTCATTTGACGAGTGCCATTGTCTTTTAGGACTATGCTGTTATGCGTCAGCAAAGGAGAGATTAAAGATCCTGCTTCTCACAAGTAACACCTGCAGAAATGACGTCCCATTTGACCAGGGTGTGTGTTTGTCAGACATATTTGAACTGTGTTTGTTAACTCATGCAAGGCATTTTCTGTTACCCCCAACTTTCCACTCTGCTTTATTTTACTGTTAAGCAATTACTTATGATTATTGCGGGTGTCAATGTTAAGCAGCCATGTTTGATGCTGTATTTGCAGAAGCACTTTATATGCTGTACCAGTGTATCAAGTCCATATTAAACACGTGGTCTTTTGCGTGATGATAAATGTCTTGCGTGTTTTTTGTTTGCCCAACTAGATTTGTCATCATTTGTCTTACATTTCAGATGCAAGAGGACTCATTGCCTTCTTACTTCTATGTGACATCTAACTTTTTAAATGTGAGGAGGGGAGCGAGGACAGATCAGTTTGTAGAGGAAGTGATGTCATATCCAGGAAGAAGTATGATTCAGCTGTGTTGTATTTTTCATGGCTGATTCAGCTTTGCCAAGGAAATGGGTTCTTCAAAGTAGTTGTAGTGTCAAGGAAGTGGTCCTTTGTGGTCACATTTGCGGTGTGTAGCAGCCGTCGCAGTAGCAGTCCAGCAAGTTGTTAATGGCCACTGAGGAACAGAGCTGTCATTTGGTCTGGAGTTGAGCATCTGAAAGTTACAATTCTTTTATAGGAGAAAGAGAAAAACAGAAAGAAAAGAGACTATTCACCCTGGTTCCCTGAAATTCCCCTCATCCCCTCTCTCTTTCCTCTTTCTCATCAGCTCTCGGGTTTCAAAGCTTTAGCATTGCTGTTAACCCTGTAGGGCCCAATGTCCAGTTAGTATTGCGCTTAAACAAGCACTTCTCACATCTTTAAATCTTTGCAGTGTTATGCATTGATAGTTTGGGTTTTAAATGTTCACATTTATATTTGTGAAGCAAAAGAGGGATGTTTCAAAATAATCTTTTTAGTATGGACCCAGATGTTATTCTGATGTTTTATGGGCCCATTTCACAGACTAATAAAGCAAAAATATAGCAAATCAAAATGATTGAGTGTAAAATTATAACATTATACTTTGTTACATTACCCTGGCATTATAAAAAAATGCTTTTAAGGGAATAACAGTAAATTTGGCATCTTCTGACTGTAGCAATCCAATGATCTCTTACTTTGTCCTCATTTTGAAAAAAGATTTAAACATTTGCTAACGAAAAAATTATATTGGCTGTGGTCTCCCATTTACTGCTATAGATTTTTACCCCGCTATAGTTTACTTACAGGTTCCAAACCCAGAAATGTAAAGAGGGTCCATAGGTTTGGCTTTATTAACCATATAGATAATGGTGGTGCTTTGTTAATTTATATGTTTTTTTATCCTCTGGTTAAAACAAGGTAGCATTATGTTAAAAAAATGGATGTAATGAGTTCAATGTTTAAATTAAATTCCAAAGTTTAAGTAATATTAATGATACACATTTTTCTCTGTGAAGTTTAGTGGGTGGGGCTTTGTGCACAGCTACACTGAATATTCACAATAGACAAGGATATCATTAGCCAGAGAATATTTGCACTGGGGTGGCAGATACTGTTTGCACTCCTAATTAAATAGTAGTGTGTCTATTGTTTGTGTTCATTTAGAGTCCCACAGAAACCCTACACCATCCCCTAAATCTAACCTTACCTTACAAAAATTATGGTTTTACTACAGTAACCATAGTATCATCATGTTATTTTGTAGTAAAATCATTGTAACCACAGATTAACACACAATTAAACATGGTTATTATATCAACACATTACTGTAGTAACTCCATGATTTATTGCATTTAAAACTATTTTTTCCACCAAAAACATGGTTACAAAAAAAAAACATAGTTAATTTAACCAAGATCAAATCTTTCTCTTAACTTCTCGATCTTCACAATGACCAAATCACTGCAAGGAAATCAACCTTTATATAATTATTTATTATTATTATAAGTAGTATTAAAGGAAATATTAAGAGTGGAGACAGGATACAGGATGGGAAAACTGTGACAAAAGGGAGAATCGAACCCGGGTCCTTCTGCATGAATAAAGCATGTCCTCACCACAGGGGCAGACTGGCCATCGGGAGAACCGGGACTTTTCCAGATGGGCCGCAAAAAGCTGAAATGGGCTGCCGCGTTATGCAGAACAGGCCACAAAACGGTGCCGCAATATGTAGAAAAGGACAGCGACACCACCATATCAACAACTTTTTTGCCAGTTTCTATGTAAAATCCAGTGCCTATTTCTCTTCCCAGTCCACACCTGCTTCACCGTCTTCACAGACTAAGCCTTTGTAGCAACATTTGACAGTGCAGTTTGTCTTTAATTGCTTTGTTTCCACCAGACTATTTGAGTGCAGTTAGCCAAGCTGTGTGGAAGGTGCTATTTACACCTAGTGCAAATAGTCACTCCGTAAAAATTATATGAATGAATAAGGGAAAGCATATATTTTATAAGATGTGATTAGTCATCATTTTAAGTTTTCTGCCATTTTTAATAACCTGTCTTCCTTTTTTTATGCCATCTTAATTAATATGGTCATGAAAATGCATACATAATAAAAAGTTTTGAGGGGAATAGGGTTTTAACCCTTAGGACATCCCAATCTCAGAGGTGGAAAGTAATGAATTACAACTACACTTGTTACAGTATTTGAGTAAATCTTTCTTCTCTTTTTTTTAAAAGTATAAATAAATAATAGTAGGCTACTTTTTAGTAGGTTGATTAGAAGTATTTAACTTCACTACAGTTATTTTTCACCACAATTAAAAAGTACAAAGAAATCCATAATGTTGCTAAATTTTTGGGGAGAAGAAATCAGCAAGTTATAAGTGCTAAATCTAATTGTAAATTAAAACGTGTTTTGTGCTGTGCTCTGCACGACGCAAGACTGCAGGGCACAGCATCATGAGCGCAGCAACTTGTATAAACTGCTGCTGGTGTCCTCTCTTTAGCTTCTCCAAGACCTTCTGCCTATCACTATTCAAGAACGGTAATACTGTTATTTTCTGCATATTTCATTTTATTCTGGAAAGGAGCCATTCACAGGTACAAGGGAACCATCCGAACACATTTAACCACTGATCAAAATTAACTTGTTTTTAAGGTAGGCAGTGTTTTAACTGACAAACATTAACACAATGTAGTTTGACATATATGTGGGGATATCTTGTTTACTTGCTACTATTTATCTAAAACAAACTTTTTAAATACCTTAGAAAGATACAAAACCAATAGTGTCTGAAATTAACGGGGACTCGGGGCAAAATGCCAAATTCCAAATATGGGGGCAAAAAATTCCCACGCAACGAATTCCTATGTTTTATTAATAGTATCTTCTAGAGTTAAAAATACATATATTGCAATGATTTTTGTACTTTTTACTGAATATAATTTTTTTTTCCCGCCATCTGTTTCCTCACATCTAACTTTGTAGTACAATAATACATATACTGATCAACCACTTTTAGGTTTTGAACCAATTATATACATATCTCACTAAACACTGTGTGAAAAGTTTATTTTTGCTTTATGGAATGCATGGAATAGCCTTAATCTCTCTAAAACAATAGACTTTAGAAGAAAATAGAATTTCAGGAGAAATTTTTCTTTTGACCTGCAATTGTAAAGCAACTTGTAAGAACTCGATACCTCCTGAGATTTCCACATGGTAGCACAATCAAGGTATGTCATGCCTTTGGCACCCCGGCCTGAGGTAACGCCGGGAGGAGAGTGGAGGTGGGCGGGGCTGTGCTGGAATGTCGCACGCCCGGTCCCCAATCGGCCTGATGGGGCGCTAAGAGATAAAGGTAGGTTCGAGAGAGAGAGAAAAAATTACAAATGGCTGCCCTGTATGTGTTTATGTTTGTTTTTTGGTTTAAGTTGTCATTAAATTTTTATTTATATTGACAGGCCGGTTTTCGCCTCTTCCTTGCCCATCATAACCCGCTTTGCAAACTTGTAATATAATTACTTGTTTTTTGGCAAACTACATATTTACTCTTACTGGAGTCATAATATTTTTCAGTACTTCTACTTGTACTCAAGTGAAATATTTCTTCAGTAGCAGTACTTTTACGTAAGTAAAGAAAAATCAGTACTCTTTCCACCACTGCCCACTGCACAGACAATTCAGTGGATCTCTCTCACACACACACACACACACACACACACACACACACACACACTCTTATCCACAAGTCTGTGTTGTAATCCAGCAACAGTCTTGATCTAAAGCTACTCTGAACATAAGGACACACTCAAAATCTTATGTGCCGAGTTGTAGAGGACCTTTAGTAATGAAAAATAGAGGACAGTGAATGTGAGATGCTCACAGATTCATACAGAGCTCCTATAGAGCTGCCCTTGGAACACCCATTCTAGTTTACCTGAAAATGAAGCTTCTGTCATCATTTACTCATCCTAATTTTGCTCCAAACCTGTATGACTTTCCTCCATGGAACACTAAAGGAGAATTTGGATGCTTGAGCTGTTCTCTCCCATACAATGAAAGTTGATGGTGACCCGGGGCTGTCAATCTCCAAAATGTACCATAAAAGTCTTCAAAAGCCATTTCAAAGCTTTTGTGTGAATAAAGTACTGAAATTTGAGTCATTGTGAACTGAATATATTGCCATGAATATCTTGCAGGACAGCTGTAGTCACCATTCACTTTCATTGTATGGAAAATAGCAGCTCGGATATTCTGCTGTAAATAACTCTTTTTCGTGTTTGATGGAAGAAAGTCATATGGAGTCTGGAAAGACCTGAACTACGTTAGTGCATTTTTGGCTTCAACTGCTGTTTAATATAATTAGATAAATGAAGACACCAGTAAGGCAGTGCCCTGAAAGCTTAGCCAGAGAAAAGAGAGAGGAAAAAAACAACTTGGAATCCCTGTATGGTGGCCTCCTGTCATGTGGTGTTCATTTCTGTCATGCTCTCTTCCTCTTTTTCGCCTATCAATGATGACTTCTCTCATATTGCACAACAGCTTCCTTTCTGCAGGGCTCAGGGTATGAATGAAAATCTAACCCATGTCACATGCCACTGGCTAGGGTCAGATGTTCCCAGACTGCTGAGCTATGCTGCCTTGCCAGCGCTTCTGGTGACTAGCCAGGCTTTGCAAGCTGGTGTCCGGGCATGTGGTCAGTTACAGCAGTTAGCAAGGGCAGTGTACAGTTAACAGCTAGGCTTTATCTTGTTTCACATTGTCTTACAGTCTGGAACTGTGCCTCTAATTTGCCAGAACTTTAAAGAAATAATTAATCCATTAAAAAAGGAACATTTGTAATTATTAATGTCTTTGCAAACCCATATGCTGTTATTTGGTAAAACAGGAGAAAAAAAACAAAAAACTGGAGAAGGTACACACATTTCTCTGCCCCACAACAATAGTTCATTGTGGCCACGGCTGTCCGTCTCCACCATAAAATTAGTCCATATGACTTGTGCACTATATTCAAAATCTGGAGCAATATGATAACCCTAAGGTGCGGTTACACCTTAGAAATGTTCAAGCGCAAAGGAAGTGATAAACATTCACTTTTATTAAATAACATCTCTAAATGAGTCAAAGTTCCTATACTGCATGGTATTAAATCTTGTTTATCAATTTCCTGCAGATACATGTTCATAAAACATGGTAAATTATACTCTTTTTTCTTTTCTTTTCTTTTTTTTTTTTGATAATCGTACACTTGTCCCACAAATGCTAGTGTTACAGCATATTTTATCAATTGGTTTACTAGGAGATGTCTCTGGTGACAGTCGAACCCCTTCAAGGCTAACAGAGACAATGCAGTTTATTTTCCATGCACGCAGCATTAGCCCAGACCTGTGTGGATCTGACATGACTAACAATTGTTGTCTAATGTCAGTGTTGCCTAACTTTTTAAAGCAATTTAATTTGAAACCATTGTTTTCAATAAGTCAAAATAATAGCGGATGATATGCTACTTACCTTCTAAATAGACATATATTTCAGATATCCATCTGTTTCTTTCGTTATTTATTTATTAATGAGGGAAGTGGGTGAGTTTTGTTATCGTTAGTGACTTTGCTCTAATAAGTTGATCACCTTTAACCATGGTAACACCGGTACTCCTCAAATCATCAGATTCATCTATACAGAAGAGCAGAGCCAAAGCCCAGCTCATGTAATTAACAAAACAGTGTTCCTCCTCAAGTAACTTGCAGTTCTATGCTTCAACCACTAGTGGGACAAAAGTTACATCTGTATGGTGTAATGTATGTAGTGAATCTTTAAATATTACTAAAAAGTCTCCGTCTCAGATATGGTCAAAGATCTGAAATCTAGAACGCAACTTGAAAAAACACTACTAAAACTGACAAAAGAAAGTAACAGTGACAGTTTGAACCCTATTGCATAAGGGTCATAGGTAACTTGATGTTAAAGGCAAGAGACCCACATTGACTCTCGAGTACATGCATGAGATCAGTTAATTGACTTATTTAGCAGGAAAAGTTATGAGTGAGGTATGTGGTCACTATTTTGTTATGGATAGTTAATGGATAACGTGTCCATTGAGTTTTTTTTTTTTGTTTTTTTAAGATAAACATGAAGGTTTTAGGTTAAAATGTATGAGAAAGAGAAAGTGTACATTTTAGGTCCTTAAACTAGTCATTTTTAATCACTTCAATTTTATGAAGTGGTCCGGCAGTGTGACATTTTTTTTAAAAAATTTTTTTAAAGTACAAATGTTCCATGTAGTATCTCAATTAAAAAAAGGCTATGAATGCTGCATGCATAATAATTATAAATGAAAATTGTTATAAAAATATGTTCAAATGGAGTATAGCATTTCAACTTTCCAAAAGTATCATTGTTCTGAACTTCCAGAATAAACCATTGCCATAATAACTCTGAAGACTTAGTTTAATCAAAACTCTGTTTGGCACACATTTTATGACCATAAATTAACACTTAAATGGCAGACTTTCATTAAAATGTATACACAATCAAATGATAAACAGTGTTTTGTCTCAACATAGCAAGACAATGACAAGTGGAAAGAGACATGAGTACATCTTGCTATATTTAATACGGGTTAACCCTTGACTGTTGAACTCTTCTTAAATGTCTATATGGGAGCTTGCCATGTCTGTAATCATATTAAACTCCAGCCTCCTAGCCTATAGGCTATCAGATGACAGCTTGTGGATACTAAAATGTGTATTTTTAGTAAAATGTTTAGAAGGTGTTCAGTATAAAGATGTTTACCGCCATCATTGTGTATGGGCACATCTTCTACTATGGGATTAATGTATGAACATATAAGAGTCAACTATGTCAAATGTATAAGTATGCCCAAATCTGTCGTCAGTCAATGTATTTTGGTGCAACTCAGTCTGTTCCCTTGTTCGGGAGTAAGTGCATTGGCCAGGGAGTCGGCCATTTCTAGAGCTGTCACATTGTAAAAATTGTTCCAGTGCTCCGGAACGTTCATTCCATAGCTCATTATATTTACTTGGTAACTATATTCACTATATTCATCTTGATCATAGGATGGGTGCAACTGTAAATGTATAGGACAAAGCTTTTTTTTTTTATTAAAGAAAAAAAGATTTTGTTTGTAATTATTAAAAGTATATGTAAGGGAAATAATCCTGGTAAATTTAAACAATTACGCATTATATACTGTAACTGGGGTATTATTTATATTGGGAGTGTTTTGTGCCTTGCTTTAATAATTTGTTTTATGTCTGAATGCCATTATGTACAGTAGGTAAATATATTTGTTTTGTTTAATAAAAATGCAGGGCAATTGCGTATTTATAATGGCACTGTACATTTAAACAGCTAAAGCATAGATGCACAATGCAATCAATATTATTGATAAATACCGGTTACATTTAAGTGTGCAGTCTTGTAATTTCACAGGTAATTGAGTCCTCTGTGTCAAAATCTTTAGTGAATCAAGGCCGTAGTGATTTCCCGTGTCATGTTCACATTCACAATATCACGTCATTGGGAACTAGGAGACGCAGCCTCTTCATGCACCTAGTATTCTTTTCTCTTGTTATCCAAGTTTGTCTGTTCAACCTACCATTCACTGGCAGGATGCAGTGTGGAACGTGCACACCTTGGATCATGGCAGAGAGAGAGAAAGAAGGAAGGAAGGAAGGGTAAGAGGAAGTGAAGCATATCCGTCATGTGCATCTGTTTGGCCACTGGTCTACATGTGGATGGCGAGGAGGGACCAGTATACTTGTAGTCAAATCACTCAGGTAGGATATATTTGTAAGAAAAAATATTATGTTGTGTGGGCCATTATGATGGCTGGATGTATTGAATGCAGAATTGTATGCAGAATCATGCAAAAGCTATAGTTTATGTTTACCAATGTCATTGTACATGCTCAATTCACAGTCAGCCCTGATCAATTTATTCAACAAGCGGAAGTTTCCCATATAGGGGGGAAACTGAGATAAAGTTAATAGTATTCGACTGGTCATGTGATCTCAACATGGCAGCCTTCACGTGGCAGCCAAGTTCCATGTAGAATAAAACTGCATTAGAATATGACTGGCGTCTCCATCACATACGAGTGTTCATAATTTTTTTTTAATCATTATATATTTTTTGGGGTTAAAACTTTTCTGAGTAAAAAATGACTAAGGCCACATCTACCCTCATTTTTAGTTTCCTAACATCATTGTATTCCAAAGTATGTTGTAGTGGAGAGAGTTTTCGAAATGCTCCATTATCAGTGGAGGATAATGGCACTCTTGTGAAATCAATGTGAAAATGTATTAGTGTGGACATGGCCTAAGTGCACCTTTAAAGCAACCACAATATGCGAATCCACAACAATGAGGTATCGAACAGAACTAAATCAACATAATTGAAAATAAACTGTTCTGTAGATCGAGATCATGAAACAACAAACCAAATGTGCTTTGTTTTGAAATTATAAATGGCAGTTGAGGTGTCTACCGGCCCATGTTATGACATCATTGGACCCAAAGTTGGCATTTTGACCGTAGCTCCTTCATACTTGTGCTCCATGTGGTCTGGATGTATACGCATAACACATTTCCACCCTCTTTTCACCCAGTCTAATATGTCATGAGACTAGCACATGTGTGCATTGTTCTCTGAGTGAGGTAGCCAGCGTTACCTACAGGATAAAAGCTTAAACCCCTACAGCAGGACAAGACTTGCAGCATGTTGATGGACTGAATCATGTTGTTAAAGTCTCACAGGTACTTAGTGCTGAGTTATGCTGACAGAATGTGTTCCCACCCACACAGGGGTTGCCAACCGGTCACGCCAAATGGTCACACCAAACCCATACTTGTCGCTCAACCATTATGCGCAGGGATGAGTCATATCAGGGTTTGGATATACTGTATATAAAAGAGACATAATAAAACTCATCTTTTATAATTTGCAGCAAATGATTTGCTGAATGTCACATTTCTCATATCTCGTGGGTGATTCTCCAATTAGGGCACTTTTGACCACTTGAAATTTAGAAATATGTTTCATATGATTTGTTTATATATGATTGTATGCACTGTGTGTGTGTTTGTGTGTGTGTGTGTGTGTGTGTGTATAGATAGATAGATAGATAGATAGATAGATAGATAGATAGATAGATAGATGAATAGATAGTTATATCAAATAATAATCTCTTTGAAAATGACATCTAAGAAATTTACTCTCAGGACATGGTGTAAATCATAAGATATGCTCCCCTGACATTTCCATTATTACCAAATACCCAACAGTTGGTTCTGGTCCTCAAATCTGATTGGATGAGATGTTCCATGAGTACTGATGGTCTCACACCATCATCACTCGGATGCTTCACTATGTGTATCACTCCGTTTGTGTTCCTGCCATTCTAAACTAAAGTGTAAGAGCAGTGCAGATGTGGTAAGAGCTACTGAATATGTCTCTTTACATGTAATTTTACATTACTTATGTTAGCCATCAGGTGGTGGCAAAAAAATCTTTTTTGTGTGTGATATGAGTCAGTTATGTCAGTCAGTGTTTACATACAACAGCACTACGTGATGACTTGTATTACTACTACACTACTAAAGCTAGAAATAGCTTTAAATGGCTTTAAACAAACAACTTCAGCATTACGGCTCATCACAGCTGAGAGGCATAACAGACTGATTAATTACACAAACTCAAGGCGCTTACCTCTTACCGGACTTTCCACACTGGAGAGGACATACTGTTTAAAATGCCGGAGATGATTGTTGTTTCTATAGTGAATGACTCTTGCGCACTGGCTACTGCGAAGTAGGGTGAAATACCCCCACTTGGATGCCTATTTTTCGACTGAAATAGCTGATCTTCAGAAAGCTGACAGCATCTCTGCTTGGGAGTTGCAACAGGTGAAGGCACATGCTCCATTTCTCTCTCTCTCTCTCTCTCTCTCTCTCTCTCTCTCTCTCTCACACACACACACACACACACACACACACAACCATCCTTGTTTATCAAAAAACCTGGTAGAAACAGCACAAGCTGTGATACTATTTCTGAAGTGACATTTTTGAATTACTAATAAAGGCTTGGATGCATCATTTGGTTTGAACCAGCAACGGCAGGTTCTGATCCGTCGCATAAAGTAGTTCCATCACACGAGCAAGAGTGTAATATGGCCCTCAATCAGCACTGCAGTGATTACCTATGGTACTTTGCCTGTGGCCTCATGCCTGCAGCCGAATAACAGCAGTGCTGATGTAGGGGCATATCGCACTCTTGCTCGTGTGATACTGCTTAAATATGAACTTTTGGGGGGAACTTAATTATCTAAAATGATTGCAATGATGATAATGTCAGCAGTATTGGGGATAGCAGTGTTATAAAACAAATGCACACTGTATATAATTAGAATTGTACAAAATGTACACACAGCTACTAGATGAATTGAATATATATATATGTCAGAAGTTCACATGCACTTGACACAAGTAATTTATCCAACAATTGATTACAGACAGATTGTTTAACTTTTAACTGACTATATCACAATTCCATTGGGTCAGAAGTTTACATAAAGTTAACTGTGCCATTAAGCAGCTTGGAAAATTCCAGAAAATTATTTCAAACCTTTAGAAAATTAGCCTGTTATCTTCTGATAGGAGGTGTACTGAATTGGATGTATTTTAAGGCCTACCTTCAAACTCAGTGCCTTTTTGGTTGACATCATGGGACAATCATAAGAAATCAGCCAAGACCTCAGAAAAATGTTTTTGGAACTCCAGTCATCTCTATACACAATAGTACCCAAATAAAAACACCATGGGACCACACAACCATCATACCACTCAGGAAGGATACTCATTCTGCCTCCTAGAGATGAATGTAGCTTGGTGCAAATCAATCCCAGAACAACAGCAAAGGACCTTGTGAAGTTGCTGGAGGAAACAGGTAGACAAGTATCTATATCCACAGTAAAACGAGTCCTATATCAACATAACCTGAAAAGCTGCTCAGCAAGGAAGCCAAAACTGCCATAAAAAAAATCCCTACTACAGTTTGCAAGTGCAGATGAAAGCAAATTTGAACTGTTTGGCCATAATTACCATCGTTATGTTTGGAGGATAAAGGGTGAGGCTTGCAAGCCGAAGAACACCATCCCAATGTGAAGCATGGGGTGGCAGCATCATGTTGTGGGGTTTCTTTGCTGCAGGAGGGACTGGTGCACTTCACAAAATAGATGGCATAATGAGGAAGGACAACTTATTGTAGGTATTGGAGTGGCCATCACAAAGCCCTGACCTCAGTGTCATAGAAAAAGAACTGAAAAAGCCTTTGCAAGCAAGGAGGCCTACAAACCTGACTCAGTTCTGTCTGGAGGAATGGGCCAATATTCCAGCAACTTATTGTGAGAAAATTAAACGTTGGCTACCCAAAACATTTGACCCAGTTTAGAAAATTGCCAGTTAGATTACTGAGATTTTTTAGCTTTTCATAAATTTATGATAGAGAGGACATTAAAAAGTCTGGGTGGGAATAAGCCTAAAGTAGAGAAATTCTGGCAAAATGTAACATTTCAACACTCTTAAAAAGAGGAAAATTAAAGAGATGCTGTAAAAATGTAAAGCTATTTCCATCTCTCTCTCTCACACTTTTTTTCTTAAAAATTTCATAGGGGGTGGAAATGTTCCTCTAACTGAAGAATTACCATATACTTTTGACAACAAGTTTGCCCAATGTGTTTAGACCAAACCATTTAACTTATTACAATGATTTCAAATCGGCCCCTGTATTTCTACAACTTTTTATTTGAAACGGTATTTTAAGGGAAATTGTTCCCTTTTGAACAACAACAACTTTGGGAGTATAAACAATCTTTCAATAAAAAGGATTTATTTGCCTATATAATTGTTATTGGCTCATCTTCTGGACCATTTGGAGAGAGGCCGTTTTCACAACAAATGCTTTCCGTCCAGAAATCTTCGCATTCGATACAAGGCCTTGTCTCCATGGCACCCAAATGAGCAGATGGAATGGAGTCTATGCAGCAAAGTGAAATGCAGATACTTTCAGCAGTTTCTAATCTGCCCTTGGCACTGAGGTTCACATAAGCTTTGAGAGATTGTCTATGAGTCACTCAGGTATTAAGGGAAAATACAGTGTTCCTGCGAGTGCTCGTTTAGTGCTAGGTTTTATTACAAATGCATTTGTGTGGCAAAGAAAATTTTCACCATGCCTTTTAATGCCTCATACAAAGACACTTCCAAGTGTACATATCCATAGCCACACAGAACGATAGCCCAAAAGTCCTATAAATGAGATTGCTAGTGCATGCATGGGATCCCCTGCTATGCACAGTGTTTTTCATGTAGCATTTCCATATTGTAGTGTATTACAGTCCAACATCATAATATGAGAGAAGGTAAAGTGTGGGAAGTAGAGTGAACGCAATAAATTTGAATATATCCACTCTTGTATTTCCCATGTCCATAGTTTGAAGTCTTAAAAGGTCAGGGCTGACTGAGATTATTGCCTTCTTGTGACCTTTACAGCTTATCTGAGTATTTCACCACATTCAAATCAACTATAGTAGGGTATATATGAGTGTGTCTGTGAGTCTGCGCACTCTTCTAATGGCCATGACATCATTCATGTCAGATTTACAGCCATTGATGCAATACAAAATGAGAGATAGAGAAAGTGTGGAGTTGAAATGAGGGAGAGGTGTTTGCTTACAGTAGGAAAGCTGCGTGCACTGTTGATGGGTTATAATAACATAGCTCGCCATTCCACAGATATCCTGAAAGTATGACGTAAGTGCTGTCCGTCAGACTGTTCCCTTCACCTTTGGCCCATTAAAGAGAAGTAAACAGTCCCAATCCCCTGTCGTGTAAACGTGAGGCATCTAGATGGCCAGATAAATGCGTGGACAGCTCTATGTGGTTAATCTGTCCTATCAGTCTTTTCGGTCACCCAAGAGAAGCCCTGACAGAGCATCAATTATCATTCCCCACATGCCCAACCATGGCCCTGGAGGACCCTGGCTGATGTCATCACACAGCACTCGCTATGCAAGATATCAAAAGAGGGATTTACTTTCATTTCACGCTATTCAGAAGTTTACATTAGTGGAATAGTTTTACTCTGGACACTTTCTCCCTCTGGAAATGTTAGTTCTAATATACGTGTTGCTACAAATGGTTGGGTAACTACAATGTCAGTGTGTTTCATAAAGTATGGCAGATTTTCTGAGAGTGTAGAGCAAAAAACAGCTGCTTTCTCATTTTGGGGTTTTTCTCGAATTATGGACACAGCATAAAATCTTGAAAAATATTAAAAGGGATAGTTCAACCAAAAGTTACAATTCTCTCATCATTTACTCACCCGCATGATATCCCAGGTGTATATGACTTTTTTTCTTCACCAGAACACATCTGAAGAAAATGTTAAAAATATCTTCACTCAGTAGGTCCTTAAAATGCAAGTGGATGGTGATCCGTGTTTTGAAGCTCCTAAAATTATAGACAGCATAAATGTCATCCATACGACTCTAACCACTGTTAAATTTGTGTCTTCTAAATTGACACAATCACTTTTGGTGCGACAAAGATCAATATCTAAGGACTTTTTTTTAACTCTACATCATCCTTCCGGTCAGCAGCGGTATGCACGTGACGTAAACACGTTGGCATTTGAAACACGAAAACTGATGCACACGCGACACTCATGGAAGAGCATCACTATTTACAAGTGAGAAGGAGGAATGCTGTACAGAAGCTTTGTTGGTTTCTGTTTCTGTTGGTTTCTGTTTCTGTGTAGTTTCTTTACTCATAATGGTGCATTTGTGTGCTAATCCTGAATGTCTCAAACAAGAGGAGAACATGAGATTACGTCCATAACATGACAACATGAATATATTACATGAGATGATGATCTCCACCCTCTCATGAAGCTTACCAGAAGAGTTAGAATATAGTTAAAAAGTACTTAAATATTCACACCAAAATCAATAGTATCGCTTTAGAATTTAAGAAGAAGAACTGTTGGAGTCGTATGGATAACGTTTATGCTGACTAGCTGTGATTTTTGGCTTCAAAATTCGAATCAACATCCACTGGTATTTTACGGACCTACAGAACTGATGTGAAGAAAGAAAGTCATAAACACCTGATCATGAGTGTGAGTAAATAATGAGAGAATTTTAATTTTTGGATGAACTATCCCTTTAATATTTAAAAATATTGTGATCGTAATAAAATTTCGTTTTTGCACAAAAAACAAAAAAAAACTGTTAAGACTGTGAGACAAAATTATTATTTGTAAATGAACAAATTTTAGTATGTAGACAAGAGATTAAGTTACTGTTCCAAACAAACACACTGCTGCACCACTTCCGGGTTCCTTTGGCAGAAAGAAGAGCTGCATTCAATGAGCGTTTCGCACAAACTGAGCTGAAAATGGTTTTTATTAGCCTCGAACATGGAGTATGATGACATTGAAGTCAAATATGATAATTTACTGAATGTGTGTTAATAATTTAAGTAATAAAGAAGACCCATATTGTATGTGATGGTAGTTTTAATTTTCATATGACACATTTGTCAGGCTTTAGAAGTGTTTTAAACATGATAGGATGTCTATTAACCATTACATGCCTGACATCATAAAACAGGACAAATTAATAAAGTTAAAACTTGTTTTTCCGATTATTCAGAAAGCCTACATAATTTCTTCACTGTAAACCATAACTAACCCTTTATAATAACATGTATTAACATCAACAACACATTTACATTATAAAAAAACTTTAAAGATTATTAAAACTGCAGCACTGCCCATATCCACTATTAAAATCTTCTACTCGAAAGAACCCTGACCGCTGTGATGTCAGAGTAATTCCATCAATAGAGCAAAAGATCACTGCTTTCTCATTTAGGGCCACTTTGCTTGAAATCATGAAATTAAATACAGTAGTGTTATAGTAATGACATTTTGCATTTTTTGGAGAAAAAGTTGGTGGAGAAAATATACTTTTGTGGCAGCGGGGGCCTGGTCAAGCGCCCGTCCGGGGTGAGAAAGCGGCAAGGGCGCTTGCACCTGAGCTAAATTATGTCTAACACCTGTCTCTAATTTCAGTGAGTAAGGAGAGAGTGGCATAAAAGAGTGTCAGTACCTCCAGTCGAGAGAGGGAGAGTCGACAGAGAGAATGTTGTTAAGAAGCTGATCGTCTGTAGTGATTGTTTAGTATAAAAGTTGTACTGTGGAGGTGCTCACATTAAAAAGCTTACCTTTGACGTGCGAAACCCAGTTCCCTGTATGTCCTTTATACATGTGACCTTGAAACTTGTCACACTGGTGCCGAAACCTGGGAATTTGAAGATTAATCATATCGAGTGATGGAAGGAAGTCGCCCCATAGAGTACTCACAGTTGACGGAGGTCCTCCGGGACTGGAGGTTGCCCCTCATTGCCCCCGCCCGCCTTACAGAATATGGGGTCAGCGGATGATCCAGAAGCCTTCCTCGACCTTTTTGAGTGGACTGCTGAGATTTGGGGCTGGCCACACGACCAGTGGACAGCCCGCATTGTCCCTCTTTTGTCCGGGGAAGCCCAGCTCGCGGCGCAACAACTGCCGGCATCGAACCTCCTGGCCTATGTGGACCTGAAGAGAGCCATCTTGCAGCGGGTTGGTCGGAGTCCGGAGGAGAACCGTCAGCTCTTCCGGGGCATGAAGTTGGAAAAATCCGACTGCCCGTTTGCCTTTGCCCAATGACTCTGGGATGCATGTCGGAGGTGGCTGCTAGAGGGGGACCGTGACGCTGAGGGAATAATCGATCAGGTGGTGCTGGAACAGTTCATACAATGGCTGCTGCGAGGAATGGCTCCAGTGCCATTGCCCGGCATCGCTGGAGGATGCTGTTCGGCTTGCTGAGGACCACATGGCGGCGATCCCGAGAGCGGACGAGCTCTCTCTCTCTCTCTCTCTCTCTCCTCCCCCTTCCCCTGTTCTCTCCACTTCCTCTTTCTCCTCTCTCTGTTCTCTCTCCAGGGCCCATTCCTGCCCCACGCAGGCGAGGAGGATACCCGAGGCCAGCTCCCCGGTCATGGGAGACTTCACAAGGTGACCTTCAGCCACCCTCCCCCTCAGGTGGGGGTGCCCGCCGACGCAGGTACGGGCGTGGCGCCTGGGCCAGCTTGTTGGTGATGCGGGGACCCGGACCACCTCCAGGATCAGTGTCCACTGATGGAGGTGGGGACGGTGGTGCGGGTCTCCGATTTCCCGCAGGCTGCCCCCGATCGGGCTGGAGCGTACCAGATTGCGGTAAGAATCCAGGGGGGTACTCACCAAGAATTGCTGGATACAGGTTGTAACCAAACCACCATCCACCAATGCTTGGTTCAACCTGAGGCTTTGAGGTTCAACAGCTAAACTGGTGAGGTGTGTGCATGCGGATATTCACAAATATCCGATGGTGACCTTACTGATCATATTCCGGGGGAAAAAACCATAGAGTGGATGCAGCGGTTAGTTCCTGCTTACCCATCTGCTGATTTTGGGGATCGATTGGCCGGAATTTAGAAATGTATTTGGGGAAATTTTTGCAGATGGGTCCTACATTAAAGTAGGGAGATGTGCAATGTGCGATGCTCTAGCAGGGGAGGCGGAGCCAGGGCCGTCCTCGACCGCTCCAAATCGGAATGACGAGGGAAGGGGCAAGGCTTACTCCCCTCCTCTCAGGGAGTTCCCTGAGGGGGAGCAGTCGCTGGACAAAACCCTCAAGCATGCCTTCGATCAGGTGAAAACGATCGATGGTCAACAACTCTGGCCAGACATCGCTCTCGCATACACTTATTTTGCTATCATAAATTACCGGTTGTATAGAATGACGCAGGACACTCAAACAAAAGAAGATGTAACGCAGTTGTTGATTCCACAGAGACGCCGGGAAATGGTATTCCATTATAATCCCATGGCGGGTCACCTAGGAGAAAGGAAAACACTGCTCCGCGGTCATCGTTTTGTGTTAGTCCTGGTGGACTACGCAACACAATATCCGGAAGCAGTGCCTCTAAGCAATATCTCAGCACGTAGTGTTGCAGGGGCACTCTTCAAAATAATCTCCCGGGTGGGGATTCCGAAAGAAATCCTCACCGATCAGGGCACGACGTTTGTCACGTACTCTTCGCGAGCTTTACGATCGGTTGGGCATTAAATCGATTTGCACTAGCGTGTACCATCCGCAGACCGATGATCTAGTGGATGATTTAATAAAACCCTCAAGAACATGATTCGTAAGTTCGACGCCCACGCAGTGTCTTTGATGTCATATGGGAGGGCTGGGAGGAGGGACCTTCAAATAGCAAGAACGAAATTCAATACGTCCTTGATCTCAGAGCAAAACTCCACACTTTGGGGAAACTAACACAGGAGAATTTACTCCGAGCCCAAGAACGCCAACGGCGACTGTATGACAGGGGTACACAGCTAAGGGAATTTGCACCGGAAGATAAAGTTCTCATATTGCTCCCCACATCGAGCTCCAAATTACTCGCCAAGTGGCAAGGACCCTTTGAGGTCACATGACGAGTGGGGGATCTCGATTATGAGGTTAAACGAACCGATAGGGGGGATGCGCGTCAAATATACCACCTCAACCTCCTCAAATTGTGGAGGGAGGCGGTCCCTGTGTCGTTGGCTACGGTGGTTCCGGAGACGGCGGAGCTCGGACCGGAGGTGAATACAAAGCACGATCATAAAACCTCGGTCACTTGTGGAGACCACCTCTCCCCGTACCAACTATCAGAGGTTGCGAAGTTGCAAAAAGAGTTTGCGGGCATGTTTTCCCCTCTACCGGGTTGTACGGACGTCATCGAACACTACATCGAGACCGAGCCGGGGGTAGTGGTACGTAGCCGCCCTTATCGCCTGCCCGAGCACAAAAAGAAAATTGTTTGGGACGAATTGGATGCGATGCTCGATATGGGAGTAATAGAGGAGTCCCACAGTGATTGGTCCAGCCCGGTTGTTCTTATCCCCAAGAGTGACGGGTCTGTGCGGTTCTGTGTGGATATAGAAAAGTCAACGTGGTGTCTAAGTTTGAGGCGTACCCAATGCCTCAGGTTGATGAGTTGCTCGATCGGTTAGGTACTGCTCGTTTTTATTAGACCCTGGATTTAACAAAGGGTTATTGGCAGATCCCCTTGACACGGGCCGGATAATGCCCCACTGAGTTGGGCGGTGGGGGTATGTGGCAGCGGGGGCGTGGTCAAGCGCCCGTTCGGGGAGAGAAAGCGGTAAGGACGCTTGCACCTGAGCTAAATTATGTCTAACACCTGTCTCTAATTTCAGTGAGTATGGGAAGAGCGGCATAAAAGAGCGTCAGTACCTCCAGTCGAGAGACGGAGAGTCGACACAGAGACTATTGTTAAGAAGCTGATTGTCTGTGGTGATTTATTTTAAAAGCTGTACTGTGGAGGTGCTCACATTAAAAAGCTTACCTTTGACGTGCGAAACCCAGTTCCCTGTATGTCCTTTATACTGGTGACCTTGAAACTTGTCACAACTTTATTTTAGGTTCTTAGAAAAAATTGCAATGTACAATTTTCATGAATTTGTATTTATTTATTTAACTGAGAGGAAGTTAATTTTGGGCCTGGGACAAGAATAATAGAGAAATACTGGCAAATGTAACTTAAAAAACAAGTAATTCATGGACAAAAGGTTAAAGATTTTATAATATATATAAATTAGATAATTATAATAGCGTTAACAATTTTATATATATTATCTTTAAAAGGGGGACAAAAGAGTTTCCCTATAATTGAAGAATCAGATTCATTCTAAATTTAAATGAAATTTTAAAAGAAATTAGTAGTCAGACATTTTAATCAGTGTGAAATGGTTTTCGTCCATCATATGAGAGGTAAGAATTTAGTGCTATGTACAAAAGAAGCATACACCATCACATGATGGCTGTTTCTGTTCGGGTGAGCAGACACACACATGAGAAGTGACTGTTCCTGGAGCAGCTTGAGTGTGTACTCCCTGTTCCTGTTGTTTTACTGAAGTTATTCCAGTATCCTCTGGCTCAGGGCCGTTGCACAGACATTTTGGGGGGCAGGTGCCCTCTCATAATTATTTATTACAAAATAAAGTTTACATACAGTAGCACATCTTTTACTTACTTACATATTTATTTATTTCAATACCAGTGGTTGGGTAAGTTACTCTAAAAAATAAATTATTAACTAACTACTAATTACATCATCTACAGTGAAATTAGATTACTGTACTAATTACTCTGTCTGAAAAGTAATTGCATTACTTATTACTAATTACTTTCTAAAACCATTATCAACCTTGACCAGATGAAAAAACAAGGATAGACATGAAACTGTTCTTTTAAGTCCTTCAAATTAATCATATAAAATCAAATTATTCATGAACTGTCCAAAGAATTTAAGGGGGCAGCGTTAAATTAAACAACATACATTTTAACATTAGATGTTAAATTTTGATTTTAAATTCACTATTGTTTTATATAGAATTGTTCTATAGACTATACAGTAATTAACGCAATTACATCAGAAGTAACAGTACATTACTTTACACATTACTGAAAATATTTTTTTTTTCAATGAAAAAGTAATTAAAATACAGTAATGAATTACTTAGTAATGCCTTACACCCAACACTGTTCAATACCCATACACATGCAGATGTTTATTACTCAACAGATTTCATCAAAATTATGAATTCACACAGCGACGATGGTTCACTAATGAGCATTCACTATTTCTACATCACAAGAACAGGCAACAACAAAGAAAACAATGCCACATTGTGCATGTTTTATTGGTATCTTTCTGTTTTCTTAGCCTTTCCTTTTGGTAAATAAGTAAAATCAATATTGTGCATGATAATTAAAGGGTTAATCTTCCAAAAATAGACCAACAGTAGATATGATGTTTATTTGTCTAGGACTGCTTGGTTGATGCGTTACAACAGTAAGCCTCTCCAGACTGTAACTCTCAGTGGCCCAACTTCAAGTACCATACCACATAGCTACTTTTTCTGGTGACAATTTTTAATGGTCTGTTTGTCATTTGGCAATGTTTTAATGATATTTAAGGTAAATACATGATATGGATTACTGCAAGTGTTGTAATGCAGACCTATCTCATAAGGTTAGTTCAACTATAATTCTGACAAAATACTAATATTCAGCTAAAGTAGCTGCATATATGATTTTGAATTGCCAAACCACTTTGTGTAGTTAAAATAAATTGTGGGCCTATAATAAGATTTCAATAAAATTGGTTAAACTTTCAAATCTGAGCTAGTAAAGGCCCTGGACAATTGTATTGAAATGACAATCAGTTGCTTGCCTACAACTACCAGTACATTTTGTGTCACAGGAGTAAGAATCGATAATTTAGGCTATACCTTAAAGCTTTTGCTAATCAGTATGAGCATGTAAACAGTTGACGAATCATATATTTGCAAATTTTCTAGTGACGGGTGACAGGTTGGCTAACATTTCTGTTATACAAATATGATTGACTATTAACCACATAATGCATATTTATTTGTTTCAGTTGCCTGACAAAGGAACTAGCCTACTTGAGTTCACTCGTTTTTCATTAACGATGGCATCACAACGGTATTTTACGCCAACGCCAGACTAACTTGCTTGTTTAATTTCACAACAGTGACAAACAATGCCGAAGCTTTAGGGCAACACTATCGTTAGCTGGCTGTCACCAAAGAAGGCAGGTCAGGGAGACTCGTTTTGCATACGTTAATTGTGGTGGCTGTGACAAGGGAAGTCAAAGAGGGAGGGGCAGGGTCTCATGAGGTCTTGCAGAATTAGAACTCAAATGAAGTTGTTGGGCATTACAACACACTTTTAATTGAAAATTGATGCCATTGGCCAAATTTAAAAACTAACATAACATTTTTAAAAGAATTAGAAAAACAAAATGTCTTGCAAAAAGGGTATTTATATAGTCAGCAGCCAAAACGGCAGGTGCTTGAGCATCACCTGGGGTCTATCTGTGCACGTGTGTGCTCTGGCTAGGCATTGGCCTACAGTATAGAGTCCACACAGAGGATCACGACCACCTGCCTCCATATTCCTGTTGTCCAAACAGTAGTGCAAGTGGAAATGGCATCATTGGAAATGATTGGGCCCAACCACCAACACAGTATGCCCCACTGCAGACCTCTCTGCTGTCCTTTATCTGTTAATTCATCAGCACTGCCTAAAGCTTGGTACACACTGTACTATTTAAGTCATGAGTTTGCTGTCTGAGGCAAATTTTGTGAATAGTAAAAGATATATTTTGTCATAGGGTCAAATCAGCAGTATGATCACTTAGTATGAACTAAATGAATAATGAAACTTAACGCCTTTGTGATGAATCTTTTGATTCTGTTTGTTGTGACTGTCAGAAATTTGGGTTGCAGTCCTGCAATGTGACTGCTCCTACAATGGCTATTTAAGGAAAACCAATAGGCATTTGCTTTTGTGTGTGTGTGTGTATACTTAAGAGATATATTTAAAAGTTTTTATATTAGCTTGTCTTTAAGATATGCAAATTACCTTAATTAGCATTCCCTTAAAGTTCTGACGGCACTTTTTAAAAACTACAGTCTATAAATGTTTTCTTTTTCTTTTCCAGGCAAATCACTGCCAATATAAGTATTGGAGTTTATGCTGTACCATTTAAATCTTTCACCCTTGATCACCCATTAAACACTGTCTACTGTGACCAAAGTCTGAAGATGTATATTGTGTAGTGTGACATAAAGATTGTTGATATTGCACAATCAAGATCTCACTGGGTTCATGTACAATCTGACAAGCATCAATCATAAAAGTCAGATAAAAATTGCACAGTGTACACCCGGCTTAAAGGAATAGATCACCTAAAATTTTCAATTCTCTCATTATTCACCAGATGTGACTTTTTCTTCAGCAGAACACAAATAAAGATTTTTAGAAGAAAATAGAGCTCTGTCAGGTCCTTATAATGCAAGTTAACAAGTGCCAGGTCTTTGACGGTCCAAAAGTCACATTTAGGCAGCATAAAAGTAATCCACAGGACTCCAGTCGATCAATGAATGTCTTTTGAAGTGAATTGCTAGATTTATGTGAGAAATAAATAGATAATTTAAATGTTATTAACATTTAAAAAGCTCTTCCTGCGAGCAGTTGACGCACCATGTAGCTGTCATGTGACATAAGCATATCGGCGAGTTCATCTGAGATACTTTTATGTTGCCTAAATGTGACTTTTGGACCATCAAAGTGCTGGCACTAGTTTACTTGTATTATAAGGAAATGACAAAGCTCTATCTTCTTCTAAAAATCTTAATTTATGTTCTGCTGATGAAAGACAGTCATAAACATCTGAGATGGCCTCAATGTAAGAGAATTTTCATTTTGGTGGGAACTATTCCTTAAATACCATTTCAAAAAGTCATGAAAAGCCAAGTATTTTAAATAGCCAGTAACTTGGAACCTTAAAAGTGGTTCACTTTATAAGAACCCAATCATAGCCAACTACACATACTCTTCTACGGTTAACTTTTGCTGTAGCATAATGGATATTCTGTTTTATAACATTCCATAGAATTAAGATGCAGTGATAATCTGGAACTTACTGGACCTGTCCCTCTTTTTATGGCAAATGCTGGCAGTTGCTGCTTTTTAAGAATACATTACAAAAAAATCTTGTAACACAAAGTGAAGACTGTGAGAGATGCAATACAGCATTCCTGCAAGGCATTTCTGTCAATATTGCAGACAGATTGTGTGAAGATTTAATGAACAGAGATCTCTGAGGGCTTCAGGCTTTCTTCAGTTCTTCATTAGTTCTTCTGTGCAATGTCCCTAAAGACATTATGGTACGCAATATCACAGACTCCTACTGCACTAGATTTTTAGAAATATGATTTTATATTGAGTGAATATGTATGCTGACTTTTCCCCCTAACTTTTTTAATTGTGTATGTGTGTGTGTTGGCTGTGGGTTGGGTTTATTCAGACGCAGATGGGCAATAGTGATAAGAAGCTCTTCTGGGTGCACTGTTGGAATAATTTGGATGCTTTTTTATTCCCTGGTGAAATTTGACAGCCTGTCATTGGATAGTACTGCAGCCCTGCAAATATCAAGCTGAACCCACAAGAAGAATACGGAAGGGATAATGAACAGTCAGCCAGTCATTATTATAAAATAAACCCAGACAAGGTTATCAGGATCCTCGTGAAGGGATTATTTTGCAATAATGACAGGCTGACTGGACATTATCCCAAATATTTCATGGCTGCTTACCAACTAAGTAAATAAATGGACAAGAAATATTGATTTGATAATTATAATAATTTTATTTTGTGAGAAGAAAGAGACTAGCACAGTGTAAGAGATTGATTGCCAGGTATATTTTAATATATGCTCAAATAAATGGTTTAATAGTCCTCACACAAAAATATTTGACTGAAAATGATTTGCCTAGAACAATAAATGGACACATTGGACACTATTTGTATAGTTTCATTGTTTTTATTTTATTTCAGTAGTAAGAATTTGTATTTCTGAAGCATGCATATACTTTCACAACACTTACCTATTCAATTTCTGAGCAGAGTTGATTTTTTTTGCTGGCCTGAAACCCAGCAGACAATGTAGCTGTAGATTGTACCACACAGAAATCTACATTGTATGCCAGGTTCACAACAACACAAAAGAATTGATCCTTTACAGTCAAAAACCCATACAATTGCACAGTGGCAAATGTAACTCATTATTCGTCAGCCGTCAGCAAGTCAAAAACTTTCACACAAAGACAGCCCCTCTGACGGGCAAATCTCAAAGAGAATGCAACATCTTGCCTTGTCCTTTGTTACCTAATCACTTAAATCGAATGTTCAGCAGTCAAACAAGACAAAACGTCCCGATCTTTTCAAAGGATGTTGAACAGATGTCAAAAAACATTTTTCAGGGCTTTAACTATGTTGTGATATTTCAACTCACCTTTATCAAATTGTTTTGAGAAGCAATACATGGTTAAAAGAACTGTAATGAAGTAGGGTACAAAAAAGTCGATTGGGCTTTTCACACTTTAAATTAGTCATTTGAAATCCTGGTTAAACAAAATCCTAGATTATTTATTCCATGTTTCACTCTGTTCATGCTTTACCCTGAGTTACTAATTAATCCTGACTATTCAGGTATTAAGATTTTACACTAACTCCACACATTTCTATGCGCATTTTGGGATATTGCATTAAAAATGCTTGATGCTCGCTTGAGTCGGATACATTTTTGGAAACACATTTACCAAATATATTCTTATAGAATTTACATAGGAATATAGATCTATGTCAAAAAAATTAATGTGTCTTTGCCTCAACAAAGTCATGTAAATATATAATTTGCTCAGAGAATACCATCAATATCATCGCATAGCATCTTAAATGTTGTTTTAGTTATTCTGAAATGCTGGAGCCAAAGCCTGTCATCAAAATGATTGGCTACTATTACCTCTCAGAACTGTCTGACATGCTTTCGCTCCCAGACACAAGGGATCTGCCACTGAACGCTAGCAAATATGAAGTTCGTCAGAGCATATTGTGTTTTGTCTACATGCTCTAAATCAAAAGTAATTTATTATATTTAATGAAAAAAAGAGCCACAGTGGCTTCACCTTCCAATTTCATTTTTATTTTGTACCAATTTCCCCAGAAGTGACGATTTTGTTCTCATGTGGGAAGAAAATTGGATGGAAACATAGCCACTTTACATTTGTAAACCTAGGGTTAACATTTTATTTGCATCTATATGAGATCAATACCATCAATTAGAGAGACAACCTATATTAATAATATCACTACATATAATGACGTCTCATCACTATATATAATGCGGTCAGCATAATCTTTTAACTGTTTCCCTCAGACCCTGAAAATAAACAGAGGTTGTGCGACTGTACGAAGCACATGGATATTTAATGAGGTAAGCACTGAGTTATTTTATGATTAGTTGTGTGTTGTTAAATAACTCGCTTTAACATTTTAGCTGCATACCTTTTGCACTGCAATTGGGCTTAGCAACAGAAAAGAGGAGCTAACCCTCTTCAAAATTGCAAGTGTGAAAAGTTTAACTCTACAAAAAGTTAACAATTGTTTAACCTGTGGTTGAAAAAGACGATGGATTAGGCGCAGAGTGAAAAGCCTGTATATTGTCTAAAACACAGATATTGAAAGGGAGAGCTGAATCATTCTGATAAACGAGACAACGTTATGACAAGGGCCCTTTTTAATGTTCTTGACATAGAGCGAATCATAATCTAACAGGATGAAGCGTACATTTTGAAAACATACCAGACAATCTGAAAGGTACATGCCAACAGGAAGCAGAGAATGCCATCAGAGACCCAGTAGCCAGATGTAGCTGCTGATTGCAACACAGGATCTACACTGACTACTGAGCATCTCATGAGCACCCTAACGAGTCACTGGAAACCTCGTCCACTTGAGCCATCCGCGTGTTCTAAGCGCCTTCACTTCCTGAGAAAGAGAGAGAAGCGAGTGATTAGACAACCCAAAATCAAAGTGACTGCTGCTAAGGACGACGACAGCCCTTCTTTCTGCTCGCAGCTCTGGGGAGGAGGGGAAGCTGATTGCTTGATGGGCATTTTTAAGCATACCATTAGCACTCATTCTTTCCCATTAGCCTGGAGGTACGACGGCAGGCAGACAGAAGCTACAGCTCCAGCGCATTTTGATTGTATCTCTGTGCTCATCACACCCTTTTAACCAAATCTGACCTGCTTTGTGCTTTTTTCTCATAATAAAGCACAGTTAGATTGCTTGATACAGACATTCTAATCCTTTGTATGACCTGACTATCATACAAATGCTGTAAGTCATCATAAAATTGTTTTGAGACTCCTCCCCAAATGCACTTAGTGCATAGGTACTAAGTACCCCTCTGTCATTGAATAATCCGTATTTTGTCTTGTTTTCTAATTGAAATATGCAGATATCCTTAAAACAAGATACTGTATATATACTTCAGAAACAACTTGAATATAGTTTTAATATCCCCATTGGCAAATTGTTTTTTTCTTATTTTAAGCATACATAAAAATTTAGTGATGTTTATTCTAAAAACAAGAAGAAGAAAAAAGCTATTTGCCAATTAGCCAATTGGTGTTAAGAAAATAAAACATACTATAAGTCTTATCTTTTGAACTTTCACTTTTAAGTAAATTGATGTTATTTTAAGGATGTTTAGATATTTGCTGGGAATATAAAATATTTTATTTAATTTTTTTGCTGTGTACTAATACACATTTCAGACACAGCATTCACCTCTCCTTCACTTTCATACTGTACAATCATCTTTTTTTTTTTTAGGAAGATTAAATGGTAGTGAGGTGCTAGTTGAAACCATTCGCCGTTTGTCACAAATGCTAGTTGACGGTACCCTATTATTGAGTTACCATCTAAATAAATTACATTCATCTAGATCAACAAGGTAACACTAAAGAGAGTGGAACACATAGCACTGAATACATTCTGCAGAAATCTGTTTTTAGGGATGGGTGTTGAGTGTACAGCCATTTAGAAAGAACACACAAGATTATTGTAACATCAACAACAAAACATAATTATTCCCTCTCTGACTGACAGAAGTGGACACAGATATAGGCTCTTTGCACACCCTCCTGTAAAGATTCCAGCCCTGCATACCTGAGACCTTGTGACTGTATTGATCAAACATACTTTGACCAGCTGATGGCCACTTGACTCCAATCTTTCTCCATTAAGGGAATTACTTGCTGTTCATTCCTCCTTAGCCTCTCCCTTTCTCTAAATTCCAATGCTCTGTCTCTGCTCGCCATCAGTGTTTTGACCTCTGATCAGGGCATTTGACAGTGGCAGTATGAAGGTAGGACCGTGTCAGAGAACTCTTGGACGTTTTGACTAAAAAGGTCTGGTCTGTTGCCTGTTGCCTTTTTGCAGCATGGTAAAAGCATGGGTAGTTGGATTTAAAGCATGCAGAGGGAATCCAGCCTGCAGAAATGTTGAAAATTTGCCATAGTAATCCCTTTTTTTTTTGGACATAGTTATATCATATACACTCACCTAAAGGATTATTAGGAACACCATACTAATACTGTGTTTGACCCCCTTTCGCCTTCAGAACTGCCTTAATTCTACGTGGCATTGATTCAACAAGGTGCTGAAAGCATTCTTTAGAAATGTTGGCCCATATTGATAGGATAGCATCTTGCAGTTGATGGAGATTTGTGGGATGCACATCCAGGGCACGAAGCTCCCGTTCCACCACATCCCGAAGATGCTCTATTGGGTTGAGATCTGGTGACTGTGGGGGCCATTTTAGTACAGTGAACTCATTGTCATGTTCAAGAAACCAATTTGAAATGATTCAAGCTTTGTGACATGGTGCATTATCCTGCTGGAAGTAGCCATCAGAGGACAGGTACATGGTGGCCATAAAGGGATGGACATGGTCAGAAACAATGCTCAGGTAGGCCGTGGCATTTAAACGATGCCCAATTGGCACTAAGGGGCCTAAAGTGTGCCAAGAAAACATCCCCCACACCATTACACCACCACCACCAGCCTGCACAGTGGTAACAAGGCATGATGGATCCATGTTCTCATTCTGTTTACGCCAAATTCTGACTCTACCATCTGAATGTTTCAACAGAAATCGAGACTCATCAGACCAGGCAACATTTTTCCAGTCTTCAACTGTGCAATTTTGGTGAGCTCTTGCAAATTGTAGCCTCTTTTTCCTATTTGTAGTGGAGATGAGTGGTACCCGGTGGGGTCTTCTGCTGTTGTAGCCCATCCGCCTCAAGGTTGTGTGTGTTGTGGCTTCACAAATGCTTTGCTGCATACCTCGGTTGTAACGAGTGGTTATTTCAGTCAAAGTTGCTCTTCTATCAGCTTGAATCAGTCGGCCCATTCTCCTCTGACCTCTAGCATCAACAAGGCATTTTCGCCCACAGGACTGCCGCATACTGGATGTTTTTCCCTTTTCACACCATTCTTTGTAAACCCTAGAAATGGTTGTGCGTGAAAATCCCAGTAACTGAGCAGATTGTGAAATACTCAGACCGGCCCGTCTGGCACCAACAACCATGCCACGCTCAAAATTGCTTAAATCACCTTTCTTTCCCATTCTGACATTCAGTTTGGAGTTCAGGAGATTGTCTTGACCAGGACCACACTCCTAAATGCATTGAAGCAACTGCCATGTGATTGGTTGATTAGATAATTGCATTAATGAGAAATTGAACAGATGTTCCTAATAATCCTTTAGGTGAGTGTATTAATGTAATAATAATTATTCAGTACCATATGGGAGGTTGATGCATAGCATGTCCATATAATTTTTTTTAAAACAAAATTTTAGATAAAATGTAACATTTTTATATCATAATGTTATATTTTAGGTGCTGTGACGCTGTGATCACCTTTTCTCATTTCACTGAATGAGTCACATATAGTGCTGAAAATCTGTGTTCATAATCTTAAATTATGCATCTCAGTGTTATGTAGTTAAACATTTGCTTCTCTTATGATGAATTAAGAACAAGTGCCTTAAATGAAAAACTGATCTAAGTTTACATGAAGCATAAAAATAATATTCACAATGAAACCTTTTTCTGCGTTGATGGCT
The DNA here is from genome assembly GCA_032164185.1 of Moxostoma hubbsi. Taxonomy (NCBI): domain Eukaryota; kingdom Metazoa; phylum Chordata; class Actinopteri; order Cypriniformes; family Catostomidae; genus Moxostoma; species Moxostoma hubbsi. The sequence goes on along the minus strand of JAVLUX010000011.1, from coordinate 11,693,179 downwards.
GTAAAGTGGTTTAGATTAATTTAAGTCAAAATTTGGCATGTAATATCCAGAGTGACAGCTTATGTTGACAGGTATATTGTGTCTTTGGGCCAGTAGTTCTGTTCCATTTACAATTTAGTTGTATTTTATTTGGCAGCCCCCAAAGCAGGGTATGAACCTTAAATGCACGCAACAAACGCTCTGAAAAGATGTCAATAACAAAAGTTATGCTTTAAATAAAGTAAACAATTCATGTGATTAAGTAAAATGTTTTACATGCAGTTTATACCATCCCCATTAGACTACCTAATTTGCAGTGGCTATTTGATGTTTGTGTGTGGTATTAAAACAGGGTGGGGGAGCATGCCATGAGGCTCTCCAGGGAGGTATGCGCTTCCTGCTGCAACTCTATTGTTTGCCCCTAAGGAGAAGCCTCAGTCCACGATTTCACATGAATGACCTGTAAACATTAGAAGAATTCTGGCACATTCCTTTCATAACCTTGCAGAATGCTCAAAGCAAGGGCCTGCCACTCGGCACATAAGAGACTACTTGTATTTTAGATATCAGCATTTTATCGAAGTTCTGATTTAAATTTGATAGCAAGCTAAAGTATAATAAATTTTACTCATGTGGAAGTCGGGATGCTATGTGAAATTTAGAAACTATATGCATTCATTCTATTCTAACAGTTGTTCTGGCAACTCTACAATTTTTTGTTTAATAACAAAGTATTAAATAACCCCAGAGGATTTAAATGCAGTCACAAGACTGAAAATGCACACTTTAAATGATATAATATAGCAACATAAAAAAATTCATAAAGCATGTACTCACCAGAACAGAACTGAAGACATGGAGCATAATATGAGTTGAACAGATTGAGCCCACTTGAATAATCCTGTCGGCAGAAAAAAAAGAGACCATATGAATATTATTTTCTGATGACTAAGGTTTGTTAGATATACAACCTTGATCATCCAAAAGCAGAACAATAATTATTTAAAGCAATTCATTTAAATTTGGAAGCAAAAAACAATTAAAAATGGTTAATAACAAGGGCAACAAGGCTTTGGAAATCTTATTAGCCCTTTATTCAACACATACAGACCAAAGTATCTGAAACACCACAAGAGCCCTTTGACATCAATACCACTGAGAAAGAAATTTCTGTTCTAAAATGGATCTTAAAAAGTGAGACGGACCCAAACAACATAGCCCTCTTGCTGACAGAGTTAGGCCCAAGCTTTGCTTCTCTTTGGGCGTACATTCTACTACAATTCTACTACAAAACCAGCTTCATGAGACACTGTGATTTATGTTTTGCCAGAATACTAAAAGATGTGTGGAAAGAATGATATGCTCACACCTTAATTGTCATTGCACTCAAGACTGAGAGTTGTGTTAAAAGGAAAATCATGCCAAAAGCCCTATTACAATCATGTATGGCTCATGTGCTTTTCGTGCTTTGGAATGAATATTGCCAGTGATCAAAGAGAAAAAATAAATAAAAAAGCATGGCAGGTAAATTCACGATGCTTTAAAAAGCAAAGGCCTTTAGGTGGCCCTATGAACAGACATCAAAGTTATAACATGTCAAAGCCTGGAAGGAAACTCCAGAGCAATATTTCAAGTGAGAGCAATTCCTCTTGGCTCCGTAATGAAAACACAATCAAATAGCAAATGATTTATATAGCGCAGCTTTTTGATGAAAAATGTTCAGTAACATTAATGATAATGATCAATCATTTCTAATGAAGACTTTCACAGCAGGCAGAGCCCAGATCACATCGGGTTTTGTGTTTATTGATGCAGATCCAGATACTGGGCAGGTCCAAAACCAGAACTGATGAGCCTCTACTTGTACTACTCACTATTTACATTATGTGGGCCAGGGCTGTCTTTTGGGGAGAGAAGCTTTGGGGGGTGGGGGTGGGGGGGGGGGGGATTGGGGGGGGGGTGGGTAGAAAGGAAGCTGCCAGGGTAACCTCCCTGAGCTGGGCTATTCCTGGAGCTCCAGAAAGTTTCAGTTGATGTGGGTTTCCTCCTGGCTGCCTGGGAGATGACTGGCCTTACCACATCCAGATTTTGAGAGGAGAAGCAGCCGAGCCCCTGACCAGAATGCTGTCAACGTGGTCGGCCACCAAACAGGAACTGAATCATTACCCAAACCAGCCCTGAGTACAGGAGATGGGGCAGTCATGCAAGGGAAGGAGGGGAACCCAGGGCAAGTGTTAGAGAGTGTGTTGCTATTTGTACATACTAATTAATTTGTAGGAGAATGGGGGAAAGCAAAAGAGAAAATCATTGTGCTCTGCATGCCGATGTTTTTGTGCCAGAAGAGCGAGAATCAAAATGTGATGAATGATTGATACATCATGCACTGTATATTTTTTATTACACGGTACTTTTGTCTTGTTTTCCAGTAAAAATATCTAAACATCTTTAAACAAGATGCATTTACTTTGCTTGTCAAGTAAATGTATATTTTTAAAAGGATGTTTAGATATTTTAACTCGAGAACAAGCTGCAAATACAGATTATGAATTTATTTATTTTTTTGGCAGTTTAGAATCACATATTGTATCATTTCAGTCCTGGTCAAACACCACTGAGGACTACTGTGTTGAAGAGGGAACTGGAATTTCCCTTACATATTTGAGGTAGTGAAGTACACCATATCACTTAAAATATTGTCTCATCTTTACTCTCCTGTCCAGTAACAGAATTATTTTCTATCTTTGAGGTGATATGTCTGAAAGCCGGAGCTCATGGCTTATGGCAAAATCAATTTTCAACTGAAGACTCTGGTTGTGTTTTGCCCATACTACCTGTGACCTCCTATATACACAGGGCAATGCTTCTAAAGAAGTCTGGACTGGTTTCTATCAATAGTGCCTGTGAACGGTCACCTGTTTGCCATGAACGCAGCTGTATTGGGAACAGTCTCATCAAAACAAGCAGTGAGCAGGGCTCTACTTAATTCAAAACAAAACAATATCGCTTTCAGGAAGAGGTGGTCTCCTGTCATTATGAAAGCAGGAAGGTTGGTATTAAAGTCTAATTCAATTTAGAGTAAGTGACCATGCTGTACCAGACTTAATGAAGGTTTGTGTCTGGGTATGTTGATAATCAACCTCAATAGACTTTCTGTCATACGATCATATGAGGTTTACACAGAAGTTGGCCCTAGCTCCATGAAAGGTGTAGGGGAAAGTCATTTAATTCCCCTAAGCCCACTTGCCACTAACAGGGGGAGGGAAGAGTCAAATCTCTGCTTTCTACCAACTTTTTACAAATCAACATTAGACAGATGGCAGATCAGATAATGCTGCTCGCTCTGCTGTTGGGAGGGTGAACATAATTGGTTAGGACCAGTTTCTTAAACTTTGCAAACCAGTGATAGACCGGATAGGACTCAGAAGCTCCATTTCACCAAAGAGTTCAGTGAAGGTGAGAGGTTTCTGCCATACTGCCACTGTGCTGGGAGTTCCCTTTGCCAAGACCTGAAAGTCTGCAGAACTGGGAAGTCCATTTGCTTTATGGCTCTTGTAATGAAGGTCCAATTAGAGTAAAGCGCTACAGAGGGAATCAGTTTTGAAGTGAAAGGTGATCCTTTACCACACTGATGAGAATACCCTTTAACCCTGGTATTGAGATGTGCTTTGGGCGATCCGTTTGAAATGGGATGATGCTAAAGACAGGTGTAAACGGGGTCAAGACGATTTGAGATTTGTCCAATTTAACCACATTCAGAGGTGGTTGAAAATGGTCAAAAACACTTGTGACCACATTGGTCTCATAGTGTAAACACTAATTTGTTCGAAAGTGTTCTAACAACAGGGAAGCCCTGCCTACGACAACAAAGCCCTGCCTACTCACCTGTCAAAAAAAAACTCTACACTAAAACAATGCACAATTTCCATGCACAAGAACTTATTCAGTGTGCCTGACATCAACATGCAGAGATTCAGAATAAAAGCACACACATCTGAAGCTCATTTAATATAGGTATTCCACTAAAATAATGGAGAATTCTGCTCTAAACATTAAATTTGTGCATAGATAGAACTTTTTTCTACTTTGAGTATTTTTGTCTAGTTTTATAGTGAAAATATTGCAACATTCTAAAATTGACTGTACTTGAGAAACAAAACAACATTTTACTTGACAAAATGAAAAAATGTATTTTCATAAAAATCGAACAAAAATTTAGAAATGTTTATGCTTATAAAAAATAAAAAAACGTTTTGCTAATGGCGTAAGCAAAAACCTTTTTCAAGATATGCATGTATTTGTCCTACCTCGCTGGAAAATGTTTTTTTCTTGTTTGACGCTTAAACCCCACTAGATTTTTTTTCCTTTTGGATATTTATACTGGAAAAAAGACAAAAGTAAGAAAATGATTTTTTTGCAGTGAAATACAACTGAAAAAAAAAAAAACAGTGTGCCATTTTTATCACGCTTTTTTGTGCTTTATTATCACACAGTAACACACTGACATAGTGATTTATGTATGTCGTCATGAAATCAGAGACCCTCCCCTCGCAACCAGAACACAAAAGAGAATATTAACCATGTATAAACAATGATGCATCTCGCCTGTCCACTTGTGATCTGATCGCCCAAAACAAATCTTAATACCTGGTGTAAACAGGGCCAAAGAAACACAAAGAATTAGGCACACACTTTCCTGCAATTCAGAGACTATTCCAGCCACTGAAGTTCTGCACATGACTCTCGGCTCTCAGTAGGAGAAGCGAGAGACTCTTTCCAGAGGGTTGTATTGATGGGAAAGAGCTGGCACACAACAGAGCCTACAGTTCCTTTACATGGCCTTGGCAGAAGTGTGGGCTCAAGCAAGAAGGGAGCAAAAGATCCAGAGCGAATCAGTCTGGCCCACAGCACACCCACTCACACACGCTGGCCCGGATGTTATAAGCCTACTATTGGGTACCCTGGGTTCAGTCCCACTCTCGAAGCACACTGAAGCATATAGCATTACACCTAAATTAGGGCTGATAAATTCTTCTCCATTAGAGCAACACATTGCTCTTAAAATAGCTATAATACTCACTCTGTTTGAGAGTGCACTACCATGCAACTGATCTGCAAACCACCTCCACCCTTGAGCATAGATCGCAAAGGCCATAAAGAGACTTCCAGGGTTGCTCTGGGTTTCTGCTTTTAATGCAGCAAGTTCTCTAGCTTTTCCAGAAGTTGTTCTAATAAAGCCATTTCATAATAGAATCACACAGAAAGATGAAACCTCTGAATCGAGAATCAAGACAGCTTTATCCCTTTTTAACAAGTGCCTAGAGGACCTGCTTAGTCTTAAAGTACTATGTGAATGTGGTTGTGGGCAATCTGCTACGTGCTTCATAATTCACACTGATTAGCCACTGGAAACACAGAAAGAGAGAGGAAATGCTCTGATCTCCATTGATACTCATTTTCCATGACGTGTTGCTGCATGTATACGTTCTTTGCTTATTGGAATTCAATTCAATGCCTGCACTCTGCCCAGGTGGGGAAACAGTGACCATATACGGGCACTGAGACACACAAAGTGCTGGATGTGTGTGTGTGTGTATGCTCTCTGCCGTTACCTGAGCATGGACATCACAAACACACACCTCACTCTTTCTGCATCCTTCTACAGTGTCTCTTTTTGACTTTCATTACATCAGCAGAAGGGAGGCATGGAGACAGTGCTGGGAACAAAAGCAAGTCTCTTACGGGGAAGTCTGTCTTATGAAGACCAGATTTCCAGCTTGGGACATGTGGAGCGTGAGCAGTGAAGCATGCTTGCATAACCTGACAAACTGACCCTGTGGCACATATGTTACGGCAGGTTTTAGAGGCAGCGTCCCACACTGTGACATACTTGTTGCTGGTATACACCCATGGAGACTAGTGCTCTCGTTATCCCAACAGTACACACAGTTGAAACGTGCCAGTGGCTCCCTCTCCTCCCTTTCCAAAAACTAGTCACTCCAACCACTCCCTGTATAGGGAGTGTATGTCTGATGTCTCGTTCAGCACAAGTGCAAAAATTAGTATTCCATTGTTTAAAATAAAAAAAAAAGCTACCTGATGATTCACAACTGCCACTGAAAGCCTAACAACTGCAAAAAGCATGACCTAGAAAATCAAAGTGGTGTCACACCCAGAAAAGTTCTTTGATTTACAAGGTTGATTTCTAACTTGATTCCCAGTTAAATAGTGCTAGAGAAAGAAGGCAAGATTTCTTGTTGACCTGAGACTATCGTTTCCTCTAAATACCATCTGTGCATCGCATTACACTATCATGTTCTTATCACAGACAGCGGAAGCCTGGTGATATGATAAGCTGGGGTGTTCCACGTGGAGCACACCGACAAATTCCAACCTTGCAACATTACAAAAAAAAATACGATTTGAAGAAATAGTTCACCCAAACATTTATTCACCATCATATTGTTCCAAACCTATGTTACACTCTTTGGTGGAACACAAAAGGAGATTTTAGACAGTATGTTAGTCTCAGTCACCTTTCTCATTTCATCTTTTGTCTATACAATGAAAGTGAATGTTGACAGAGGCTGTCATTCTGCCTAACATCTCCTTTTGTGTTCCACAGCGAGTAAATGTTGACAATTTTCATTTTTGGGCGAATGATCCCTTTAGGCCAAACTTCTTTGGGTGGGCATGGTGGTTTGCCAATGGTGAGCTGGGCCAGAGGGAGTGGTACATTTTGTATAGTTTAAGAAAACAAAGAGATGGAGGATGCATGAGCATGTTGGGGTGGGCGTCGGTTCTATTGCCGCACCCTTCGGCAAGCGCAGGGGTCAATATGTGGCCGGCACATTCCTTTTGCTGTAAGAGGCGTCAGTCTCACACGCACACTCACACACACCCTTTCCACACCCAACGCCCCTTCCTCCAACTTCACAACCTGCCAGAGTCTCACATGTTGGCAGGTAGCCTTGAGATCTAGCTTTAGGGTTGCTATTGTTTGCTGTAGTTTCTGGAAGGTGCCGTGTATATTTGGCAATAAAATAATTGTGTGTGAAGTGACGGTTTAAGGGATTGTAACAGCACTTCCTGTGTCTGGTGTGCCCTAGAGTTAGTGGTGTGCTACATAGGTTGAAAGTATAAAATGACAGTTCAATCAACTTTAAAGGGATTTTTTAATTCTCTTCTGATTTACTCACCCTCATGTTGTTTCAAATCTGTTTGACTTCCCTGGTAGACAAAAGGCAGAATATTAGGAACAGACAACTTCATTCACTTTCACTGCATCTTTATTCCATACAGTGAAAGTGAAGGCTATCACTCTCTAACATTCACCCTGACATCTCCTTTTGTGTTCAATGGAACAAAGAAAGTCATACAGGTTTGAAACAACATGAGGGTGAGAAAATTAAAATTATTTCTGGGTGAACTAACCCTTTAAGTCTCATACATTTAAGCCTGTTTAATTTAATACCTGTTGAAAAACTAAAGCATTATTTTGGTTATAAAGTTAATTATATTTTAGTTATATATAAATATTTTAGATATACTTTAGTTTTAAAGTTAAAAAAAATTGCATTCATTTGTACAATTAATGCAAACTATACATTACATTGTGGCTTTGCCGGTAATTAATTATTATAAATAAGACTATATAAATATACATAACACAGTTATTTTATAGTTATTGTCAACTATGAAAAATACTCAAAGTGAGAACAGAAGCCAACCTTTTTAGAAATTGTATCTCTGAAGGTCGTTTACACACATGTACTACAGTAGTTCATGAAGGACAACATCTAGTCATACAGCCAAATCCAGTGTGTTTCTCTACACACACATTTTGATTGGCTAAAGACTAAGTGTTCCTAGATAAACGTATGCAGCCAGGATTTCCCTTTTCTATGCTATAAATTCACACATGTACTCACACACAGAGTTCAAACTCAAAAATATATTTGTACAAAAGCAAAACCACTCTGCCCTTCCTGCCCAACAGCTTGTCGATAACACACTAAAGTAGGTAATGTCAAATCTAAACACCCACAAGCTGGCCTCTAGTGGACCGGCCAGCAAACCAGAGTATGTGTACTCTCATTACCAAAGAGTAGCCGGCCAATCAGAAGTGATCCTCACATGCTCCATTCATAAGAAGCAGCATTGTGTATGGTACTCTGTATAAATTCTTCCTCCTTAAATGCTTGCTAACCATAGCCGCAACAGAGTGCTCAGTCATTGGAGGACACTCAAGGAGAAAAACTGACAAAACAACCACTGTCCTGGGGGAACCCACAAAATATGTTCTCAGCCGCCAAACGGCACATTGACAATTCTTCCTCAAAAAAGGACACACATGTTCTATGTAGAAAACAGCCACTACAAATCTGTGCACAAATTTAACATCATTCAACTTATATTCAACCCATATTCAGAAGTATATGTTATTATGAGTGGATAAGCCTGAGATCAATTTGCATTTCAGTTCCTTAATTAGTTTCAGTTAAGTTAAAGCTATCAATTTTCCTTATTTAAGTTCCCTCATGTGACATAGACAGAAAACGAAAGCAGATTTTATGAATGGCAGACCTATATGCACAATACAAACAAGTTTATACTGTATATTATATTAATATACATTACAAAATAATATATATATATATATATATATATATATATATATATATATATATATATATATATATATATATATATATATATATATTGTACCCTCATGCTCACACATTAATTGTAAGAAGAACTGTAAGAATCACCTCATTTTGACTTTCTCAGTCAACCTATCGAAAACCTGCAAACAATTTCTCAGTTTTAAAGCACACCATATGATATCCATTAGTAGCCAGAGTTCTCCTTCCTCATTGACTTACTCAGTCTGGGTGAAAAGATTTTCCTGATGGCTGAGCGCTGCCTGCATGTGCGGGGTCCCCGACTTCCCCCTATATCCAGCCTCTTCAGGAGCCGCAAACTTACAGAGAGTGAGAGAAAACGTGGGAGAGAGAGACAGAGAGAGCTATAGATCGGATTTACGCTCTAATGTCTCACTGCTGGAAAATAAAACAAAACTCTACTCAGCTCAACAACATTATCAGTCTTCTTCATATGAGTTCCAGGCTTAAACACGCTCTTTCTTCCTCTCCCTCTGACTCTATGTCCTTTTTTTTCTCTCTCTTTCCACTCGCATTCTTTAGCGACTAATCAGTAACACTCTTAAAGTGACAGAGACAGAGAAAGCATGCCATAGACTGCTTCCCTGTTTTAGCGGCGACCGAATAATATCATTGTTATCACTGTCACTGAATTTAAACTCCGTACCGCCCCCTCCCACTCTCTCTCCATCTCTCCCTGCCCCTGTCGCTCTCTCACCCATACAACAGCCTCTCTCTCCCGCTAAACAGTCAGTCATACACTGGAGACGGACTGCCAGAGTACTTATAGTGTCAGAACAGGGGCTGAGCAATTTGCCTGCAGCCTATCAGTGTTCAGGGCAGTGTCCTGTTTCAATGCTGCTGTGAATTGAGAGGTTAGAGAGAGGACACCCATTCAGAAAAAAGAAGGGGGAGAGCAAAAGGGAGGAAGGGAGAGAGCGAGTGAGAGAGAAAAGCCAGCAATCGTGGTGAAAAATGCCTAGGCTGTTCCTAGGATCTTTAGAAGCAGGAAACTCCCCTACTTATGTGACTGAGGACCGGTTAGTGTGCTTCAATAAAGAATTCTACTCTGTTCTCCCATTCTAAACAGTCTAAAACCTAAAACAGCTGACATACTTCTGAGGTTCAACATTGTCAAGCATACTCGCACCATTCATAACAATATGAATTATGGTATGAATAAAACCTTGTATCTTCAACTTACTTTAAAACAGGTGTTCTCAACTTTTATAGACTCTTAGACAACCCAGGGACCACAGGCATAAAAAGCTAACTTTATAATAGACTTTCGAATAATGTTCATTAATAGCATAAATAAACATACCTTCTATAATGCTAACAGACAATTAATGTACAATATTAAGAATATTTGTATTAAATGTATTATGTTTTATATAACTGTTCATGGACCACTGGTGGAAACTCATACCCTAAACTACTTAACTAGTGTACTAAATGAGAAAGGGAAAAAAGATAAAAGGTGTCAAAGGTACTAGATAGTTTGCTGACTCATAAACTTGCAGCAGATAAAATAAATGTTTCATATTAGAAAGTAGATAGTAAACAATTTTATTCTCCAACATAATTTAAAAAAGCTCATATTTCTTTTATTTATTTTATACATTTCCCTACAAGCACTGTCCATGTAGTTTTTGGAAGCCTGATAAAAACAAAGCTTCTCATTCACATATAGTCCAGGATCTCTGGATTTTCATTATTTTATCTGTATCTCCATAAATCCCCAACTCTCCATCCAGGAGAAAGTACCTGAATTCTCATCAGCTTTGGGAAACCCAACACCACAGAGAGACATTCAGCTGTTTAATATTTCAGAACTTCACATTTCCACTAAATTAAAAGATAGACAGAAAGAGAGATGCAGGGAGAGGTGGAAGAAATTACAACTCTACCTGCCCATCTCTTGGTCCACAGCCATCTGGAACCAGAGGACCACTGAAACTTCTTTTAAACTGCCATACTTTAAACGTTAGTCACAGAAACAATAGTGAGTCATCTCCATGTGCCAAGGACCGCACCGCATGGAGTTTGCACAAGCCCTGTGTTTTACTCCTGCCGCCTGAGTAACACAGCACGACTCTGTGCTTCCCTTACTGCCCACCTTACAATACAAAAACAGTGGCTGGTCAACCAGCACTGCCGCCCCTTAACAACCAACCAGCTCTTCAACCACTGCTGATTTTACAAGATGCTCAAATCAGGCTCAGTCATGAGAGGTAAAAAGGGGGAATATTGGTGTTCAATGTGACTCAGAGAACCATGTCTTATTCAAGCTATTAAAGTGAGGGAGGATAAGCTCTGTGGTTTGACCCCCCAATCAAAATATATATATATATATATATATATATATATATATATATATATATACTGTATATATATACACAAACACATATATAATACAATTCATACATTTTAAGTGCCACATAGGTGTCCAAAACTTTTTAGGACCTCTGAATATTATATACAGTATAACTCTTAAACCTTGGAATAGCTACAATGAGAATCATCAGAAACTGTCTTGGAATACCACAGATATACATGAAAGATTATATGTCTTTCTCAGAGAATTATCCATGATTTGAGACATTATATAGGTCAATAAATTTGTCTAAATCACCTCACATCTACAACATTCAGTGTGTGTGTGTGTGTGTGTGTGTGTGTGTGTGTCAGTCTAAACGGTGAAACCGAGCTTGACCATAGCACAGACAACTTGTTTTCCAATAGAAGGGAGGAGTTGACGATGAATCACACATTGTAATGTGTCAAACATGCTGCTTTGCCATTTTTACATTTTTGTCTGAAACAATTTACCTTGCTGTCTTTCATTTTGTTGTCGGTGGGATGAGAGCTTATGACTCAGGAACATTACAATGTAACTGCAGGGCAAGCAGGGGCGATTATTGTTGTTGCAACCATGTGCTTCCCACTCCTTTCATTTGAGAGACGAATTTCAAAAACGGAGAGAAGGGGTGTTTCTACTTAAGGAATTATCTTAACTACTACCTTAGATATTAGATAAACAGACAATTTTTTTATGTGGTAAAAAACGTGTTATATTTTGACTTTCGCAACATCTGTTCACTTGACAGAATGACATTTAAAAATACATGGAAAAATTATAAATTCAGTTGTTATATTTATTTAAGCCTGCAGTACAGATTAAAATATCATTAACATTGAACATTCTTAGTTGACATTTTTTAATTTTTTAAACATCACAAATTAAATTAAACTTATCTCAAGAATCACCAACAGATTCTAACCTCTAAAATGCTATCATTTTCAAAAGTCTATTTGAATTTTGCAATTAGTGTCTTAGAAACATCTAAAACCCCAACTGGCAGTTGGCCTAATTGTGTCTGTGAGTTTTAAATTTAAGTATTTTTTTTATCTATTTAAAATCTTTAAATAACATTCCCATCTGTCGCTCACTTTGACGTCGCGACACTAGGGGTCTCTCTTGAGCGCCGAATATGCCTCTGATCTATGAAAAAATGCCAATGAGAAGTTGGCAGACAGTATTTGCATACCCAGCCCCGGACATACGGGTATAAAAGCGGGGAAATACTATGAGTCCATTCAGAAATTTTCTTCAGAGCCGATGGTTGTGTATGCAGCCAGCTGCGAGTCACACACCAGATTCCTGCTTCTGTTCCTCTGACACTCTGTCTGCTGTTGGATCTACGGCGCACTTCAGCGGCTTTCTCCTTCTCTGCACGGCAGAGCAGTTTGCCCCTGGGCGCTTCGACAGCGCAGAGAATTGAAAGAGTTATATTTGAAAAAGTGATTTTCTCTGTAAAAGAGTTAATTTCACTGAAAGAGCATTACACAGCGGCGTTGAACGTCCATTTCAGGACGCGTCTTTATAAAGATGCCATTTCCGCCCCTGTGTAGTTTCTGGATGCGGTGATTTCTCCCCACCTCTCACGGTCATAAAAGCTGCCTCGCGTCCCTGGGCTGCAATCACACACAGGCAGCGTTTTCTGAATGGTGCATGTTCTCAGTGCGAGAACATAGCCATGGCACCATTGCGGTCGCGGCTTCAGCCGACCCCTGAGCCTTGCATCCTTCCCCCCCGGGTCCTTCACGAATTGGTGTTCTTCCCGGGCTGAAGACCCACAGAGTTGCGCAGTTAGGTCAGTGCTCTTGTTCCTACAGGAGAAGTTGGAAGGGAGGCTGCCCCCTTCCACCTTAAAGGTTGCTTTAAGCCGCTATCGCAGCTCACCACGACCCAGTAGACGGCAAGTCTCTGGGTAAGTATGACTTAATTATCAGGTTCCTAAGAGGCGCCCGGAGGTTAAATCCCTCCCGGCCAAGCCTGTTCCCCTCCTGGGATCTCTCGGTGGTCCTCGCCGGTCTTCAGAGATCCCCCTTCGAGCCGCTAGAATCAGTTAGCTCAGGGCCCTCTCCCTAAAGACGCGCTCGCCTCCATCAAGAGGGTCGGGGACCTGCAAGCGTTCTCTGTTAGCGACACCTGCCTAGAATTCGGTCCGGCAGACACATATGTGATCCTAAGACCCCGACCGGGCTACGTGCCCAAGGTTCCTACCACGCCCTTCAGAGACCAGGTAGTGAACCTGCAAGCACTGCCCCGGGAGGAGGCAGACCCAGCCCCTTCATTGCTGTGTCCGGTACGTGACTTGCGTATCTACCTGGACCGCACTCAGAGCTTTAGGTGCTCCGAGCAGCTCTTTGTCTGCTTTGGGGGACAGTGGAAAGGGAATGCTGTCTCCAAACAGAGGCTTTCCCTCTGGGTGGTGGATGCCATCCTTCTGGCCTATCGCACCCAGGCCGTGCCCCCCCCCACCCCCCCTTGTGGGTTCGAGCACACTCTACAAGGAGTGTTGCATCCTCGTGGGCACTAGCCAGAGGCACCTCCCTGGCAGACATATGTAGAGCAGCGGGTTGGGCAACACCTAATACCTTTGCAAGATTTTACAATCTCAGGGTTGAGTCAGTTTCGTCACGGGTTCTCTCAGATCCGAGCTGGTAGAACTCGGTGACGGTCTGACCGGGTGAATCGCTTGCTTCTAGCGCCCTTTCCCTCGGCCGAGGCAAAACAGTGCGCCTTCTCTCCCAGGAGATCCCACCCAGGTCCCTGGTCGATTCCTCCCTAGCCCTTTTGGGGCCGCAGTTCAGCTGAGGAACTTGCCGACCCAGTCCACTACGGGTACCCTAGGCTACCCTGCACTGGAATAGGTGCTCCACAGGTCAGGCCTCCTACGCGGTCTCCTCCTGTGAGTATTTCTGCGGTACGGTCACCTTACGAGCTGACCCACGTCTCCCTTAGGCAGTTTTCGCTGCCATCTGGTCGCCGTGTTGTAGCAACTCCCCCCTCCTCGAGGCTGGATCTACCACCGTGCCATTCTTTCCCACATGTGACCAAAGAGGCCATGTGATGCATTTCGCCACATTTACCTCTCCTTTCGGGCAGGTGTGGCCTCCGCAGTGTCTTTTCCCCCTGAAAGAATAGGAAACTGAGTAAGATCCTCTTCCCACGATGCAGTAAGGGCCCCGGCTGCTCTTGCTCTATGCCGAGAAACATAGAGAGAAAAGAGGCCCAGCCAGGCTTGGCCCATTCCCAGGTTGGCAAGCGTCGCCTTGTTCTCCTCTAGGGTAACCAGAAGGATTCCGACAACTCTTTTGGGGCATTGGGGAAGGGTACGTGCAGTCTGAAACACAGTTGGTCGCTTGTGCACGTGAAATACCTGCCCACTCCTGTGTCAGCAGTATACGTACACGGCTCAGCACATGGCGTGATTTAAAGTGGACCCCTAGTGTCGCTTCTTCGACAAGACGTCTCGGTTACGTATGTAACCTCCGTTCCCTGACGGAGGGAACGAGACGTCGTGTCCTCCCGGCCACGTCGCTGAGCCGAGTCACTTCCGGTTCCTCAGAAAATTTCCTGAATGGACTCAGTATTTTCCCGCTTTTATACCCGTATGTCCGGGGCGGGGTATGCAAATACTGTCTGCCAACTTCTCATTGGCCTTTTTTCATAGATCAGAGGCATATTCGGCGCTCAAGAGAGACCCCTAGTGTTGCTTCTTCGACACAACGTCTCATTCCCTCCATCAGGGAACGGAGGTTACATATGTAACCGAGACGTTCTTTTTTCTTTTTCTTTTCCCTATTTGTGTCTAACAAATTAGAGAGAAAAAAAAATTATTTATCCTGAATCATTCAAATACTTTTTGGAAAACACCACTATTTCAACAGACATTTTTAAAGAGTTTTGCAAATTATTTTGCAGTAATCACTTTCTTATCTGCAGATAAATCAAGCTGAATTCTTAAACCAGAGACATTTTTTTGCCCAACGTTTACATTTCTGTTGAAAATTATCTGAACTTAAATGGCCATTTAAATCATTACTCTTTGGTTTACAATTTTTTGGCATTTCTTTGTGCAATATTTTTTGTCCATCTAAATCAATGTGAAGAGTTTTTTCCCCTTGTGTTTTAAAATCAGCATATTGCATCACAGTCACAGTTATATGCCCTTGCATATACACAATATAATTTAGTACTATCTAAGCACATAATGAAGCAGGGTTAGGTAGAGTAGCCAAAAACTGTACTCAAGTAAAAGTATATTTAATAAAAAAAATTTTTTTTTATTAATTACTCAAGTTGAAGTAAAAATACTAACATAAATATTTACTTGAGTAAGAGTAAGAAAGTATCCAATTAAAAGAGTACTCAAGTAGTAAGTAACTCATTACTTTCACAAATTACATAATAGACGTTAACGCTCCTATATACCATTACATAATACACATTTAACATATATTACAGAATTGTTATTATTATGAATGGAAATTTTGTCATCAATCACCATCATGTTGTTCCAAACCTGTATGACTTTCTTTCTTCCATGCAACACAATAAGGAGATATTAGACATAATGTCTAATAGTCACTATTTACTTTCAGTGAATGATTTTTCTCCATATTTAGAAAGTGAATGGTTACCAAGAATGTCAGTCCCTAACATTCTGTTATATTTTGTCAGTCCCTAACATTAAACATATTTTGTGTTCCACATAATACACAAACATCATGAGGGTAGGGAAATGAGGCCAGGATATTATATTATGGCTGAGCTATCACTTTAAAGGGATAGTTCACCCAACAATTAAAATTCTCTCATCATTTACTCACCCTCATGCCATCCCAGATGTGTATGATTTCCTTTCTTCTACAGAACACAAATAAAGATTTTTAGAAGAATATTTTAGCTCTATATGCCAAATTTTTTATGGTCCAAAAAGCACATAAAGGCAGCATAAAAGTAATCTATAAGACTCATATAATTCATATCTTTAGAAGTGATATGATAGGTGTGGGTGAGAAACATATCAATATTTGAAATGTTTTGCTAGATTTTGTGAATCATCAAAAACACAAGAAGAAGAATGTGAAAGTGATCCGTTTCTCTGTTTCTCATCCACATCTTTCACATTGCTTCTGAAGATGCTGATTTAACCACTAGAGTCTTTTTATTTATTTTATGCTAATTTATGTGATTTTGTTTAGCTTTAAAATGTTGCCACCCTTTCACTTGCATTGTATGGACCAACAGGGCTGAGAAATTCTTCTAAAAATATTCATTTGAGTTCAGCAGATGAAAGAAAGTCATACACATCTGGGGTGGCATGAGGGTGAGTAAATAATGAGAATTTAATTGGGTGAACTATACCTTTAAGGGCTCTTGTCAGATCTGGATGAATTTGTCAATATGGAGATGTTTGGAAACATTTCTAGTAATTATTACTGTGAAACGTGAAAATGTCCAACAAGGACATTATATATAATGCTGAAATATAAACAAAAGCAAGATCATGCTTTATTAATGCCTACTTTTGCTATTTCATAGCTTTTAAAGTCCTGTGTGGATTCTTATTTCAGTGTAGTTACAGTTTTCAGTGTTGTAAGAATTTAGATAATTAGTTCTGTACAGCAGTACCGCCACTCTCTAAATTCAGAGTATGCAGCCTAATACGTAGGGTACCAACCCTAGTCGTGGAACACACGCTGTGTCTGAAACTGCCCCCTATCCACTATATACTGCACTATTTCCACCATTTTGTAGTGTAGGACTGAATTCTGAGTGAGTCACTCATTCCCTACTTTTGTTCACTCATTCTTACCCATAATGCACTCATTAATTTTAAGTGTAATTAGAGCCAAAACTTACATCAGCATGCTGTCTTAAATTAAAGCTGAGATTTTAATCTTTTTTTAAATTTTTTTTTAATCAGCTTCTCTTGATGTTATATAAAGGCATTGTATGACAAAACTATTCTTTTTTCACTGTGTGGAACGAAGAAAGTGTCACTTAGAAGATTTTGATGCCGCAGCATTGACGACTTCAGTGACAATCTGTGACAGTGTGCGCAGCTGTGTGAACTTCAGCTCTTGTAAAAGTCCCATTCAATAATCTCTCAATAAATTACACATTAATTAAAATTAAACCTAATAATGTAATGACAGGAATGCCGCCCATTGTAAAGTAAAAGTAAATAAATTTAATACAAAATTTACTTGAGTGAGAGTAAAGAGTACCCACTTTTAAACCTACTCTAAAAGTACATTTTTCCCCCAAAAAGTTACTCAATTAAATGTAACAGAGTAAATGTAGTTCATTACTACCCACCTCTGTCATGAAGACAACAACTCCATACTAGAATATACAAACAGCTTTAAATTCTTACATTACCATTACAGATTCTTATTGTAGTAAAGCTGCCAACAGCCCCATAAATATAAAGATGAAAGACTCATCCAGTCTGCCATGATTGACCTCTGCAATTTCACTTGGACATGATAAACTTCAACTAAAAGTGAGAGAGGGGTCAAGACAGCTTTAGAAAGCACTAACCCCAACTGCCATGAGACTGCTATTAATCAGCCTATTGTACAAATGTGCCTGGATTTGTTCCTGGCAGGCTGCAGATACCCAAACCCCACCCCCATTCCTAATCCTAACCATATGGAGCCTGTGAGTCTGAGTAGCCTGCCAGGAACAACTGTAGTCACCATTCTCCCATTGCGCCTTATTCACAAGTCCAATGGCTCCTGTAATCAAGATCAAATAATCCAATAATTTTATTTCTAATCACTAAATATACAATTAAATAATGTTTTCCTAATGTTCTATGCACAAATATAACATAATCATTAAGCATTGCCTGAGTAAAATCATCTCCATTTCTCTGTGGGATAAAATTTACCCATTCAATGATCATGTCTTATCCAGAGTCAATTTCGCAACGGGTTTGTAGCGGCCAACATCAGGTGACCACATCAATTGTAAGGCACACTGGATCTCATGGTGACAAAGCTCCACATAGCCCTATTTTTTGTCAATGAGCTGAAACCACATGACCGTGTGTGGCTAGGCTGAGCCACACTGGAATCTAGTTAGTCTGCTGGTGAGAGACGTCAGGGTGACATAATGACGCCTCCCTCTACCTCACTCCAGAGCGTAGTTCCGTAGCTCGTGTGCATGCCTGATGTGTCTCACCACTTGGGTCTCTGCTAGTCTGGCCTCAGGCACTGGATGGCTATATTAGGTGGCTGCTGGCCGGCAAAAAAAAAAGAAAAAGGGTTGCAGCTGTGATGTCATTGTCATGCTGCGGAGGCATGCCTTCACAGGTCTTATCAGCTGTGTGCTTGTGTTGTATTCTGCCTTGCACACATGCACATACATTCACGCACTCTTCATCTGCCACTTCACTAGTGTGCAAATGCAGCTTTTAAAAGGCGCGAGACTCTGCTCCCAGATACCTTGTAACCATGCCAACCATTTGTTTGACATAGTTGACAAGACAATGAGGGATTGAGCCCATGAGTGGAGGCAAATTTGACCCTGATCCAGGAATGCGAAACATTCCTATTGAGGAAACGATCAGTCTATTAATGATTAGCCTTACAAATGCAGTTATAATTGTCTGACACTTTGTGACTGTTGGAGATGCTTCACAGAACAATGGCTCCCTTTTGCATGCACGGAGACAATTTTACTCTATCTTCATTTTTCACTCCAGTCTGACTGAGCAGCTAATAAGAGACATGATGGTTGAGGAATTACAGTGGGGGTCTAAGTCTGAGACCACTAGTGAAAATGCTTCTTTTTTGCATTTTTCTAATTTAAAACATATTTTATTTCAAATTATATTACATGTAATATATGAATTTCAGAATTTCTTAGTGTCTGATATGCCCCTTCTTTTAAATTAAAGGAGTAGTTCACTCAAAAATTTTAATTCTCTTATTATTCACTTACCCGGATGCCATCCCAGATGTGTGACTCTCTTTCTTCAGCAGAACACAAATGAAGATTTTTAGAGCTCTGTCATGTCCTTTTAATGCAAGTAAATGAGTGCCAGCACTTTGAGGGTCCAAAATTCAAAAAAAGTTATCCACAGGACTCCAGTCAATCAATGAATGTCTTTTGAAGCAAATCGATAGGTTTATGTAAGAATTGAGTTGATAATTAAAATGTTTTTAACTTTAAGTACTTGCTTCCGTCCAGGGCTCTGATGCTGTTTGAAGTGACCGAACTCTCACAAAAATTTGTTTGTAAATAAGCGCAGTTTCCGAATTCTCGCGTAAACTCGCCAATGTGCATGTCACACGACAGCTACACGATGCGTCAACTGCTGGCAGGAAGCACTTTTTAAAAGTCAATAACTTTTTAATTATCAGTTTATTTTTTACACAAACTTATCACTTGGCTTCTGTAGACATTCATTGATGGACTGGAGTCACATAGATTACTTTTATGCTACCTAAATGTGACTTTTGGACCAGCAAATGGCTGGCACTCGCTTAATTGCATTAAAAGGGCCTGACAGAGCTCTATTTTCTTCCAAAAATCTTAATTTGTGTTCTGCTGAAGAAAAACACACATCTGGGATGGCATCAGGATAAGTGAATAATGAGAGAATTTAAATTTTTGGGTGGACTATTCCTTTAATGACAGCATGCACTTAAAGGAACAGTTCACCAAAAAATGCTAATTTTCTTATCATTTGCACATCCTCATGCCATCCCAGATGTGTGTGACTTTCTTTCTTCAGCAGAACACAAATTAACATATTTAGAAGAATATTTCTCAGTAGGTCCTCACAATGCATGTGAATGAGTATCAGAATTTCAAGGCTCCAAAAGCACAAATGCAGCATAAAAGTAATCCATATGACTCCAGTGGTTAAATCCATGTATTCAGAAGCCTATGCCTATGATAAGAGTGGGTGAGAAACAGATCAATATTTCAGTCCTTTTTGTTCCAGAAGCTTGTGATTTTTATCTTTTGAGGAGTCAACATGCTCACAAATTTGCTTACATAATGACCTAGAAATAGTGCAGAATTTGAGATATTCCTTATTTATTTTGTCATGATGTTTCACTTTTTTCAAAATTATAAAATATAATGTAGACTTCATAGTTTAAATTTGATTTTGAATCCCATATTGTCAATGTGGTCTTAGACTTTTGGACCTCACTGTAAATAATTGAAATCTATCATGTACTGTATAATTCAAGTATGTGATACTCACAAATGCCTGTTTTTGGATTGAATCTCTAATCACAATTTAAATTTTCTTGATGAAATACCTATAATGAAAAGACATTAAAACAACGAAGCCTGACTAATGAATAAGTGTTTCCTTTTGTAAGAGCCTGTATTTTCTAAGTTATAAATCTATCAGGTAATTAGTATGATGTTATGCCTTTCCTGTACCATGTTGCAGGGATTTGGGTGGATGCTGGGTGGGAAAGTGAGAAAGGGTTCAGGCTCCATTAAAGGGAGTCTGACTGTCTCCTTCTCCACCCCTTGGCTGGCCCTTTTAAAGGTGTCAGATGAAAAGCACCCCCCCCCCCCCCATGTTGCTCTCTAGCATTCATCTGCCTGCAGTCTTTATCGCCCCCTCAACACCCACGTCTTTTCTCTCCTCCTCAGCTGCTCACACACTCCCTGCTCACACTCCTTCTGACACATACGCCCTGGCTCCTGTCTCCCAGCCTGCCGCCACGGGTTGTCCCTGTAAACTCAGGATGCTGGACCCCCGCCTTGCGCCACGGTGACCCCATCCGCTGTTGTCCACGCTTTCCCCTGCGTATATCCTGTGAGTGGGCCGGCCCGCCATTGGCAGCGAGCGAGGAGAGCCGTGGTTTCCCTTTTCCGCCCCACGCCAGACCCAGCATTAGGGCGAGAGCGAACTACAGTCACCAGCAGCGCAGCAGCAGACGCCCTCAACCTGGAAGTATCGAAAGCGTTCTTTTGAAACATTCCATTCCATGCCAAGAAGGGTTTCCTGCTCTCACACACAGCCCCCGCCCTCCTGCGCCCACCCTCTGCGCCAGGCCTCCCCCTGCCCAGACAAGGGCTCATTCAGGGCTTCCTGGAGTACCACCTTCAATTATCTCAAGGCTGGAGAGAAAGTGCTGATGTTATACAATGCTGATAAAGTTCCCTTCAATGCATTCCTCACTAAGGCAGAGTGGTGTAATCAAAGGCGGGGCTGGTTACTCTGGCCCAAAATCCCGCCAGCAGCAGGGGTAACAGAGAAAGGGAGACTCTGAGAGAGATAAAGTAAATGGCAAATGAGAGTTGGGGGGGAAAAAGAGTAACCTTGGATTAGAAGAGTGGAACAAGAGAGCCAATGCGGAGCGAGGGAGGGAAGAAATGACAGATTGGGGCTCTTCTCCAGCTGTTTACAGGGCTATGGGTCACAGGAGTTCATTTCCTCCAGAGCACACACGTCTTTATCTGGCTCATCTGCGCAGGGCTGATAGGAGCCTGGGGGACTGCAGGGGGGGATACTAGTGTCTTCCACTGTCCCAGCCTGTGTCCCTTTTCCGTTCATTTAAGAGGGGTGCATGATCCACCCCTTACACATCCTCTACAGTCTTCTGATGCTATTGCACTGTACTGGTGCCTTTGTCCTTACATGTGATTCAGTGTAGAAACCGGACGTCTCTGATCCACAGTGTGTCTCCATCAGCATTATGTCTGCTGGCACACAATGGCTGCCTTCCATACATATTTTAGCAAGCCGTAATCATCTTGCAGAATTCTCTAGTTGAGAATTTGACATTACCTTGACAATTGTTCTTGCATCCCATTACCACGCCAAATCCACCCCTATTTCTATACACTGGCATTATGAGAATAGTTCACCCAAAAATGTATATTCTGTCATCTACTCACCCTTTTATTCTAAATCTTTAACTTTTTTCTTCTGTGGAACACAAGAGGAGAAATTTTGAAGAAAACTGACCCTGCCCTTTTGTCCTCACAAAGTGAATGGTGACTGAGGCTGTCAGTCCCTAAAATTCTGCCTAACATATCATTTTGTGTTTCACGGAAGTAAGTGACATGTAACAACACGAGGAAGAGTAAACGATGTCCGAATTATAATCTTTTTGGTGAACTATCCCTTTAAATGCTCCTTAATCTTTATTAATTAACTAATCCAAGGGGGAATTTAGACCTTGAGTTGGGACTCAAGCCCTCCAACATGGACTGCATGCCAAATATGTACTTTGATCTCATTCAATAACAGTACATGAAAATGTGAACATATGAAACTATATTCCCATATTCCCGGTTTGTTCAAATACCATTTCACCTAAATTTTGACTTCTTTTATATGCTATTAGCTTATTATTAGCTTAGTGATGCTGACCATGCACACTGTATGAAGGAAGAGTATGGACTTCAGAGTCTTGTAAGGGGAAACAAAAGTCTTCTGTCTAAACAGTGATGCATAAACAGGGACTAAAGCAAGTGAAGACTATAATCTTTGACATATGACTCATGGTAATGCATCATACATGTGTAATACTGCTCTCTTGAAAGAACACAAAACAGATACTAGTCACAGGTTGAATAGAGGGGACGATGTGTCATCGCTTGGATGAAAATAAAAAAGGGAATTAATTATTTAGATGCACATCATTAACAGCAACCCTTACAACTTTTTCATCGTTATAACATCTTTGTTTCCATCCATTCAAGTTGTACCAGTCATTTCTGTCATTTTTACTTGCATTAATGAGTTTTCAAAGTCGACTTTCTTTATCAGTAATTCAATTCAAAGTGTTCAGAAATGCGAAACAAACGTATCGCTTCAGGTTGTAACACAACTTTTATTTTATTTAATTTATGGCTGCAATTTAACTCACGTTTTCAATTGAACAGGGTTTAATTTTGAAGAGAAGAGAAGAAAAGAGAAGAGTTGCCCCTGTGTGGGTCTGAACACAAGTGAGTCACAAATTTGCAGCCCACTCAAACACCCACACAAACCAGAGAGTGGGTGTGAAAGTGCTGGGCTCGGAGCCTACGGGCTTTACACTTAGAATGATCATCTCTCTCTTTCACTTTTTCTACTCCTCTGCACACATACACCTCTTCTACCCACGAACTGAGCCCACACCGAGGGAGCAATTTATGATGTCATTTTCCTCAGATCTAAAGAAACACTGCACTCAAGATAATGTGTGGGCTATTATCTTCTATACATTTGCACTGTGTGAGTGTGTAAAATGCTGAATCTTTATGAGTATATACCGCAACCCTTAAGCTCTCTTTCAAACTTTTCCCATTTGAACAGCTCTGGCACAGTGAAACAATTGTTCACATTTCATTTCAACACCACGGATGAGAAACTCCCCCTCCTGCCGTGCACTGATCTCACTCCTCACATACACCGTGGATCTAAAAAGCCAAGTCTGGCACCTGCCAATCATCACCTACAGACCTAATTTTTAAAAACCGCATCAGTATGATATCAGCCAATTTCTACAAATGCCAATTACTGCCAAGTAGCTCACTCACTTATGGCAAAGATAAAGGAGAAATTATTGGACTTACCAGTGCAAAATCAGTCTAATTCATGTTCAGCAAGTCTGTCCATGTCATGTTTCAGGAACCGTCATTTGTACCACTACAGGAAAATGAGCAGAAAATCAAATGTGTTATAAATACTGTTATCACACATTTATAACAGGCTTATTAGCTGTTTAATTCACTTGAGCACAGATGCTAGAAACACATGAAAAGTATAATTGTCTCTATACAGTATGAATCTATAAGTCACTTACAATAATCATTCCATTCATCATTAACTAAAATTATGTTGTATAATATGTCCAAATCAAAGTAAACTCTTCAGGACTGTGAAGGAACATTTTGTTGAAATGGACCAGCTAGATGACACTCAATTGAGACAGATTGCTCATTAGAATATTTCACATTTGCGTGTGGGCGATCACCATTAGCCATTTTTCTACACAACTCAAACAGTCTCCAGGCATGAGTGTTTCACTTACAAAACAATCTCAGATCAACCAAATAATCAAATATTATTTCCTCGTCTATTAATTATGCATTCTATAGTACTTCTAACCCCTATTATAATAAAGTGTAGACAATAGACAAAAGGCTTCAAAACTATTGTGTAACCTAACAAATGTGTAAAAGTAAATGTGGCAATTATGGAGCTGTTATAAAACTGAAGTTCTTTGAAGGCACTTTGATGTACTTATCTGAGATATACTATGGTATGAATCATTCACATCCTTATCATTATGCCTGTTGAGGTGCTGGATCCATTAACAGCTCTTTTCAGGACAAAAAGAAAAAAGAAATCCAAAAAAATCCACTGACATTTCTGACAGCACAAAGCAGACATTTTAATGCTTTACTCTGTAACTGATCAGACACACCATGTGATGAAAATTGAAATTACATTTTGATACGGGCTTGCTCAGAAATAATCCAATTTGTTCAGTATCTCTTGTGCAGTCGTTTAGAATTAAACAAATGTGATGCACCAGATATTGAGCGTTTTAGTCTTCAAAGATGTGATGTCAAAGTAGATTAAATAATACAGCTTAAATGACAAGAAAGACAGGCATCAGGAGCAACTGTCCTCACCTTTTTAAACCGGATTGCTGCAGAAAAATGCAGCCTGTCAGCATACATAAAGGAGATATTGGTACCAATAAGCTGCTGCCATATTGTTAACAACAACAGGAACAATTTAATTTCGATTAGACCAACAGTGAACAGGCTTGATTTTATTTTACTGTTTTCACATAACATTTCCTCTGATCACTGCCTGCACATTAAATGCCACACAGTGTGTCTCATGTGTGCCCTCTGATGGAAAATATTTGAAACAAAGAAATTCACACTAAACAGGTATTTTTTAGAATATTATATATATATATATATATATATATATATATATATATATATATATATACAATAGATATAACTGAACATGGCATCAGTTGATGACATAGGCATAAAAGTGTAGGTCTACTTGGTGGACATAAAGTCAAATAAGACCAATTAAAAGGAATATAAAATATTAATTTGAATTTTATTTTTAAGTACTTTTAATTGCAAACGCAGAATAATAGGGCACAGCACTAATACTTGCTACTAGTAGCAGTCATATTATTAGTGGTAGTGATGATATTGTACGTTTGGGTTGTAGCTTGCTGCCAATCGTTCCAATTTGAGGGATGGGGGGTGCAATGAGGGGTACTAGGGTGACCGGGTTCGTTGAATCCATGTGCATAATGTGTCCGTTCAGTCCATTTGCAGGCGTCCGGCCACTGCACTTAATCTTTCTAGACAGTGGTATTATCCTTGTCATTTGAAGAAAAAAAAAAGGGGGAAACGGGAAATGTTTCCCCTCTCCAAACTCGCCCCTCTCTTATTCCCCAACTCAATTCTTTCAGTCCCCCCGGGGCAACAGCATTCCAAAACACACACAAGAATTTCCTTTTCTTCAGTTCACAAACCCTCCCCTCCTCCTCCCTCACTTCATAAAGAGGAAAAAAGAATACATCACCAAATGGTCCTTACACCAAATAACAAAAATAAAGAAATGAAACGTCTCAATGTCTGTGTAACTTATGGCTTTGTCATTATGCCACTTTCCACAGCCTCTCTCTGCATTTATAATGCATTTGTCAGAACGCACAGAGACCACACACACACACACACACACACACACACACACACACACACACATGTTGGTTTTACTATACTTGTGAGGACATCTCATAGACTTTCGTGTATTTCACAGCAGGCTAAAGATATATTCTATCTCCTACCCCTAAACCTAACCCTTCACAGAAACCTGTGCACTACATTAGATTTAAAGATAAACATCATTTAGCTGATTTAAGAGTTTTTTTTTTGTTTTTTTTTTTTGCTTTTTGAAAAGGTCCTCACAAATCGGTTTTCTCAAGTTTTACTATATTTGTGAGGACCTTTTCAAAAATGTGGTACTCACAAGTATAGCTACCCAACCCCCCCCCCCCCCCCCCCCCCCCCCCCCCCCCCACACACACACACACACACACACACACTGTTGCTACTTCATGCTATGTGTATCGTGCATGCGGCATAGTAAATTCGAGGTTTGAGGCACAAACCGACATGAATGCAGGAAGGAGTAACACGCATTGTTTTTTCTTAAATATTACAGCAAAGGCATCATATTTGTGGCTATTGGCCATATGCCACTTGGTGGTTTTACAGAAGAAAAGAAAAAATGCTCAACAATGCATGAACAATCTGCAGCTTATGGCACAATATAATAAAATATTTCATGAAATGCATCAAGAACGCACCTATTGTTTGACCTCGCTGCACGCTCACAATCTTCCTCGCCGCATCATCGCAGTTGATATCGGTCAGTCTGTTTCTTGTGTATCCAGAGGGGGGGAAAGGAGGCAGAGAAAAAGAAAGGTATGAAAAAAATGAGCTCAATCGACAAAATGAGAGTGCTACTCCGAGACACTTCGTGTTCTTCATCGCGTCTTTCATTCATCTGCTTGTCATTTCCCTTTTCCTTGTGGCGCCGGCCACCTCAGGGCTTTTCAAGTTGTGCATTAACATACAGAATGAGTTGGAAATGCCGCTGCTGCCCCCTTCGCATGAACCAGGCTTAAGACTTCACCACTAACCAGCAGTTCAGTTGAGAATCCCCCCCCCCCCCCCCCTGCCGGGGCTGTCCCTGCATTCGCGGATATAATGGTGATAAAACGCAGGCCTGCGATATATGCGCAAATTTTTTGTGCAAAACATTTGAGGAAAGTCCTAAGTCAAAAATAGACTTTTGTGCAAGAAAGGCGAAAGTTAAATGCTGAGATGACATAATTTCTTCTAAGTTATGCTGATTTTACGCGCATGTTTCTGAGAACAGAATGGGGACAACACATATGGGTCATTAGTGGGCAGATGATAAAGATTTGAACTGTAAATTCAAAGGGGAAATTTGCCAATGCATTTTGTTTTTCATGTCGAAAATGCACTTAATTAAATAAAAGTTCCAATACCAAAAATATATTTTACAGTCTGATGTCATTGAAGAACCTATTTAGATTGCACAAAAACCTTTTTCGATTATTTATTTTTATCTAGTTTTTTGAAAAGCCATTTGTGTACTGATGCTTAAAAGAACAAAGAAGCCATTATACTAATCTGAGGCACCTATACTATAACGTCAATGGTTTTTCCAGTCTCCAAAGGACCATATAGCCAAAAACCCATTTAGCAAAACATTATTCTAGATATCAATTTGGTTCTTTTCTGGACCGAATGTGCTGCACAGAACCGCCAAAGAATGTATCATTTAGAGTATTTGCTGTAGTGTGCCTTGCTTTAAAGTCATTTTGAGTATCTTAATTACTGTCAAAAATTATCATCACGGTTTTTAATTGCCAGATGGAAGATTATGTAGTGTTTTTCTCGGGTTACTCAATTGTTCCCCCTAAAATCAGTTTAGAAACTTTAATCTAAGAGAAGAGATAGTTAACAATAAAGGCTTTCAATTATTTGATTCACATTAGAACTAAATTCATTTCAAACCATTAAAGCCTCTTATGTGTATTTAGATAATTTGTAATGAACTTACATTCCCTAGATGTGGATTTTGAATCTGTATCATTGTTCATAAAAGATGTGTGTCTCTAACTGATGCAGGGAATGATAGCTCATTCCGCTCCTCATATGTGCAAAATAATCTTTTTGAAGTCTAATGAAATGGTGTTATAGCCACGTCTGCAATGTAAGAGCACCCAAAATCTCCTCAAGGAATACAAGAGCATTTAAGACTTAATGGCAATGGAAATCTAGAAAGTCTCCATTCATTTCCTAAGCCACAATTTCAATTGCAGTGTAGCCAGATGCAGAATTGTGCATATTAACAAATGAGTAATATTATTATGTTTCCTCATTTAAGACCTTTTGTTGATGTATATTGATATGGGAAACCACTGATCATTGTGTACAACATGGTTCCTCGTTTGTTTCCCCTCCCTCCATCAACAGCCAAATTGTTTTTTACAGTAGACACCCGGGGTTTCACCAGAGAGTAAGACTAGCAGGAAACAAGTACAATGGGGGTTCACCTAACTGACCACATCGTCTCATTCACAACAGAACATGAACTCTCTTCTCCAATCCACACACAGCCTTGTCCCAAACACAGATAGGATGTGTAGGGGAAATACAACAGCTGTGGGAGGTGCCTAATGATTTACATAAAATTTCCAAAGTGCCAGATTGGCATATGATGAAATGTCTCCTTTTTCCGTTCTCTCTCTCTCTCTCTCTCTCTCTCTCTCTCTCTCTCTGTTACAGAAAGCATCTCAGAAAAGCTTTTCAAGGTAAGGATGAGCAGATGATGAACTTGGGGAAATTTGCTCAATAGAAACTCGTATTTGACAGGATTTAAATATATAAGAAATTATATAAGAAATAAGAAATTTACAAAGGTTGAATTGAGTGAATAGAATAAATACTAACTACAAACTTCAATGAAATGTAAAACAATTTTGAAGAAAAACTTGAATGTGACTAATTATTTTAAAATCATTATTCTTTTAGACTAATGAGTTTTAAACTGAAAACCTTCGCATGATCTTGTTCGTAGCTATATATTATTTTTCTGATCTAATCAGTGTGAGCACATCTGCACACAGCAAAATATGAAAACATAACCTGCATATCACGTCTCTTCAGCGCTGCTCTCACACACATAGCACAGTATGAGTCTGAAGAAACATTTTAAATATCAGTTTCACAGCTGCATCAGCCAAACGAGACACAAGTGACAGACAAAGAGTAAGCACAAAATTGTTGATAATTCAGTTCCTGTATACTAAAGTGGAATAAGATATTATTTCAAATAAACAGTGAATAAAGAGGTGACTTCATTAAGTTATTTCCCTAAATCTCACACTTAGGGAATAAAATGATGCAGCTAAATATTTGCAAATATATATTTATTTTTGCCAAAAAAACAAAAATGATAATTGATAATAATCTATTTATTTATCAGATTATTATCACTAATAATCTGATAATTAATCTACTATAATCATATCAAATATTCACTTCATATTTTATGTACTCAATATTTCAGTAGGAAACTACAGAACTGAGGATAGCAATTTGATCATTCAGTTATGCTGTGATCAATAATGTCCTCTAATAATTTATGTTTTAACCAGTTTCATGACAGACCAATAATATACTGCACTCAAAATCTTAAACTGCAGTAGAAACATTTTACAAGGAAACAATTCCCATAGCACATATTGTTAATTTATCTATTAAAACCAATAAACTGTACAACAACCTTAATTTAAACTATTGAAATATACCTCTAAAACATTGAAAAAGCGTTTCCAATTTATGAGAAGTGAAATCTGGAAACAGAATTGTGACACCTGAACTGTACACAACCCAGAATTGTTAATAAACGCCTGGATGACCACTGGCAAATACAAACAAAATTAGAGAGATTAGTCCATGGCTGTGCTGATGTAGACATTAGCAAACAATACCAGTCTCATCCTGACAAGTAACTTCCATCAACCCTGACTTCAGTCGGCTGTGGCTAGAATTTGTTTAACCATAGTCTAAAGGACACGTTGCCTTTGTTTAGTTAGACCAGAACTATTGTAATGAATAACCGCTGCTGTTGTATACAGATTAAATGTCACAATTTTGTATCATATATTATAAAGTATAATTTGTCATGCAGCATTTGGTTTCTTCATTCTTGCATCTTGGATTCTGAGGTACATTTAAAAGTCAAATTGTGCAGGATACATTTTCTATACCAACACAATAAAACAATGATTGGGATATTGAATTTGAAGATAATTATTAACAAAGGTTCTCTTTCATAGATAGGTGCAATTTTCATGAAAAGAGTTTTTGCAGATTTTTTCTTCATATGCAAAACATGTTTTTTATTTTACCTGAGCACTCAGTGACCCCAAAGACCCCTAACCTCTCAATTAGACAGTCAGCTATAGAACTGATTTCCAAAGCTCACAAACAAGCGATAAAACATATTTTCCCAGTTTTAGCCCAAACTGTATTAAAATGGGAAATGCAGAAATGCTTAGTGAAGTACATTTGTGTGTGTGTGTGTGTGTCAATTTAATTAATACACAAGATGAACTAATTACATTATCGTATCTGGCAGTGGTGTTTGAATTGCTCACAAAGAGTAAATCAATTCATAAAGACCTGTATTCAGAACTGAATATTCAAGTGAGCCATGTAATAATTGAGTTTAAATGACAAAACAGACTTTAATCCTGCAATGTATCTAAAATCAACAAATTGATTATGTTTTATTGAATTTAAATCAATGCTCTGTGGCACCAGGGACTTTGATACATACTTTGATGTATTTGATAGGTTTGTAGGATTGCTTTTGTATGCTTGAACAACACATCCTGCAGAAAAAAAAAGTTGAAAATCTTAAGTATGAGAGTGAATGTGAGCGAGTTGATACTTGCTAATATTACATTCCTCTGTGTTTGATTTTGAACATTAAAAAAGCCACTTGTGAGCTGCACATCCATAGAAACGTCCCTCTTTGTTTGTCATTTGTAAGGACGGAATGAGACCACCTCTCAGACTACACACCCTTTAAAGACATCGCTGCATTAATCAGTGAGCTGGAAGTGAAAAATATCGCCAACCCTGTGGGGATACAACAGCAAGACACTTCACACTCCCAGCAGACAGTGCGATTTTAACAGCACCACAGGTGGGTTTCTTTGTATCCCCTCCCGGTTGTGCCCCATTTTGGGAAAGCCCCTCGGCGGCAGGCTGCAACCGTCTCCAGCTGAACCTGAAATACAAGCCCGAGCTCTGGATTTTCCCACTGCAGCGCGGGGATTGATTCCCAGAGCTAAACCCTCTTAAATGTCCCCATGGCTTTTGTCTTCACGTTTCAGCTGAAATTCGCAGCATTCAGCGCACCATTGAGCACCGCTTCAGAGAGCACAGGAATGCTCCAGGTTTGACAGGCACCCCAGCCCTCTGCAAATGTATGCGCTGGGTGGAATATTTCATGTACACACACATACTTGTCCATGTTGTGCACAAGCACACACATGCACTCAGTCACCCACACACATTGAGCTACACCCTCCCACACAAATATCTATATCCAAACACCCAAGTGCACATGCACAGGGCACACACACACACACACACACAGTGAGACATTTCCACCCACACACATGCGCAAATACAATAAGTTTCTCACGAGAGCTCTGATCTTGCTTGGTACGGAATGGGGTACAACACAAACAAATACGCTTTATAATGGCATTAGCTGAGCCCCTGCTGCGAAGTTTAAGCAGTTTGGGAAGAAGCAGATAGGTTTGTGAATGCGTGTGTATGTATGTGTGTGAGAGTGTGCCTGCTATTTATCACTCTACCACACAAATGCAGAGAACAAAGAGCAAAGCTAGATTTCTGCCCCTTACATTCCATTCTTGGAGAGACACACTCTCAGCACAGAGAAACAACTACTGATGCCAGTCTCTCAAGAGCACCACACAGCACAGAGCAGCACACAGGAAACAGTTAAGCACCTCTTTTCTATTTATGTGCAGTCGAATTTTTTTATTTTTTTATTTTTTTGCAATTAGTAATAGCAGAGCCAAAACTTTCAAATAATAGTAAATAAAATAAAAAAAACTCATGAAATATGATTGGTCTATCATGAGTAAGTAATGCAAATGAAATCCAATTGTTGCTGAATTATTTATTTTTTTAAGTCAAACATAAGTATTCCATTATAACTTAAAAAGTCTTCAGAATCTTACCTGTAAACATGGCATGCTGTGATTTGTCTCGTCCCATCTCTCTTTCTATCACCCTCACTCAGTTTCCTCCAATGCTCATGTGCCTGTGACTGACTGCAGTGTCCTGTTGAAATTCTGCTGTTCTGTGTGTGTGTGTGTGTGTGTATGTGTGTGTGTGTGTGTGTGTGTGCACGCAGGCTGAGCCGCTTGCAGTGCTTCTCTGCAAGTGTCATGCTGGAAGTGTCGTATCCACAGGCTGCGTTGGGTTTAACTACATACAATCTCTCCACCCCCATGGCTGCATGGTAAATGTGTGTGAGCTCGGAAGGCTTCCAGCCCCCACACACATTCACTGCCTACTTTAAAATGCCGTCACCTGACCATCCTACCTCAGTCACCCCACACATAGTTCAGTTTATTCCTCACTCATTCTTTTTCCAGTTTTTGTGTCTTTTGTTTTCACCTCTCAGTCATCTTTATGCGGAAAACAGAATATACACGCGCTGATATCTTGAGGTTCTCTATTGAGATTAAAAATCATTTTAATTTATCACTCAATTAAACATATTTCAGATGATACATATTCAATGAAGCAATATGACATGAGCAAGAATGCTGTAGTATATCGGCACAGCTATAATTACCTGCAACCTGCAACTATATAAGAGTTATTTAAGCAAAAAGGTAATATAGAGTTACTTGGGCATAATATGGCCAGTTATTTTTTCTTTTTATGGTCTGCTAATGAAATCAGAGGATTAAAGGGGGGTTGCAATCTGTACATACCAATCCAATCTTATGACATGTCATAATAATAGTACGAGATGCCGAAATCATAAGGAATTGTACAAATTGGCTTGTACAAAAATGTACTCCCATACAGAAAATTTAAAGGAACCAACGAACAATGTTATTACAATTTTACTACATTTTAGCCCCTAAACCTAACCATAAAGTCTAACCCAAACCCTAAACTTAATCATGATTTTTTAAGAAATATTTTTTTTTTTTTTTTTTTAAACATGTCTTAGTGTTTTAAAAACTTTATTGACATTCATTTTAAAACTTTAAGATCTCTACTGGCATTCTATTTAAATCTTTTTAAAAAATAATTGTTGCTCTTGAGATGTTCCCATATTTTCATTATCATTGTGTTAGCTACCTTGTCATTGTGTCAGTTATCTTGTGTTTGGGGGTCTGCCAGCAGATGCATGCTCTAGGAACACCATAGATGGAGATTTGAAAAAGTCCCAAAAAACTGTGCTGTATTTCTTTCTCTGTATATTTTGGGGAAGAGTTCAGGACCCTTACTAGGCACAGGTGAACTAGTTGGTTGCCAAGGGCACCACCAGGACAATACCCAAAGAATTGCTAATATTGAGTTTACAACGACTTCCAAACATAAGCTTCAACTTGCTGGTTGTTTGTGGCTGCTCCTGATAGTCCCCCCTCATTTTCTGCCTTTCTGTCTACGCTGAACCTGCTGCTATCTGCATGATACTGAACATGTTACTTTCTTACTATGACCTCATTTTCTGATGCGCTGCTGTCACTGTCCTCTCTAGCCTCTGGAATAAGTACAGATTTGCCTCTGTGTCTTCCAACTTATTAACGTCAACCTGAAATAGATATAAAGACCTCCTCTTATACTACTGCCTACCACATAACAACACAGAAAAGGGGAGACCTCCTGAAAGTCAATATATTAGCTGTTAGCCACATTTCCACTGTTGGGTCAAATTAAGGTGTGCTAGTGTGTGCCAAGGCCAGTTGCGTCCCCACTGTCACATCCGGGGCTTAATCGTGCCTCCTTAGAGCTTATTCTGGCCTAACGGCCAATGGTCTTTGGCCCGACGATTAACCTTGAGCCAAAGAAGGCACACTGGTGATTGAGGTGCAGTCAAAGGCGGAGTTTAGCAAGACACTCGTGCTGCGTTTCATTCAAGTCGGATATTCCTACTTGAATTCCCAGAACTAACCATAAAGGAATTCCATTGCCAGATGCTTGGAGAATGATGTTTAAACAACCAAAATGGCAACACTTCCATCAGCATAACAGGGGTTAATAAAAGTTAATAAAAGTGAATGTTTATCACTAACTTTGTACATTTCTATGTGCCAACATATTTGTGTGACACATTATAAATCCATTAAAATACACAATGGACAAATCGGTGCCCAAAAGAAGAGCTTTCCATGGCTTGTGATCATGGATAGTATTCTGGGACATTGGCCTGCTGTCAGTGAAGAGACCACTCAGGACACCATGGCAGTTAAAGTCGGTTAGTTGTCAACGTTAAATGATCTTGCTAGCTAGGTAACGTTTCCAATCAATATAAACTTGATATTCAAGATAACTAGATAACATGAGTGTATGTTTTTGCTTGTGAAATGGTCAGGATGTGTGACGTTTGCACCAGGGTGTCATATTAAAGGTGGGTTTTAGGGCAATGCTGCAGTGCTTTTGTTCTGAAGGTGGGAATGCAGATCGATTTTGGTCTCGCTGCTTGTGGTCCGAAGGCTATCGGCTTCCGACAGTGGAAAAGCGGCTATTTTGTAATTCGTACCCTGAAAGTCGAACGATATTCTAGTTTTCTAGATATTCTAGAGTTTTCATGAAACTTTGTTGGTTTATGTAATACTATAGTTTAAGGTAGACAAGCTAGGGCTGGTCTCTGGTTAGGATTTGTCATTTGAGGGAAAAAATGCAATTGGATGTGAAATTATAATTCATGACCTCACAATGCTCACCCTGTTATTGGATTGATTACTCACTCCACTAAAGCATATATAGGTCACCTCAATAAGTGTACTGTTTTCCATGGGCATGTCATCACACCAGCTTTTTAATATCCACTAAAAGCATTTAAAAGTGTTAGGACCCGAAATGTCATTGTACGGAAAACATGTGCATTTGTTGAGGCGATGTCTTAAAATCACAGAAAGAATATGGATACATTAAATCCTTCAACTATTGTTATCTTCTCTGTTGGCCCAAAATATATTAATCAGAATTTCCATCAACTCCAAAAATATTACAATGGAGTCCTTTATTACTGCATGTGGAGGGAAGGAATTGTATGGTGTTTTTTGTATTCCAAAGCCTTGGAAGATGTGTTGGAATCACTCTCCCCAGGTCCT
This sequence comes from Moxostoma hubbsi, assembly GCA_032164185.1. NCBI lineage: Eukaryota > Metazoa > Chordata > Actinopteri > Cypriniformes > Catostomidae > Moxostoma > Moxostoma hubbsi. Next base: position 11,658,221 of record JAVLUX010000011.1, on the reverse strand, counting down.
TAACCTTTCAAAACTAACTACCGCAAAAAAGGTCACAAAATATGAACCTGTCTATCGGAGAGAACATTTAGACAACAAGTGCTCTATTAGAGCCAACCACCATGGTTATACAACATTACTATGCAATAAGAGAAGTGGGTGTGTACGTTTCAATTTGTGATTACTTTTCAACAGATAATTGGACTATTCTAAAAAGCGAGACTGAAAGAATATTCATATACATTCAGGTAAGATTCAACTTTATTGTCATTGTGCAGAGTACAGGTACAGAGCCAATGGAATGCAGTTGTTTTCACATATCCTAACTAAGCTGGGGTCAGAGTGTAGGGTCACCCATGAAACAGTGCCCCTGGAGCAGATAGGGTCAAGGGCCCAACAGTGGTATCTTGGCAGTGCAACTTACCCCCTATAGTGTGACAATATGCTATTTAAAATGCGTTTTGATCTTTTTTCTAGCCAATAACAGTGGAAATGTTCAATAGATTTTTGTAACCAAGACTTAAATTTAAAGCGTCTATATAGAAACTGACTATCAAAAATAATAAATAGTGTAACAACAAGCCCCTGTGTGCCCTATATGTCTGATTATGCTAAATCTGTGATTTCTCAGTGACTCACACACAAGCATACATGTAGGTGTCTCAGCTTTTTAACTACCAATCTTAGTTCACAGGTGTTGAAGTAGCAAATGTAATGGTCCATTTTGGTCCTTAAAATAGTAAGAGTGCTGAATACAATTCGTATGGAATAAATGCTTTAAATGTGATAAAGGTCCAACATTTTATTTTATAAAAAATATATAGAAATATGCATGGTTCACACTGTACAACTCTACCATTGCATTGTTGCCAATTTGCCTGTTTCAGTCAGCTTACCTTGCTCTCTAAAAATAAAGATGAATTCATTTGAATTTGTTTTCATTATTGATGCATCTGTAAAATTACATGACTGTATTAGCTGGCTAGCAAAAAATAAATAAAAAATGACTTACATGCAATTATTTACACACTCTCAATTGTTCACTCTCTCTGTTTTGATTTCCATTACAATTTGAACCCAATTTTTTCTTAAATCTTTATGCAGCTCTTTTCCATACACGAACAAGAAAAAGTACTGTAGTCCATGTAACACAAAGCTGCTGTATGGCCTCAGAAGACCTTGAATATGGTGTACGAGTCATATGGAATACTTGTATGGTACTGCACCTTCAATAGCGCTTTAGTATTTGTCATTTCTGACAGCCTCTGCTCACAATATTTAATGATCAATGGAAAAAAGCTGCATAAAATATCTCTTTTTATGTTCCAAGAAAAAATTAAAAAAAATGGTTTGGAAGAACATATGGGTAGAAGAAGTTTATTTTATATAGTGCCTTTCCCAAGCTCAAGGTCACTTTACAATTAGCAATTAGATTGACACACACACACACACACACACACACACACACACACACACACACACACACACACACACACACACACACACACACATCTGAGATGGTAAGTCAAAATGAATACAGTTCCACAGTTTAGGAGCAACAACACAGAATGACCTACAACCCACTGTGGCCAGTTTAAATCTAGGAACTGACAAAAGACCAAGTTCAGAGGATCTGAAAATGAAAAGTAAATGACAGAATCCATTTTTAGATTAACTACTCTTTTAACTGGTGGCTTTCTTTTTGAGCACAGACCTGACAAGGACATACCCAAAATAAATAATTGTAGTTCATGAACCCTGGTCTCTTTTGAGGGAAAAAATGCAACTGGATGTGACTGTTGTCCAAATTAATTCAAATTAATTAAAGTCATGAAGAAAATACACTCAGTGACCACTTTATTTGTACACCTGTAAATATTACCTATTTATTCATGCGATTATTTAATGAGTCAATCCTGTGGCAGAAGCGCAATGCATACAATCACGCAGATAATGGCCAGGAGCTCCAATTAATGTTCACATCAACCATCAGAATGGTGGAAAATTTGATTTTAGTAATTTCTACCATTATGCTAAACTTGTTCTATTGATGTTTTCACATTCACAATTGTGAATGACATTGCAAATAAGCCTAAAGTACATGATATATTTTCAATTCCATTCAAATAAAATTTTGCCATAAGGTGAGTTGGTGAGTTACCTTGGTCTGTATAATATTTTGGTCATCAAATAGTGCGCAAATATCACATCTAGATAAATAATTACATATCACATGGCACTAACACTCTTAAACTGCTGATCTTGCTGATGCTTGCCACTGGATAAGCTTCTACTGTATGAAAGTCCTGCCTTCTTTGATTTTATTGGCCATGTGAAACAAGATTGATGCACGGTGTCAGACTACTGAGCAAGCTAACTTTTTAAACCGTTATGTAATCCCTGCAACAATTTACTGACAATTAGAAAGCAGTACATAATGGACTACAGCAGAACAGCAACAAGAATATACATTATTTGAGGGTTATGGCCCTGGTTAGAAGTACAGCAGCCGTAATATAATTACAGCACTAATTAAATGAAATAATGCACACAACCATTTTGTATTAGACTGCTAACAGTAGGCTACTTGTCTATTGTACATGAAGGTTTGCATTTCAAGAGTCAGATTAATTTACTAAACAGACCATATGATCTGAAATGTTATAATTATTAAAAGGTGTGGCCTCTTAGGTAAAAAAAAATACTCATGTAATGAGTTGAGTACCTTCACTTCACATACACAAGTGCAAAGACCCCACCCCTGCACTGTTACCACAGTTTCCCGACAATTCTCTCCCACCTTAACCCAGAGTATACCCACAGAGGAAGGCCATCAACTAACCCTAATTTCACTTTAAAAATATTTTTTCTGATTCAAGGCTTGTGCTGATTGCAGGGCTGGACTGGGAAGAGAAATAGGCCCGGGATTTTACATGGCAACTGGCCCAAATGTTACTGTGTTCGCTGCCCTTTTGCATATCGCTGCGCTGTTTTGTGGTATGTGCTGCATAATCATTGCTGCTTATCGTAGACCATTCGGCACGTTTCTTGGCCGAACCACCTCGGTTCTCAAGATGGCCGTTACACCCCTGATCGGCCCAAAAGTGCGTCGGCCCACCGAAAAAATGCCTGGTATGCCACATTACCAGTCCAGCCCTGGCTGAATGCAATGTCCACTTTTGAATGTTCTTCTGTTTTAAAACTAATTTATGCAAGAGCAACACAGGTACATAGTGTGGAAACAATACCTACTAGAAGTATAAGCCATGAAAATGGTGGTTTTATGGGGAAAACCCATGGGATGATAATGAATTGAGTAATTGATGATCAAGAAACATTCGCAAACCAGTCTGCATCAAGCCATTTAGCTCATGTTACCTTTGTGCTTTATGGCCAAATAAGACTTTTGGTTTCTTTGAGTTTTTAGAAAACATATGGTAAAATGCAAGTAACGTTGGTGATTTTTTACTTTTTCTGAAGAAAGGCACACTTGCCTGGAAGTTAAACGATTTCCTTTGAAACACTGCAGTCGGCTTCAAGAGAGGTACTTTTTCACAAGTGGGATGTGGGCCGAGGCAGTGGGAATACCCTCTGGACTCTGTTCAGATACGGATTACTGTAATATGGCAGCATTTTCATTACTTTAAATACAACCGTTTTCGAGAGAATCTACATTTGTTTTTGAAGACAAATTATAAGTGAAAACAAGGAAATGGAAATATAGTGCTATTGCATAAAACATGTATGTAGAGGCTGATTGTGTCCTGATAAAACACTGAGTAAAAAAGCGATGTTTAGAAATAAAACATATTTTGAAGAAGCTAAAATATGTTTTGATTTGTTTCAAATGTTTTGGTCAGTAGAGTATTTCAATTACTATCATTTGTGTTATTTCTTTGATGAATTTACTGTTCTAACAATGAATAATAATAATAACAATAATAATATTGAACTAGTAGGTGTGTCCAAATGATTGGCTGGGAGTGTATAATGCCATTGATAGTGCTTCATTTTGCCATTTGAAGGATAATTTATGCTCTTCCATCAGAAATCTCAGGTATAAGGACAGAAGGGTGATTTTAATCATGGAATACAACCAATTTTGTGCCAGTGTCTGGGTGATTTTCATTTATAATCAACAAGCACTGATGAGCTATTTCAAGATATCTGAATTCCATCTCACATGCTCTATTTTTAGAAGTCAATTTATCTTGGAACATGGAAACGCATGGAGTTATTCCTGAATCTAGAGCCAGTCATGTTTTTTTAGGACACCAGTTAAATCATTATAATTTATAACTGTGATAACAGAAACATTGTATATTATCCTTTAAACTAAAATCTAAGAGAGATAAAAAAAAAATACATATATGTATATATATATATATATATATATATATATATATATATATATATATATATATAGTGCGTTAAGTGGAGGAGGACTTGCTGGTAAAATACTGTTCTCATTTTGTTGAAGAAGGGAGTTCCCCTTGTAATTTCACAGCAATGAACTAAAAAAAAAAAAATATTGGTAATTCATATGAGTTTGCTTTGTACTTTTGTACTTTCATGGAAATTATTCAAATTCAAATTTAAAAAGCTAGGGAAGTATTACTAGGTATGAAGTTGTTTCATGATCAGATGTATTATTTTCAAATTCAATGGCACCATTAAGAATCAACTGACAAAAGTAAACATAACAAGGACCTCTTTCAGAATACTTTCTCATTTTTATGTATTTTACCTACAATTTCAAGCTTCTAAGAATATGCATATCTTAAACCAAAGTTCTGACTGGAGGTTGACCATGACTATTACTGCCATCTGATTATAAGTGCTGCAGATGCAGAGTACATCGAAATTGAATCTACATACCTGGAATAATTTTAAACATCTCTGTTATGTATGTAACCTCCGTTCCCTGATAGAGAGAATGAGACGTCGTGTCGAAGAAGCGACACTAGGGGTCTCTCTTGAGCGTCAAATATGCCTCTGATCTATGAAAAAAGGCCAATGAGAAGTTGGCAGACAGTATTTGCATACCCCGCCCTGGACATACGGGTATAAAAGCAGGGAAATACTATGAGTCCATTCAGGATTTTTCTGAGGAGCCGGAAATGGTCCGGCCACTGCAGTGGCTCAGCTCAGCGACAGAGGTTACATACGTTACCGAGACGTTCCCCGTCTGTCGCTCACTTCGATGTCGTGTCAAAGAAGCGATACTAGGGGTCCACTTTAAATCACGCCATGCGCTGAGCCGTGTACATGTACTGCTGACACAGGAGCGGGCACAAGCGACCAACTGTGTTTCAGACTGCACGTACCCTTCCCCAGTGCCCCAAAAGAGTCGCCGGAATCCTTCTGGTTACCCTAGAGAAGAACAATGTGACGCTTGCCAACCTGGGAACGGGCCAGGCTGGGCCTCTTTTCTCTTTATGTTTCTCGGCATAGAGCAAGAGCAGCCATGGCCCTTACCGCATCGTGGGAAGGGGGTCTTACCCAGTTTCCTATTCTTTCAGGGGGTAAAGACCCTGCGGAGGCCATACCTGCCCGAAAGGGGAGGTAAAGGTGGCGAAATACATCACATGGCCGCTTCGGTCACATGTGGGAAAGAATGGTGTGGTGGTAGATCCAGCCTCGAGGAGGGGGGGAGTTGCTACAACACGGTGACCAGAGGGCAGCAAAAACTGCCTAAGGGAGACGCGGGTCAGCTCGCGGGTCAGCTCGCGGGAGTATACGCCACTTTGGTGATTTATGTATGCCACCGCAGTGGTGCTGTCTGACCTGATCAGGATATGTTTGTCTCGAACTAATGGGAGAAACTTCCGCAGGGCAAAGAAAACAGTCAACAACTCCAGGCAGTTGATGTGCCAGCGCAGCGGGGCCCCTTTCCAATGGCCTCCTACTGCGTGCCCGTTGCACACGTCACCCCAACCCAATCTGGAGGCGTCATTCGTGACCAAGACGCGTCGGGACACCTGCTGCATGGGTACTCCTGCCCATAGAAAACAGAGGTCTGTCCAGGGATGGAGTGTTTGGCGGCAGGCGGGGGTGATCGTCACACGGTGCGTGCTGCGGTGCCATGCTCATCTCGGGACTCGAGTCTGAAGTCAGTGCTGAAGTGGTCTTATATGCATCAACCCCAGTGGCGCGACCACTGCAGAGGATGCCATATGCCCCAGGAGCCTCTGGGAAAGTCATAAGGGGACCGTTGTGCCCGGCCTGAAAGCCGTCGAGGCACCTCAACACTGACTGAACACGCTCATTGGTGAGACGTGTTGACATTGAGACTGAGTCGAACTCCATGCTGAGAAAAGAGATGCTCTGGGTGAGCTCGCTCTTTTCTCAGTTGACCTGAAGCCCCAGACGGCTGAGGTGCCTGAGCACCTGGTCTCTGTGAGCACATAGTAACTCTCGTGAGTGGGCCAGAATGAGCCAGTCGTCGAGGTAATTGAGTATTCGGATGCCGGCTTCTCAGAGCGGGGCAAGAGCTGCCTTTGTGACTTTCATGAAGACGCGAGGGGGCAGAGACATGCCGAAGGGGAGGACTTTGTACTGATACGCCTGGCCGTCGAACATGAACCGTAAGGAGGGTCGGTGCCGAGGCAGAATTGAGACGTGGAAGTACGCGTCCTTCAGGTCTACAGCTGCGGACCAATCTAGATGTCGAATGCAGATTAAAATGTTTTTCTGCGTGAGCATTTTGAATGGGAGTTTGTGCAATGCTTGGTTGAAAACTCGCAAGTCCAAGATCGGTCGTAAGCCGCCACCTTTCTTGGGTATGATGAAGGTCACGGTTGGAGGGACAGGATCTATTGCGTCTTTGAATAAGAGAGTAGCGATTTCCGCATGCAGGGACTTGGCATGTTCACCGTGGACGCCCGTGAATGGGGGTGGAGGCCTGGCAAACTGAATTGCGTAACCGAGTCGGATGGTCCGGGCCAGCTAGCGAGACGGGTTGGGAAGTGAGAGCCACGCGTCCAAACTCCATGCTAGAGGCACCAAGGGGAAGATTATTTTTGACATACCCAAGCAGGATGTGAAATGGGCTCCATCTGCTTCACCGCTGAGGACTGCTGGGCGGAGTCATCAACGGCGCTGCCGAATGGACGGAGCTGGGAGACGGGGGCATCGGAGAAGGTGTGCCTTGTCTACCTCCCGCATTTCGACCAGGTCCGGTCCATAGATTGCGTTTCTGGACCACAAGGGTGGCCATCACTTGTTTGAGTGCCAGCGCTTCTGACCTCCGTGGCCCAGGGGGCGTGGTTGGTCATCGAGCGCAGTTCCTGCAGCACATCAAGAACAGGACTACCCAAGTGCAAGTTTTGAAGTGCCTTGGCCTGGCGTTGGTTGCAAGAAGGGCCGTGGCGTGCAGGGCGGAAGCAGTCTGGGACCGCTCCACCGCGAGGATAGTGAGAGCGGAGGAGCAAGGAAGCCGTGGCTTACTCAACTTTTCATGCACGTCCAGGAAGAAAGGAACCTGGAGGGGCCGCAGGACCAATCAAGTAGCCCGGGAAAGCACAGCGGACCTCCGTGCGTCAGGCTCAGGCTGGGCGAGCAGAACCGAGGGTGGCAGCCCAGGCGAGTCATCAGCATCAGACGCCGCTGTAACGCTCTCCGATTCTGAAGCAAGCAAGCGTGCCGGGGATGTGGGTGGTTCGAGGGGGTTTACCTGGCGAACAGAGCCCGTCATTATCCCCAAATCGCCTTCATCACCCGTGGCACCTGCCCCAATCCTGTAGGAAGGAGGCGAGTTGCGGGGGGCGGCTGAAGTGGCTTTCTCTCATGACAAAAGAAAGCCGCGACCGCATTGCTGGAACGGCCATGTTCTCGCACTGAGAACATGAAACATTGGAGAGAAATCACTCATCCCGAGCTCAGACGGAAGCAAGCAAGCGTGCCGGGGAGGCGGGTGGTTCGAGGGGGTTTACCCGGCGAACAGATCCCGTCATTATCCCCAAATCGCCTTCATCGCCTGCGGCACCTGCCCCAATCCCATACGAAGGAGGCGAGGTGTGGGGGGCGGCTGAAGTGGCTTTCTCTCATGACAAAAGAAAGCCGCGACCGCAATGTTGTCATGGCTATGTTCTCGCACTAAGAACATGAACCATTCATGCTTGCGTGTGATCGCAGCCCAGGCACGCGAGGTAGCTTTTATGACCGTGAGAGGTGGGAAGAAATCTCCGCATCCAGAAACTACACAGGGGCGGAAATGTCATCTTTATAAAGACGCGTCCTGAAAAGGACATTCAATGCCGCTGTGTAATGCTCTTTCAGAGAAATATACTCTTTTACAGAGAAAATCACTCTTTCAAATATAACTCTTTCAATTCTCTGCGCTGTCGAAGCGCCCAGGGGCAAACTGCACTGCCGTGCAGAGAAGGAGAAAGCCGCTGAAGTACGCCGTAGATCCAACAGCAGACAGAGTGTCAGAGGAACAGAAGCAGGAATCTGGTGTGTGACTCGCAGCTGGCTGCATACACGGCCATTGGCTCCGAAGAAAATTTCTGAATGGACTCATAGTATTTCCCCGCTTTTATACCCGTATGTCCGGGGCGGGGTATGCAAATACTGTCTGCCAACTTCTCATTGGCCTTTTTCCATAGATCAGAGGCATATTCGGCGCTCAAGAGAGACCCCTAGTGTCACTTCTTTGACACGACGTCGAAGTGAGCGACAAACAGGGAACTAATTGACTCCCGACCTAACATTTTATATTTAGACAAGAGGTGTCAACGGGAAGTTAGGAGCTGTATTTTGCCAAAGAAAATGTCTGACTAAAATTATCCTGAAGAATTAAGTGTACAGCTGGCCTTAGATGACCTTTTAGAAAATTGTAGTGAATATCTGAATCTTTCATATCCTCCTCTGAGTGAGTTATTCTTATTCTGTAATGAGTTGTCAGGAAGAACAAATCATTCTGCCAAATGTAGTTGAGTAACAGAAGTCATATCCACACCTCTGTCACTTGTATTTAAATTTATACATTTGGCAGTCACTTACAAGACACATACAAGGCAACAGCGTACACTATATATATATATATATATATATATATATATATATATATATGTATATATCTAGTGTACGCTAGATGTATATATATATATATATATATATATATATATATATATATATATATATATATATATATATATATATATATATATATTCTGCCAGTGCAATCCCAGGGAAACAAACCCATGCCAGTGCCATGATCCACCATTTGTGAAACTTAATAAAATAACTGTCTTTTAATATTATAACTGCTGAGTGTTAATAATTTAATATATATGATTATTTGTAACATTCTATAATTAATTTACAGTATATCCATAACTTACAGTATGCACTACCAGCCAAAACATACTTTTGACATACGTGTTTGAGTTTCTCATTATTTAAAAAAACATTTGATATAAAGGCTTAAAGGGTTAGTTCACCCAAAAATAAAAATTATCCCATAATTTACAGACCCTCAGGCTATCCTAGGTGTATATGACTTTCTTCTTTCAGCCAAACACAATCAGAGTTGTATTAAAAATATCCTGGCTCTTCCAAGCTTTATAATGGGAGTGAATGGTACCTTAGATTTTGAAGCCCAAAAAAGTGCATCCATCCATCTAAAAAGTAATCTATACGGCTCCAGGGGGTTAATAAAGGCCTTCTGAAGTGAAGCGATGCATTTAAGAAAATATAAGAAAATATAATTATTTAATATATCATTTATAAACTTTAATCACTGGCGTCAGGTAACGGCCATCCACGCGTTCACAAGAGAGTTGAGTTCCGGCGTATGACGTAGGCATAGCGTAAGTTCCGGTGAGAAGTGATGAACTAACTTCACTTCACACTCAATTCACTCCCATTTAAAGCGGAAGCTGAAAACGCAAACTCATGCAAAGAAATTTCGTACTAAGCTACGTACCAAAGTTCAAGCTTGGTGAACTCTGAACTGTGAATTTGGACGAGAGGATGTGTGACCAAGAGAAGATTGCAACGACACACTCTGACCTTTTGGCACAATATTTTAAGCTGAGTGGTTTATTGTTGCAGGAAAGTGAGTAGACAATATATATATATATATATATATATATATATATATATATATATATATATATATATATATATATATATTATATAATATCATTTGTTATTTGTGATGTATTATATTATATGTATTACATCACAAGCCCTCCCGTGTGACATCAGATCCTGGTTTGTTGCGTTGTTCAAAAAAATCAGTGCACTCGAAGCTTAGTATGACCATCTCTTTTTGTTTAAATATGCTTAAGCATCTTGCAGACTGTTTAGAGATGCAATCTAGACAAAGGGTAGCTACTTTGAAGAAGCTAAAATATAAGATAATTTTTTTTTATTTGTTTAATATTTTTGGTTTGCTGCACAATTCTCATGCTTCCGTTTGTGCTTTTTCATAGTTTTGAGGAATTTACTTACTTTATTATTAAAATTGGGAAAATAGTAATAATAAAGGATGAACAAGCATGTCAAACTGTTTACTATCAGTGTAGGCCCTATTGTGCAATTGAAAGTGGAGTGACTTGTTTTACACTTGTAGTTTTCCTGACCTTACTATTATTTTAAAATGAGGAAAATAGCAATAATAAAGAATGAGTAAGTGTGTCCAAACATTTGACGGGTAGTGTACACACTGTTAAAGGTGCAGTGACTGTTGTCTTACACTTGTTTGCTTAAGTTATTGTTTTCAGATGTTGGCATCTGGTTGGAGGACTGCGCCAAAGCCACTTCCTGAAATGTTTAACGACTGGCAAAACCAAAGTGAGAATCGCAGATAAGGAACTAATAAACCCACCTCAACTGTTTGAGCAAGGATAAGTTCCAGGTACAAATGTTCTGAGGTAGGGGTGGGCTTAGTTGTTGAGACACACAAACCCTAAGTGCTCTGTTCCCTCCATCAAAATCCAATACCTCTTGTAAAACAGTCTTTCACTCAAAATGATCATGCAACGTGTAAAAAACATAAAACACTTGGGATTCTCTATTGGAGTAGTTCCCAAAATAGCCCATAATGCCTCTTTAAAGGCCCACTGGACATGCAGATAGGTAATTAAGATCAAGACATTGAGGAATGTGAGTGGGAATCACCCTCCAGCAATGTATTGTTCTCAAACTGACAATTATGAGCATACCTAGATAGTGTAATCTCCCATAATGTGAGTTTGGCTGTATAACATCAACTTCAATAACTCTACTGCGCATAACAAGTAAGAACAGGACAATGTGCTTGAGAAACCATTCCTCAGCTTTTAGGTGAGGATGACTCTAAAGAGGAAGAAGGCCATAATTTTACATAGCATTCATAGCTAGTTTCAAAAGTATTTTTGTTATGACATACACACCTAAAACACAAATTGTAGTTTGTTAAAATAGGTAATATGATTATTGCTCATGCCTTCCAGTCTGACAAAAAAAAAAAAAACACACATTATATACAGTTGAATGTTTTTTATAAAATAGATATTTCCGACTCTAAATTCTAATTGGATTGGCTACGTTAGAAGCAATAGTAAAAGGTATAGAAATGCACCTGTAAAAGCTAAATTATATATTTACAGTCTGCAGTTAGGATAATGATATACAGTACTCCTTGACAGAAACATTGCTTATTTTGGCAATATATATATATATATATATATATATATATATATATATATATATATATATTAATGCTGTCGCTTTAATGCATGCAAATAATAAAAAATGTATAACGTGTTCATTTGTTCTTAATCACGATTACGGCATGTACCGATTTGACATTAGATTTGGACATAATATTCAGGTCCATGTGAGTTGTAAACACTGTACCTATACCTTATCCTAACCAGATGTAACACGATAAGATTCCAGAAACAAGCAATCTGTCTGTCCACACCAGGCGTGACGTGATATTAATACACTAAAATGAGGATAACTGACAATAAAATGTAGAAAACAGAGCAATTACAGACGTTTATTGAACGCAACTAATTTTCTCACATAAGCTCCATAATGCTTTCTACGACAAGACAATTTGTGTGATTGTGATAAATACACAATTACACAAATACACAGGGAAAAGTTCCATTATGTATTGCATCCTTATGTCTGTTACGATTGATTATGCTCACGCTGTACTCCTCACTTCTATTCTGAACCGGTGTGTGTGTGTGCATGCACGCGTGTGTGTGACAGCTCTGCGGCTGAAGAAAGCAAGACCTCAAGCACAACATTCGGTAAGTGTGTGAAACCCATGGCCAAAATCAAGTTGTTCTGAACCGGTTGGTGAGATGCCAGCTTTAAATTACTGCAATAAGAATTATTTTAGACCCATTTGTTGACTGCGGTGCCTGGCACGATGTAGCAGAGATAGAAACCATTTCAAAAACAGAATGCCCTGTCACTGCCGTTCATCGTGTGTAATGGCTGGTTTGGACAAAATCTCTGATTAACATGGAAAAGATACCTTTTATCGCATAGCAGCGTCACGTATGGTTAGGAACGGTTAGGAACACTACAAACAGAAACACAACAGTGAGTCTGTGCTGGAGAAAGGACCTCTTATTAAACAAACACTGATGGGACTTGTGACAAAAGTTAAGTTCTTTGCGTCTTCTGTAAGACAGCATTTTACCACATCAGCATGTCAATTCTCAACAGTAGCACTGCATAGGGACACTGGGAATTGAAATGCAGCTTCACTCAACACTCAAACCTCCCTCCGTGCTGAGCAGTGTTACTGTTGGGACAATCTGTGTCTGCCCTCGTGCCTGATTATGATGTGCAATTGCTATTGAGGAGAGCTTAAACTGGAGGCGACCTTTCCCTTTTATGTGCATGCTTGTTTGCGTGTGGGGGTTTGCAGGGTTATAAAGTGGGCTGTCAGTCACAGAAGGGAAGTGAAGGGTGGAGAGGGACGTGGGTGGATGGGGGCGGGTATGTAGGTGGCGGCTGCAGGAAGCCACTGCAAACGTGTGTGTTTACGCTTGAACACACATGTTGTATTTGTTTGGGGTCAGAGGGTGATACATGTGTGGAACAATTAATGTAAGTATTGCCCATGATGAAGTAGGCAAGACCATCCTCTCCCACAGACAACCACTTTAAAATATTTCTTTCCAGAGGAGTATTTCAACAAAGCTGCATGAGAACTTTACAGTTACATTGTGAACTAACACAATATTAGGGCTCAGTTCCAAAACCTAGTGAGCAGCCTTGATGTCTACTGTCTACTTAGGCTGCTGCCTTCCAAGTAAGCATCTTCATTAACAGAAAGTGACTGTTTTTTAACACACTTCTTAGGAAGCAACCCTGTGTGTCATACCAATAGCGCAAGGGAGATTAAACTCTCAATTTTGCATTAGCATGTTGCTAAGCTACTGATACAATAGCAAAAATATGGTGGAAATTAAAACATTTCTTTGGAAGTCTGTGAAGGCCCTGTATGTGGTTCGTGGATAGATATGTAAAACATATAGGATTGAATATCTAAATTTATATTTATTTATATATATATATATATACCTACCCAAAGTGGTCCAAGGAAGGACAACCGGCGACAGGGCCATGGACACCCAAGGCTCATTGATGCGCGTGAGGAGTGAAGGCTAGCCCATCTGGTCTGATCTCACAGAAGAGCTACTGCAGCCCAAATTGCTGAAAAATATAATGGTGGCCATGATAGATAGGTGTCAGAACACACAGTGGCAGCTTGTGGTATATGGGGCTGCGTAGCTGCAGATCGGCCATTACTGACCGTACTGACCCCTGTCCACTGCCAAATGTGCCTACAATGGGCATATGAACATCAGAACTGGACCATGAAGCAATGGAAAAAGTGGCCTGGAATGATGAATCATGTTTTCTTTTAGATCATGTGGATGGCTGGGTGCATGTGCATAATTTACCTGGGGAAGAGATGGCAGCAGAATGCACTATGGGAAGAAGGCAGGCTGGCGGAGGCAGTGTGATTCTCTGGGCAATGTTCTGCTGGGAAACTTGGGTTCTGGCATTCATGTTGATGTTACTTTGATATGTACATCCCTTCATGGCAACGGTATTCCCTGATGTCAGTGGCCTCTTTCAGCAGGATAATTTGCCCTGCCACACTGCAAAAATTGTTCAGGAATGGTTTGAGGAACATGACAAAATGTTTAAGGTGTTGACTTGGCCTCCATGTTCCCCAGATCTCAATCCAATTGTGCATCTATGAGATGTGCTGGAGCAAGAAGTCTGATCCATAGAGGCCCTACCTCAACTTACAGGATTTATAGGATCTGCTGTTAACATCTTGGAGCCAGATACCACAGGACACCTTCAGAGGTCTTGTGGAGTCCATGCCTCAATGGGTCAGAGCTGTTTTGGCGGCGCGAGGGGGACCTACACAATATTAGGCAGGTGGTTTTAATATTATGGCTGATTGACGAATACAATCAATGTTCAAAACAATGTCCTTACCTTTCCCTAATTCACAACGGTAAGCCTATAAAAATTATTTGTCTCAGTTCAGTCACACTCAAACAGTTCAGGACAGCATCACTGCACTATATATGGATGTTTATCTGTTATCCATTTGGCAAAGTTGTTTACCTTTTATAATGCTTAGATATGTTTTCTGGTAGGGATGTTGAAGCTTATATTGCTTGTCATGATTTATGAATCGAACAGTACTCATGTGTTAACCGATCGCGATGTATCTATGTTGTCCGCTGAAGTGACTGTGACATGTTTAATATGAATGTCTTCTGCAATTTACCTTGTAATTGCTATATTGCATATTAAAGCTTATTATTTTTATGTTTATTACAGTATAATTTATCCTCATCATTAGTGAATCCTCATTTTATATTTTTAGTTTATGGTGTTATTGTGTGCTTTGCAAAGACATGCTATTGTTGTAACCGAGCCTGGACAATATACTGTAATATAAAAATAATAAAGTCTTCTATTGAATTTGTATCAGCCATATAACGAGTTTAAACTCTTAAATTGGAAATTTTACTACAATTCAAAAATTAATAGTAGATAAAACACTTGAATAATCATATTAAGATATACTGATGGTGGCTGAGGAGAGATCCCTGTTGTCTATTTAAAAGTGCTGTGAGTGTAGTGTAAGAAAAGCGATTTAAGTGTAAAATCAATTAAAATATGTAAATAAGAGTGTAGTTTATTTTCATCAAAGCAAGTAATATTTCTGTTTCAAAGGTTTCATTGCATAACATAATATCAATATGAAAATAGCACATTATGACTCCGGCTCCTGTCATGATCAAACACATGTGATAGCCAGGTAAATTCAAATTGGGAGATTCATCTGCCAGCAGAGCAGTGCCAGAACATGACTGATGTAATGTATTCTTCCGCAAATTACAATTTTAAGTTTCAACCACAGAAGTCGCTTGAGAGCACAAAGTTACATTGGGATTTTTCACCAAAAATAAAAATTCTCTCATCATTTACTCACCGTTCTGCCATCACAGATGTGTATGACTTTCTTTCTTCTGCTGGATGAATATTTGTTTAGAAGAATTTCTCAGTTCTTTTGGTCCATAAAATGCAAGTGACAACATTTTTAAGCTAAAAAAAAAAATCACAAAAGTCTGTATAAAAGTAAACCAGAAGACTCCTGTGCTTAAATCAATGTTTCAGAAGCAATGTGATAGGTGTGGATGAGAAGAACATTACTTTCACATTTGTATTCATGTGTTTTTGGTGATTCACATTCTTCATGCATACCGCCCCCTACTAGGCAGGGAGAAGAAATTCTTGCAAAAAAATTACTTAAATATTGATCTCAGTTTCTCACCCACGCCAGAAGACATGGATTTTCTACTGGAGTTGTATGGATTACTTTTATGATGCCTTTGTGTTTTTTGGAGCGTCAACATTTTGGCATCCACTCACTTGCAATGAATGGACCTACAGAGCTGAAATATTCTTCTAAATATCATAATTTGTGTTCTGCTGAAGAAGAAAGTCATACACATCTGGGATGGCTTGAGGGTGAGTAAATCATGGGAGAATTTTAATTCTTGGGTGAACTAAACCTTTAAGAACAGTGGGCATCTTCACTGTTCAGTACAAAGCAGGGACTTATGCACAACTATCTCAAAAGACACAAACAGTCATTGATCACAGAAAAAGCACCCAAGAACCACACACACACACACACACACACACACAGTATAGATAGATATATTTCTTTCTTCATCTCTAAAAAAGAGTTATGAAACAAAGACTCAAAACAGAAAACTTTTCTTCAAAGAAACTCTAAATACAAAGGAAATATCCTCGAACATCTCACTGGCCTAGCATGGTGTTTCTCGACTGCAGCTTGCCATCCTCAATACTCCACCCAAAATCCAACCCTTGTACAAGATGAGAGAGACCACAGTCTGACAGCGCCTCCTCTCCTCAGTGGGAGTACTAGTGGTAAGCAAATGACAGAGGAGGAGGAGGTAGCACTGACAGAGGCCACCCCACACAGCCCAGCCTACAACCCACACACTAACACGGGCCATGGCCTTTTGGTAGGGGCTCCAAGAATGCTGTAAACCCTCACAGCACAGCCCAACACTCAGCAAGATGAAAGGCAGTGGAACTTCGGGTATACACGCCAATGAGACACCCACGTGCAGACTGGAAACCACAACATATTACACAGAAAAAAATTTAAAGAAAAAAGAGAAATGATTTTGACGTGAGGGAGACAGAAAAAAAAAAAACCTATAGACAGCAGAGACATTCTTTCCTTTATTTTGAGAAAAAATTGAGTTTGTGTTGTTACCATTGCAGATGATTATTATTTTGCTGGATACTATAAAACAAGCAGGTGGCCGACAAATGTCCTGCACTAATGAGGCAAGACTCTCTGGCACTCTCAGCTTAGATTGAAGCAGCACCACAATGGCACAGTAGGACAATGAACAAGCAGGCAAAACTCACCTGTCAATTTCAATTCAATTTAAAAGTACTTTATTGGCATGATTGTGTTTACATACAATATTGCCAAAAGCATTAAAACACAAAACAGATAATGACAAATAATAATAATAAAATAATTTAAGTCTTGTGAGTTTAATGTTTCCAAGTGAAAAAAAGATTCAGAAGTCTGTGAAATGTAGGCTTGCTAAGGAAGCATATACAATTACGCTGCCTTTGTGTATATCCGAATTATCCTACTTCCCACTTCTTAAGTCATATGTCATTTTTATGTGCTTTGTTGTTGATATCATATAGGAAACATTGAGGATGCCAGGTTCATTCTTATATATTTCTTGGGGACCCTTTATTTTGACACATTTGTACATGTTAGTCAGCTTGCTGACAATAATGGAATTTTTAAATATTAAAATGTTTAAATATATGCTATTTTCTCTGTGTAACAAATGTACAATATACAAAAACTGGTTATTGATATAATTAAATCATATGAAGGCAGCATTAGATATAATGTTAAGATTGACTGCATTCGTCCAGATCAACCATTCAACCCTGTTATTAAAATTACTTAAGAAAAAAGAACAAACCAATATCAAACCAATAACTACACCAATATTTGTTCTTAAACTAGTGAGCCCCTACTAAGTGGCAGCTTAATTTAACCTCGTTACCCACTCTGGCATAGTTAATGTTCAGTATTTGCTTTTTTTATATATACATTGTCAATGCAAGTTTGTTTCTTATTAATTTCTGGAAAATAAAGCACCTACTTTTGCCTACTATTTGTTTAAAAAGAAATAAAAAAAAGTATTTTTCAAGCCCTATTTTGTACTCTGTTTGTGGAAAGTGCCTGCTACTACTATCTAATTTTAATACTTAAGAATTTATTGTTTTTTGACAGTAATGATGTGTTTCTTCTGTTGAAAATTTATTTTTTTATGCACCATCTTATAAACCTTATCCTTTGAAAATCTTTCAGTTCTGTTAGACTCTGTCTTGTTTTTTATTTTGTTTTTTGGTAGAAATTTCGCTTTCGTTTTGTTTTCTGTTGCAAAAGCACTACAAATGTCTTCTCATTATGCTACATTGCTGGAAACCATGTCTTATGCAGATAACCCAGAATTAAAACAATTCATTTACATTCCACAATTCTCCCCAATTTCCCTCTCTGAAAACAGTGAAATTCCACTGCTTTGGTGGAATGTTCTCAGTGCCCCTTTGGAGCAGGGGCTTGTGTGGGAAGGAAGAGAGAAGGGCTGCTAATAGCTAACAGTGGATTTACATTCTTTGTTGAACATAATGGGGGAGCCAGAGGGGCCTTGAACCAGGAGGGAGCTGCCCCACTGCGATTCCTCCTGTGAAAACAGCAAGTCCGTCACTCACCGCACAAGTACCTCATTATCATCCACAGTCAGTTGTACGTAAATCACTCCAATGCACTGTAGCAGAGGTAAGCGCACCGACCAACATGTTCAATGCAAATCATACATACAGAAATTTAGCAGCAGGGGTTTCTGAGCAGGGAGGCCTTAATACAAAACATAAGACAAACACGTCTGGATTCCAAGCAACAGAGCCACTCTGTATGTACCCTGAGGGAGGTTTTTGAATGTTTTGGGGTTCATCTCGAGGAGATTTCCTTGTGGTATTTGACTCCTCTGACCTCTCTCCAAAGGTCTGGATTTGCCTACCTTGGGAAAAAAGGAATTTTTGCCTGAGGTTCATTTAAAGTACCATCAAACTTGTTATCTCTTGTAATGATTTATTGCTGCATCTGTCTCTGTCATACAGCCGCGAGTGTTGACCTAATGGCACTTTCATAAACACAACATTTGATGTGAGCTGTTGGTGTGATTTATTCACCTCTTGGGCATTGCAAGTAGTTTGTGTTAATGTTGTGCCACTGTGCTACTGACCGAGTTTATAATAAACAGGATGTTGGATGCAATTGTCTAATAGCTTTTGAAGTCAGCAATACAAGTCAGTTTTTGTTTGGGCTATATTACGAATGGGAATCTTTACAAACATAAATGGATTACAATAGATAATGTATTTTATTGGTAAACTTGTTGCATGAGTCATTTTGGTATATGAATATGATTCAAGTTCTTCTCAGATTAGCAAAAAAACCCCAAAAACTTACCAACGAGTACTGTATGTGTAGTCAGTGTATTCCTCCAGTTTTCCTTTGGAAGTCCCACCTTCAAAAATTACAAATAACAATAATGGAAGTACAGGTGGTGAATTACAATGCAGGATAACAAATTTAGTCAAACATAAGATTCTCAAGATCTGATGATATGAGACACTAGAGATGCACTCACGTTCATATGCTGTGGATGCACTGAAAGAGATGCAGGGAAATTGCTCTATGAAGACTATGTATTTGGAGACTAGCAGTTTTGAGAAATGCATTATATTACAATAATGTGACCAGGAACACGCAAAGATGCAGTCATCACAAGCAGTTTACTTCCACAAGTTAGTACAGCGAACCCCATCGCAGCTCACACAAAGCACATGATCTTTTCATGTAGACTCAGTAAACCGTTTTCACACCAACCAAATGAACCAAATGCACCAAAAGCTCTAGTAATGTGAAAGCACCAAAAAGCAACTAATTTGCAATTAACGGGACTGATTTCAAAATTAAAACAGCTAATTACTATTCAAGTAGTATTCGTATTAGCATACATGTGGGGAACATGTCAGTGGCACATCTTGGTCATTCATCTACCACTTAGCCTTGAGGTGAAATACATCTTTAATGAATTTAAATTAACAAACGTATTGTGCAACTCACTGCCACAGCCAGACTACGGTAACAGCCACTGTGCTTTCGAATGACTGAGATTAATTTGATGGATCTTTCAGCAGAGCACTTTAGTCTACAGCACCCTGACATAGGTCTCCTCCCTCCAGCCAAGTGTTCCTCACATATTTCTTGATGGAGTCCTTCCGCCTGCTCTCAGACACACTACCTGTCATCCATTCAATTATCACCAGCCACCCTGAATATTAGATCTGCTCTCTGCTTTAAATATGAAAAAATAATTAATTTATGTCACATTTTCTTTGGATTGAACATTGAAGGGTGACTGCATGTGGAGAGCAAATGTAAGCTTCAGAGGCAGCTTCAAACACATCTAATAATTTGTCAAATATCTGTCACAGAAATGTGCTCACTTTTCTTATCTAACATGAAATTTCAGGTTCAAAAGTGTGTAAAACATAACCAGCTTGTGGCCACTTCGGTCCTGATTTTCTGTAAGTGTGTGCCTCATACACACACATACAAACACGCATATACACACACAGCGGGGGTGTTTGAATAGCTGAGTACCGAATTGAAATGCACTCAGTGGATTAGCGCTATTTGAGAGAGGAGTGCCTCTCCAAGGGCTTGAATATGCCGCAGGAAAACTGACCTGCGCCCATCACAATTAAAGCCACCTAGGTTGTTATGCAACAGCGCTACAAGTGCAGTCAGACAACTCCTACAGCTGTTTCATGCTGAAGTCACGACTCAAATGTGTAGGCTCTCCATTACCTTTTGTCCCCTACCAGTGCTGATTTTTCACAGACTGCTGGCTGCGACCCATTGTAGCCCTCCACCACCCCCACATACTGGATTGTGAGCCCCCGAGTGTTTCAAATGGAGATGGAGGTGGTGGGGTGACCCCTCAACAGAGTGTGGGAAGACCGTTTGGACTACGAAGGGCTGATTAAGCCTTCTGTGTCCCCTGTTGTGTTCCACTGTGATGTAACACATTCTCTTAGGCAAATGTGGTGTACAAAAGCTTCAGTAACTCCAATGGATATAATAGGACTGAGCTTGGAGAAAACATTCAGCATGTGAGTGTTTGAGGCAAGAAATTAAGAGTGATAAATAAATATGAAGCCTAGCTCCATCACTCAGTTCATTCCCATCTGGTCCAGAAATGCAACGTATGAAGCCTCTTAAGTTTCAAGTCTCTTTGTTTTTGCGTTCTGTGGTAATGGAGGAGTATATGCGTGTGTATGTACTATGTATGCGTGCGTGGGTGTTTGGTTAATGTGATTCTGCAGTACCATTATTCTATCACTTCCTCTTACAAATTGTGCCCACGGTGTCACCCGTGTAATGCTCTACAAGGTTTTGAGGCATAAATGATTTGTCCTTGTTACTACCACAAATTCTTCATTAAATTGATTGTGTTCACTCTTTCACTTCATTTTTTTAAAGGAATATTCTGGGTTATTTATAACTTGATATCTATAGATGGTATAGAAGTTTGCATATTTGTTCGGCTTAGCAACACAGAGATTGAATTGATGCAGAAAATAAAAACTCATTTTGAAATCACACAGAAATACAACAAACAAATATCATCACAATTAAAATATTTAAAAAATTGGTTTCTTTTTTAATGTGATACCTACTGTATAGGAATAGTCCATCCATCCATCCATCCATCCATCCATCCATCCATCCATCCATCCATCTTAAACCGCTTATCCGAAGTCGTGTCGCGGGGGCAGCAGCTCCAACAGGGGGCCCTAAACTTCCCTATTCCGAGCCACATTAACCAGCTCTGACTGGGGGACCCCGAGGCGTTCCCAGGCTAGTGTGGAGATGTAACCTAGTCCTGGGTCTTCCCCGAGGCCTCCTCCCAGCTGGACGTGCCTGAAACACCTCCCTAGGGAGGCACCCAGGGGGAATCCTTACCAGATGCCCAAACCACCTCAACTGACTCCTTTCGACGCAAAGGAGCAGCGGCTCTACTCCGAGATCCTTACGGATGACTGAGCTCCTCACCCTATCTCTAAGGGAGAAGCCCGCCACCCTTCTGAGAAAGCCCATTTCAGCCGCTTGTACTCGAGACCTAGTTCTTTCGGTCATGACCCAGCCTTCATACATATTCCATTTGTATAGGAATAGTAGAAATACTAAAACAACTTTCCCATGCTATGATTGAAGTTAAATTATTTCATTTCCAAAGAAGCAACCAGTTCTTTCACTTAGTTGGTGGAAGTAGATGATGTGTCTTAAACATCTCTGCTATTTGCCTCAAAGATGGTTACTCTCTTCAAGTCAGCTGTTTCCCTTGATTTTCCTCTTAATTCTTTCATCCTACAAATAGAAAACATCCATGGCATGGTCTTAATTCTGAACAATTGAATAGCATTTGTAGCATGCAGTCAATTACCAAAGAAAATCATTTAAATGGCTGGAGTGTTTGAAAGCATTAGTCTAGCTACACTCTGGTATGTAACACCCCTTGTTCACAATTTAATAAATTCCCAATGGATAAAGTCTCACCTTTTTTTTCTGATTGAATATCCTGTTTCACTGAGAAATACATCACATTACAGAGGCAAAATGGGTTGCGAATGGCATTGACTTTACAGCACTATTAAAGAATTGAGCTTTCTCTTTAAATTTGAAGTTGTCTACATTGTGCTTTTCTGTTTATTCTGGTGTTATCTTGGTGTTGCCTGCTTGCCTTCTGCTGTTAATAAATGACTGTAAATATGCTATGTTAATTTTTTTAAACTGAGGATTATAAATGATTGTGTGTAATCAACAGCATTCCATAGATCCTGTCCAGAGACATCAAATTGTAAATGATCTGAAATATTCCTTTAGTACTTCAACCAGTCTTCTCTCAGGAAAATTTTCATGGTTCTACAAAATAAATGGCAAAGGCAAATACTAATAATGAATATATTGGATTATTATTACATGAATCAATAATTAGGAAGATTCATTTATGCATTCACTTAGTTATACAACAAAAAAAGCTGTAGTCCCATGATGAATGAAAACCTGTTTTTCTATTCAGAACTTTTCAGTCAAATTCTAACTTGGCAACAACAATCCTCAAACATTCATTCTCTTCAGATTAATTTTGCTAATTCACATTCACATTTATAAATCATATTAAAGGTAGCTTTCCAATTGTGCCTACAGTGAGACTATTTAGGATTTAAAGAGATGATAGGAATTATGATTTAAGAACAGTTTAACTTTCCGTTAAATCTCAATGTCACATTCAAGCATTCTGCCCAGCAACACTGCAGTGTCTATTCAAGCCATGTCTAGTGAATCTAGAAAAGAAGCTTCTGCAGAAAAAAAGAAAAGAAAATTAACACATGCTCATTCTGGTCTCTAGGCATTGGATCTTGATTTATATACAATCTTTCAATTAACAGAATGGGAGTCAGAATGTATATTGTCCTTTTTCAATCAATTTGATGAGCCAACAATAACATGCAATGAATTCAGAGAATAATGTGATGGATTATTGTGCTTTATCTAATGCACAAGGTATAAATTAAGTAATTCCTGTACATCATCACCTGTATATTGCTGGTATTTAGCCACGAACATATACTGAGACAGGAGCATGAACCAACAGGATTGTTATCATTTTTGTACCGTTTGCCTTGAATGAACTTGTGGGATGGTATGTCTTAGTCACACATGCTTCAGGGACTGAAAGATTAATTGAGTGAGGGTGAAAGGGAAAAGACAATAGGTAAGCAAAACTAAATCTAAACCAAATTTGGGGAACCAGGGCTAGTTGTCAGATGGGGAAATTCTCACAAGGGCTAATCTCAAGATCTATAACATTTTGAATAATAAATCCAAATACAAAAATCTAGTTTATCTAGCAGTGGATTTTGTATGTTCAAGAACCTAGGTCAAACCTTTTATAAATTGTAATCATTTTTGTGAATTCTATCTTGCCAACTATAATTCCAATATCATATTTTTTGCTACACTGTTGGGTAAGTAAGTGAACTGGCATACATTGGCATGCATTCATAGAGCAATTGACTACATAATGAAGGTAAATCTTAACCTTTGGTGGTCAAGTGTTTAGGGACTTAGAATTAACATTGTAAAGTACCAATTTCCTTCCAAAACAGCAAAATCTGTACATTATTCCAAACTTTTGGCCGCCAATGTCTGTGTGTGTGTGTGTGTGTGTGTATATATATATATATATATATATATATATATATATATATATATATATATATATATATATATATACTGTATATATACTGTATATATATATATTTTTTTTTTTTTTTTTTTTTGAGAAAGTTCTGAAGAGCATCTTTTGTGCTTCAATTGATAAAAAAAAAAAAAAAAAAAAATCAGACGGTTTGTAAAAAAGAGACATTAGTGATTAATTAATGCCCTAGATATGCTAATGTAAACTTTTACAGTGAGGCTGCTTTTGCCTTATCTAGAGTAAACCATAAACCTTTATGGCAAAAATTCCTTTCTGCCTTATCTGTTGAGTATTAACTTAGCTCATATTCACAGACAAATCAGGGGGTTCAAACAAAATCAACTTGGGGGGCCCAGTCAAATAAACCCCTCTGGAGAGACGAGCTTCATATCAGGTGCCTAAAGCGGTCAAGTTGAACCTAAAAAAAAAAAAACATTCTGAAGAGTAACATATACACCTCTCCCCACGCGAAGTAGTACACACATCATCTCCTACACACAGGCACGATCACCCTCTCACTTCCTCAGTTTACCCAGTTCTTAGTGATGAATGACCATTAGTCTGTTTTCTTTCAAAGGACCTGATCAGGGTCAGAGGAATTTTACACATTATCGGATCAGTGCTCTGAAAGTGAGGATCTACCTTTGTTCTTATATTGTTACAGACATAGTGAAATAATGTAATATAATGTGTAAATTAAAGTTAAACGTCAGCTGTTCTAATTAAAGAAAAAAAGATAAAAAAAAGACTATAAGTACAGTTGTCCACAAAATCTGAAAATCAAATGTTCAAAATATAATTTACACCTAAAATAAATAAAACTTCAAATTTTAGAAAATTAGCATATCTAGGGCTCACTAATGACTCTTTTTTACAAACTGTCTGATTTTGTTTCATCAATTGAAGCACAAAAGTTGCTCTACAGAACTTTCTCAAAAAAATAATAATAATAATAATAATAATTTACACACACACACAACACTGGCGGACAAAAGTTTGGAATAATGTACAGATTTTGCTGTTTCGGAAGGAAATTGGTACTTTTATTCACCAAAGTGTCATTCAACTGATCCCCAAAGGACATTACTGATATAAAAAAAGAGCACCATCACTATTTGAAAAAAGTCATTTTTGATCAAATCTAGACAGGCCCCATTTCTAGCAGCCATCACCCCAACACCTTATCCTTGAGAAATTATGATAAATTGCTAATTTGGTAGTAGAACATTACTTGCCATTATATCAAACACTGCTGAAAGTTATTTGGTTTGTTAAATGAAGCTTAACATTGTCTTTGAGTTTGTTTTTGAGTTGCCACAGTATGCAATAGACTGGCATGTCTTAAGGTCAATATTAGGTAATAAATTGCAAAAAAGAAACAGCTTTCTCTAGAAACTCATCAGTCAATCGTTGTTTTGAGGAATAAAGGCTAAACAATGCTTGAAATTGCCAAAAAACTGACAATTTCTTACAAATGTGTACACAACAGTCTTCAAAGACAAAGGACAAATGGCTCTAACAATGACAGAAAGAGATGTGGAAGGCCAGATGTACAACAAAACAAGAGGATAAGTACATCAGAGTCTCTAGTTTGAGAAATAGATGCCTCACATGTCCTCAGCTGACAACTTCATTGAATTCTACCCGCTCGACACCAGTTTCATGTACAACAGTAAAGAGAAGACTCTGGGGTGCAGGCTTTATGGGAAGAATGGCAAAGAAAAGCCTCTTTTGAAACAGAAAAACAAAGAGAAAAGATTAGAGTGGGCAAAGAAACACAGACATTGGACAACAGATAATTGGAAAAGAGCGTTATGGATCTTAACCCCATTGAGCTTTTGTGGGATCAGCTAGACTGTAAGGTGTGTGAGAAGTCAGCCACATCTATGGCAAGTGTTACAGGAAGTGTGAGGTGAAATGTCACCTGAGTATCTGGACAACCTGACAGCTAGAATGCCAAAGATCTGCAAAGTTGTCATTGCTGCATGTGGAGGATTGTTTTATGAGAACTCTTTGATGTAGTTTAAGAAGTTCTGAATTTTATATATATATATATATATATATATATATATATATATATATATATATATATTTTAAATTCTAATAGTAATTTTTCACATTATTAATGTCCTGACTATACATTGTGATCAGCTAAATGCCACTTTGGTGAATAAAAGTACCAATTTCTTTCCATTAGAGCAAAATCTGTACATTATATACACACTGTATATATACATTAGTATTTAGTTGCCTAGACTACGGACATTTGGATAGAACTTGGCAAAGAATGAGAGAAAAGAGAGGGAGAGCGAGAAAGCGAGAGGCGTCATCTCTCTTCCTCTTCACCAGCTGCTCAGTGCAGCCCGGCTCTCCTCTCCAGAACTTGTATAAGTGGGCTGCATTGGCGTAGATAGGCAGAGGAGGGTCAGGGGTTTCCTCTCCAGGGACAGCTGTGGGGGAAGGGGGTTGTAGAGTGGGCTAGAGTGCTTGAAGCAAGGTGGGAAGTTCAACTGTGGAAAAGTCATTCCACTGAGAGATGCAGAATACAAAAGAAATAATAGATTTCTCTTTCTTTGCACTTTGTCTCTCTCTTGCTCGTTTTTTCTTTCTCTCTCACAGATGTTTTTTTTTTTTTTGCTTGTTTGTTTACTTCACAAGTTCGCATCTTAATATAACCCTAAAAGAATAGTTTATAATTTATTCACCCTCATATTGTTCCAAACCGCTATGACTTTTTCTTTCTTCTGTGAAAATGTTAGCAGCATATTGGTCTCACTTGCCATTTATTGCATTTTATTTTTATGATTTTTTTTCAGAGAGTGACAGTGAATGGTGATTGAGGCAAACACTCTGCATAACATCTCTTTTTGTGTTCCTTGGAAGAAAGTTAGTTATACAGGTTTGGAACAGCCTGAGGGTGAGTATGTGATGACAAAGTTCATTCAAAAAGAAAATGATGCTTTTAGGTGTAATGAATGTAAATTGATTTGACCTGCTATCCACAATGATGGGGCTCTAGGATGAGACTTGACTCGAGCTCTAAACGTGGAGTTTTTCAAGCAAAATTCAAACTCACATTGACCACATGAGCCGAGAAACCTCCAATTCAAAGTACAACACTGCTGTGTGTTTGACTATTAGTTGCTTTGAACGCAGGTGTCCAAAGGCCAATATTATTATATCGACATTCAAAAAATAATAATTAATGCATGACAATTGGATTATTGTGGAAAGAATTGCTAGAAAATAGTTCTCAAATCATATCTTGTTAAGAAAGATACATCATTGGTAACCAGTTCTGACAAGCCCATAAAACAATTTTTTATTTGATATACCTCATAAATTATGGATTAGATCTAGTGGTCTGCACTAAGAGTTATTTGATCTTTGCATGTGAACTCTGCATGTGTGTGAACAGTGTGAACTATGGACGAGTGCATTGGAGAGCCATGCAGCGGGACATAAATTTGCAGAGGACAGGGTCTTTCTCTGGTGAGCCCCTGTGGTCCTGTGCGGCCCATGGAAAGAGGGGAAGTTGTTTCATGACACATGTCATCCTGTCATCCTGTCACCTGCCAATGTCAGTGTTGATACAGTCACATGAGTGGTGCCTTATCAGAAAAGGTGAGGACAATTTTAGTATTTTAAACCAAAATTAATTTAGACTAAACACAAATGTGAAGGGAACATGATATCATATGTTTGCTATGATACTGACAAATAGATTGGAAGGCTGGAAAAAAAATATCTCCAAAGTAACAGCTGAACCTCAGCATGAAACCCAAAAAAAGAGGAACAATCCCCAATGAGGAGAGATGGTCTGCACTTCTTTCAGTGGGTAAAGAGGGCTTTCCTTTTTCTGAAAGATCCTGCAAATTTGTCTTGGATAATTATATAGACATGGCAAAGTGTTGACAGACGTTTTTCGCCTGCATCTCTTTCTGTTCAGTCTTTCCTGGTGAAAAACATCTTTAAATCAGCCTAAACTGACTTGCAGATGTTAGCTGGTCTGCCAGACTGGCCTGTTGGCTAGTTTGAAAGGTTTTGGGACAGATTTGCCAAGCTGGGAAACCATCTAGACCAGCTTAAACCATCTATGACCAGCAAACCCTCTTCTGCTTTTTTGCAGGATTTGCCTTGATGAGGGGAGATGGCTGAAATCAGTCTTTTAGTAAATGTCAATCCACAGCACATGTACACCTGCACAACCTGAGACTTATGCAGAGCCTTTTGGATGATGTACATTTTCAGACAAGGCATCAAACAAGCCAGCACAACAGCCGAATAGTGCCATATTGTATTCCAGGGGGAATGAAGGCTTTGTCTGGCTAAGGGGGACACTCGTTTACAATGTAGCCGAAGGCAGTGACTGCTGAGGAGATAAAATGCTCGCCTTTACATCAAAGATGCAGTGTAGGTTATATGCATGAAAATACCAAAATGAAAAACATGCTATATAATTAATTAGAAACACACTTTGTAAAAACTGCACAATGCACAATCCAGACATAAGTAATAGCCAGGGTTGGCACTTCTAAGAACATGTAGTAGTTGGCATTTATTATTTCTGGTTCTCATGTTAATGTGGATAAACCACCATAAACTGATGTGACAGTTGTAAAAGAGGCACTTACCTACAGGCTACAATGAGGGAAACCATCCAAAACATTTTGAAACCACCAGACTTCAACTTTTGAGAAATCTGTATACAATCCATTAATGCTGCTTGATTGAATTGAATTAAGAAATCGCAATATGGCCTTATGCAATTATTAAAACTTAAAAGTCTTTTCAAAATATAGTCTGCGTTCAGCGCTTTAATTAGCGCTGTGTGAGCAAGCGATGCCCTCTAATGGCCTTTTCAGCATTATCTATAATACCAATATAATACAGGATTTAAAATGGGGTTTTGTTTCTTTGATTTTTTTTTTTTCTTCCATTATTTGGTTGATATTTGCTTGGAATAGCTCAACATATGCATAGTATGTATTTGTAATGTACTATCATATACAGTACGTGTAACATGTGAGTTCTGTTTTGAACAACAAAAACAGAAGTGCAATGTTTTAGAAGTCATAAGGTGAGTAGCAAAATATCAGTATCAGCCTATAGTTTTTTGTTAAAATTGTTATCTGCCAAAAAAAATCATATTTCTAGTAATAGTTAAACTGAGCCTTAAAGGAATCGCACACCCAAAAATGAAATTTCTCTGATCTTTTACTCACCCTCATTTTTAGAATAACACCTCAGCGCTGTAGGTCTATACAATGCAAGTCAATGGTGGCCAGAATTTTGAAGGTCCAAAAAGGACTTTAAAGCAGCATGAAACAAACCATAAGACTCCAGTGGTTAAATTCATAGTTTCTGAAGTAATATGACAGGTGTTGGTGAGAAAGAGATCAGAAATGAAATGAGGCATAGCGTTAGTTCAGGCAGGTCTTGTGAGTCACGCTTGCAATCAGCTGATGCCAAGCTGATTATGATGTCTACCAATACAACTCAGATGCTCATCAGAATGGTTTAGGTCCTCCATTTATGTTCAGTGCCTAGCTTCCTTTCCCCAACCAGAAGGTGGCTGAATGTGAAAATGGAAGTCATTTCCACACTAGAATGTCAAAAGTGAAAGTTTTGTAAAAAGAAAAGACATAAATATTTATCTGTTTCTCACCAATACCCATCATATCACTTCAGGAGATATGTATTTAACCCCTGGAGTCTTATGGATTACTTTTATGCTGCCTTTTTGGACATGCTGATTTCTGGCTACCATTCACTTGCATTTACTGGACCTACAGAGCTGAGATATTCTTCTAAAAATATTTTTTTGTGTTCAGCAGAAGTAAGTCATTCACATCTGGGATGGCATGAGTTAAGTAAATGATGAGATAATTTTCCTTTTTGGGTGAATAGTCCCTTTAAATTTCAAATTTTGCAAATGCAATGTCTGAAATGAGATGTAACAGGGAGTCAGTGCACAGGGGGAAAAGTGCAAGTTCCTCCCGCCATGTAATAATACCTCAGTGCCATTCACATTTTGCAAATTCTGGGTGCAACATGTAACAACAACGAACACCTGGTGAATCATACAGAGAGAAATTGGTCTGACATTTAACAAAGATGAGCTAACAGCTCTAGATAAGTGAAAAAAAAAGCTTTTGCATACATTAGCACTTGTGTCGTACATTTCTACTTCAGACATTGTTGAGGTCGATGAGTCACACCAAGTGACTTATGTGAGTATGCCTTGATAATATTTAGAGGTCAGACCACCATGACCATTTTCCTCTGTTTACTTAAGGCCAACAGTTTGCTATTGTATGCCATTTATATTGTATAACTTTTTCTGTCAGGCTTTGCAGTCTGAAAGCCATTTGATTCCACAAATCTCAATTTCCAGGTGTAAACTCTTTTGTTCTTCAAAGTATAGAATGAAGCTTTTTGAAGAAGAAAAACATTGCTCCTTATAATTAACAAAGGATGATTTTTTTATTTGTATTTTTTATTAGCATTTTAAAAGTATTAACATACATGCCTGAATTAAGACGCAAGTCACAATCAAGAAGAATAGCAAGTAGCACATGTTCCTGGATCAACATCCTTGTTGTTCCTAAAACAACAATATTAACCAATCAGATAAGATTTAGCTTGGGTTATTAATGTTAGGGTTAGACCAGTTTTTCCAACAGTGTTCCAATGCTCCCTCAATGTGTACACATACAGTATTATAAAAAATTTGTAACTTTATTGTACTGTATAGTAACATGTTTTAATGTTTACTTTTTTATTGATTACAAAAATGTAATTTGCAAATACAGTATGTACTGCGGCTCAGTTGCGAGTTATGTTAATTCAATCCACTGTGACACAGTCAGTTCATTTAGTGAAGGAATCGTTAGCCTGATTCAAACCAATAACTAGTTGATGATTCATTATAAATGATTCATTAAAAGAACTGGCTTTACTTACGAATCAGACTACAGTAGTCATGCTTTATGTTTATTTTGGAGTGCCGCCAGCAAACTCAAGCTCAATGAAAAGTCGTGTTATTTTGGTGTTGTTTCATGGTATACTCTCTTTTTATCTCATCATTTTCAATTCAGAATGTAAACTCACAACTCTGGTCAAATATAATGTATTTTGCTGTGTTAGACTGGGGGCATTTACACCATTTTTACCAACCTATCGTTTCACTCTAATATTAGGGGAAGGTTCTGATTAGGGTTAGGATTGTCTTTGAAAATGTTATTCCAACACCAACAAATGATGCTGATCCAGGTACATGCCATACTTGACAAAATCACAGTGACCAAAAATTTAAGTGCCCAAGTGTAAATGGTCTACGTATACTTCATTAGTTGAGTTTTGACAGATGTACATCTCTCTCTGCATGTTCTGTCAGCACATTTCTGCATTATTTAAAAGTGTTATGCTTAATGCTGCACTGACTATTTGAAATTCAGTTTAAGACTGCAAAACGCAGATAAAACATGAAACCTGAAATCCCCATTTCATGGAAAATATGATGAAACAAACTGACTGATAGACAAAGTAGGCACATTTCCTTTAAGTACTGTCCTCAGAGGTCAGGGCTTATGTTATTCAGCCTCGGTAATTTTTCCCATCAATCACACTTCAGAAAACTGAGAGAGTTAATCTATGGGCATCCCAAAGTGGCACCAGAGTAGTAGTTTATCATGTCTCATCTGCACCATGTGGGTGAAGGGACAGCACAGACGATCTCTCTTTCCTGGAAGCTAACACACCATTGATGTCACACTTCTTTAGCAAGTGTGCTCATCCTTGGTAAAGGGCAAGGCCTGCTAAAACACACTCCAACAGCATTAAACACAGACTCGTCACACTCGCTGTGTCCTAGACATTCTAAACAAACAAAAGACATTCAGTATTTTATACACAAAAATGTACTACATGGTATTCTTTGATATACTTTGGAATAGTGTAAATACCACAGTGTATGGACACTTTCTGAATGTCATTGGCATCTTTTTTAAAATATGATATACTGTAAATGGCCACATTAATGTCATTACATGCTAGTAAAGGATGAACTTAATGCTGCTTTTTTAGTAATGGAAAAATATACATGTTGAGTGATTGAAATTGGGGCTTTTTAGACTATGACTGAAAAAAATCTTTACAAAAAGGTTTGGCTTAACTTATTCTTCGATTCAGAGAGAACAGTGTAAGACATACCACATTTGACTGGACATTTGTCATAGTTACTGCATTTTATTATTTGTAGAGCAGTGCAGATGATTAAGCTTAAAGGGTTAGTTCACCTAAAAAGGAAAATAATTTACTAATTTACCCACCCTCAAGCCATCCTTCATGACTTTCTTCTTTCAGCCAAACACAATCAGAGTTATGTTAAAAAATATCCTGTCTCTTCCAAGCTTTGTAATGGGAGTGAATGGTTCCTTAGAGTTTGAAGCCCAAAAAAGCGCATCCATCCATCATATTTGTAATCCATACGGGTTAATAAAGGCCTTCTGAAGTGAAGCAATGCATTTTTGTAAGAAAAATATCCATATTTATAACTTTCTAAACAATAATCACTGGCTTCCGGTAACGGCCGTCCACGCGTTCACAAGAGAGTCGAGTTCCGGCATATGACGTAGGCGTAGCGTAAGCTCCGGTGAAAAGTGAAGAACGCGGAAGGGCAGAGGATAGAGCAAAACAAAACACCATTCAAATCTACAGTATAGGTAAAACAACTCACTTCTTTTCGCGTTTGTCACTTCTCACCGGAGCTTGCGCTACGTCTACGTCATACGCCGGAACTCGACTCTCTCGTGAGACGGCCGTTACCGGAAGCCAGTAATTATAGTTTATAAAGTTATAAATAGGCATATTTTTCGACAAAAATGCATCGCTTCGCTTCAGAAGGCCTTTATTAACCCGTATGGGTTACAATTATGATGGATGGATGCGCTTCATTGGGCTTCAAAATCTAAGGTACCGTTCACTCCCATTATAAAGCTTGGAAGAGCCAGGATATTTTTAAATATAACTCAGATTGTGTTTGGCTGAAAGAACATTGTCATATACACTGGATGGCTTGAGGGTAAGTAAATTATGGGATATTTTTTGGGTAAACTAACCCCACTTCACCTTTATTCACCATAATCTTTATACATCACTGTACTATGGTACCACAACAGTACTATTTTGGAAGGTTTATGTGCCCGTTTAAAGAAACCATTCTAGTGCTATTCAAAAGTACTCAGATTTCATACAAGCAAGCTTTTCTAAAAAGTATTTTTCTAAAGGTTT
Source organism: Moxostoma hubbsi (assembly GCA_032164185.1). Classification (NCBI taxonomy): domain Eukaryota; kingdom Metazoa; phylum Chordata; class Actinopteri; order Cypriniformes; family Catostomidae; genus Moxostoma; species Moxostoma hubbsi. Next base: position 11,624,976 of record JAVLUX010000011.1, on the reverse strand, counting down.
GAGGCCTGTTAGAGCCTACACATTGAAAAAAAAAAAGGTCAAAATCGTCTGAGGTTTAACCTTTGCTGATGTTTTGATGTGATTGCAGTTTGAGTTGCATGTGGGATTGGGAAATTCTGAATGTGGATTTCTGACAAACTCTCTCTCTCTCTCTCTCTCTCTCTCTCTCTCTCTCTCTCTCTCTCTCTCTCTCTCCCTTTCTCTCTCTCTCTCTCTCTCTCACTCTCTCTCTCTCTCTCCCTCTCTCTCTCTCTCATCTCTCTCTCTCTCTCTCTCTCTCTCTCTCTCCCTTTCTCCCTTTCTCTCTCTCTCTCTCTCTCTCTCTCTCTCTCTCTCCCTCTCTCTGTCTCTCTCATCTCTCTCTCTCTCTCTCTCTCTCTCTCTCTCTCTCTCTCTCTCTCTCTCTCTCTCTCTCTCTCTCTCTCGTGATTCAGATAAGATAGACAAATGCAGTGAAAGCCCACTGGGAGACAAGGCACCCTAGTAACCATAGTCGTTGCTAGGGTAACTGCAGATAGGCGGGAGGGTGGAGAGTAGGTGTCCAAACAGATTCCTCAAACAGAGACATGATGGGCTCAAAAAAAATATGATAGAGTCGTTTTCATGGAAATATTATCCTTTAACAGTAAAAGTAATTAAAAACACAAACCTGAAAACCATAATATAAATGACAGTCATTTGTACACATCCGTACTAGTGTATAAATCTATCTCACACTGCTATACTAAAAATATTTTATTCTTAATCAGCATCTTGTTTTCCAGTAAAAAATATATAAAGGTAGCATATTTATATATAATATTTAAAAGGGCCGTTCATACAAAAAAGTACATTTATGCACACTCATGTTCCTTAAACCCACATGACTTGTCCATGTAACACAAAAGCAGATGTTGAGTAGAATGTTAGCTTCAATCACCATTCATTTTCACTTAATCTTTTTTCCATACACTGTAAGTAAATGGTGACTGAAGCTAACATACTGTCTAATCTTCTAAATTTCTTTTATGTTCCATGGAACAAAGAAATTCACATGGGTTTGGAACAACATGAGGGTTAGTAAATGATGGCAGATTTGTATTTATTTATTTAATTATTTCGAACTGTACCTCTAAAACTAGATAAAATGACCCAAAAAGCAATTTACATGAGAATGTATCTTAAAAATATGCATTTTGTCTTGCTCTATTGTAAGATTAGTTTTAACCTGTTAAGCATAAACCTCACTATTTTTTTATATTTATGCCTAGTTTTGGCATAAATATAAGTTTATATATAGATTTTGTATACATTTATATCACCTCACAGAGCATTGTATGAAAGGACTCGATCACGTGAGTGTGAAACGATCCGAGAAACCCATTATAGCCTGGGCATTTTTACTGTACACACACTACATGATGAATATTGAAAGCTATAGGACTCCACTCAGAGCAAAATGACAGAGATGTGAAAGGCATGTGTCGATGTGTCTAAGTGTGTCACTCTTTAATGGCGGTTGTGTGTTATGCCGTACATTCTTCTAGCCTTATTCACAGGACTAGAGTGTGCTGTTAATTCATGTTTGTATTCGGCAGGTTTACCTTAGGGGGGAAACGTTTTATTATACACTCTCTTTGAAATCGTTGACTAATTGCTCTCATTTTTTACTGGGGGGCCCAGTAGATGAGTAGAGCAGACGGTGAATTGTAAGTTTATCATGGGCACCTACGTTCCTACATGGATATTTGTAGTTTTTCACTGTGGAGAGAAGACAGGCAGGATGCCAGCTCCAAAGTGATGTGCATAACCAAGGGTTGAGTCATTGTGACTGACACTGTGAATTTCATACAATTGAATGCAAATAAAATGGACAATTAAATAGGCCAAATATGTGATGAAAGGGAATCAGAGATGCACAAATGTGATTGCATCTAATCAGTGCTGGGGGAGTGGCTAACTAAATGTCTAAATTACCAAAGTTTAGGCATAAAACACTGTGTGGTGCAAACTGGTTATTTGAATTTATCTGTTAGCCAATTGGCTCGTTCACAAGAATGCTTCATGAATACTCCAGATTCTGACAAATTACTACATTGGAATACTGTTTTTGGCACACTGTTTAGAGGAGAAGCATGGATATTCGGACGCAGTGCAAATCTCCATTTTCACTTTTACATTCTTTTTTTGTTGGTGATTCGCATTCTTTGTTCATATCGCCACCAACTGGTCGGGGTAGTTCAAAGGTGGAGATTTAAAGTAAAAAAGAACATAATATAGATCTGTTTCTCACCCACACCTATCATATCACTTCTGGAGACATGGATTTAACTGCTGGAGTCTTATGGATTACTTTTATGCTGGCTTTGTGTGATTTGAAGATTTAACGTTCTGGAACCATTCACCTACAGAGCAGAGATATTCTTCTAAAAATCTTAATTTTTATTCTACAGAAGAAAGTCATACAAATCTTTAATGACATGAGGGTGAGTTAATGATGCAAAAATTTAAATTTTTGGGCAAACTATGGCTTTAAGATTGTTCTGACTGTATTTTTACTTTAAGCACACTTTCTGCTCAAAAATCAGCAACAAACAATCAGCATAACAGTTATTCCAGTGAATAACACAAAACCTTTTTTATTAAACAAACCTTAACATACTCCCATCACAAGGTACCTCCACTCAAAACAAACAATCTGGCATCATTCAAAGTGCATTCATAAAGTCCAGATGAATCGTGCATATCGAATTTGTCAAAATATATGAATGAATGTGCATCCCCTGAATTTCCCCTGCTCCTTATTTCAAATGCTCTGGTAAAATGAAAATTGACAAACTGAATTTGACACATTCTAAAGAGACGTGTCAATCATAACCACCACCACTTGCATACATTTGTCTCTTTAAAATGGAAAGCTTTGTCCCCTGAGGAATTAAATGTATCTAAATCTAATCTGTTAAAATTTTGTGTTCAGAAGCTTTGACTTTAATTAAAAGCTCTTCATTTCAACTGAAAAATCATCTGAGGACAATCTGGTGGGGAATTCATAAAAATGAATTGTTTATTTGCATGCACTGTCTGCATTGTTTTAGTGCTCACTACAGAAATTATGCAAATCAGGTAAAGCACAAATGCACCCACAAAACCTGTTCTGAACACAATTTGCACAGTGCAATTCCTCATCTTGCAGGCTGATTATGAGTGCTAGGAATTTGTGGTGGATGAAGCAGACTACCACAAGTTAACATACTACAGTATGCTGGGACATTAAAGCATCACACCAAGCCATATCTTCAACCTTATACTAGGATGGCATGTGGAGCTACTGAGAGTGTGATGATACAGTCTGTCCTACTATTGGAGAACAAGAAGCCGCTAATAATATTGAGGGCTAGTTTTTAGCCGCACAGTCAATACTATTACAATGAAAGTTGCCATTATGCATTATTTGATAGTAGGACAATGTAACCGGTCCTGCTTGACCCACTCCGAGCAGGATTCAACCCGGCGTCAGACGGCATGGGAGGTGGGAGCACTAATGAGGATGCTAAAGGCTACATCCTCTAGTTTCAGTTACTAGTGCACATCTTGAGGCTAGGGGAATGAGGTTTTACACATACCGCACAGCTATCGTGTACATGCTGGCTCCTGTTACACCTATGTCAAAGGTGAATTCTACTTCCACTGGATATTTAAGGTGCATTTATGCATGTTCTTTGGGCTAATACTTCCATTAACCCCTCACGCTTTAGAAGAGGACTTTTTGATGGTTCTCATTCAACTTTTTCATATATAGAAATATGGCAGTCAATGCTGTGTGAAAAGTTAATTGATAATGACATTAAGGTAATGAGTTTTGATGCCAACATTTACATGTTACAGTACAAGACAAGGGGGTCTGTATAATATGACATAGTTGCAAGTCCCAAAACTAACTTACTGTCTTAAAAAAAAAAAATTATAATAAAATACTTAAGTGCATGGTAAAGTGTGCAAATAGGGATGCAGTCTCCATCTTTATCTCCCTTTGACACAGTGTAGCAAGGCAGTGTTGAAAACCAAAGTGAGTTGTATTTCATTTAAATAATATACAATTCAAATAAATAAAAATGCTCATAGTGTACATAAGACACATAATCAGCAAAGATCAAGTATTTGTGGCAGTGTCAGAAATACATTTTTATATTAAGGGGCAATATTACCACCTAAATTTAATATTTAGGGGCATTTTTTACCTATGTGGTCATAATGTTTTCAAATAGTTTAAAACAAACTGTTTCTTATCCGTTTATGTCAAATTCTTAAATTTATTTGATTTATTTATACAAATTCTCAAGATTAAAAATTATTACCTATGAGTAAGACTATGTATTAAAAATAATTTTACCAATAAAAACGTCTAGGTTACTAGTGTAACCACTGTTCCCTGATGGAGGGAACAAGACATTGTGTTGATTGTAGTGACACAAGAGGCTTCTTTCGGGGAGCCTCGGATATCTCTGAATATGAAAAATGCCAATAAAAAATTGGTGAAAATAATTTTCATTTCCCGCCCCTGGACACTAGTAACCTCGATGTTCCCCTTCTGTCACTCACTTGACGTTGTGTTGATTGTAGTGGCACAAGGGGCCCCTATTCAATAGCGCCACCTACACTGAGCCGTGTTAAGTGATCTGCTGATGCTGCAAGCTGTAGTGTGCCAAAGGAGCATGGGCATCAGACTGCACGTAACCTTCCCCAATGCCCCACTAAGACGTCATATTGTTTTTATCAGGTTCCTGGCATCCAACCAAGGTTTTCCCTTGGGGGTTGGGAACAAGCGACGTGACAAGCATGAGAGCTGGCCACACCAGCCACGGCCTATTCTCTGTCTATGTTTCTCCTCATAGAGTGTTAGATGCGGCTAGGGCCATCTAGCTATAACACACATTGGGGAAGGCATTCTTTTCCAGTCCTATTCTTTCAGAATCCCTTTGATTGTAGAATCTCGCAAAGGTATTGGGTGCTGCCCAGCCCGCTGCTCTACAGATGTCTGCTAGAGAGGTGCCATTGGCCAGTGCCCATGAGGATGCCACACTTCTTGTAGAGTGTGCTCGAACCCGCATGGGGGCGGGCACGGCCTGTGTCCGATAGGCCAATGCGATGGCGTCAACTACCCAGTGGGCATGCCTCTGTTTGGAGACAGCATTCCCTTTCTGCTGTCCACCAAAGCAAAGAAAAAGCTGCTCAGAGCATCTAAAGCTCTGTGTGCGGTCCACATTATTATGCAAAGCATGTACCGGACACAGAAACAATAAGGCTGGGTCCTGAAAGGGGTCATAGGAACCTTGGGCACATAGCTCGGTAAAGGTCTTAGGATGACTTGGGCATATGGGACCGAACTGAGAATGCTTGCATGTCTCCAACCCTCTTGATGGAAGCGAGCGCAATCAGGAGGGCCGTATTTTGGGAGAGGGCACTTAGCTTGACTGACTGTAATGGCTCAAAGGGGGTTCTCTGAAGGCCTGTAAGGACCACAGAGAGATCCCATGAGGGGAACAGGCATGGCCTGGGAGGATTCATCCTCCGGGCACCTCTTAGAATCCTGATAATCAAGTCGTGCTTCCCTAGGGACTTACCGTCCACTGCGTTGTGGTGGGCCGCTATAGCGGCTACATACACCTTTAAGGTGGAGGGGGACAGCTGCCCCTCCAGATTTCCTGCAGAAATGAGAGCACTGACCTGACTGTGCAGGTCTTCAGATCAGGAAGAACACCAATATGCGAACAGACGCCACTTTAGGGCGTAAAGCTGACTGGTAGAGGGAGCTCTGGCTTGGTTGATCGTGTCTACAAAAGCTGGTGGAAACCACTTAGATCTTCCGCATCCTGTCCAGTGGACAGACATGGAGGTTCCAGAGGTCTGGGCGCGTATGCCAGAGGGTGCAAAAGGTCTTTCCTCAGGGAAATTTGCTAGGCAGGGGCTGTCATGAGGAGCATAAGATCCGAGAACCAATTCTGAGTGGGCCAGTAAGGGGCCACTAGAGTGACTTGTTCCTCGTCCTCCCTGACCTTGCACAGCACCTGTGCAAGTAGGCTCACTGGGGGAAATGTGTACTTGTGCAGCCCCCAGGGCCAGCTGTGTGCCAGCGCATCTGTCCCGAGGGGACTTGCCTCCAATCTGAGGTAGTATCAGAGCGGGCAATGGGAGTTCTCTATGGAAGCGAACAGGTCTACCTGTGCTTTGCCATAACGGTCCCAGATCAGCTGAACCTGAGCTGAGCCTCCACTCCCCGTTGAGTGAAGCCTGTCACGACAGTGCATACACTGTCATGTTGAGGCTGCCCGGGACATGAGTGGCATGCAGCAACCTCAGTTGGGGCTGACTCCAAAGGAGGAGATGACTGGCGAGTTGCGACATGTGACGAGAGCGTACACCGCCTTGGTGATTTATGTACGCTACTATCGCGGTGCTGTTTGAATGGATCAAGACGTGCTTGCCTCTGATCAGTGGGAGAAACGTCCACAGGGCAAGAAATACAGCCAGCAACTCTAGGCAGTTGATGTGCCAAAGTAACCGCAGGCCTGTCCAGGAACCGTTGCACATGGCTGCGTGCCCATTGCACATGGTGCCCCAACCCTGTTTGGAGGCATCTGTGGTGACCACAATGCATCTGGACACCTGCTGTAAGGGGACTCCTGTCTGCAGATAACAGAGATCTGTCCAAGAGTTGAATAACTGACAGCAGAGGGGGTGAAGATCACACGATTTGTGCTGTGGCACCATGCCCATCTCGCGACTCAAGTCTGAAGCCAGTGCTGAAGCGATCTCATGTGCATCAACCCTAGCGGCGCAACCGTGGCTGAGGATGCCATATGCCCCAGGAGCCTCTGGAATTTTTTTAGAGGGACCACAGATGTCGTTCCTGGACCACGAGGGTGGCCATCGCCAGTCCGAGTGCCTGCGCTGTGACCTTCATGGCCTGGAGGGTGAGGTCAGTTGCTGAGCGCAGTTCCTGCAGAACATCAGGATCAGGTCTACCCAAGTGCAGTTCTTTAAATGCCTTGGCCTGGTGGGTTTGCAGGAGGGCCGTGGCATGCAGGGCGTAAGCCCGGTGGCGCTGTAGGCTTTGGACAGCAGGGACGACTTTATCCTTCAGGCCTCGGAGCGGAGTACTGGGAGATCCCGCCAGGTGGCCGAGTTTTGCAGGCGCAGCGAAACCAAACTCCCCAAATCACTTCAATCGCCAGCCGGCTTCAATTCTCAGCCTGCTCGGCTCCGAAGAAAGAATCTGACTGAACAGATGCACAATCCCTGCCTTTTATACCCGAATGTCCAGGGACAGGACATGCAAATTCTGTTCGCCAATTTTTTTTCATATTCAGAGGTATCCAAGGCTCCCGATAGAAGCCTCTTGTGTCACTACAATCGACACAACATCGAGTGAGTGACAGAAGGGGAAGTGAAGAATTCATTTTTAGGGCTTTTTTTTAATCCTGAAATTTTTCTATAGGATTTTGGCTCAACTTTGCATAAAACAGACCACATAATACTACTTATGTGGCTTGCTGAACACCTCTAGTGTTGGTAGACTTTAAGCTACTCACAGGATGGCAACATACAGCAGCTCTATAAGATGGTAGTGATATGAAGACATTTAACATGAAACAAAGACCCAGAATAATTAAAATCTACAAGATTTCAGAGTACTTAAAACATCTAAACAGCATATGTCCACACATTCTCAAATAAATAAATAAATTCAAAGTCTGTGCCAAATCCTAGACGCCAGACCTAAACTCTGAAGTGTTGTGGTCTTTGATGACAGGCTGGCATGTGAATGACTCTGTAGTTTCAAAGGTGACATTGATGTATGACGTACATTTGTCACTAACCTAGAGGTCAGCATATCAACCGTGGTGTTTGTTTGTTTGAAGGAGAGGGGTGGTGGCGTGGGGGCTGGGGGGGGGGGGTACCACACAGAGATTAGACTACTGCATGACTGATGTTTCTCTCCCAGACAGAAGTCACGTCATAGCCTTCCAAAAAGAATGGCGGTGAACAAACAGCAGAGAGTAACTGCTATGATTCTCAAATAATAGTGAGGTTTAGCACACCGTGAATAAGAAAGCAACACAAGGTGGAGTGTGAGAGATAGACAGAAAAAGCCAGAGCTAATTGATGGAGGGAAGAGTAGTTAGGCTACTTCATAGTGGTTTAGCCACAGTGCATTGTAGCAGAAGATAATGCGGCCTATACAGCAAGACATGTCATAGGCCTTTGATACATCCAGATCTGTTTGCTCAGTGTGGGCTGAGTGATGTCTAGTGTTATCGAGCCTTTTTCCAAGTCGGTTATAAAGGTTCAACTGATGGTTAACTGGCTCAACTGCCTCCTGTAAAGGTCTTGTATTGTCTCAGTTAGCTTATGCCTTGGGACACAAGCAAACAGTTTTGTGTCACAAATTGTACAAACTATTTTAAAAAATCCCACAACATTTGGGTAGTTTTACAAGGCATGCTAGTGGGTTTTACAGTTTCTACATGCTTAATACATGCAGAGGGGAGAAAGTTGGGTTTGCAGACCACAGGACTGACGGCAGAAATCAACTCATCTTGCAATTCATGAAACACACATCATACACATTTAGCTTGTCATTCAGTAGGGGATTGTTTAAACATATGTTGAGTTAACATTACAAGTTTAACCAATTAGAATTTAGCAACGGGGTGAATTTAGCTACAGGGGCGAAATCACATTTTCCATTTTAAATTGTGCTGCCAGCGCCCCCTAAACATGGCACCCCTACACTGCATACATTGGTTTTTGCACCACTGTGTACAAGTCGGTCACCCTCCTAAAGTTAAAGTAGAGAATATAGGACATTGTGTAAAAATAAAAAACATTAACAGGACAAAAAATAAATATATATGTTTTTTAAATAAATGAAATTTGAAATAAGCAAGTAACATTTCTCATCTGGTTTAGTTATGGTTTGTGATCATGAGCATGGTTGTCTTCTTTAATTTGATATCATACAGAAGGCCTAGCCTACTTTAATTTGTAGCATGTAACTATGAGAAAAGTAGATAAAAGTTTGAATTTTGGTGCTTTGAAAACCCAAGACAACAGATGTTAAGAAAAATGTGTTACACTCCCCAGTTTCTCCCAGATACTGTAAAATGCTGCAAATGTATAGAATAATGTTAGTACAGGTCACATTTTGTGCAAGATTAATGGGTCACTGCAAAACAATGGCAAATAAGAGGAAAGGCTAATCAAAAGATTGAAGCACATGGTTAAACATTTTAAACAGAGTATTACATTTAATAGCTGTTACTGGAACTGTCTCTGGTAGATAATACTGCTGTAACATCTTTGAAAAGCAGCTAGCGTCTGGCTAATGAGCTAGAGCTTAGCTGCTAATGTCAGTTCTGTGTGTTTCTGATAAATGTAGAGCTCTTTAACTGTCAACTTGGGGTAGATGTCATATTTATCAGGAAGAAGAGAGTATAAAATTACTTATATTTTTTGTAAATAACTGACATCTGTTTTTCTGTTAGCTAATGGAGGACCAACATCTAGACATTAGACCTTCAAATAAATCCTTTGAGTAAACTTTTCCATTTTTGTGAACATAAATTCTCTGGGGTCAACTTAAATGTTTTTTGATTCGACCATCCTAAACCAAATTGAAAACTTTGTGTTTCATACTTGACAGGACACAAACCCACACCTGAACCAAGGCACATGTTTATCTCTTAAAGGAATAGTTCACCCAAAAATTTTAATTATTTTACCAAACCCGTATGACTGATTGTGGTCACCAGTTAATGTACTGTACATGGGCGATCACAGGTGTGCATTTATCAGAGTTTAGTGTTGTAACTATAAATTTGATAATTGATTTTTATTCTTTTTTTCACAATTGATCACCAAAGATATTGCACTGTGTTGTGCCTTTTGTTAAATGTGCACTCAGTAAGTTTTTGTTCACATTGTCTTGGACTTGACTGACACCTAGCAGCTTGGAACATCATTCAAACCCAATAGTTTTCAGTTTTAGATGACATTATAGACATTCACTAATTCACAGGATTAATTAAATCCCTGAGTGAAAGTGTCCAATAACAGGATGGTTTTCTGAGATTAAGCGAGTAGTATTCGGTTGGTCATGTGATTCTAATATGGTAGCCCCCACTTGCCATGAAGAATAAAAAAGTTTTATAAGGTTACTGATATGACCGGAGTCTTCATAATATGAGTGGTCATGATTTTAGACATTTGTTTCAGTAAAACATTACAAATAAGAAAAAAATTACTGAGTGTAAATGAGACTAATTGTTGTTGTTAAATTAAATATCAGGAGCAATTCATGCTGCAAGCCAGAGAATTCCAGAAGGTCTTTAAACTGTTTTTCTCACATTTGTAGCTGTATCTGGCAATGAGTAATTCTAAAGACTTCCTTACCTAATTGTTTATGATAAGAAAACAATTAAAGTGACATTATCATTATATCTTCAACACAAGGAGAGACAAAATATGTGCAGAACTATTTGTCCCAATAATATGACAAATAGTATTTCTCAGTGTTTTACCTAATAATTTCTGTAAAGAGCTTACTGTAGTCAAGATACTAATCATTTTTAGAAGCTGTTTAATTTCCACATTTGTTTTTAACCTAAAATTATGCTTTCATAAATACACAATATGCTCTCCTCTTCAGACACTACTACACCACTGCCTGACATGACTATTATATGACGCTCAAAATGGATATAATATTTGGTTTCCAAAAGCGGCTTAACATTATTTATAATGAGAAATAAGTTACTGTATAGCTGACACTGTATGTGATAAATTGCAAGTACTGTAATAAGAAGTAGAAATATTTTGTTTGTATGAACCCTGATTTTTAGATTTTCTAAGAGGTGACTAGAGTGCCTGTTAATTTAGAATATATAGTAAAAATATCTGAGAAACTAGCAGTTTTATTACCACACAGCTGACATCAGTGGATTTCTCAAGCTGATGTGACATAATCAGACTGTAAACTGGAAAGGGCACAAAATGTCATTGACCTCTCAGAAAAAACACTGCATAGAGCCAAAACAAAGAAAATGCCATCAGCGCAAACCATAGTTCAAACTGACATGATAAGAGCATTTTATGTAAAAGATCACTCTCAAGGGTTCATTTAATTTGAACTGTTTCATAACTCAGGATATTGTTTTCATATAGGCCTAGAACTGGATGAAGTGTCAACAGTTTGACTCTGTACCCTGACCAGACACAACTAGTATTTTGTCTTTTCACACTCAATGCGAAACTATGAAGCAGAACAATTACATATTTGATGTTAAATTTACAGTTATGATAAATAAGATTTTGGACCAATAGGGGTTCACAGTGGGCGGGGTTACTCTACTGTAGAAGTAATCATCAAAATGTCCTGTGACTCGTCGCTTGTCACGCTCGTGACTGGTTTGGAAAAAACTGATTAATATGGAAGAGATACCTTTTATCCAAGATTATCGTAATTTGAATGTTTAATCTGTATTTATACCATGGGTCTGTTGAATGCTTGATTCTGATTGGTTGACGGACATTAAGTGTGCAATTATTTTTCAAGTAAACGCACAGATATGAAGTAGTTCCAGGTCTTGATGGCAAAACTGTTCCATATCACTTCGCTAAATTATTAAAGTTATTTCAAAGAACCCTACAGGCTACTACAACAAAATAACCGATTAAAACATACAGTATACATTGTTTAAGTATATTGGATAAGAATGACAAACAATGTCTATTATATCTTAAATTTATTTCAATTTCAATTGAAAAGCATCCTTGGGCTCTCTCTCTCTCTCTCTCTCTCTCTTTCGCTCTCATCTCACACAAACACACACACACACACACACACACACACACACACACACACGCACACACACACACACACACACACATGCACAAACGCACTACATTATTACTCCAGTATATACTCCAGTAAAGCAGCGCAAGCCTCGCTATCCTCCGTCGCTAGTTCTAAAGTGACGTTTACGAACTAGCAACGAAGGCTCTGACTGTATCAAAACATGATGCTGAATCCATGGTGGAAGAAAGTAGTTCCCCTCACAAGAGCGTTTTAGTGACAAAAATTTGAAAATGTCTTGAGATAAAACCCTGAACGATATCTTAAAGAATGGTAAACATGGTATAAGCAGAATAATTGATTCCGGCCTGTTGAATTATTGAAAAATAATGCATATCTGTGGTGCGCATCTTGATCGCATTACCACCTAGGGTGTGCATTCAATGGTCCATCATCAATTATTCTTTACGTAAAGTTCTGTCCCACTTACAATACATTTTCATGCATTTGCATCGACGTTGAAATTTACAATATCAACATACTGACAGCCTCGGATATGTAAATAGTTTTACATTTAAACAACAATAGAGACTTATAAATGTTTAATAAATTCCTTTGGTGTTCTAAACATCTGAAGTTTGTAAAGATTGTTATGTTTGTAAAGCTGTAACTTACTCATAGCATGCCTTTTTTAATTATGACAGGCCTTTTTTTATTATAACAGGCCTTTTAAAAAATGTACATTAAAATTTTAAAGGGATTAAAATTATCACCCTTCTGGTGATAATTTCTTATTCTTTTTGTTTCTCTCTTTTTTTACTTTTAATCAAACTTTTGCATTCACAAGTTCATTATTAGTAGTCCTACAATGTGACCAATGAATATTTTAAGAACAAATATACAATGTAGTCTCTGATTTGACTGAAAAGCTGCATGCATTCTAATAATAAAATAACTAGCAAAATGCTGTTTAAACAGTTTTTTATGGAGTTTAGCATTTTACACCATAGGGCTTTTCCAAAAGTATCAACTATCCAAAGTATATTATGCCAACTGCCCGCTTACGTAAAAGCGTTTAAATTCTGTCAGTGTGCACATATTGTACATTTCAGTGTCTATCCAGATGGACAAAATTGCAAGTAAATATAGGAATTGTAAATTGTAAATATCTAGGAATAATCACCTTGTTTTATCGCATTGTGTGTGGTTATCCTGTTGAAACAATACAGTAAAGTTACATTTTGCTAAAAAACCTGCTAAACCAGCACTAACCAGCATAAACCAGCCTAGACCAGCATAGGAATTGCATGCTGGTTAAGATGTTTTTTTTTAAAGGTAAGCATTATGAATTTCAGATATATAGGCTAAATTAGCCTGCTTCAAAAATGTTTCTTGAAAATGTATTCTTATTGTGCTGTCCTGTGCCTGTCTCCTCTCACCTGGCCTACTCATCATCTCTTAAGTGGAAATCTTTAAGTGAAATGATGTGACATGTTAACAGCATCAGTCAGGGGAACTAAGAGGGTGGCTACAGTAGATGCTCTTGACCCAAGGTATGCAGTGTGTGTGGGCTTGTCTAATGAGAACACACACTTGGCTCCTCAAATGATGTCATCCACACAGGTCTGAGTTGAGGATGTGACAGATTAATGAGGACTGAGTGAGAGCTGCATGCAGCAGTCTGCTGGATTATGCACCAAATTGACTACTGGCAGGTGCCAGCTCATAGCTTCAGTCGCACAGTCTGACCCACACGTGGGTTTGACAAGCTAACAGATATCCTCAAGTGAATATATAAGACATACTAAAAATTTAGACGGCACACCCATGTACCACCACCCACAGTCGCATATTGCACAAAAAAATGGCAAGAGTTGGCTGAAATCGCCAGGTCAGATCAGACTGGCTGACTTTTGCACAGCTTCCTCAGATGCACTGATAAATTTTATCAGTCTGCAGGATAAAGATAGCCAATTAACAATAATCACTAGATTAACCAAAGTTTGCAGCAATAAAGTCTTTGAATGCTATTTTATTTTGTCTGAGGCACTGACCATACATCTTTTCCGGACATGTCCTTTTTTCGGACCTTAAAAAATGTTTTTTTAGGGATTTCTAAATTTGCGAAAATGTCCGGGATTCGGCTTTAGTTGCATTATGATGTGCATCTGGTCTAATAATTAATTGTGTGTGCACGCATATTTGCATTGCTGAAAAGGGTTAGTTCACCCAAAAATTACAATTATCCCATAATTTACCCACCCTCAAGCCATCCTAGGTGTATATGACTTTATTCTTTCAGCCAAACACAATCAGAGTTATATTAAAAAATATCCTGGCTCTTCCAAGCTTTATAATGGGAGAGTATGGTACCTTAGATTTTGAAGCCCAAAAAAGCACATCCATCCACCAAAAAAGTAATCCATATGGCTCCAGGGGGTTAATAAAGGCTTTAAAGTCAAGTAAATAAAGTAAGAAAATTTTTTCTGTGTGAAACTTTTTCTGTTTTCTTTTTTTTTTCTAGAACCATGCATGGTAACAAAAATGCTGTGCCATTATTAGATTTTTTTTTTTTTCAACACCTGTCTATTGTTGTGGTATCATGACTTTCAGATTTATCTGCCCCTAAATGTTAAAACATTTTCCATAACTAAATTGTGGCTGGTCGCTTTTCATGTCAGTCATATAGTTTATTTCTGTATGAATGAACTCAAGTTCTGGCCATGCCAAACTATATCACGACTGCTCTCACTGTGAAATTTGAACCACTGCCCCCAGTGGCCAAAGCTGGAAGTGTTGTTTAATGTATTGGCACAGTCAACAGGAATGATTTTTTTTAACCATATGCCCTAACCCAAACCCCAACCCTAAACCTAACTGTCAGTGGCGTAAAAATATAATCTTAGAATGAAAATGCAACCTCTGCATTGCACTTATCATTGATTATGTGAACATAATTATTTTCTGTTTTCCATGGGAAGTTGTCTAGGGAACACATTTTGTGAACACTACTGGGAGTCAAGAGTGCACGTCTTCAGCTCAGTGGAGGTGAAAAGCGCTATATGCAAGCGATACACCCGGCCGACTGTCCCAGATTTACCTGTTCGTTCCTGCTAAGACACGGGACGAAACTGCAACGTAAGGGCTGGGTCTACTTACTCCTGGGGCAGCGCTTGCAGGTTCACCACCTAATCCCTGAATGGGGTCGTGGGAACCTTGGGCACATAGCCCGGTCAGGGTCTCAGGATCACGTGAGAGTAGCCGGACCGAAATCCAGGCACATTTCCCTGACAGATAGCGCTTGCAGGTCATCTATCCTCTTGATGGAGGTGAGCACCATCAGGAGGGCAGTCTTCAGAGAGAGTTCCTTAAGCTCAGCTGACTCTAAGGGCTCAAAAGGGGCCCCTCGTAGGCCTTGCAAGACTACAGAGAGGTAGTCTTGCAAGCCAGTGCTGAATCGGTCTCATATGCATCAACCCAAGTGGTGTGGCCACTGCTGAGGATGCCATATGCCCCAGGAGCCTCTGAAACAGTTTCAGTGGATAAGGGCTGTCTCTGAGATCTTTGTGAAGATGCAAGGAGACAGGGACAGGCCGAAAGGGAGGACCTTGTACTGGTACGCCCGACCTTCAAATGCAAACCGTAGGAAGGGTCTGTGCCGAGGTAGAATCGAGATGTGGAAATACACGTACTTCATGTCTACCACCACGAACCAATCTTGAAGCCGGACTCTTGCTAGAATCCGTCTATGCTTCAGCATCTTGGATGTGAGCCTGTGTAAAGCCTGATTCAATACTCGCAGGTCCAAGATTGACCACAACCCACCGCCTTTCTTTGGTACAATGAAGTAGGGGCTGTAAAACCCGTTCTTCATCTCGGCCAGAGGGACAGGCTCTATCGGACCCTTTCGTAGAAGGGTATCGATTTCCGCATGCAAGGTGGCGGCGTTCTCGTCCTTCACCGAGGTAAAGTGGACACCGCTGAATCTGGGTGGGTGCCTGGCGAACTGAAACGCCTAGCCGAGTCGGATAGTCTGGGCCAGCCATTGCAATGGGTTGGAGAGCGCAAGCCACACGTCTAAGCTCCGGGAGAGGGGAACCAAGGGGACAATCTCGTCAGACATACCAGCAGGTGGGACCTCACAGTGGGGCGGAGCCAGAGAGGTCACATTGACGGGGCTTGGGCCCTGTGGCCGTTCTGAGTCGAGAAACATCGAAGCACGTACCTGACTCCTGATACCCACCAGCGGATCAGTCAAGGAGGGGGGAGGAGGTACCTTGTCCCCATGCTCCGTCGAAACCATCTGGACGTGGGCATGTTTGTGCCACAGCTGGAGCGCTGAACCTGCCAAAAAGGAATGGTGGACGGTGGTCGTAATAACAGCCATACACACCAGTTATGTCGCCAGGGAATAAAGAAACCACTCTTTTGTTAAACTTTTGGGTACCACAGCTACAGAAATTAAGTGAGAAGGAAACAAAAGATTCTCCTGCCGGCCCTCCACTGGGGATGGAGTGGTCTGTTCACCACCTCCGTAATAGCAAGTCTCTTTTCCCTGGGTCGCCCATCACCGGGGCGCTTCGAAGCCTTCTTCATGGTGACCGGTCGTGAGATTCCCAAAATAGCCCCCAGTGCTAGCCACGCTGGCCTCAAACCCGTAGGTAGAAGGACCGAGGCGGGGATCTGCTGGGGTGGCTTGCTTTCTTACGAAGGCAGCCGTGACCGCAACGTTGTCATGGGCATGTTCTCACAGTGAGAACTTAATGTATCCACGAACGATGTCTCCTTGTGGGCAGCGCCCAGGCACGCAAAACAGCTATCGTGGCCAAGAGATAATGAGCGCAACCAGGAAAAACACATAGACGGAAACGCATCTTTAAAAAGACGTTTCTGTGTGCCGCACTTTTAGAATATACTCTTTTAGGAATTATACTCTTTTAGAATATTCTTTTAGTTTGTTCTGCCGAAGCGCCCAGGGGCAATCTCTGCAGTGCACCAGTGCAGAGAGGGGGTTGAAGCCGCTGTAATGCGCTGTCAGAATCCAGCAGAGGTGAATGGAAGCGGTGGGAATTCAGCTCCAAAGAGAAAATCTGAATGAGTGCTTTGCATGCCAGATCCTTTATACCGTATATGCGGGGGAGTGGCATGCAAATACCACTCGCCAATTCCCATTGGTCTTTTATCAAAGATCAGAAGGTGTCTCGGGATCCCAAGTGTGACCCCAGTGTTATTTCATCGACACAATATAGAGTGAATGACAGATAGGGAAGTCACACTATTTATTTATTTGAAACGATATTGGTTTAAAGGAACTGTAAGGGAGTGAACGGTACATACATTTGTGCACTGATTTATGCATGCAAGTGTGTGTTTAAGTATGTATGTAAGAGGACTGGGCACAAAGTTACGCCCCACAATCCTGTTCCCACAGCTGGGTTGGGTCAGGCTGGGAGGATAAAACAAGAACCACAAAAGCCTTCAGGAATGCACTTCCACTAGGACTGGGAAACAAATCTGTTTCATTCAGGCATCAAAATGAAATGTACATTTATTTGAATACATATTTTTTTTTTCTGAATGTAAAATAAATACATTGAGGATGCACATTTTTTTATTTGTTTATAAGAAACAATATTCGTAAGACTTAAAGAAAACATTGCCATGCATGCATTCATTGTGAGAGTTGGTTTGAATGGTGGGGAAAGACATGGGATAGTTTGGTCATCTCAACTGTGAAGGATCATTGCGTTGATGCAAGGGCATACTAGCCGTATCCCCCACATCCCCTGCACTCTTCAAAAAGGTGATTTTTGTCCCCCGCACCTTTCTAAGCTAAACCCATAACGAGTCTAAATGGTGGATTTGTATTCAGTATTATTTTCATTTTGTTACTTTGGGCTGATTGAGAGACCATCCAGCCAATCACAGGTGAGTATTGTGAGCCCAAACAAGGTGTCTAATCAACGTGGCTCCATTGCTTTCAACCATACTCATTTATCCATGGTTTTTATTGCCATTGATAATCTAAATTAATAATCAAGAGATGAGGAACACACAAATGAGAGTCATTTATCAGCATATCGTTCTAGATTGGCAGCATTATGTGAAATGCACTGCAGAAAAAAAATCCTTCTTTTAAACACACATTGTAAGTGGTGTTTATATCAGTGCATGAGTCTTCATTAAGTTATGCTTTTTACATTATGTTTGTGAGGTAAAATTTTGATAGGTTCTTTTTGCAAATTTAAGCATATTACTAGATCTGTGTTACATATGTAAAACTATATTTAATATCAGCTCCTGTTTTTCAAATATATGTTGGTGGGCAGTAGACAAACTGTAGGAAAAGGATAGATCTGCTGTGTTCTTAGAACACTTAGGTATTTTACTGAAGTGAATATATATGTAAACACGCTTTTTTATACATGAAAATGTTCAGATGTTATTGAAACTCTTTATAATTATTATGAGACTATTATTGTTGTCTTTTGATAAAAGTCATGCTCAGCAGCTCAAAAACTGTAGGGAAATTATAGATTTGCTTTGTTCTTATAATGTTTAAATCCTTTACCAAAGTCTCTTTGTGGGTCTAAAGACATACAAATTTCTTTTGATCGTTGATTCAGTAACTAACTAATTTCACACAAGTCACTCATTTGTCACCACTTTCTGGCATCACCAGAAATGATCACTGAATCATTAAATGGATTTCAATGAATTTTGTTGAATGTAGTCAAAAGACTCGAGCCACTTAGATATATTAAAATTTCACAATGCACAAGCACAGAGTAAAAAATACAATTGTGCGTCATTATTGTAATTGATTAAATAATTTATTTATTATTAAATAAATGTACTGTAATAAATGTACTGAAATGTACTTACATTTCAATAAGTTACATATGCCGATTGGCAAAGGTGGGCTAGGCCTACCCAAAATTTTGTTTTATTATAACGCATTCGGTCTCAGACATTTGGCTCATTGGTCGCTTCAACCTGAGAGAGGAAGTTCTTGAACAGGAAGTTCTTGCCCCTATTTCGCCATTGTAAAGCCTTTCTATCAAACTAATCAGAGAATTTAAGTTACACCCTGTTAACTCACATTTGCAAGCGGTATGGACAAAGAGTGTTCGGACATTTATTTAAATGTTGCCTCGAGCATATGGCTGAACCCCAAATTATGTATTTATAAGTCCCCTTTCTGTTGGTCAGAGTGGATTGTGAGGGAGGTAATACACTCGGTGACATTTATGAGAGTAACTTGTTGAGATCCTTTGAAAATTTGGTTCAACATTTTGGGAATCCCAGATCTCAGTTCTTTAGGTATTTACAGCTGCGCCACCTGCTATGTACTATTTTTGGGAGTAGCATATACCCCCCTAAAGTGGAAGATACACTGGGAGTGGTGATTACTGCTTTTGGAAAAGATAATGAGGCATCAGTGTATTACTCCCTGTTAATTCAGAGTCTTGGGGATGAAGCTTCAACTTCTCTCAAGAGATTATGGGAGAAATATTTAAACTTGGTACTGATGGAGGGAGTGTAGGCTAGGATTCTAAAAAACATCAAGTCTGTATCTAGAGATCCAAGGGTGTGCCTTATGCAATTCAAGAATTACATAGATTCTATTGGACTCCCTCTAGATTGTATAGGCTTGGTCTTAAAGACACACCCACCAGATGTCCAGATGCCAATCAGAGGATGAAGACACAACCCATGTTTTTTGGTGGTGTGTTAAGATTTATTTTATAGTTAAATGTTGATTCAGTGTATATATGTTTTGTTATATATACATATGTATATATGTTTTCATTGTTATATATACAAAACAATTAAAACAAATTTAATAAGGTGTTGGGTCTGTGCGAGCCACCTACAGACAGCTGTGTGTTGTAACCCCAAACCCACACAAACACTTTTAAAACGACTGCTACACCCCTGTGCTGATGAGAATATAGAAGGTGAATTTATTAATTATTTTGAACTTCTTGAATTTTCTCAGCTCTCTGCAATATCCAAACACAAGTTGCTAAACATTGTAAACATGGTGTGTTTTGTGGCAGGAATGAATAGAAATAATCTAAGGCTGTTTGCCAGCGGTGTCTGAAAACATATAAAAGAAATCTAAGCATATCCTGGCAACCGCAGAGGACAGAATAAAGAGAAGACCTTGGCATTTCTCTCCTCATACCTTATTTCATTAAAAGCTGTCCATCTCTGTCCCCTATCTGGGAAGGAATTAGCTTCCAAGACTGTTGCATTGTTTCCCACAGGAGCATTGTGAACTTAATAACGCGTGGGAGTAGTTTCGATCAGTCAGGTAGGTTGGGTTTCTGTTAACTTGACTGAATACCTTTGAGCCATATCGACACACACAATGATCTGTGGAATTCTTGGCATGCCTGTCATAGTCACATAGACAGCAGTTTAGAGAGAGCAAACAGTGCTGACCCCCTTGTCCCAATCTGGTTTCTGCATTTGAGCAGTTGGTCAAAGGTCAAAGTGTTCAAGATTCACACACTGCAGAGGCACTCAATAGATATCCAGTGCTTGCATTCATTATCTATTGCATTTGCATGAATAAGTATAGTAGGTCTTATGAGTATCACAACTGACCTGACATGCCATTGAATGTGTATTTGTGTGTGTTTGCTTGCGACCACCCTCTAGTCTTTAATTAGAAGGTGGAAGTAGTTCTACAGATATAAGTTCTGCCTGCATCATCTGTAAAAGTTGACTTAGTCACAAATGACAATGCTAAATATTATAATCAGCTAATCTATTGGTATTTGGTAATACTATATTGAATTGTATAAAGTATAATAATATATTGTGAATGATAATTTCATCATTTACGCAACCTCATGTTATGCCAACCCCATGTTATTGACTTTCTTTCTTCCTTAGAACACAAAAAGATATTATGCTGAATGTTAGCATCAGTCACCATTCACCTCCAATAGGTGGTAAAAAGATTAAATATAAGTGATTGGAGACTGAGGCTGTCTATACTTAAAGTAATAGTTTACCCAAAAATGAAAATTATCTCATCGTTTACTCACCCTCATAACATCCCAAATGTGCATGACGTTCTTTCTTCTGCTGAACAAAAATTAAGATTTTTACAATATTTCACCTCTGTAACTCCTCACAATGCAAGTGAATGGGTACCAAAAATGTTAAGCTCCAAAATGCACATAAAGGCAGCAGAAAGGTAATCCATAAGACTCTAGTGGTTAAATTTATATCTACAGAAGCAATATGCTAGGTGTGGGTGAGAGAGAGATCAATATTTAAGTCATTTTTTATGATACATTTTCCTCCCTTCCCAGTAGGTGGCAATATGCTTGAAGAATGCAAATCGCCAGAAACAAAAGCAGAAGAATCTGTAAGTGAAAGTGGAGATTAATAGTAAAAAAAAAATATCTGTTTCTCACCCACACTAATCATATCACTTCAGAAGATATGGATATAACCACTGGAGTCATATGGATTACATTTATGATGCCCTTATGTGCTTTGAGTTTAAAATTTGTTGTACCCATTTACTTACATTGTATTGAAATCTTAATTTGTGTTCAGCAGAAGAAAGTCATAGACATCTGGGATGGTATGAGTAAATGATGAGAGAATTTTCATTTTTGGGTGAACTATCCCTTTAACATTCTACCTAACATACTTTTTTGTGGAGTCACATGATGCCATGCGAGGATCAGATGTGTGAATGGTGAGCTCTGCGCATTTTGTAAGTTTTAATACTTTTAATAATATAAACTGATGAGATTCGATTCACACTGTTCTATAACAGTTCTAGGAGGACAATATGTCAAATAATTCAAAATCCTCAGGCTCTGGAGACATTAAAAGGAGAAGTTCAGTGATGTGCTCACAAGAGTGGGGGATGTCGAGAAACGGATTGATTATCTGGAGTCATCGGAAAGGGAATTATCTGCTAATTCGCTAGTGACCAAGGTGGATTTGGAGCATGTCTGGGAGAAGTTGGAGGACATGGAGAACTGTAGCCGGTGGAATAATGTCCGTATCATTGGATTCCCTGAGGGAGCAGAGGGACAGGATACTGTAAAAATCCTGGATGGGCTCCTTCCAAATCTGCTCAATATAGCAGGCTAAAATCTGGAAATCGAGCGAGCTCACAGGGATCCTGCTCAGCGATCCGTGGAGAGAGTAAATTCTGGCCAAATTTCTGAGATCATCCGATAAAGATCTTGTGTTAAGCGAGGCAAGGAGTAAAGGAAGGCTTTAAGGCTTAAAGAAAGAACCACAGCATTTTCTTTTTCCCAGACTTTGTGAATCGACAAGAGAGAAACGTGATAAATTCAAGGAATGCAAGAAACATTTACGTTAGTGAAAGTTAGCATTTTCACTGATATTCCCGGCCAAATTGAGAATAGACGCTAAGGATGGCCGTAAAACATTCACATGCCCACAGCAAGCGATGTTCTTCATAAAGTCAATGGAGTGAGTAAGTCATCTTGTTGCACTCACATTGTAGCCAAGTGGACCGGCTCACTGAATATTCACTTGACTGTTTGAGGAATATGTGCGTCCTTTTTGTGCTGGTTCCGCCTAGCGGCTCCATTTATTTTGTGGAGTGACACATATTTAGGACAGTTTTATGGATGGATCTATATGCGCTTTATGCTTATTCCTCCTATTTTCTGGAGTTTTTTGGAGTATTTCTTGCAAAGTCAATGGAGTAAGTAATCTTGTTGCACTCATGTTGTAAGCCGAGGGGACCGGCTCACTGAACGTTTGCTTGACTGTTGGAGGAAACTGCACAATTTTTTTGTGCTGGTTCCACCTATTGGCTGGAGTTTATTTGTAGAGTATCACACATTCAGGACAGTTTTATGGATGAATCTACACACTCTTTGTGCTTATTCTGCCTATTGGCTGGATTTTTTTTATAGATTATCTTTTGCTGTGTAATTCTGTCTCACAAATTTGTATAGAAACATAGCAATCCGACAGCAAGGTTGTCGCGGGGGTTCTCGTAGGCATGCATTGACAGTTTGAGTTTGGAGGGATGGACGCCACTTGGTGCTGTCATGTGCAGGGTTAATGTGCAAGTTATTATTTTTTCTGTTTGTTTTGTTCTGGGGGATGTTCGGGTTTTGATTGTTGCATTAATGTTGGAATGTGGTCTTTATAATCTTGTTTTTGACACGCAATTTATTTTTTCTTATATGTCAAAATGTCTCAAATGTTAATATGAGTGGATTGTCTCTCTCCACATGGAATTTGAATGGGTTGGGGGCACCCCATAAAAGAAGGAAGGTTATATCACTTCCTAAGCATAAGAAATATAATATATAGTGTTTCTTCATAAAACTCACCTTTCTCCGCAGGAAGCTGAAAAATATGGGAAGATACCGGGTGGGCATGTTTTTTATAATGCTGGATCGAGTAAGAGCAGGGGAGGCATTACATTGATAAGTAAAGATCTACAATTCAAATGTCTCAAACAGATTAAAGATAAATTAGGAAGAGTCATTATTGTTTTAGCTGAAATTCAAAACTCAAACATCGGCAGGAACCGACTGCTTTACGCCGGCCAGCCGGTTCTGACGAGTCAAGGGGGACGCCTAAGCAGGACAACCTCCTCAGTCACTAACTCGCCCCCTGCCGGGTGTGTGGAGCGAGGTAAGTGCTTTGAGTCCTTTCTCAGTACCAAAGCCTCGGTACGCACTTTTCCCTCCCAACGCAACACTAACTGCTCCGGCCTGCTGCTCCGCCTCGCCAGGTACATCGAAAATGATCATCCCCTTATTGCCCCTCGTGCGGAACTTGGACGCATGGCTTTCACTTCCCAACCCACTTCTGGTTAGCTAGGGCATCTGGCCCCGGTGGCTGCTCAAGTACGCATTTCCCCCAGTGAAACTAATTGCACGGGTGCTGTGCAAGGTCAAGAAGGACTTGGTTCTTGGATCTTACGCTCCTCGCGACAGCACCTCCCTGGCGAATTATCCTGAGGAAGGACCCTCTTTCTCAGTGATGGGGCACCCTCTGGCATCCGCACCAGACGTCTGGCCCCTGGATGGGATGCGGAAGATCTAAGTGGCCTACCACCTGCTGTCGTAGACACAATCAAACAAGCCAGAGCTCCCTCTACCAGGCAGCTTTACGCCCTGAAGTGCCATTTGTTTGCGAATTTGTGTTCTTCCCCATCTAAAGACCCACAGAGATGCGCAGTCATGTCAGTGCTCTCATTTCTGCAGGAGAGGCTAAAGGGGAGGCTGTCCCCCTCCACCTTGAAGGTTTATGTAGCCGCTATGTCAGCTCACCACGATGCAGTGGACGGTAAGTCCTTAGGGAAGCATGACTTGATCATCAGGTTCCTTAGATGTGCCCAGAGGCTGAACCCTCCCAGGCCATGCCTGTTCCCCTTCTGGGATCTCTCTGTGGTCCTTTCAGGCTTCCAGAGACCCCCCTTCGAGCCGCTATAATCAGTCGAGCTCAGAGCCCTCTCCTTGAAGACGGCCCTCCTGATCACGCTTGCTTCTATCAAGAGGGTTGGGGACCTGCAAGCGTTCTCTGTCAGCCACACTTGCCTGGAGTTTGGTCCGGCAGATGCCCATGTCGTCCCAAGACCTCAACCGGGCTATGTGCCCAAGGTTCCTATGACCCCCTTCAGGGACCAGGTAGTAAACCTGCAAGGGCTGCCATGGGAGGAGGCAGGCACAGCCTTTCGTTTCTGTGCCCGGTGTGTGCTTTGCATACCTATGTGGACCTCACGCAGAGCTTTAGATGTTCTGAGCAGCTCTTTGTCTGTTTTGGTGGACAGTGGAAAGGGAGCACTGTCTCCACATAGAGGCTAGCCCACTGGGTCGTCGACGCCATCGCTTTGGCCTATCAGACCCAGGCCATACCCGCCCCCTTGCGGGTTCGAGCTCACTCGACGAGAAGTATGGCATCCTCGTGGGCACTGGCCAATGGCACCTCCCTAGCAGACATCTGCAGAGCGGTGGGCTGAGCAACACCCAATACATTTACAAGATTCTACATTCTCAGGATTGAGTCGGCTTCGTCCCTTATTCTCTCAGGTCTGAGCACATAGAACTCGGGAATACGGAATGACTGACCGGGTGTTCCACTTGCACATAGCACCCTTCCGCTCCACTGAGGCGATTACTAGATTACCCTGTCACTCTCCTTTCTGCCGGTAAGCCCCAGCCCTGTGATTGTGTATATTTTAGTTAAAGTTTCTTTTTTATTTATTTTTTTTGTAAAAATGATCTTCTTTTGTTTGAAAGAGGATAGCTCTTTTTATATGTATTTATATCCACCTATTAAATGCATTTGCCCTACCTGGATCCCTTGTTGGATTTTGATGTGTCAAGGCCTTGAAGACTTATCAGTGAATGAGTGTAAATCTTAGTGTTGCATTTGAATAATTTTGCATTGTACAATTAAAGTGTAATAATTTTTCTATATGACCCATGTCTCTTACTGTCTTTATAGAAATGAACCTGTGTGACCTAGTTTGAATTCTGGGTTGTCTTAAATATTTCCCTGGGTGCAATTCCTGTGGTGGCGTAGTCAAATTGCAAATGTTTAAGATCAATATTTATGTCATAAACCTGCCCCTCCACCTCACCACACAAGGGTGTGCCATATGCAATTTGTTATTAACATTTTTTATTGATTCCATCCAAAAGACAGTTAAACACAACATAAAATACAAAATCAATTATATCAATTAAACCCCTCCCCACCAACACAAACACGCACTACAGTGGTCACTTACAATTATTTACATTTACAACCTTTTTTCGAAAATCATATTTCATCTGTTACGAGAACAGCCTTTTTCCACCTTAGAAACATTGCTAAGCTACGTAACATGCTATCTGTTTCTGATGCAGAAAAGTTAGTTCATGCATTCATGACCTCGAGACTAGATTACTGTAATGCTTTATTAGCTGGTTGCCCTGCATCCTCAATAAACAAGCTACAGTTAGTCCAAAATGCAGCCGCTAGAGTTCTTACTAGGTCAAGAAAATATGATCATATAACACCGATTTTATCATCTCTACACTGGCTACCTATTAAGTTCCGTATCAATTACAAAGTATTACTACTGACCTATAAAGCCCTAAATGGTTTAGCTCCGGTGTATTTAACGGATCTTCTATCGCCATACAATCCATCGCGCTCTTTAAGATCACTAAATTCGAGGCTTCTGGTCATACCTAGGATATCTAAGTCCACTAATGGAGGGAGGGCGTTCTCACATTTAGCTCCTAAACTCTGGAATAGCCTTCCTGATATTGTTCGAGGCTCAGACTCGCTGTCCCAGTTTAAAACTAGATTAAAGACACATCTCTTTAACCAAGCATTCACATAATGCTTACTTTTTATACTACTGCTGAATCAGTTATAATGCATTAATATTATGAACATCAGCTATGCTAATTATTTCCCATCTGCTTTTCTGCTGTTATCTCGGGACGCCAGTCCCGAGGTAAATAGCGTTCGTCAGCTCCAGTTTATATCCAGCCTCTCACGGAGACTTCAGATGCCCCATCACCATGGACTACGATCTTGAAATGGGATACATAGACTAATTATTGCCAACAAAAGCCTTCATCAGCCAAACAAGGACAATTGCATCTAAGTGAACTTCTGGAATTTAATCAAGGATGGACTTCAAAGACACTGGTCACTAATCTTGCAGTTCAAACACAATCACTGTCTAAATACTGACCCTTAGCACTTAATAAGTTTAATAATTTTTTAAATCATGTTTTTTAACTATAAATAATTCTTATTTACATTATTCATGATGTTAGCCAGAGGGGAACTGGCCCCCCACAGTGAGTCTGGTTTCTCCCAAGGTTATTTTTCTCCATTAACCATCATCTTTTGGAATTTTGTGTTCCTTGCCACAGTCGCCTTCGGCTTGCTCACTGGGGTTAATACAATTATTATTTAATTATTTTTAAACACTATAAAGAATCATATCTTATCTAATTCCACAACAAGGCTCCAAACAAAAAATCAATTAAGGAGCCATTGGCTCCTATAGGGGGAAAAACAGGCGCCAAATATTTTCATTTTTAACTCCTTCCATTCCTTTTCATCCCGCAGCTCACATGCAAGAAAAACTGCACGTGCTAACAGTGTAGTCTGTGGAGCATTCTTCGCAATTATGTGATCACGTGCATTTTTTATGCTCGTTACTGTCACCGTGTTTTCTCACAGTCTCTTTTTTTGAAATGGTTAGTTCCTGCAATGAACTCCGTTTTCCCCGCTATTTCTTTGATATAAACTTTTGTAATGTATCTCGGGAAATGTAATGCAAATTTTAAAATCAAAGGGAGTAAATTTTTACTGTCGCCAATGGCGAACTTGACAGAAATTACACTCGCAAATAAATTTATTTGGTCATAAATGCGACCATTTTTAGTCGCAGTTTGGAGCCCTGCACAAGGATGATGATTTATCGACTTTATAGACATTACATTTTTATCGTCTGTTAATGCTGAACTTCTGTAAAGCTGCTTTGAAACGATGTGTGTTGTGAAAGGCGCTATACAAATAAAATTGACGACGACTTGACAACCTAAAAAAATATATATACTTTCAAAAAACAAGAATGTACATAGACAGCAAACTAGAAATGTAAAATCCCTCTCCACTGCCCCTCCCAGAGGATCCTCCAAAAAAGTCAAATATCCACCCCACTTCCAATCACACAAATCCAATTTTCCCAGCCTTCTAAAAATCACCTCCTCAAATGCTGCCACCCCGAGGGTGCCCCAGCCATCTTCCACCCCCAATATAATTTGTCTGCCAACCATAACTCCAGCTAGGACCCAACTTTTTAAGTGGCTCGCCCCAAAATTAATGACCACCCATCACCTAAGATGCAGAGTCTGGGGCAAAATGAAAATTGTGTGTCCAACACATCACACATAAATCTCTGAACACTCAACCAAAATTCTTGTACCTTAACACATCCACAAAAAACATATTCTGAATTGCATCACCAGCAGGTGGGTGTGTCTTTAAGGCCAAGTCTAGACAATCTAGAGGGTGTCCAATATAATCAATGCAAAATCTTATATGGCATCAGACGCGCCCTTGAATCTTTAGATGTAGACTTGACGTTTTTTCATGCAATTTAATATTTTACATTGATTCTATTGGACCCCCTCTAGATTGTATATTGGCTTGGTCTTAAAGACACACCCACCTGCTGGTGATGCCAATCAGAAGATGGGGACACAACTCATGTTTTTTTGGTGATAAGATCCAAGAATTTTGGTTGAGGGTTCAGAGTTTTATGTGTGACATATTGGGCACTCAAATTTCATTTTTCCCCAGACTCTGTACTTTAGGTGATGGGGCAGTCATTAATATAAGGGATAAATTCTTTAAAAAATTGGGTCCTAGCCAGTGTTACGATCGGCAGATGGGTCATTCTAAGAGGATAAGAGTCGGCTGGAACACCCTCATTTCAAGAGTGGTGCATGGAGATTGTCAGGGTGGTGGTTTTCAAAGAAATGTCATATAGAAGGCTAGGCAACTTGGATTTGTTTAATAGGAAGTGGGGCAGCTATTTGGCCATTTTGGAAGGCTCTCGGGGAGGGCCAGTGGAGAGAAATTTGTAGTATTAAATGTGTGTGATCATTATTTATATATACATATATACAAACAATATATATATATGTTTTGTGTGTGTGTGTGTGTGTGTGTGTGTGTGTGTGTGTGTGTGTGTGTGTACTCTAGCTTTGACCACATGGATACTTGTTGAGGGTCAGTGTGGCATTGGGGATTGGGAGGGGGAAAGGAAATAATGGGAGTTAAAAGTTGATTCTGTATATATGTTTTGTTTTCCTGATTAATTTATGTGAATCAATATAAAGTGTTAATCGGAAAGCATACCTTTTTTGTGTTCCACAGAATAAAGAAACTCTTAAGAATTTGGAACAAAACTAGATTGAGTAAATTTAAATTGTTAAATAAAACAAAACAAATAATATTTAGGTAAACTAAACCCTTTAACTAGCGGTAACCTTGATTTCCTCAGCAAAAGCTGCCAATGTGCCTCTTCTTGTAGTTTTTATTTTAAATTCCTGTTATTCTTATTTGCCAGTCTGATTCATTTATTTCGCAAAAGCTAATGGATTCAAACACTGAAATGGCTCTGCTATTACCAGGGGCCAAACTAAATAGGTGCAAAGTGGCATCTAATTGACAACAATTGAAACAAAATCAGTCTGAATTTGCACAGGCCTTAATAATAATACAGCAGCTGATGTCTCTGACAGGGAGAACACCCTTCATGCTAACAATGCACATCGTCTGCCTGTTCTCCTCAACTGTGAGCGTAGAGATGTCACACATTTCTCCTAAAAGGCAAAGCTGAGAGAGATGGTCAGCATCCAGCAGCTCTAATTTCATGCCACACGCCTGCAGCAATGCACACTTTCACCGTCATTCTGTCATACACCTGGAGCAGAAAGATCTTTTACAGAGTGAAGAAATAAATAGAAGTTAGGAAAATAATATGCAGAGAATAATGCCAAAATGTCATTGCATCTGCAGTGCTCAAAATGAACATGTTTTCATTAATTAGCCATTGATTGCACAGAACGTTCATTTCCATTCTTTCCCTTTTCCTTGACTGTGAAGATGTTCGTTATTTACCTCCTATACAGGTGACTTACATCCCTTACCTCTTACTGTGAAATTCCTTGAAGCAGTGTTAACTTAATTTGTCATATCATCCTGCTGCAGGCTAATAAACTGTAATGTATTTAATAATTACCTATGTTTATATTCCACTAGAATTCAGTCTGTATTCTGATGGGCTTCTGTAAGCACACAGTAGTACATTAAGATATCAGGAATGTGTTCACACACAATGAGGAAGTCTTTTGCATTTATATGTCTTTGAAGGTTTCATCATTAATGTGCACTAAGAAAGCAAGCTCAGCATCTCAGTAAAGCAATCTTGACCTGACCATTGTTCGCTGCACAAAACCCTCCCAGACCCAAATCGCCTCTTCTCTCTCTCCCACTCTCTTGCTCAGCCTAACTATCTGTGACAGTGATTGAATTGCTCTGTCCGTTGCTGTGAGGGCCCTACCTTATTTAATCCTTTACATGGCAGGTCAATCTGTGAGCGGATGCTGTGTAAACAGTGCGGGCCCTTGATGGGGGGGTTCTGGGGTAAGAGAGCAGGGGCAGAGGGTTATGGAGTCTCTCGTCTTTTGGGAACAATGGGCCTTTAGAATGTAGGGGCAATGGTGCACTGACCCTTAGCAAATAAGAATCATGTTCTGGCATTCCAGTCTTGATTGGCACTTTGAGGTTGAAAAAAATCTCAAAGAAACACAGGAAATGCTACTTGTGTAATTGGTTATATATTAGCACTGCATTCTCTTCTTTAAACGGATGGGAATTCCTGGGTGACACATGGAAGGGACAGTGGCATTCCACAGGTTAAGGTTAGCTGGGGAAGAAGGCTAAATTATATTAAACCTGGGAGCCATACAAAGGAAATAACTACCTTAACACAACTTTCTGTTCAAATCTCTTTCTGACACTCTCTGTCTTTCTGAATACCATTCTATTATTACTTTTTACTCTATGATTGTGATTTCATGACTTATAGGTATGGAAGAAACAGACAGACAAATGGACAGACAGACAGATCAGACCTGAGGCATAATTTATACTCAGCAACTTTATTATGGATGCTGGAAGGGTTTTGTTTGAATTTAAGTCATCTAAAGGAGGATAAAAAAGCCCCCATGGGTCTTCGTGGATAATCTAAAATACTGAATTTCTATTTGTCTTTCTAGTCATGGTAGTATAAATTTAACAATTAAATGGTGAGCACTGTGAAGCTAATCCAGCTAAATGCCTGCTAAAATAATCAGATGCAGCACACCATACAATTTCATTCAAGATATCATATTTGTTGAACACAAACCTCTGTATAGCTAGGGGAGACAACACAACCCAATAAGTGGGGCCAGCTTAACAACAGTAACACCATTGCTAAGCGATAGAAATTTGAAACCATTCTATGCATGCACACACACACCATCCTTGGTATGTGACCTGTGGAGAAATTACAAAAACAGGCACATTTTCTCGTAAATTAAACATAAGTTGTCAGATTCCCACTGCCTCAGCCCATTAAACTCTGAACGAAACATGGGAAATGACTCGAACAGGACCAACCAACGTCTACACCTCCTTCACACCTCTATTCCTTACTTATAGTGGAGAGGACTAGTTGTGGGTGGTCAGCCAGGAAGATTCTGTATCTTCATCACCTACTCCACTTCCATGTCCAACCCCTGTGCAGGCCCAAAAATAAGTCACAGAGGAGGGATCAGAATGAGGGCAATGTAAAATATGTGAAATCAGCTCTGGAATTTCAATAGCTCCACAGCATACTGCCACCCCAGCCAGAGGGAAATCTGATCAAGATAAAGTGTAGAGGTTAAGGGGATGTGCTCCTTCCAGTGTAATAACCTGAGCATGCTCTTTTGGTTCGGAAACTGGAATGGGTTCTCAGAACAAAGGAAAATCTGTAGCCTGATAGATGGATATGAATTGGTTTTAAACAAACAGCCAATAGGCTAAGAATTCCGGCTGGGCCCCATGCAGGTATAGCCCGTTTTCAAAGGCTGATCTGATTTTGTCTGCTTGGCAAGTGCTAATACCTTCCATGGTAGAACAGTATGTTCACCCAGAACACCATGGGTAAAATAAGATATCTGAACTGGCTGTTTCAAAGCAACATGTTCCAGACAATACCTATATTTCAAAGCCACATAGAAATAGAATCCTACTGATGTCTATTACGTTACAAATAGACATAACATTGACTCTGATATCTTCTGCATCCTTACCAGCTTTATTAAAAAATATATATTTTAATTTTCTTTTTATTAGAACTGACAGTCAAGTGGAGGGGAGGGTTAAAGAAAGAGGTGGAACAGGATCGATACATGGTTTAGGCTGGAATCAAACACACAATGTTTATATTTTGTAAGCAATGCACTTTTGCTGCTGTGCCACTGGTCTGACAGCTTTACTTCAGTTCATTACATCTGATGCTCTCATGTGCAAAAAATTAGCATCAGAAAGGCTTGCTCCTGGAATTCCCAAGGCAGGGCAGAATTTGCCAAATTCTCTCCAGAGTTATAGTCACTTTAAAGTGAACTCTGACATCCTGTGAGAGCTTTTAAAATGCCTTTGTAATCCCTTCCTTGAGCAGTCTGGAAATGTCTTGTCAATGCCTATCAGTGCACCATGATTGATGGCATGGGCAATAGCTATTAAACAAGCAGGAGGAATAAGGGTGGAGTATGATTTTGAGTGACTGAAAATTAAGTCGCAGTGAGGTGTTATGAACACATCCCTTTTGTGAATGACTGTTTGAGTTAGTGCCAGAGTTAGCCCGTATGACATTTTGAATGTATGCTAAAGGCATTCACTCACTAAAGACAGTCACATGAACCTGGGAATGATCTGTTAAACATGGCTGACAGACCAAGCCACTCTGGCTCCCCATATCACCACTATGCCTGTTTGTAAGTGCCTTTGACCCTTATGCTTGACTTGACCCTTATGCTCATCTTTGAATGAAACACCAAGGAATGCATGGGCTTGGGGAGAAAAACAAGATAACTTAGGATGTGAATTGACATGTCCTGTTTACACCACAATAAGAGTCTGAGGAAAAGCTGTGGATTGTAAGCTTCAGGCATGCACCACACTTGAGGTGTGTAGGCAGCGCTAAAGGAAAACTATGAACACAATAGAAAGAAAATATCTTTGCGTAAGTGAGGATGGGTCATAAGGGACAGCATGCAAAGTATTTTAACACTGGAAAGTATAACCGTACTGTTTGAGCTTTTGGTGCCTTGAATTTGCACAATTTGAACTGAATATATATACTCTGATATATATATAATATATACTCCAAAAATACTCTGTGACAGGGCGAAGGGCGGAGCCGGGTCGTGAGTCTACACACCCAGTCCCTGATTAGCCTAACAAGGGACCGGGTGTGTAGACTCACGACCTGGCCCCGCCCTGCGCCCTGCCACATTCTCTTTGTATAAGGACTGAATCCTTTTTCTAAAAGTTCAGAAGGCTAAACAAGGTGACTAAAGATAAGAACTAGACCGTACACTGTCAAAATCAATCAAATCAAATCACTTTATTGTCACACTACTATGCGCACAAGTGCAACAGTAGATGAAAGTCTTGTGTGCAGTTCCAAGCAACATAGCAGTCGTGACAGTGACGAGGCCAATTTACAATAAACAACATATTTACACAACACAATTTACATATCAAATGTACACATACTTACACAACACAGTACTAATATACAACGTACAGTAAACAATACACACAATATAGAATACACATACAATAAAAATAAAAAAATAAGGGTATATCAAAATATATATGCAGTAGTTATATTGTGGAGAATATATTTGACAGTTCAGTGTGAGATAATAAGATGAAGATTAATAAAGTGCAGTGCTGATTGTTGATCGTGAGAGATCAAGTGTTCAAAAGTCTGATTGCTTGGGGGAAGAAGCTGTCATGTAGTCGGCTGGTGCAGGTCCTGATGCTGCGATACCACCTGCCTGATGGAAGCAGTGAGAGCAGACCATGACTCGGTGGCTGGAGTCTCTGATGATCCTCCAATCTTTTTTCACACAGCCAGTCAGGATGCTCTCTACAGTACTGGTGTAGAATCGTGTGAGGATATGGTGGTTCATTCCAAACTTCCTCAGCCATCTCAGCAAGAAGAGGCGCTGGTGAGCCTTCTTCACAATGGCCTCAGTGTGGATGGACCATGTGAGTTCCTCAGTAATGTGGACACAGAGGAACTTGAAACTGCTGACTCTCTCCACCGGTGCTCCATTAATGGTGATTGGGCTGTGTTCTCTGTCTTTCCTCCTGAAGTCCACTACAAGCTGCTTGGTCTTACTGACGTTGAGGGAGAGGTTGTGCTCCTGCCACCAGCTTGTCAGAGTGTCATTGTCAGTGATCAGAACTACCACCATCGTATCGTCAGCAAACTTAATGATGGCACTGGAGCTATGTGTTGCCACACAGTCATGTGTGTACAGGGAATACAGGAGTGGGCTGAGAAAACATCCCTGCGGGGCTCTAGTGTTGAGGGTCAGTGATGTGGAGATGTTGCTGCCCATTCTAACCACCTGACATCTGCCTGACAGGAAATCCAGGATCTAGCTGCACAGAGCTGTTTAAGCTGTTTGAGAGCTGTTTGAGTTTCTCATCAAGCTTGGAGGGCACTATGGTGTTGAATGCTGAGCTGTAGTCTACAAACAGCATTCTCACATATGTGTTCCTTTTTTCCAGGTGGGAGAGAGCAGTGTGTATTGTAGATGCAATGGCATCATCAGTGGAGCGGTTGTTGCGGTAGGCAAACTGCAATGGGTCCAAAGATGTGGGCAGCACAGAGCAGATGTGATCTCTGATTAACCTCTCAAAGCATTTGCTAAAGCCAGTCATTTAGGCAAGTGATTTTGGCTTGCTTCAGTACAGGCACAATGGTTGATGTTTCGAAGCATGTGGGGACTACAGACAGGGAGACGGACAGGTTGAAAATGTCCGTAAAAACACCAGCCAGTTGGTTCACGCATGCTCTGATGACGCGGCCCGGAATGCTGTCTGGACCTGCGGCTTTACGGATGTTCACCCGTTGGAAGGATCAGGTTACATCCGCAACAGAGACGGAGAGTGAACCATCCTCTGTAGCGTCGAGTGCTCTCTCCACGAGGGTGGTGTTGTTGTCCTCGAAATGAACATAAAATGTGTTAAGCTCAATCGGGAGAGAGGCAGCGGTGTTCACGGCGGAGATTTTATTCCCTTTGTAGTCTGTGATGATGTTAATTCGCTGCCTCATACTTTTAGAGTAGGTGGTGTTGAACTGCCCTTCAATTTTGTGCCTGTACTGGTGTTTGGCTGCACTGATAGAGTTACGGAGGCTTGTTTACGCTCCTCCGTGTTCCCGGAATTAAAAGCAGAAAGCCTTAAGTGCCAAGCGAACATCGCCGTTAACCCATGGTTTCTGATTGGGGTCGATCCGTATTGTTTTGGTTGGCACAACGTCCTCTACGCACTTCCTGATGAAACACATTACGCTATCAGCATAAACCTCAATGTCGTCATCAGAGGCGGACCGGAACATCTCCCAGTCCGCGTGATCAAAACAGTCTTGTAGTGCAGAGTCTGATTGGTCCGACCAGCACTGGATCGTTTGAGGGTGAGTGCTTCCCGTTTCAGTTTCTGCCTGTAAGCGGTTCAAAACCCGGTCCCCTCGTGTGTTGAAGCTGATGTGTTGGTGGTATTTTGGTGCTATTGTTTAAAAATTGGCTTTGTTAAAGTCCCCGCCAACAATGAACGTAGCTTCAGGGTGCACAGTTTCCTGCTCACTTATACTCCCATACAGTTCCTTGAGTGCCCGGTCTGTGTCGGCTTGTGGGGGGATGTACACAGCTGTGATAATGACCGCTGTGAATTCCCTCGACACAGAAGCATGAGATGTTCCAGATCAGGAGAGCAGAAAGACTTTCCTCTGATCACACCATGATTTGTTGATCATAAAACACCACCTCTGCTTTTACCAGAGAGGTCTTTCGCTCTGTCCGCTCAGTGCATGGAGAACCCCGCGGGTCCGATGGCCGAGTCTGGAATCTCTGCAGACATCCAGATTTCTGTAAGGCAGATAACGCAGCAATCCCTCGTCTCTCATTGGAAAGAGATCCGCGATCTCAGCTTGCAGAGCTTTTTGTCCAGAGACAGAACATTTGCAAGTAAAATACTGGGTAGCGGGGGTCATTTTGTGTGACGTCTTACTCTGATGAGAACGCCGGCTCTTTTTTCCCTTTTCCTTCTGCGTTTCTGTGGCCGGGCAGCCCAGACAAAGGGTTCCGCTGGCATGTTTGTAAACAGCGGATCGGCATTGAGGAATTTGAAGTCCGGTTTTCAGTGTGTAATTGCCAAACCAATGTCCAAAAGCAAGTGTGTCTGTCGTACAAAATAAGGCAGACAACATCCAAGACAAAAAAACACAAAACTGTAAACAAAACAAACAATAAACTGCAGTGTTGTGTCGGAGCTCGCAACGCAGCAGCCATACTTGGCACATTCTTGAGTCCGCTCAAGTGCACTGGACTCTGCTTTCCTGTCAAGAGTTTCAGTAATTCAACATCAAAGAAACCAGCTCGCTAATTATTCTTCAAACATGTGTTCAAGTTGACTGATCTTAACTGACTGAAAGGGAATTAGTTGTCAGCCTCAAAGTAGGTGGAGCTTCATGTCACACCTACACAACTTTCCAAATGAACAAAATGAAAGAGTGATGGATTACGACAGTTAGAAGAGAGATGGTGACAAATTTATTGACACTTTAGTGTAGCCGCTAAAGCACGACACCGTCTACTGCGCTTGAACTGAATAATTTTTTTTTTTTTTTTTATGAGTCATTTTTAGATTTGAATTAGTTAAGAGTGTTAAGCTTAATGATCTTTAATTGTTATAATTAAATCGGTGACCGTGGATGAAATGCATAATGTATAATAGAGCTATAGGTGAAACAGGGGCTTTGTATTATTTCCTATGTATTGCTGCCCCCTTCGGCACACCGCGGTGCAGT
Organism: Moxostoma hubbsi; assembly: GCA_032164185.1. Taxonomy (NCBI): domain Eukaryota; kingdom Metazoa; phylum Chordata; class Actinopteri; order Cypriniformes; family Catostomidae; genus Moxostoma; species Moxostoma hubbsi. The sequence continues at coordinate 11,588,449 of JAVLUX010000011.1, read as the reverse complement.
TTTGTGGCTCAATTCAGCATAGTCCCGGTTCTCCCTATGGTAAGTCCGCCCATTATCGGCCACAAAGTGTGTCGGCCCACCGGGAAATATACTGATAGTTTACTGTGCACTAATGCTTTTTGTTAACCCTGTCTCCTACACATGTTTTCGTTCTCAGCCATGCAGATTACTTTCTCTTTCCGTCCAACTCTCACCTAAATAGCATGATGTTGAGGTGCAGCGCCATACTGCAAGTCCAGGCAAGTTTAAATAGAGAGGGAATCATTAGTGGTTTTGGGAGATCATTAAAAAAATGATAGTTGGGTCTTCAAAGCATAGAATTTACTTAGTCATGACCGCAAAGCCATGTGCTAGTTATGAAAATAGTTTTAGAGATTGTCATGAATTCGCACGTGACGTGCACCGTATCACAGTTTTGAGAAAGAGTTTCACAGCTAAAAGAAACAGTGGCATCTACCGGCAGAATTAGTCATTGCAGTAGGTTTGAGAAAAGCGTTTGTGGACCTCCCAGAATGCCAGTTTGTGAGTAAAATATCCAAAAATAAGAATTGTGAGTGTGAGCTCAAAAAATAATGTAATTTATTTGGTAATCATGTTACAGTATGTCAAATATCATTTATTTAGTTGATGGGATTTCTTAGTATCTTTTAAGATGACAGAAAATTACAGTGTCACCACAGCGTAATACAGTGACAATTCTGCTTATTCATATTTTTAAAAATAGTAATTTCTTTGGTATTATTTTGTCCGTATTTAATGTTAGCTACCTTAAGGCAAGTGGAAATATACACGTGTTTGTGTTTAATATATAGTAATTCGTATGTCCAGCAGATGGCATTACAGTTACATTGATTTTTGTAGCCAAATAAATGAAAGCGAAAAAAACCCTCAAACGTGTGAGGGGTTTTCCCCATGTATTTATATTGCGTCAGTTATGACAGACTCATAAGGGCAGTTGGGCAATTGTAACTAAACTTGGGGGGGGTTAAAAAGTGATTAGAAAATATAAGTATATATAGAAATACACAAAACGGCACTGTGTGTGTGTGTGTGTGTGTGTGTGTGTGTGTGTGTGTGTGTGTGTGTGTGTGACAAATACAAATCCAAGATCCAAGGGAATATAATGCAGAAGAGGTAGTGTATGTTGGATAAATATAAATAGACTAAGCTGTGTTTCCCAGTCTGTCGCTCACTTCGACGTCGTGTCGAAGAAGCGACAATAGGGGTCTCTCTTGAGCGCCGAATATGCCTCTGGTCTATGAAAAAAGGCCAATGAGAAGTTGGCAGACAGTATTTGCATACCCGCTCCGGACATACGGGTATAAAAGTGGGGAAATACGTCGAGTTCATTCAGAAATTTTCTTCAGAGCCAAATGTCGTGTATGCAGTCAGCTGCGAGTCACACACCAGTTCCTGCCCTGTTCCTCTGACGCTCTGCTTGCTTTTGTCTTTTTAAAGTTCCTATTCCGCCCCTGTGTAGTTCCTGGATGCGGTAGAGTGCTCTCCGCTTCAGACGGCCACAGGCGTTGTCTCGTGTGTCTTGGCAGTGATCACACCGAGGCAGCATTTGTGGATGGTTCATGCTCTCACTGCGAGGGCATGACCATGGCAACGTTGCGGTCGCGGCTTGCTTTCAATAGAAAGTATGCCACTCCAGCCGCCCCCCGCGTAGCTCCTTCTTCCCACGGGATTGAGGACGATGCGGCTGGCGCTGGAGGCGATTTGGGGACGGCAGCGGGTGCAGCTCTGCCGGGTACACCCCTCGGACCACCCGCCCCCCCAGCACGCTCGTTGACTCCTGTCCGTGCTCAAGGCAACAGCGGCTCGCCTCACGGCCAGCCTGCCGATCCTCTAGAGCTCGAGGTGGATGAGCTCGCCGCTGCATCGGAGAGCGCGGTGTCTAACACTGATGCCTCCCCTGGGCTTCCGTCTTTGGGCCAGCACGCCCAGGCTGAGGATGATGCGCAGATATCCGACATGTTTGCCTGGGCCACCGCCAGCGTGGGGTTGGATGACTGATTCCTGGGCTCACAGCCTAGCCCCCCCAGTCCTGTTTTTCTCGGAGGTGTACGATGAGCTGACGACTTTGTGGAGAGCACCCTTCTCCACTCATCACAAAGCCTGCTCATCCGCTCTCGCTACCCTCGATGGCGGAGCGGCCCATGGATATACGGCGATTACCCAGTTGGATAGGGCTGTTGCGCTCCATCTATGCCACGGAAACCCTACCACCTGGCGGGGTCACCCTGTGCTCCCTTCTAAGGCCTGCAGGATGACATCATTGTTTACTGCCAAAGCCTACAGCACTGCTGGACAGGCCGCTTCCGCCCTGCATGCCATGACCATCCTGTAAGTCCACCAGGCCAAGGCGCTCAAAGATCTGCACGAGGTTAGCCCTGATCTCACCCTCAGGGGCACGAAGGTCACAGCGCAGTCACTTGGGCAGGCGATGGCCACACTTTCTATCAACTGGGAAAAGAGCAAGCTCACCCCGGTCTAGAGCATCTCTTTTCTCGGCATGGAGTTAGACTCAGTCTCAATGTCAGCACATCTCACCAACGAGCGTGAGCAGTCAGTGTTGAGGTGCCTCGCTGGTTTCAGGCCGGGCACAACAGTCCCCTTAAAACTTTTCCAGAGGCTCCTGGGGCATATGGCATCCTCCGCGGCGGTCGCGCCGCTGGGGTTGATGCATATGAGACCGCTTCAGCACTGGCTTCAGACTCGAGTCCCGAGACGAGCATGGCACCACGGCACGCACCGTGTGATGATCACCCCCACCTGCTGCCAAACATTCAAACCCTGGACAGACCTCTGTTTTCTACAGGCAGGAGTACCCTTACAGCAGGTGTCCCGACACTTCTTGGTCACGACCGACGCCTCCAGATTGGGTTGGGGCGCCGTGTGCAACGGGCACGCAGTAGCAGGCCATTGGAAAGGGGCCCCGCTGCGCTGGCACATCAACTGCCTGGAGTTGCTGAATGTTTTCTTTGTCCTGCGGAATTTTCTCCCTTTAGTTCGAGACAAACGCGTCCTGATCAGGTCAGACAGCACCACTGCGGTAGCGTACATAAATTGCCAAGGCGAGGTACGCTCCCGCCACAGGTCACGACTCGCCCGTCGTCTCCTCCTCTGGAGCCAGCAGCGACTCAAGTCGCTATGTGCCACTCACATCCCCGGCAACCTCAATGTGGTAGCGGACGCTCTGTCACGACAACGCTTGCCCAGTGGAGAGTGGAGGCTTCACCCCCAGTTGGTCCAGCTGATTTGAGAATGGTTCGGCAAGGCCCAGGTAGACCTGTTTGCCTCCCAAGAGACCTCCCATTGCCCGCTCTGGTATGCCTGCTCAGAGTCTCCCCTCGGGGCAGACGCACTGGCACACAGCTGGCCTGTGGGGCTGCACAAGTACGCATTTCCCCCAGTGAGCATTTTTGCACAGGTGCTGTGCAAGGTCAGGGAGGACGAGGAACAAGTCACCCTTGTGGCTCTTTATTGACCCACCCGGGCCTGGTTCTCGGATCTCGTACTCCTCGCGACAGCTCCTCCCTGGCGAATTCCCCTGAGGAAAGATCTTCTTTCTCAGGGACGGGGCATGCTCTGGCATCCGCACCCAGACCTTTGGAACCTCCACGTCTTGCCCCTGGATGGGACATGGAAGATCTAGCTGGCCTACCACCCACGGTCGTAGCCATGATCAACCAAGCCAGAGCCCCTTCTACCAGGCAACTTTATGCCCTGAAATGGCGCTTGTTCGCGAATTGGTGTTCTTCCCATGCTGAAGACCCACAGAGGTGTGCAGTTAGGTCAGTGCAATTATTTCTGCAAGAAAAGCTGGAAGGGAGGCTGTCCACTTCCACTCTGAAGGTGTATGTTGCCACTATTATGGCCCACCATGATGCAGTAGACGGCAAGTCCTTGGGTAAGCATGACTTAATCATCAGGTTCCTAAGAGGTTGAACCCTCCCGGCCAAGCCTGTTCCCCTCCTGGGATCTCTCAGTGGTCCTCGCAGGCCTCCAGAGACGCTAGAATCAGTTGGACTCAGGGCCCTCTCTCTAAAGACGGCCCTGCTGATCGCGCTCACTTCCATCAAGAGGGTCGGGGACCTGCAAGTGTTCTCTGTTAGCGACACCTGCCTGGAGTTCGGTCCGGCAGACACATATGTGATCCTAAGACCACGACTGGGCTACGTGCCCAAGGTCCCTACCACACCCTTCAGAGACCAGGTAATGAACCTGCAAGCGCTGCCCCGGGAGGAGTGCTTAGCATACCTATTTGGACCGCACACAGAGCTTTAGGTGCTCTGAGCAGCTCTTTGTCTGCTTTGGGGGACAGTTGAAAGGGAACGCTGTCTCCAAACAGAGGCTCTCCCACTGGGTGGTGGATGCCATTTTATTGGCCTATCGCACCCAGCCCACACCCCCCCCAACCCCCCCCCACTTGCGGATCGGAGCACACTCAACAAGTATTGAGTGTATTGCGTCCTCGTGGGCACTGGCCAGAGGCACCTCCCTAACAGACATATGTAGAGCAGCGGGTTGAGCAACACCTAATACCTTTGTGAGATCTTACAATCTCAGGGTTGAGTCAGTATCGTCCCGTGTTTTCTCAGGTCCGAGCCGGTAGAACTCAGTAACGCGCTGACGATCTGGCCGGGTGAATCGCTTGCACCTGGCACCCTTTCCCTCGACTGAGGTAAAACTGTGCACTTTCTCTCCTAGGAGATCCCACCCACCCGGGTCCCTGGTTGATTCCTCCCTAGCCCTTTTGGGTCCACTGTTCAGCGGAGGAACTTGCCGACCCAGTCCACTATGGGTACTCAAATCTACCCTGTACTGGAATAGGTGCTCTACAGATTGGGACTCCTACACGGACTCCCCCTGTGTGTATTTTCTGCAGTACAGTCCCCTTACGAAGTGGACCCACGTCTCCCTTAGGCAGTTTTAGCTGTTTAGTCATGTTGCCTAAAAAACCCATGTGATGTATTCGCCACCTTTACCTCCCTTTTTGGGCAGGTGTGGCCTCCGCAGGGTCTTTTCCCCCTGAAATAATAGGAAACTGGGTAAGACCCCCTTCCCTCGATGCGTGTAAGGGCCCCGGCTGTTCTTGCTCTATGCGGAGAAACAGAGAGAGAAAAGAGGCCCAGCCAGGCTTGGCCCGTTCCCAGGTTGGCAAGCGTCGCCTTGTTCCCCTCTAGGGTAACCAGAAGGATTCCGACGACTTTTTTGGGGCATTGGGGAAGGGTACGTGCAGTCTGACTCAGTTGGTTGCTTGTGCACGTGAAATACCTGCCCGCTCCTGTGTCAGCAGTACACGTACATGGCTCAGCGCATGGCGTGATTTGAAGTGGACCCCTAGTGTCGCTTCTTCGACATGACGTTGATGTGAGCGACAGACGGGGAACGTCTAGGTTACATATGTAACCTCCGTCACCTGATGGAGGGAACGAGACGTTGTGTCCTCCCGGCCATGTTGCTGAGCCGAGCCACTGCAGTGGCTGGACCATTTCCGGCTCCTCAGAAAAATCCTGAATGAAATCGACGTATTTCCCCGCTTTTATACCCGTATATCTGGGCGGGGTATGCAAATACTGTCTGCCAACTTCTCATTGGCCTTTTTTCATAGACCAGAGGCATATTTGGCGCTCAAGAGAGACCCCTAGTGCTGCTTTTTCGACACGCATCTCGTTCCCTCCATCAGGACGATTGCATGTAATTGTTGTTTAATAGGGCAGTTTTAACTGTTCATGAGATGGATAGCCTGAGGGAAAAAACTGTTCCTGTGCCTGATGGTTCGTGCTAAGTGCTCTGTAGCGTCGGCCACAAGGCAACAGTTCAAAAAGTTAGTGGGCAGGATGAGTGGGGTCCAGAGTGATTTTTCTGTCCTTTGTAGTCTTCTGCTGTCCGATTTCCTAGCTGAACCAAACCAGAGAGTTACTGAAGTGCAGAGAACAGACTCAATGACTGCTGAGTAGAACTGGATCTGTAGCGTCTGTGGCAGGTTGAACTTCCACAGCTGGCGAAGGAAGTACAAACCCTGCTGGACCTATTTTACAATGGAGTCAATGTGGGTCCATGATCTCTTTTAAACACTGTGGCAATTTTAATCGTTAGCGATCCTATGTTTTATAAATTGAGCAAATGAACGTACGCCTCATAACTAAATAAATACTAACTTTAACAATGTTGTTTAAAAAGTACAGGCCTGTGTTGCAGATGTTCCCCATCTGCCACAGTTCTCAGGCTGAATCTAGGCTTAAACACAATTGCTAATACAGCATAAATGTTCAGTCCTCATTCAATACACAGCTCTTTTCAAAAGGATAAGAAATAAAAAAATTAAATACAAGTTTGTTATTCTGTCTGTCTGTATAAATAGAATTATATATTTTGTGCTGTAAAATAACAGTACATTTTGTGCTGACACTAACAAACAGTTCTCTTCACTGGTGACAGAAACACAAAATTACTAGTAGAATTAGGAGAAACATGTTGCAGTAATTGCATAATGTTCTTATAAAAATGACACTTATGATCTAAATGTGAACCAAAACCTTTTATAACAGAGTTTTCTGGTATATGGGATACCTAATTGTGGTTAATCTTTCCCAGCCTCTTATTGTTTCAGCTCCCAGCCTAACAATCCAGTATGGGGCAAAGAGGAAATATATCTTTGAATATATATATCCGAAAGTGTGTGACAAACAAAAATAAATGGCATTCATATTTAGATACTACTGGGACATAAACATGGTACACAGCCAGTTGTGTTTGAAAATCTATACTGCATAGTCACTGTTGCTCATAGTGTTTACAAAGTATAGAACTGCATGATGTCTATGAATTTTCAGATAAAAAAAATAGTCCTTCTTTTCAAAATATTCAATAAGATCTTATCAGAGTTCATCTTTCAATGAGGTCCAATGCAAAATTATTCACAGTATTTCACTGATGTGTTCTCTTGCATCATAGTGTTTATAGTAAAAAACAAAAAATTGTACATTAGCATATGCTGTGGAACTAATTAAGATCTTCATTTATAATGTCTCACTTTCTATCACTAAAATACATTTTATTAACTCAAACTTATTAGCTCTCTTTATTAACACACTTTTTTGTTGTTGATGATGATGGAAAATAGACATCTTTGGCACCTATTCTTGGCACTTAAATGTTAGCATACACGTGATTTTGTTAGACAGCTCAATGAAATGAAATTCAGCCCACATTTTGGCAAAACATTCTTGAAAATGGGATCCATTTACTCCAAATCCCCATGAATCAAAGTTGATTGAGTTCATTCATTTTATCCATGCCAAGAACACAGATTGGTCAGCAGTTGACTGTTTCTGTAGAGCTACAATTATAGGTATGTTAGAAGTGGTTTGTGTGTACATCTTGTTCCAGCAGACAGCACCTTAATGCCGCAAGTACACTTAAGGGAACAACAGTTGCTACTGACACCTGTGCATTGAATTAGTTCTACCTTATATTTATTTCTTCCTACTTTCATTATTTATTTCATTCATTAATTTCACAGTAAGCCTATATCCTCCTTGCTGAATCCATCTACGCATCTCCTCCCACATTCCTCTGTTTTTTATAAGCACATACAGAATGATTCTCCAAATCATTTCGGGGTTTGAGACCTCTGGCTTCCATTTGAGGGGAAATTTTGATTCACAAAAAAAAAAAAAAAAGGTCTAAATGAATCACACAGACACTTCAGCACATCAGTTTTGGTTGTTGGAAAGAATGTTCTGAATTAGTTGGGTGATTCAATTACCTCTTTGTCATTGCTAGCCATGAGTTGGCCTTGTAAAGTTATAATAAATGAGGTCTGTTGGATCAATTAGGTTTTGTCATCCTGCCTTTATGTGATAATACAAGGAGGTTTCTTTAATCTCTTTAACAGTGCTGGCAAAACTTTGCATGGATATGATTGGCATCGGACATGCTCATGAAAGTGAGTTTTATGCAAGGCTATAACCTCAAATAATAATTTACAGTAATTATTACTAAATTACTGTAAATACTGGCTAAGAGTTGAAGAAACTAATTGTGATAAGCAGCAAAACATATTAGTTAAGACCACTAAACAAAATAACAAATCCTCCCATTGTAACATTCAAAACTCCTGTTGCATTTACACCCTAGAAGGCATGTGTGTTCATTCAAGCTATCTCTAAATGGGATGCATAGCAAAATGTTTAGTACTTGCAGTCTTGAGGTTTCCAAAAAATGTGAACTTTAACACATTCCATCTGCCACACAGCCAATAACAAATATCCTCTCTGTACAAGAAGAGGCTTTGGAAATGTACTGAAGTTTTTTTCTAAACTTAAGAGCAAAGAATAGGTCTCTCATATTTTAATTGTGAGTTGATTCAACACAGCATAAACTTTATTTACTCTGGCATAGCAGAGTCAAACTTAACATGTTAGTCTCTAAAGATTTAGCCAAAATCAAATAGGATGTTCACATAAGGTGTGTTTTTGACATGTGCATATTATTAGTGCATATTAAATGCCAGAGGAAGTGTCCTTATGTTAAAATAATACATTTGGGCAGAGCTTACTATTTCAAAATGTCTTGCCTGCAGTAAAACACAATGCAGATTTTAGAGTTAGAGCTTATTAGACACATTCTGTTCAATAATATTTGGGATTCTATGGGAATCATGTTACTGTGGCTTATTTAGACTTTGATCAATGAAAAAACTCTAACAGAATGAAACATTTCCAGCTCCGCATGGTGAGGTCAGCACTGGGGATAAACCACAGCATGGCAGCAAGGGACTCAACATCATCTAAAATGATTCTCATGAATGTGGGAATGAGTAGCCTCTGACATTTAATTCAATGGATGAATGAAGCCAAAACCAGGAGGACTGGCATTGTGTTTAATTTGGTTTGAGGAGAAAACCCTAGAAACTGTTAATTCACTCAATTTAGTTATCTTTTTTTTCTCTAACAAATATAAATTAGCTGGGAGGAAAAGACAAAAGAAAAGGAGATGTGTTGATGAAAGAATAATTTGTTTCTGTCTTTTCTGTTGCCTGTGTATTCTGATATTGGAGAATGTTATGTTGAGACCTATAGAAAGTCATGAAAGTTTTTCTTACAGCTTGTCCGCTTCTGAAACCATTTGATAGACCCAAATATAAGCCATATAAGCCATTATTATTTACTAAAATTCAGTCAGTTCCTCATACAATTCTTTCAGATGGCATCAGTAGACTTGGAATATAGCACACAAACCATATAGTTTACTTTTACGATACATTTATTGCGCTTTTGTGTCTTTTTTGAAGCTTGACTTTTAAAATTATTATCCAGTATACCTTTCATTAAATGGAAAAAAGCTGCTAACAGCTTTTTTTGTTGTTGTTGTTTAACAGAAGAAGAAAAAAATATCCCTTTAATTCAGAGCTGCAGGAAGACTTCTATCAGGAAGACTTGCAGACTTGAGTGAGATTTAAGATTATATTTATTTGATGAATATAAAACAGAAAAGTAATGTCTCTCTTTGCGTAGGCCCCGTCTGACGGTCTGAAGAAGTTGCACTCGGAACCATCATATCCTGCTGGAGATAGGAGTCAGGGGCGAGGAGCCTACCCCCAAGCAGGATGGGACTCAACTGGTGATGGTGGGGTTGTGGAGGTTGCCATGTTAGCACACTGAAACAGCAATGTGATAGATTGTGAGCAGACTTATAAAGCAACGGCTTACATGATTGGCTGGGAATTACCCAGCTAATGGTGCAATGATTTACAGCTGCTCGTCTTCCCACTAGAACTATGCTGGGCTTACATTTCTTTCAAATTGTGCCAGTGCTGGCAGCTGTGATTTGGGCATTAAAGAAATGTAGAACGTCTGTTTCTCCAGCTTCTAATATTTGAAAATGGATGATGGTATGGTAAAAAAAGAAACAAAATAGTCTCTGTGTCCAGCAGCTTGGAAAATCTCAGAGCGGCTAACAGACTGACTTCAAATTGTCATTCTGGTTAGTAAAAGTGTTAACACAGCCATTTAAATGTTAACATTACATCTCTAGACTGACTGGACCTTTTCTGCTGTGTACACAGTTAACCTTGACCTTTTCTGTATGCTTGTGTGTATGTGTGTGTGTGTGTGTGTGTGTGTGTGTGTGTTGCGAAAAAGGAAGTGAATATTGGGAGAGAGGTGAATGTGCGGGGGCGAGAAGTGGGAGAGGTGGGTCAGTCTGCCTGGAGCTCCACACAGGATGTTGTTCTAATGGCTGAATTTGGAATGCCTCATTGAAACACTGCAGTCAGAACTGGCTCCTTAAAAGTTTTATATCAAATAGCTGGCTATCCTTCTTCAAATACCATTTTGAGGGAAGCATTTGATGTTGGGGAGGCAGAGTGAAAGGTACATCAAATAAACAACAAATAATAAGGTCTTTCAATGATTAAAAATGAGGCAGAGACAAAACACTTCCAAACTGTTAAGAATGAAACGACAACTGTGAGCTTCAATCCAGTATGCTGAATTGTACATTATTGAATTACTTGAAATGAAATGACAATTGCCAAAAAATAGTCTAGATAATATATATTTTTTCTCTGTTTAAAAGAAGTAAATGAGTTTGTTTGAACTAGAATTTTTGACATGCCTTCTGTGAGGTGTTTATCTCAAAAGCAAATAACCAAAAACAGGTGTTAAATCCATGATGGTCTGGATCACATTATGAATAAACCCAAGGCCGTGGACTAATGCAGAAACTGAAAACTGATGACAGGAGCAGAGTTGGGATATATTTTATTTTAGCCTTGCTTGTGGTCTGCAGCAGAAGAACCAAATTCCAAAATTGGAGAGTTGAAAGCAGATTTTTAAATAAATAATTGTACGTTTCTAAGTTCAAGTGTCTAAAGTGCTAAGTGCGGTGATAGGGGCGTGGTCGTGTGTCTGCCTGCGGGGGCTCGTCACCTGGGTTGGCATTATCTCTAACACCTGTGTGACAGGGCGGAGGGCGGGGCCGGGTCGTGATTATACACACCCGGTCCCTTATCAGGCTAATTAAGCCTCCGAGAGGGATAAAGGCCGACTGCGGATGGTGGTTAGAGAGAGAGATCGTTTTTGGGAAGCTGACCATCATGTGTGTTTTGTGTCTTTTGTTTAAGTTTTTAATTAAACAATTATTTATATTGTCAAGCCGGTTCTCGCCTCCTCCTTTCCCTTATATCCCTTCACAACCTGTCTCTTGTAGTGATGGCGGAGGAAGACATAAAAGGCACATGAGGCGTCAGAGTGAAACCTTCTACACTATACTTTAAGTCACATATGCAAAGTCATTGGGCATGGCCATGAAGTTTAGATATTTTCGTGAAGTTTATATTTTCTAGGTGCAAGTGAGCTTGGCAAAATTGCACGCACAACACGCAAATGGGTTGGGTCAATTGCAATTTATTTCGGTGGTACTTCTCTGGTTATTACACTGTCTGCATCCTATTGTATACCTTCATTGTATCCATTCCTTCAAGCACCAGGGATATAAACAAACAGCACATTCATAAGAAGTTAGTAGTGCAAATGGGGCATATGTGAATTTAAAGAATAGAATTATGGACTCACATTTGTGTCCTTGTTGAATGTCATGCATATTCTTACGCACATGCATGGAAAATATGGTTCTTGTCAGGATTTGGATGTAGGCTCAGTTAAATTATAGAGAATGTAAGTAATATTAATCATTTTTATCTACTGATACCCAAATCGTGGCTAGTATAAACAGTGATATCTTCCTTCCAGGTTAGGCTGTACATCGAGGAATTTTGCACACACTTAACTTTGACCAGTTAATTTTTATTTGGAATAATTAAAATTAATTTATTTATTGAAACACGACAAACAAATTGTCTCATAAAACGTCTACAACAATGATTGTCAAGGACAAAATTTTAAGTTCCACTGTATTTCCAAAGGCTTGACTTTTGAAAACTTTATTATCACCTGCTGATGAAATCTCCAAACTGCAAATGCAGGTACTGAGTTTGGACTTTGCGCTGAGATTAGAAGTGCTTCTCAAAAGTCTAATAGCGCAATGACCTATTTAGCTGGAAAACCGTAAATTGTGTTTTGCGTCTCTTTATATACATACAGTACACCCACAGTTTGTGCACATACACCCACAGGTGGTGCAAACACTCCCATCCACTGCCACTTGCACTTTATACTGGCATGAAAATTGCGCTTAGAATTAGCGCTCTAATTCTAAAATTAGATAAAACTTTGCGTACGGTCTTGGCACATTGTTGTGCATGCCTAGTGCACTCACGACAATAGACCCCATATATCTCTAATATGATTTTTTACATTAGTGGAAGGACAGATATACAGTAATACATAACATTTAAATTACCTGACCTTGAGACTATTTTCTAGGCAGAAATAAAGATCTCATCAAAGCTATTTTGGGGGTCCTCTTTTACAAGTCCTTTTGCTCAGAGACACTGGTCAAGTTTTACAATCTGAATCAACTCTTTACCTAAAATAGAGTGATGACACTCTGTAATACACTCTGCTGTAATATTTGCCAGGTTGAATGTGCAAAATTTTGCCAACAGCCCAGGCACACAAACTCTGAAGGAAATTAATGATATGCCTGAGGGGGTTTTATTTCACATGGAGAACAGATACAATTTCTGTACAGTCTGTTTGACAGAAGACAGTTAAACTGTTAGACAGTCTGAGATATAATGGAATTTTATTTTTATATATTATGGGTTTGACCTTTTAGAGCTGCTGAGGTTACTATTACAACTGCAAGCATGTTGGAATAACAAATACTTGAGATGTACTCATATGACTTCAGTAAATTAAAAAGACAAGAGTGGATTCCAGTTGAAAATATTACCACATATTCTTGCATTTAAATGCATAAGGATGCATAATTTGAATTCATCTTACAACACACAAGTATGGGTTTAGTTTTGATACAGCATCTCACCTCAAATAAAACACCTTGCTTTTAATTCCATCATATTTGTATAATATTTGTCATCGTGTCTCGTCTCTGTGTGGGTAGATCTTTTTTAGGCAATTTTAGACATTATTTACAGGCCTAACTAGGTATAAATCCTTGTGTGTAAGTGACTCCATTCATAGATGCCCCTTTCTTTTTCAGATTTTATTTTCATCTTGTATTGAGAAAAGCAAAAATCAAGAACATTCTTGAAGAACTACAAATGAAACAGGTTAATAGCACATTAAATCTGCATTGCTCGGTCATTTGATTTTCATATAGACAAACTAAATAGGAATGCATTAAGGTTGAGTTCTCCAGCATTTGCCAACACACCAAGCTGTTTTCATGGCCCATTTACAAGAGCTTTTGGACAGGACATTACACAATTCTATTATCAAGCATTTTACTAGCAAACAGTTACTCTGTAATAAAGCTACTGACTGCTACCTTAATAAAAAGGATTTTCTCTGTACAACGATTATTCTGTGTCATTATTGATTTCATCAAACATTTAAATAACAAAAAAGCTAAATAGTAAGATGTCTGGACTAAAACCACAGCCAAAATTATATAAAAACAAGACTATTGTGTTTTGTGGTTTAAATCTGAATTTAATTGATTCAGTGAGGTTGATACTGTACGTATATCTCATACAAAAAAGGTAATCTGAGTAAACACTTAATCCCCAAATCTATGAAACTGAATTAATTATGGGGTTCAGCTAGACTAGACACACTCAGGTCTGATTACGGCCAGCCCTGTTCAATAAAATCAAAAAATAAATATAACTTTTTCAGCAGCATGAAGTTGGCTAAAAGGTCTCACCCAGTCGCACACTATGCCATGATCGAAAGAAATTCCAGAAATGATGAGGAAATCCTTGATGATCCTCAAAGCTTTTGGGAGAGTTGAAGCTCGGGCGCAACTGGATTATGCAGCAAGACAATGATCCAAACATAAGAGTAAGTCCAACTATGAATGGCACCAAAGAAGCAAAATTAAAGTTTTGGAGTGGCTTAGTCAAAGTCCTGACTTGAACTCGTTTAAGATGCTGTGACAGAACCTTAAATGAGCAGTTCATGCTCGAACACTCCAATGTGGCTGAACTAAAACAGTTCTGCAAGGAAGAATGGGCCAAAATTCCACCACAGCGTTGTGAAAGACTGATCTTCAGTTATTGGAAGTATTTGGTTGCAGTTGTTGCTGCAAAAGGTGGCACAATCAGCAATTAAGTTTAAGGCGGCAGTTAGTTTTTCACATGGGTGATATTGGTGTTGGATAACTTTTATTCTTCAATAAAAAAATATTATTATTATTATTATTTTTATTATTCAGGTGTTTACTCAGGTTGCCTTTGTTTAATGCTATATCACGTTTGTAGATTTAAAACAATTTAGTATGAAATATAGAAAAAATCCGGAAGAGGGCAAATACTTTTTCACAGCACTGTATTTAGACCTAGTAAATATATCTTCTTGTTTATGATGTTAATTGCTTATCATACATGTTTCTGAATATATATACTGCTGTGTTTTCTAAACTCGATATGCATTAAGTGTTGACCAAAAATGAAACTAGGTCATTTTAATTTATTCTATTTTATTCTTGCTATTTTCAGCTAAAATTCAACTGCTTTTATCCACTTTGATCCAATTTAATATCAGGGCATTGTAGGTTCGGGCCCCAGGGAAATTTGAACATTGCCTCTGTGTCTCCTTGTATCAGGATATGGTTGTGGGATGGATGTTAGCATCCAATGCTCATACTGTATCCCTCATCTTTGCTTATTTTTTTTTTTAAACATATTTGTAAAGACATGCTTGTTGTTTTATGATCCCCTACACTACACATATTTCTGCGAATGGTAACGTTTCTGTTATTTTAGATTGGCTTTCATTTATATTTAGCATCTTAAGGTCAAAAGTCGCAAGTCTGTCTTTTACTCTGATCAGATATTCCACTTTTTGGCCCACCTAGGACTGGAAAAGTATTTAGTAGGGCCACACAGATTATACATCTAGTCGAACTCAGAAATTTCTGCAGAAATGGAACGCTCATCAACACATTTATCAAGTTTAAATCCATTCTTCAGAATTCTGCAGATTTTCTTCCCAAATGTGAAAAGGCCCTGCACATTCCGTCTGGAAATAGTAATTAGTCATATGACTAATACAAATGAAGATGTTCAGTGTTATAATTTCTTATTTAATTTCACATTTCTGAGATTTTAAATACTCACCAAATGAGTAAACATAGAAGTCATTTGATAATTTCTATGGCCTTGTTTACATGATGTGATGATCTTTCGTAGCTGTTTACACAAATTCTCTAGTCTTCATCACAGACTCATGTAGTTTGTTTAATAAGTGTCACATATGACCAGAAGTGAGTGTTACACTGGTCCTGCTCGACCCGCACTAAACGGGACTCGATCTGGTGTTGTCAGTATGGGAGGCGAGCGCGCTAACAAGGAGGCTAAAGTCTACAGCCCTTAGAGTCAATCGCTGGTGCACCTCTTGAGGCCAGAGGAGTGAGGTTTACACACACTGCACAGCACATACCAGCTGGCTACCGTTACACTCAACCCCCTAAACCTCATTCCCATCCGGGTCACAGCACCACTGTAACCGGTCCTGCTCGACCTGCTCCCATCACCACCAAGTCATTGGCAGACAACAGTTCAGCAGACATAAATGGTAAACATCTTGCTCAACTCACAAAAGAGTGTAACATTAGCCGCATTTTAAGAATTTAGGGTGATCATTCCATGCATTAAAATGTTTTTTGTTAATAGAGAGGATAGAATGTACATTTAAGTGAGAGCGATCCCATACAAAAACTGATGTCTGTGCCTAACCATGCAGGTTGTGATGTAAGATTCTTAAATAATTGCTGAATTAATGCAGGTGTATCTGGCATGATTGAACTTCTGTTTGGGAGTCTAGCAGTTACTACCTTTTACTTCAATCGCCATTTACTTTAATTGCTTTTTCCATAAAAATGTAAGTAAATCGTGACTTGAGGCTGTCAGTCCCTAACATTCTGTCTAACATCTCCTTTTGTGTTGCACGGAAGCAACCCAAGTTGTTGCCAGTTGTGTTACATCCCCAGCTCGCAAGTTCACAATGGTAGAAAGGTATCCCAAAATGTGCCACTCTGCCTCTGCACGGAGCTCGCAAGATCGTAATGGGAGACAGCTGCCCTGAGTTGTTCCTGACAGGCTAAACGGCCACGAAAGTAGGGCACAAAGTAAGACAGAACCGCCACTGCTTGAATGTCACTTTGGTGAATAAATGTACCAATTTCTTTCCATGAGAGCAAAATCTGTACATTATTCCAAACTTTTGGCCCCCAGTGTATAAGGCACTGTACTTTATGTGGTGAGATATACCACATAATTTACCCCCTGGATTCTTCTCAGTAGCTGTTATCTAGTTAATTTATTCAGCTGGTATGTTTGAGGGACAATTTAAGAGGTAAAGTCAAATGTTTGCTATGTGAACACTTGCTTAAGGGCATGTGATGTTAATTTCACAACAAACAGCCCCAAATCAGTAGTTGAGAATGGTTAGAGTTTAGCCTATTATAATCCTTGAGATTAAATTGACATCTCAGCTCTTTGTGAACTATGAAAAGGGTGAATACAGGTAGTTAAAGTGTGCCACTTTCTAAAAATGTGTAATTGCTATTGCATTTAAAATATAATCCAAATGACTACATCAATGTTATCCTATACTAGTTTTTGATAAAAATGTAAACTTTTTAGCAATTGAAGAATGCACAATTACAGGTAGTTGAGATTAAGTGTCATGCTTTTCCAGTTGTCTGACCATACCTGTATTCACCCTACTGTATGCTACATTAGTAAGCATCGTGTTCATTAAAACCAATCACTACTAAAAGTAGCCATTTACTGTATATAAAAAAAAAAAACATTTAAAAAAGTACCTTTAAATTAAACAATTTAATTAATTAAAATGTAATTATGTGATTACAATTGCATTATAAAAAAATCAGATGATCAATTTATTACTGAATAACAAATTATCTGTAGATGATAATGTGACGACACACTGAAACTATTGTCTTTTTCTCTGCATGAAATTTGCTCCAATTCCAGATGTTAAGTGACCCTGCAGCTGTTATTGCTTTTTTTAAAATTATATCTGGGTTGCCAGTCTCTGAAAGTTTTTATGATCAATCAATTCATAAAAAAACGACCACGAAAACGAACAATGATTTGGCAACATCTTCAGTTCAGCACTTATAGGCAAACTTGGCAAGAGGCAGCAAAATAATTCAGCCTTTAACCGCAAAGTCCTCAGATGTTTGATTAATTATTGGACCTTCTGTGTAAATGCATTTATGTTCACATATTAAGCCTACTCTGGAAACAAACCAATGTCGAAAAGAACCCTTTTCAAGATAAGAGTACATTCCTGCTAACTGGCAACCCGCAGCTGCATGGGCTGGTCCTATGTCCTTTCTCCTTTGCTAGTCAGAATATACAGAGGCTGCTCTTATTAACTGACATGTCTGGGACGCTTCCAGTAATAAGGAGCCGCGCATAGAGGAGTTTTACATACTTTAAGAAGTATTTTGTCTTTTTCTCATTGTTGCGACGTGCGTTGTTTCAGCCAATGTTGCGTTGTCAAACTTCTCGAGAATCAGTTTCTGAAAGACTGAGAACCAGCTTTACTTCAAGGCAATTGTTGTCTTTTCTTTATCGGATTATATGCATTTCAATATAAGAACGATGAGATGAGATACTCTCGCACTGGGCAGAAGTAAATGCTTCATTGTCATGGAATGTGGAAGCGCGAGCACTGAATGTTTTTTTATATTTAAAAATCCCTAAATGCATTTGCAGGTAATTGTGCTGAGCGTTCATATTTTGTGGGGAACAAAAAGCGATCTAATTTGACTGTCATAACCAAATCTGATTTGTAAAAATATTTATAAACTGACTGAGACCTTTTCTGAAGCGTTTTTCTTTTGTTTGTTAAACCCCCAAGGATTATACTGATGGTTCTACCAAACTTTTGCACTTTTTTGCGGTGAGCGTCAAAATTCGAAACTTTTCATTATACATTTTAAGCAAGTTAAATCTTAGCGCGAATCGCATGACGCTTTGTTGGATTTTATCTACTGGCCTGAGTTTCAACTAAAGACTTCAAACATGAGGGGAAGGTGCATGCTTGGTTTCACAGTTTTGTGTCTGTTGACATGGTCGGTTTATGTGTCAGAGAGCAGCACGACAGATATACAAGCCAAACTCGGGCTGATGTCCATAAGACAAGCAAGACTCGACAAATCAAGACAGAGTCAGATCATTAGAACAGGATCATGGATCAGTGACCGACGCCAACAAATACTGGGAGATGATGGC
This sequence comes from Moxostoma hubbsi, assembly GCA_032164185.1. Lineage (NCBI taxonomy): Eukaryota > Metazoa > Chordata > Actinopteri > Cypriniformes > Catostomidae > Moxostoma > Moxostoma hubbsi. The sequence goes on along the minus strand of JAVLUX010000011.1, from coordinate 11,570,076 downwards.
ATAAACGTTACCAGGAACGGACATTCCAGAAAAGTCTTGGCACAAAGGAGACCAGCACAGGGTGGGTCTAGGAATCCAATGCAGCAAGATGATGGAACACCTGGAGCCAGGGCCAGAGTATACCATATGCCAGGCAGCACTGGTTCTCCAAATTTATTGGCCTCATTTGCTGGGAAGAACCGCCTGCTGGTAATTTCGGCACCTCATGACTCTGAAGGCTACTACAGATTGATGATGAGCCTTCTCAAACCGGAGGTTTACTGTGAGATGGCAGAGCGCCACATGCATCAGATTGTGATATTTCACCAGGAAGGGGAGATAGGTGGGAAAATCCGACGTATTACAAATGAAGGCAAAGTGATGGAAGAGCCTTTAGATACAGCCCTCATTCCCAGGCTCATGAACTTCCTTAAATTAGAGAAAGGGAAGTTTGGAATGGTCCTTCTTAAAAAGACCCTACAGGTGGAGGAGCGCTACCCATATCCTGTCAGACTGGAGGCCATGTACGATGTTATCGACCAGTCGCCTATGCGCAAAATGGAGAAAGTACGTCAAAGAGGCTTTGTGCAGAAGTGTAAAGGGGCTGGAGTGGAGGGTCAGGTGGTTGAGGGGGTCCCCAGCATCAGTCCCCCAATGGATAGGAGACCAGTGAGGAAACCCATCCGGAGACCGCCACAGGCAACAACTACACCAACTCAAACGAGACCAACAACCACTACCACCACCGCAACTACCACCACCACAAGACCCACAACTACAACGGCCACCACCACCACTCAGAGCACCACCAGAGTTTATACTACCCTGCAATGGATCCCAGCCCACAAGACCACTAATGAGCCCTACTATTACAACCATAAGGACAGATACAAGACCAAAAGCACCACCTCACCCACCACCATTTCTGCTTATTATAGCAAGGCTGACACAGGAAAATATGGCGATAACCGCACAGACAAAAAGGAATATGGTCGCAAACAAGCCAGTGTCATACCTACACAACACAAGCCTTCTAAAGTTAAGCCATCCAAGAAAAAGAATGGCAATAAGGGAATTAGTCATGCTTATGAGGATAAATACGATGGAGGAGAACCCACCGATGGTTATCCTGAAAAGGAGGAAGAGATTGTCCCCACCAAGAAAGGTAAGGACAGGCTGGACAAGACTGATAAAAAGAAGAAAAAGGACAAGAGTGACAAGTTGTCAAAAAAGGACAAGGCAGAGAGGAGGGGAAAGGATGGAAAAGGGGGAAAGAAAAATGGTAAGAAAGTTTTAAAGACCCCTGAGAAAGAAGAATATCTGAAACCAACAAAGAGACCACCACCGCCACCACCCAAAATAACACTGGCAAACTTTTTGGACTATTTTGAAAGCAGAAGGAGACTAATTGTGAGTATTGAAAAGGATACACTGATCCTTGTCTTATTCAGACATGTGTAAATCTTTATTATATTCTTATTTACTGTTATTCTGTTTCAAACCCTTTACTGTAGTTGATTACTGTTCCAATGGAGGAAAACAACATGTATGTTCAGCAGAAGGATGAATACCTGGAACATGTGTGTGAGATGGCCATCAGGAAGATCTCCATCATCACCATCTTCGGCACTCTGACAAACAGCACCATGAAGATAGATCATTACCAACTTGGTAAGCCACTGTCTTCTTGTTGGACAGTAAGAGAGATACATATATAACTATCCAGCATGATATTATATGATGTAAACTATAAAGCTTGTTTTTCATTCAAAATATTTCATTTTAAGTTAAGTTTCTGTTTAAGTTAAACTAAGAAAACTGGAGAAAGTGTAACACTGGATAAACCTCCTGTTTACTTTTCCCCATTATTAGGGGTCTGTAAAGGGATTTAGACGGGCAAGGAGGAGGCGAGAACCGGCTTGATGATATAAATAATAGATTTAATGATAAACTTAAACAAAAGACACAAACATGCATGATGGTCAGCTGACCGTAAACAATCTCTCTCTCTCGTCGCACCACCTTCCGCATTCGGCCTTTATCCCTCTCACAGGCTTAATTAGCCTGATAAAGGACCGGGTGTGTATAATCACGACCCGGCCCCACCCTCCGCCCTGTCACAGGGCTCAAGCCCTTTTTCTTCTTTTTCTGATGTCTTGGCAGATGGTCCCAAATCCCAACACCTTCTCATACATACGCATACATATATGCAACACTAGGTGCCGCTATAATAATCACATTAAAGTTTTTTGATAATAACTCCAGAGTGGTAAGGGTTAGAATCAAAATATTTTTTTCCTCTTATTTCCTGAGTCAAGGTAAGCAAAATGTATATGTTTTCCATAATTTAGAAGTTTCTGAAAAACCTAAATTTCCTAACATTTGGACACTTTATCCGATTCACGCAAAATTTGGTATACATCTTCAGATCGTCCTGACAAAAAAGTTGTTAAAATAAGTCACTTTGGAGTTTATATTAAGCCAATCAAATGTATAAACCAATAAGCCAAATTATAAGCTAATAAATGTTTAGGCATGGCCCATTTTCACTTACCCAACTATATCTTCTGAACGCAAAGTCCAAACTTAACAGAAACTTGTTTGGGAAACTTGTACAGAAAGACCTTTTGAGGATGCACCTAAAATTTTATACAATTCTGCCTATAGGGAGCGCTACAACTAAAATAAAATTTGTCAAAACTCTGCAACTGTTTTATCAAGAAAGTTAGAATTTGACAGTTTAGTTCAAGTGCTGGCATATCCTTAAAATAAAGCCAATCAATTTCCTGCTGCTAATACGTTGCATTTGTAACAGCCAAACTTTATGAAATTTGGCATCCTTCAAAAGGTTGCCAAAAGTAGGTGGTTTACCAAATATTGTGAGGAATTGGCCACAAGGTGGTACTATAATAAGCTACTTCACGTTTTTGCTAATAACACAGTAACCGTACAGGCTAGAATAAAAATGAATCCTTCAGTGCCCACAAATTAAATGGTCATGTGGATTTCCATTTCCACATGAACGTTTTTCTACTAATTTTCAAAAAAGTATTTTGTATTATCTTGAGATCCTGCTGATAAAATTTTTGTAAAAGAATAATATTCAAATTTAGCACATTCTGAGGACTCATGCCAAATTTCAGAGCACTATAACTTAAATCCTAGTTATGTAATTGTGATCAAAGGGTTAAAATATGACAAAAACAACTGATTTTGGTCATCTTCTTGTCACATGCTTGGACCCTAATAATTGCTGCTCGTGGCTATATTGTGTTTTCCTTTCCTTAATCCCAAACAGCCACTGCTGAGAATCCACATCATATGTTGACATATGGACATTTAAACATAGGTAATGGGAGGTTCTCATCAAAACATTCCATCCATTCCTAGTTCCCACTGAGCCAAACTGAACTCTGGCCACCAGTCCAAATGGAACAACTGTTTCCTGTCTTTGAGAGCTTTCCTAGATTGTAAACTATGTATGATTGGTCCAAAGACGGACATGCTTTGCTATGCTGGAGATTAAGATATTTTAATGATATGGCGAGCTAAATGTGCCTTTTATCTGACAGTTGGCACTCACTTGTGATTTGGGGTAAAACTTTTCCTGACTATGACCTCGCAGCAAACCTCACAGCAAAGGAACTTGGAGTTTAGTTTGTGAATGGAGTACTTGTTTAAGGAAATCTGCTAGATGAATCAAATAGAAGAGCGGGAGCAGAAAGCAAAGTCTGTCACAGCACGTTATGTCTCTCTAGTTCATTATCCAGTTTCCTTTTGTAGCTGATATTCTGACTGAATATTTTTAGCTCAACAAAAGCAGTCAATTCTTGACAGACTGGCCAGTTTTGTAGGGTGTGTAGTTAAAAGCATACATTGCTTTTTTTCTGGCAAGCACTTCCATGTAATTTCTGATGCACTGCTCCTGAATGAGGATAAAAGGAGTGAAGCCTATGGCATGAATTCAAAAATGGGTTTGTGAGTCCTCAAGTAGACACCTTTAAGATGCTAAAGACTTATATGATTGGAATAAATAAGGTTCACTCCCTCAGGCATGCTGTGATGATTCAGAGCAGATTGACCTGCAGAGTTATATTTAATACTATGGGGTATAGACTGTCTGTTTCGTATTCTGTTCTTTTTACTTGTTTTACAGTAAAAATATCTAAACATGTTAAAATGATTCATTTGCAAAAATATTATTAAAGTAAATAATTATTTACTTAATTCAAGACATGTTCTCTAAAATCAAGTCATATTACATCATTTTGCTTCTCAGGCACATTTATCTTGTTTTAGGGATGTTTAGATTCTTATACTTGAAAAGAAGACAGAAATAATCACACACTCATCAGTCTGGTCTACATTCTTTATTTGTGTGTGAGGGGTCCCTTTCACTGATTCACGGTAGAGAAATAGAATTAAAACAGGTGCTTGGATGATTTCACTGTCCACAAACACTTCCTTCTCTTAAAGGCAACAAAGTGAAGACAGAGCTCTCTCTCTCTCTCTCTCTCTCTCTCTCTCTCTCTCTCTCTCTCTCTCTCTCTCTCTGTGAAGGCATTTATCATATTTTGGGCACGTTTTTGGGCATTTTCACATTGCCAGCTCAGTCTGACCTTGTTTCAGTGCACCAGTAGGCATCAGATGTACTGGAAAAGGAAACGTGACTTTATGATCAGTGGTTTCTAAACCACAATTAATGGTTCTATGCTGTGGCTATGGTAAGCACAGTAGCCCATATATAATTAGGAGCACTGCTGAGGCAAAACCTAATCTCTCATTTTTCGTTTGTAATGCCTATAATGTTACTCAGCAGAAAGGGGATTTTTTATCTATTTGTTTATCTATTTTATATATAAGTGTGAGCCTAAAGGCAGAACAGACTCCTCATTCAGTTTTGCCTTGACAGATTAGTAAAGAGCATATTTGGAGAATACCATGCATGGTATTTAGAGAATGAAATGGTGTTTCACAGCTGTTATCTATTTAAAATGTCAGTGAATTGTAGTTCAAAAGGGCCTCCAATGCTGAGTCCTTTAATCTTCATGTTCTGTTTGGGGTCTGAGAGGCATCAAGGCCATTTAATGCCTCGAAACATAATGTCTAATTAATAATTCATTACTTTACTTTTCTTTCTCTTATGAATAATGATTATGAACAAGATGTTAACTTCATAAAAGACTTCAACTGCCTTTTATGAAATATGTCACATTATGTTTGAGTTCTCAGAGTCCCTATATAAAAAATGAATAAATGCAATGAATTTTCATAGGCTAACATTCTCTGATAGGTATGCAAACTCTTTGACAGTTATTTATTTTTATTTGTATACTGTATTTTTATACAGTGTGTCACATTTATGAAATGCATAATTTGCAAAACAAGAGATGGTTACAGTAATGTAAGCCTACTGGGTCAGAGGAACATAAAATCATTGTTATAGTTATTATAAATGTATTGAATTTAAAAGTAAAATAAAGGTTCATTTTGAAATTCCTATTATTTTTATGCATACAGCGACAATCTCAATAGAACATGAGGGTAAACATTCTTTTATTACACAGAATGTGTACTGGAAATCAGAGTGAGAAATTATCTTGCAGAAAGGAAAACAAATAAGTTTTAAATATTTTGGGTCAGTCTCGTCATCCCGTGCTCTCTCACACACCCATAAAGTGTCCACAGAGCAAAAGCAGATCTTTCATATGAGTTTTTCTGTTTTTATCTGTCTCGTTAAGTGCAGCGAAAGCCATGCTCCCGAAATAAAAACACAAGGCCCCACAGCACTTCATACTGTATGCTACGAGAGGCACGCATGTGTCTTTGAAGTGCAGTCAAAACAAAACTAGTAGACTGTAGAGCCATGCTGTAATCTTCTGCATTTATCTCTCTGGTTGGTTGATCAGACTGTGGTGTGTTGTCTTTGCAGAGAATGACAAACCCATGAAAGGTCTGAGACCGGAGGATTTGGAGAACCAGAATCTCATCACAGAACTGAGGAAAGAGTATGGAATGACCTATAATGATTTCTTTATGGTTCTTACAGATCTGGACATGAAAGGGAAGGTAAATATTCAAATTTGAAACACTAATATGATTGTTGTTGTGTGTGTGTGTGTGGTCCCCATAAGGATAGTAAAACCCAAACTTTTGACGTTGTAGGGACAATTTGTCGGTCCCCATGAGGAAAACAGCTTATCAATCATACAATTATATTTTTTGAAAATGTAAAAATGCAGAAGGTTTTCTGTAAGGTTTAGGGGATAGAATATAACGTTTGTACAGTATAAAACCATTATGTCAATGGAAAGTCCCCATAAAACAAGGAAACCCAACATGAGTTTGTGTATTGGGGGAGGGGAGGGGGGGTTATAGTTAAGGGAATGGTTTTTGAAAATGAATGCATATGGTGTTAACTGTGATTTAGCCAAGTACTACATGTTCCTGAATCATCATTATTATCCACACTTTGTATTCCCGCTGATTTTAGGAGTTGTTAAAGTGTTAAAGTTTGGACTATATCTGATATTAGTGTATGGTTGTTTTGACATCCTACTTGGTGAAATCTCAGGCACCAGTCATGCACCCCCACAAACACCCACTTTATAATGTGTGCTACACCACTCATATCAAGAAACAGTGTTCCTTGTTTAACAGATCATACATTACATTTTTACAGCTTTAAAGTTTTTTTCCACTGTACTTTTTAGTGGCATGTGAGGTGTGCCAGTATAAAACCAAGTCCTGTTTGCAGACCGCTGGAATAAACAAAGACGGCACTGTGCAGTCAGGCAATGGATAGGGACAGAGTAAAATCTATTGAAAATCCTCAGAGCTATAGCTGGTCAGACACCCTCTAATACTGCATTATTGGTACTTAGCATGTAGCATTTAAACTGAATTCAGGTGTTACATTTACACTATATTGGACTGCTGTTTTGAAGTGCATTCTTGCTTGACAGGTATATTTGTTGTGGTTTGCAGAAAGAATGCCAAGAATTCTTCACCGCTCTGTCGATTTGCACACTTAATTTTAGGTTCAGCATTCTTGACTGCTCAAAACGCATTTAGAGTATCCCTTTACAAGTGAAGGCATTCAGTTTAACCTTCTCTATGAGGCTTGTAGGTTTTTCTAAGTTTAACTTTTTTTTTTATTATTATTATTTCCAGCAATACTATGAAGTGCCAATTGCAATGAAAGCTGTGTTTGACTATGTCGACACGTTTTTCTCACGCATCAGAGAAATGGAACAACAGAAACGTGATGGTGTGACTTGTAAGAAAGAAGACAAGCCAAGATCATTAGAGAACTTCCTTTCCAGGTATCTCAGAACCTTTTTCATTGAAATGGTGCTAGTTCCCAAGCCAGAACATATATGTTTATACAGATTTTAAGCTACCCACAAACAAACATGCTCATCTCAGTGCTTGTTTACATGTCTTACTCCTTTGAAAAAAGTTACCATCTAAAATAATTTATTTTAACATCTGGCTTTAATGTGATGGCCAGAGGTTATGTAAATATTTAATAATCAATACACACATTATATTTGCAAACAAAATCTTTTCACCTCAGATGGACAGGGAAAATAAAGTGGCTGCAGTAGCATTAAATATATGCATTTCATGTGTATACAGTTTTGTTGATTCTAATGGGAGCAATTGAGTTTTAATTGTGTCAGTCTAGCCAGTCAATCATTCAGTGCACAATCTATTTTTCAGCATGCTCTCTTGAACATTACACGACTGTGGCAACATTTTTGCCAAAAGAAATGACTTGCTTCATAACACATTCCGCTACAGTTTCACAGTGAATTGTCTAGTGAGGGGCCCAAAAGCGAGTCAATACAGTCATAATCAGATGATATATTTAAGATGAATATTAGATGCTTTTAATTAGTAAAAAACTACCTCCCTAAACTAAACTTTATCCTAAACCTAACCAAATGAGTTCTAAAAGTTTCCTTAACCAACATCTAAACCTAACTGACATTATCCTAAAAGTAAATGCGTCATGAAAAGCACAATTTCTTATGCAACCATAACACTTTGTGTTGCTTGTATAACACTTTTGATTCGCTTGTTTGCTTGGCTGGGCTCGAACGCAGTCTTCCAATTCTAAAGTTCAACACCATTAAGTGAGCTACAGTGGAAGCTAATCACATTGGAATACATGTGTAAATGTACTGTAGGTGGGTCTGTAATACAAACATTAAAATGTGTCATTTTTTTAAATGATACATTAGAGTAAAAGTGTTTTGATAGCATAGCAATGTGTGAGTAAAACTGCAAAATTAATGTTTAAAAAGTCATAATCAGTCATTGATGTCGGGATTTGTGTGTAACTAAATAAAACACACAGTTGTAGAGCTAGCACCTTTAGTGTTAATTTCACCATGAAACATTTGCGAAATGTAGAACACTGCACATAAAAGTCTGTTTGCAAAAGTGCAGTTATTGTAATGTTCATTCTACGAGACTAGGTTGCAGCCAGCTTTCCAGCTCAAAACCACCTTTTCTTTGGTCTAATCACACAAGAACAGATTGGACCAAGGCTCTGGCATTCTGTTAATGCACTCGCCCTTTTTGGATTCATACTTTTGTTTAAACTTGTCTGCCTTAAAAGTAAGGTATAACATTTTCAATATATGATTGCATTTAATCAGTCAGATAAATATAAAAAACATTTTCAAATATTACATAGTTTCATTGCATTCCTTTGTTAACAAACAGACCTATTGTTGTCTTAATATTCTGGTTATGATTTTGGTCTGGGTGATCCTAGGTTTCGGTGGAGACGGAGGTTGTTTGTCATATCTGCACCAGATGATGAGGAATGGGCATATCAGCAACAGCTCTATGCATTGACCAGCCAGGCATGCAATCTAGGTAAGCATGATATTCACTAAACCATAGGATTTCATTGAAAGGGATTTTCAATAGCAATTCTAAAGAGTTTGCTGTACAGAGTATACTGTAGCTATTCTTTGAGAACTCGTGCAATCCTCAGTTGGGTTTAAAGGTTTTTACCCTGCTGCATTTTGCATGTTTCTCTCACATGTCTCAAGTTTGCCAAGATTATACCTGTGTGATGTATGAAAAGCACTGTCATTGATTTTCTCTTGTCAGCAGGGCAAATTGAAACCAGGCCATTGTTGCTGTAGGCCTCAGAAACTCTGTTATGTTAAGGATTTGGGTTTTACTTGGTATTAGTCCCATGAACAATGCGTCTTCCCAGTGATTCTTGCAATCTGAAATGTTTCCCACAAAATAGGCTTGCCAGTTTGTATCTTGCCCCAGAAATTTTGACAAACATATAATTCATAAAGCTATGCATTAATTCATCATTATGGCAAGCTCTTGTGTAGCTCCCTTATTCTAATAATTTACAGCTTTGTACAGTTGGTGGATTTGACTGATATAAGGCCCTTTTTATTGGTAGTGGTTTGCTAGACCCCAGCCAGGGACCACACTTGGAACTGCTTTTTTTAAGCATTTTCCACATGGAATGGCAATGGAGATCATAAAGAGATGATCCCAGTGGTGGTAGTGTCAGGGTAGATGTGCTGATACTGCTAGTAGTATAACATTCAGATGTTCTGTCACTTGATCTCTGCAGTGTGTTTAAATAAAAGCAATCATTTTACCAGTAGTGATTGTTTTTTTAATGATGTTCAAAAAAATCAGATTTTTACTGCCTGTCTGAAGCCTTAGTACAATTGTAATGATGAAGGTTGACATCAGTTACTCTAAAAAAGTAATTAATTACTAACTACTAATTACATCTTCTACAGTGTAATTAGATTCCTTTACTGTCTTTGTTATAAAGAGGGAGGTCACAGGAGCAGGATCTAGACGCAGCTTAAAAGTCTTTAATAAGATAAACAAAGTACAGATTAACAGTGTAAACGCAGGAAAAAAGAAACATCCACGATGGGAAAAACACTGGAACAGAGAAAACATGAATGATGGGAACTGGATACACAGAAGGTCAAAACACACAGACTTTAATGAATGACATGGCCCCCCTCTAAAGAGCGGATTCTAGATGCTCCAGAAAAAAATACAAAAATAAAAATTGTCTATGGGGTGTGGGGGGAAAAAGGGGAAACAGGCAGTTCAAGGGGGCACAAGAGGCAAGAGGATGAGAGGAACAGGGCAAAAAAAGTGAGGCAGGGCCAATATGGAGCCAGAGACCAGGGAGACCACAGCAGGTCAGGCGGACAGCCAGGAGACCAGGGAGACCAGAGCAGATTGGGTGGATGGCTGAGAGACCAAGGAGAGCAGAGCAGGTTAGGCGGACAGCCAGGAGACCAGAGTAGATCAGGCGGACGGCCAGGAGACCACAGTATATCAGGTAGATGGCCAAGAGACCAATGATACCAGAGCGGATCAGGTGGACAGCCATGAGACCTAGAAGATCACCTCAGGGTAGGAACTGGATCAGGAGGCCTGGTTGGTGGCCACAGGGCTGAAACAGGGTCAGGAGTCCTGGGTGGCAACCACAGACTAGAGACTGTAGCCATGGAAGGCAGAGCTGTAGTAGGCTTGGGGGGGTGAAGCCGTGGCAGGCTCGAGGGGCGAAGCCATAGAAACTGAGCCATGGCAGGCTCGAGGCTAAGAGTCCAGGATGACTGGGAAACGACCTCAGTGGTCGTGAACATGAGCAGAGTCTCAGGAGTGACCGCAGAGGTCACTCCTGAGACTCTGTTCATGTTCACTACCGCAGAGGTCACTCCTGAGACTCTGCTCAGTGGTCGTGAACATGAGCAGAGTCTCAGGAGTGACCTCTGCGGTAGTGAGTATAGGCGGAGACTCAGAGACGACCTCTGTGGTTGTGAACATGGGCATTCTCTCGGGAACGACCTCTGTGATCATAGGCACCTCTGTGTTTCGGGGGTAAACACAGGAACAAAAGAAACATCCACAATGGGAAAAAAAACTGGAACAGAGAAAACATGAATGATGGGAACTGGATACACAGAAGGTCAAAACACATAGCAGACAACAGTGCATCGTGACAGTCTGAAAAGAAATTGCATTACTTATTACTAAATACAGTACTTTCTAAAACCCTAATCAACCTCAACCAGATGAAAAATATAAGGATAGACATGAAATTGTTCTTTTAATTTTTACAAATAAAGCACATAAAATGAAATAAATTATACATGAACCTGCCAAAGAATTTGGGAGCTGCATTAAATGAGAAAACATACATTTTAACATTAGCCGTTAAATTTAGGTTTTAAATTCACTACTGTTTTATATTGTTCTATACTCTGTACAGTATTTAACACAATTACATCAGAGGTAACTTTTAGAGTAATCCGTTACTTCTCAACGAAAAAGTAATTTAATTACAGTATTAATTACTTAGTAATTCATTACACACAACACTGGTTGACATGAATAAATAACAAATTATTGTCTTTCCATTTAAGATGACGTGTATTATCACAGTGTTTTTTATTTGGCTGTCAACTTCAAACATACAGCAAATTGCAATGTCTTGATGAGAATAAGCTCTGTTTATTAATTTATCTCCTACAAATCCCAATAAATACAACCTGTATTTTAATGAGAACAGCATAAATGTCAACATTACAAATCACAGGATATTTAGATGTGTTTAGTCTGTTTCTCTCTAACCTATAAATTATCAATGTATCGGTTTATTTGCAGGTCTTCGCCATGTGTCAATTCTGAAGCTAGTAGGGAAAGAGCTGGCAGACATGGGTGGAGTGTTGGAACTTTACCCCATCAATGGTAAGACTCCTGCCACTGAAACATGCTAAAAAAGCTAGACTTAAAATGTGGTGTAGACTTTGTGGAAGCCCTATTAACTGGCAGGCAATTGCGAACACTGGAAGCAATGGTGTATGAGCCAATTGAATACCAAATTGCTTTGCTGTTGCTTAATAATTCAGCTTATAGCAGTCTTGGTAAATGTAAAAAAACGATTTAGCAGCTGTAGTTAACAAATGCTTAAAACTGAAGTGTGTAATTTTTGTGCCTCTAGTGTCACCAAACAGAATTGCTATTGCTTTCAGACAGGTTTCCTGAACATTTACATTTATTCATTTGGCAGACACTTTTATCCAAAGTGACTTACAAAAGAGGAATGATGTATCATGAGCGATTCATCTTGAGGAAAATGCTGCATTACAAAGTTTAACTAGCATCAGTATAGAAGTATCTAAGACAGATTAGAGTGCAACAAGAATATATATCTAATTTTTTTTCAATGACTTGCAGTATCTGTCATTGGTCAAACAAACAGTCCCAACCCAAAGCTCATGCCATAGATATAGTCGCAAATGTGTCATACAAGGGGCGTGACTTAGCGCAGGGAAAGCAAGGCCCTGTTACAATAATTGCTCATCATTCCCTTGAGAAAAATGTGGAGAAATATCCAATTGTATTTTACAATACAATACAATATTGTAACAATGAAACGCATGATGAAAAGTTGTTTTAACAAAGCCAAAAAACTTCTGAACTTTCATCGCCCGCCAACTGGAAAAAATAGAGGCATAATGAAGAGTGCTGTGGCTGCAGTTGGCCATTTGCTGGATGCATGGTTTTGGAAGTGGTTGGGAAACAGCAGACCAGATTCAAGACTTCATCGGTCCTCATATCATTACAACAGTGGTTCCCACAGAAAGCATTATGATGAGTTAACACCAGAAAACAAGACAAGATACCTGAAAATATTTGACATGAAAAGAGTGGAGCACTGCTTACATTGGTTTTCATGGATTTCTCTGGGGATATATTTCTCAACATAATGTACAAATATATACTTGTCTCTATTAGCACTTTTTTTTTTTACTGCCAAACAAACTACTTAAGTAGAAATAATTAGTAAAACTGATTATGGTTTTAAGTCTAATTATTGTTATATTGCAAATTGCTGGGTGTTCTTTTTCATGTTTAATCAATTATATTTCCTGTCTCATTATTGAATCCAATTATTTGCATCTTGTTCACGGTTTTATTGTAGGCCTAACAAAATGTACAAGATAATTGCCTTATAAACTCCCTACTTGCATTGTCAGCTGAGGCCATAAATTAATTTTAAAATAATTAAGGGTCTTTCATTGAACTCATATCAGCTATATCACTGGTTTCACTTCTTAAATTTTAGCTATTTTTATGTGTTCAATAATTTCATTAATCATCAATCATATTGAATCATATTGAAAGGGAAAATAAATAAAAAATTAATAAAAGTGTTGATGATAAACAAAGCAGTTAAAAATGTTTTAGATACAATCAAATGATAAAATGTTATGTGACAATCATAAACAAACATCTTTCTTGAGGTGGCATGGAGCTGCTGTATGGCTCAACAGATTGCAGCCACAACTTTCTTCTTTTGACGGCTGGCGGGCAATAGAAAATCACTTCCAGATTTTTGTGCTTTGTTTGAAGTGCAGAAAAGTACACAACAGCATTTTTTCTTGTTTTTCATTGTCAATTGGATATTTCTCCCCATTTTCCTCAAAGGAATGAATGAGTAATTATGGGCGGAGCCTTTTTGCCAACTGTATCTGTTGGTTGAGCCAATGTTGTTGTGTTGGGCTGATTGGGATATTCAAACAAAAACAGCAATGTTTTCAAAGCACCACAGAGCCACAGTGTTTACACTGTTTTGGGAAATCACCCTAAGAGTGGCTTATTTATAATCGTCTCTGCGTATTAAGCTGCAAGATGAGAAAGTATTTAACATGGAAACAAATACACACATCGCTTTTAGGCAAACTCTTCTAGATGAATGTGTACAGAACGTGCTGTTTTTTTGCAATATGACAATGTACAGTACATGCAGCTCTTAGAGCAGCCAGATGAGTGTGTTGTTGTGTTGACATTAGTTGGTTTTTTAGGTGTCAGTGAAAATCAGCAAATAGCCTTCTTAATTCAGGCCCCTCCCTGCACGAGTCAGTCTCTCCAGCTCAGCAGGGCTCAGAAATGACCAAACACTTCCTACTGGAATAATATTTTGCAGGACAGAAATGAAAAAGGCCTCAGGTGTTTACATATTTTCCATCTTTCTTGAAACTTCATACAACTTTCCATTAGGGATGTGCGAGACTAGTTGACTCTAGACAGTGCTGATGCTGCTAATGTAAAATTTTTCTGAACCGAACTGGCTTTTTTGAATGTAGGATAATCGCCTCAGGTGATTCAAGTCCTGTCTTTCACTGGGCCATGCTGGCATATTCATTTTGGTCATCAAAAAGTTATGCTTACATTAAGTAGCCTAGATAATGACTATTTTAGGCTAGGTATGCCATTTTTCCCCCAAATTATTTTTCCCCTACTGATCGAGAAGTCTATTTTCAACGATGTTCCAACTGCTTAACTGGCTAAACTAAATGGATGGATGGATGGATGGATGGATGGAAAGTAATGTCAGAATAATTTGGAATATCAACAAAGCAAACTGGTTGATATTCCAATGAAGAACAAAGTTCTATTTTTTTTTTTACATTTGCATTACATGCTAAATAGTCATCTATCAAATAATGTGAAAGTTCAGCACCCTGTTTATTATATCAGTAGTAAGTCATGGGGAAACACTGGCAGTTTCCTGAGAATGTCAGGAATATTCATAAGTAAATGTATGTGCTTCAGGAACTGCAACAGTGGAGCGTGAAGGAATATCTGCAACTCTAGTGAGGGACATCAGAAACTATTTCCAGATCAGCCCTGAGTACTTCTCCATGCTGTTGGTGGGGAAAGATGGAAACGTCAAGTCCTGGTACCCGTCCCCCATGTGGTCCATGGCCATCATCTATGACCTGATCGACTCTATGCAGCTCCGCAGACAGGAAATGGCCATTCAGCAGTCTCTAGGCATGCGCTGCCCAGAAGATGAGTATGGTGGCTATGGTTACCACCACGGTTACCAGGATGGCTATCATCAGGGTTATTAGGGCTAACCTGTGATCCCTGCAAAAGTTTTACAGTTTCCATAAAACAGTTTCATGGTAAGAGATAACTCAAAACTTTTACCTGGTTTTAGAATAATCACACACATCTGCCCTTGTTTAAAGATACCTCTCCTCTGTGATAGGTCTATCTCTTTCACATCTATGGACATAATCTTTTGTAGATAAAAGACGTTCACAAAAAGATTTTATTTATTGGACGTTTTCTCTTTACAAAGTGATTGTTTTTAAAAGTCACATCACGCTTTCTTTTATTAAACCATGGATTTGTTTTTCTTTGTTGTAAAGAGCACAGTTGCCATATGGTGTATGTCTTATTTATAAACGTAAATGTTGCGCTTGAATTTCATTAAAGATATATTACCATGCCTTTGCACTTTGGACACAATATGCTCCAAATATTGCAAGTCATCATATAAAATCTATTCTCTGCTAGACTAATGTATATTACACCTCGAATTTATTTTTAAATGCTATGTGATCCCTAATGGCTTATTCTTATTATTCTTATTATAATTTTCAATTTTTTTTTTTTTTTGAAGGCACTGTGTTGTAACGTAAACAATAAAATTTTCTGAAGGAATTCTAGATAAACTTATGATAGCTCAATATTTTCTTTGCTTTATCCCCATCTGCTGGTCAGTAATACATTGGCAGTTGCCAAAACATTTTAGTTGTCAAGTCATTTTTGTTTGTATTGCTCTTTTCACAACACACATCGTTTCAAAGCAGCTTTACAGGATATCATGCATTTACCACAAAAAAAAAAAAAAAAAAAAAAAATCTATAAAATCTTAGAGTGATCACTGTGTAGTTTGATTAAATATGATTGTAAACTGAGTATTACATTATATAATTAAATAATTGTATTTATAACTCTAGTGAGCAAATAGAAGGCGGATGTGGCAAGGAACACAAGCCTCCATAAGATGCTGGTTAATGGAAAAAAAAATTACCTTGGAAGAACACTGTGGTGGCCAGTTCCCATCTGGCTAAACATTAATATAATGCCAATATTAGTTATTTATGTGCAGTGCAAGTCCTGGTTTTATATGTGTAAATTAAGCAAGCGTTAAAGGTGCTATGTGTAATATTTTTACTGTACTAAATCATAAAATGACCATAATGTCATTAGAGAATTAGGAAACATTTTGAAATACTGGCTTCTCTAATAACAATTTTCCCAGTCAGTATATTCAACTTTTAAGTTTCCATTCCGGGCCAGAATTTCTGTTTATGTTTTGGCCTGCGTGATCCTGCCCACTCACCAATAGTATTTCGACAGATTTGATCAAGTTTGCAGGCAAACACTGCGTGCTGCAGCCATGGAAGCCAGTAAACGAACTGGATCAGATATAACAGATTACACCTAACCTAAAAAGACCCGCCATCCATCTAAAAACCTCCAAAACCAGAGGCGTAGTAAAATAAGGATGAATATTGTAGATACCTTTGGAAGATGGTGACAGCTTAAACCCCAGAAATCCTGTTGCATGTCCTCATTCTGGCAACCCGCATGAGTTTCGAGTCTGGGGCGGGGCGGACAACTCTCCAATATTTTGAATTTGGACTGCAGTACCCATTTTAAACGCTTGTTGTCAATCTTACATTTAGCACATCTAAGGTCCATTGTTTTTAAACAATGTAATTAATTGAAGATGAAGTGTGTAATTTCTTTGCTGTTTTCAAGAAGATTTCTAGAAATCTCCCTGTATCCCATTGGTCAAACAAACTGATAATCCCACCCAAAACTCACACCATTGGTTGAGCCAATGTTTCAGAATCTGGTTAGTCATTACAAACAGAGCAACCTACAAATGGCTTACAGTTGACTGCATATTCAGATGGAATAAGATAAGTATTTTAACACATACAAAAAAAAATTACATTCTTCCTTTAAGACACAATTATTGAGAATTTACATAGAATAACTGTAAACATATTTGAGCAGATATGATCAAAGTGAGGATTTTATTTTCACCAAAATCCAAGAGCAGTATTTTTATGGTCATATGTCAACGCCTCAAAATAAGAAGCCTGCAATCACAGTATCGCATATAATACATGATTCTTGTGAAATGTGGATATGTATTCAGATTTTGCCATTAGAGTAGTATACTAAAATTTGAATAATTTCTTAATACCTTAAAGGTGCACTCAGTCATTTTTTTCCTCATTAAAAAGTTTACTCCTAAAGAAATGAACAGTAATTTTGAATCATATGTATAAAATCACAATCACATATCAGTAACCTTATAAAAGCTATTTTATTCTACATGGGTCAGGGCCACCCTCAAGGGGGCTGCCATTTAAAAAAAATGTTAAAAAAAAATAAAAATAAACATGACCAGATGAATACTGCTCATTTAATCTCAGTTACCGTCTTGTTATTGGATACTTTCACTCTTGGTTTAAATTAATCATTGCTATAAATAGATTGTAAATAAACTATTGATTTTGAATGATGCTGCATCCACATCACTAGGTGTCAATGTCCAAGTCCTAGATGACACAAACAAAAAGTGCACATTTAATACCAGCCGTTTCTGTCATCATAGGTCCTATTCATATTTACTCTGAAGCAATGAAGAAAAGTCCAACCAAACGTACCATCTTGCAAAGCCTCCTGAGGTTAATAAATGCTCATAATTTTTACATGGACAGTTTGTAAGAAAAGGTTAATAATAATAACACTCTTATTCCTTAGCTTGTCCCTTAGACATTCCATGGAACTGAAACAATGCACTTGAAACTATGTACTTTACTTCCTTTATTCATTTTAATACATATAATGCACATACAGGCTGATTCCATTATATTTACAAAGTATTTACAGAGATGGGTTCAAAACAGAATTAAAAAGACTCCTCTTCTGAATCGCTGTCCGTGTTGGCCTTGGTTAGTCTCTCTAACTCTTCTCCATCCTGTAATCAAAACACGAGACACAGTCATGAAACACTAAATGTACATTATGACCCTTGTATCTGTACAGAAGTAGACCATGCAACGTATTTTTATTTCCAAATCTTCTTTACAGATATCTGCATGAAAGATTATACTTCAAGGATTATGCCATCAACTGCAGTTAAATATAAAATAATGTTCAAGATAAAAAAATTCTGTAATTTATTATACAGAAAACATGAACTCAACTGGAATTTAAGTTTGTTGAAACTAGATTTTCTTTGCAACAAAGTCCCCATTGAAAAGTGGCATTATGCCACTAATGAAATTCTAAACTCTATATACATTTTTTAACTTTTCATCTAAATAATGTAATTTTCCAATGTTGGGCTTTGCTCCTTTAAATTGTGTTTTCATTATAGAGAATCAAGGTTTTGACCCCTTCACACTATATACACAACACTACACAATTCATACAGTGCTGTGAAATAGTATTTGCCCCTTCACGATTTCTTCTATTAATGTGTATTTTTCGCACTAAATTGTTTTAGCTCTTCAAACGAGATATAAAACAACAGCAACCTGAGTGAACACAAAATACAGTTTTCAAATATAGATATTTTTATTAAAAGGAAAAATATTTTGCAACACTTGTATCACCCATGTGAAAAACTAACTGCCCCCTTAAACTTAATAGCTGGTTGTGCCACCTTTAGCAGCAACAACTGCAACCAAACACTTCCGATAACTGAAGATCAGTCTTTCACAACGCTGTGGTGGAATTTTGGCTCACTCTTCTTTGCAGAACTGTTTTAGTTCAGCCACATTGGAAGGTCTGAGCATGAACTGCCCATTTATAGTCCTGTCACGGCATCTCAATCAGGTTCAAGTTAGTACTTTGATTAAGCAACTCCAAAACTTTAATTTAGCATCTTTTGAGCCATTCAGATGTGGACTTACTCCTATGCTTTGGATTATTGTCTTGCTGCATAGTCTTGTTGTGCTTGAGCTTCAATTCACGGACTGCAAAATTCAGATTAGCAGTGATTTTTGCCTTGCCATTCTTCCAAGGATAGCATTTTTGGCCAGTGTCTTTCTGAACAGTGATCCTTATTGATGTGAGAGAGGCCTGCAGTTCCTTGAATGTTGTCCTTGACTTTTTTGTGACTTCCTGGATGAGTCGTCGCTATGTTCTTTGAGGAATTTTGGAAGCTTGACACTTCTGGGAAGGTTCACTACTGTGCCATGTTTTCTCCATTTGGAGATAATGGCTCTCACGGTGGTTATTTGGAGTCCCAGAGCCTTTGAAATAGCTTTGTAAACCTTCCCAGACTGATGCATTTCAATTAACTTTTTCCTCATAATTTCTGGAATTCCTTTCGACCTTGGCATACTGTGATACTGGGTGAGCCCTTTTAGCCAACTTCATGCTGCTGAAAAAGTTATATTTAGGTGTTGATTTGATTGAACAGGGCTGGCAGTAATCAGGCCTGAGTGTTTCTAGTCCAGCTGAACCACATTATGAATGCAGTTTCATAGATTTGGAGATTTAGTAACTAAGGCGGCAAATAATTTTTCCCATAACTTTTTTGCTTCAATAAATATCTTTGTAATTTGAAAACTGTATTTTGCGTTTACTCAGATTGCCTTTGTTTTGTTAGATTTTGTTTTAATTTTTTAAACAATATATTACAAGATGCACACACACAAAGAGAAGAAATCAGTTATATAAATACAGGAAAATACTTTTTCACAGCCATGTATATCAGATTATGGCTTGCAAAGCATCTCCCACAAAGAGTCCCTTGTTTAAAATGTTAGTGTATACACAATTTAAAAAGGAATGCCCCACATATTAAAATATTGACAACACATTGAGGTGCAAAGTGACAACCTTTCTAAAAAAAAAGGCAAAACTTTTCTCTTAATAAGAGATTAAACAATCTTGTTATTTGTGACCAATACTTATTTTTAAGTGTCCAATAACCAATACTTATAACCGATTCTTTATTTCTTTAGACACAAAATACTCAAACGTAATTGCAGTACAACCACTAAAAAAAAACGAATATTATCATTTTTATGACATTATATTTAATTGTATTAAAATGATATAAAATTATATTTAAAATGTTAGTTAATTTGTTTTGCAATCTAAATGTTCACAGAAATGTATTACTTTTTTATTTACAAGTTAGTTTCCTTTTGAACAAGCAATCATGAAATGGTGTTGTTGGGTAATATTTTTAGAGACTCACTAAATGGTGGAATTTATTTGTAGATGGTGTGTATTAAAAAACTGATTGAGAAGAAAAGTATATAGTTTAAAAAATATCAGTGGTACCATTATCGGTCTCTCTCTCCACCCTCAGAGTTAAGCTTATTTGAATCTGAACTTGCATCACTTACCCCTCTTGACCTCTCAAACACTTCACCATTGATGACTCTAAGCCTCTCCTGTTGCAGAGTGTACTCTGGATCCTTTAGTTTACTGCTGTGGTAGATAAAGATGGCAAGCAATACTACAGGCGCCTGCAGGAAGAAATCCATCGATGGACGAAAGTCAAAAAGGAAGATTGAGAGCGCCATGACAATCACTGTGGTGATCTGGCCCGTCAGCACATGAAACATGTTATCACGGAACTTGAGGATGAAAGCCACAGAGAGACCTAGAGCAGCAGTGACAAAGACCAGAGCGATAGAGAAGACGTTGTGGCCATAAAGGAGGCCGCAGTGCAGCGTTAAATCACGGTAATCAGAGTGCAGGAGCAATGTGAGACTGTTGAAGATCAGACCGAAGACATACAGCTTGCTGTTCTGGATAAATATGCTCTCCACCAGCTGCTCCCCCTCCTTGAGGATCTTCTCATTGTAGATGTTAGCCAGTGCAGAGATGAAGCACTGCAGCAGCAGCAGGATGTATCCCAAGCCAAAGCTGTTGAGCTTGTGGATGAGCTGGCTGTCCCACCGCTCACGTGGCAAGCCGTTCATCCACTCCGATTCAGTATGGTTGTGATGCTCTAACTTGGGATGGGCATATTTCAGGCAGCTGTTGGTGGGGTTGGAAATGTGGGCTGGGTGGAGGCCATGTAAAGCAATGGCATGCTGCTCACCATTGCCAGTGGTCAGTGACACAATGGACAAGAACAAAATGATCAAAGATGCCCACTGTACCCAGGACAAGCGCCTCCTGCAGGCCACAGGTTGAAAAGTCAGCAATATAGATTATAGAATAATATGGTATGAAACACAGTAGATAGATAATAGTGGCAGGATAGATAAAGCATGCCAGAACTTACTTCAGAACCACTCTGAAAAGAATGGCGGTTGTAAAAATAACAATATTGGAAAACAATACAGCCATGGCCTGTAAATCAAAAATAAAACAAAAGTGAGGAATACTCAGGCAATATATTAACTTTAATTTAACACTTTAATACAACACTATTGTACAATTTTAGAGAATACTAACCAGAAATCACTATTTTATATACAGGTAGCAAATGCAATGGAGTTCATTCTCAAGTATTATTTATATATATATATATATATTTATATATATATATATATATATATATATATATATATATATATATATCTCATCTAAGCTAAGCAAAAAAAGAAACATCCCTTTTCAAGACACTGAATTTTAATGATAATTTTGTAAATATCCAAATAACTTTACAGATTTTTATTGTAAAGGTTTTAAACAATGTTGTCCATGCTTGTTCAATGAACCATAACCAATTAATGAACATGCCTCTGTGGAACAGTCATTTAGACACTAACAGCTTCTGTAAGCAATTAAGGTCACAGTTATAAAAACTTAGGACACTAAAGAGGCCTTTCTACTGACTCTGAAAAACACCAAAAGAAAGATGCCCAGGGTCCCTGCTCATCTGCTTGAAACCATGAGTACTGCAGATGTGGCCAGGGCAATTAATTGCAATGTCCGTACTGAGACGCCTAAGACATCGCTACAGGGAGACAGGAATGACAGCTGATCATCCTCAGAGTGGCAGACCACATGTAACAACACCTGCACATGATCGGTACATCCAAATATCACACCTGAGGACAGGTACAGGAAGGCAACAACAACTGAACTAACCCGAGTTACACCAGGAACACTGAAAAGTGAGAGGATGTTTCTTTTTTTGCTGAGTTTACTAATATATATTTAAAACTGAAATCCTTTAAAAGGCCAACATACAGGTTGCAGATAGGTCATCACATAGAAGATCAGAAGATTGTCAAGGAAGTAGAGGAATGCAGGGACAGACCATTTCAAATAACTGAGAAAAGAGGCGCATCCCAAATCTTTATATGAGCGGCCCTCTGGAGAACAAAAGTTATAGTAATGCATGTCATTAATTTAAAATATCGTCAATCAGACTAAAAGCTTTAAGTCTTAAAATAGCTTTATATGTTAATGAGGAATGGTATTGGTACAACAGAATTTGAGGCTTACTCACCTCGTACGACCACCCGTACTGACATCACAAAACAAAATACAAGTTTAATGGCCTCTGCCATTAAATTAACAGAGGCAGGGAGAAAGTCATATTTGTTTTCTGCAAGTCAGAGAAAACAATGACCATCAAGAGCTGCAACAATGCTTTGCTTACTGCCAGGATATTTTGAACACTTATCTATGATTCAATAACATCGATATATCAAGTTGTTGTTTGTACATGATTGTGCAATATTACGTTACCTTCATTGGCTGAAAATTTTAGTAATAGTATGCGACTGGTTCCCAAGATGACAAAACCCAGGCCCAGAGACAAGGTGTAGGCTGAAGATCTTAAGCATAGTCGTGAACAGCAACAACGGCAGGAGGATGCGGAAGAGGAGGGGGCCATTATGGAGAAGGCAAGCTGAGGCCGGTCACAGGTGTAAAAACTGGAAACTGTTTTGTATGACTGCGAAAACATTAGCCGATATATTTTATTTTTAAGTTACTTACATAATCATAAAATAATCACACCACTGACTCTTCAATGAAAATAACCTCGTTGTCATTCCCGTCAAAAATGAAAGCGTCGCTGCTGCGAATACTTGATTTGATTATAGAAACACCTTACAGATGTTAAAAATGTAAACACCTAAACCAGATTGTCTGAAAAAAACATATGTTTAATACATTAATGTGAATGACTTAAAACACAATTATATTATTTAATTCGGTTAATTTGGCTGTTCAAACTCACGTCACAACATTGTGCAATTCAATTTCGAATGGTGTAGGCTAATGTTCGCAAGCAACGCAACAGAAAAAGAGCATAGTTCAGCTCCACAACGGAATGTTCATATTGTGTTTAGAATATAAGAATTTAGCACAAACAAATACATGTTCGACGGTTTATTTACCTGCCCATTTCTTCTCAAACAAACGTCCAACCCATCCACTGCTTCCGCAGCTATGCGCATGCGTATAATGCGAAGAGGCCCACGTCATCGCTAATGTGAACTAGATCATGATGACGTTTCTTGGTAGTCCTCCAATGGCGAACACAAGACTGATGAACATTAAAAGCCTGGACTAATAAGGAATATTTTTTGAAATTTCTGAGTAAAACTATACGGTGAAAATACATAATAAAATATAATATAATATAAAATAAACTTTATTTAAAATAAATATCATAAACATTGTGTTCCCCCCCCCCCCTTTTTTTTTTTTTTTTACTAGAAATGTGCTCTTCTAAAGTTTTGGTGTTTATAGTTTATAGTTTTAACTTTTAATGTGTAGTTTAATCATTTAAATGTTTACTGTTTAGTTTAATGTTTTATTTTATTTTCCAAACTTCTCTGTTCTCTGTAAATATCTGAAAACATTCATGAGGAGCTTGTCATGTAGGTAAAACCAAAATGTATCTGGTATCTTTGAAGAAAAAGGGGTCATGTGTGAGTCATGTGCAATTTTACATTCAGTAAAGCACAGTTTATAACAACAAATCTTGTTTGACTTATTATATGGAGTGATGCACAATTGCACATAAGGTTATATTGGAGGTAAGTTTAAAAAAGGTCCAGATTGTTTCAATTTAATCTTAAAACGCATAACTAATTTTACTTGCATATTTATGCAACACAATGTAAACAATAGATTTATGCAGAAACTATTGAGGGAAGTCAAAGAGATTATGTTTAAATACCTAATAATGAAATTACTGTCTGGGGCAGAAGAGTGCTGAGTGGGCAGTTCTGGCAGTTTTTACAAACTGAAGGCCATTTACATTTTGTTATTTTGTAAATGATCACATTTACGATAATAGCACAACGTTTATCTCAGTATTGGTGAAACCAGTGGTATAGCATGAACCTTCAGATTTTGATTAGATAGCACTTGGTAGCAGATTGCATTATGACAAATGCATGGAATTAAACAGAAATAGTGAGGAATAAATATATTTATATGCCTGAATACTTATATTCTTTATCTATATGAAAAGTTTGATGGCAAAACTGGACCACTAATTGGCATGTTGAACTGATGACCTTACAGTCACCATCAGACCTATAATGTTATGTGCAAATGTTTGTGGCAAATTGGTGATGATGTTAAGTAAAGGCCTTATTGAATTTCTGGTCTAAGAGCAAGCAAGTTATTTTATAGCCACAATTGGAAATTCCAATTAAATATTTTTTCTTCTTAGCTATTCAGCTACGTTACCTAAACCAAATTTGCCCTCTTTAAGTCATCTCAGTTTTTTTTCTTTTTTAAATATTTTTGGTCTATAAACCTGACAGCATGTACTTAATTATAAAGGCAAATATTTCCATTAAGCTGGATTAGGTTAGTAATGAAAAATTTGCAAACATAAAGTAGAACTTAATATTTATCCTTGTTTTTAAATTACAGAACATGGGAGTCACATGATGCCATACAAGGTTCGGACGTGTGAACGGTGAGCTCTGTGCACTTTGCTAGTTTTAACACTATTAATGACATAAACCAGTGAGATTCGATACACTCTGTTCCATAACTGTTCTATGAGGACAATATTTCAAAGAATTCAGTATCCTCAAGCTCTGGAGACATTAAAAACACTTACGTGCTCAAGCTGACACCCCTGAGCAGGCACCGAGCCAGGGAGTCGATTTGGTCAGAGAAATTAGGGAAATTTTGCAAGAAATGCTGAACTTGTCGGCAATGCTAATGAAGGCCGTTGTTGACTTGGAGGATCTTGCTGTAATATGTCGATCAATCACCGCCACAGAGATTAAATTCACTGAGGTGGTTACAAGAGTCGGGATGTTGAGAAACTGATCTATTATCTGGAGTCATTGGAGAGGGATTTATCTGCTAATCTGCTAGCGACCAAGGTGGATTTGGAGCATGTCTGAGAAAAGTTGAAGGACATGGAGAACCGTAGCCGGTGGAATAACGTCAAATCGTCAGAATTCTTGAGGCTGAAGAGAATATGAGGATATGGGGAAATTTCTGGACGGGCTCTTTCCGAATCTGTTTGACATAACAGGTCATAAGATGGAAATTGAGCAAGCTCATGGGGTTCTGGGTCGGCAATCTGTTGAGGGAGACAGGCCCCGATCAATTTTGGCCAAATTTCTGTAAAGATTTTGTGTTGCACGAGTAAAGGAAGACTTTTTTGGAAGAAAAACAGAATTTACTTGTTCCCAGACTTTGCGAATTCGACAAAAGAGAAATGTGATCAATTCAAGGGATGCAAGAAACTCTTACATCAACGGAAGGTCACTTTTGCACTGATGTTCCTGGCCAAATTGAGAATAGATGCTAAGCGTGGCCGTGGGGGGCTTGGGTATCTCATCGAGTATTGACATTGACTATCACCCCTTGAGTTGCGAGTTTGAATCCTGGGCATGCTGAGTGACTCCAGCCAGGTCTCCTAAGCAGCCAAATTGTCCTGGTTGCTAGGGAGTGTAGAGTCAAATGGGGTAACCTCCTTGTGGTCATTATAATATGTGGTTCTCGCTATCGGTGGGGCACGTGGTGAGCTGTGCATGGATGCCATAGAGAATAGCGTGAAGCCTCCACACACGCTATGTCTTCGCAGTAATGCGCTCACAAGCCAGGTGATGAGATGCGCAGAATGAAAGTCTCAGACGTGGAGGACACTGACGGTCTCACAGGTGAGTCACTATGCCACCACAAGGACTTAGAGCTCATTGGGAATCGAGCATTCCAAATTGGGGACCAATTGTAGCCAAGTGGACCAACTCACTGAACATTCACTTGACTGTTTGAGGAGCCTGAGCGCCTTTTTTGTTTCTTTTTGTGCTGGTACCACCTAGCGGCTAGAGTTTATGTGGAGTAACACTCCTTAGGGACAGTTTGGTGGATGGATCTGCATGTTCGTTGTTCTTATGCCTCCTATTGGCTGGAGTTTGTTTGGGGAGTATTTCTTGCAAGACATTGGAGTCAGCTTCCAAACAAAAGAATATTTCCCACTTGGAAATTACACCTTTCACACCTAATTACACCTCTGGTCAAGCCAGACTCGAGTGGAGGGACCTCTAGCAGAAGTTAAAAGACACGTCCCTCCTCTTGCTATTTCACTTTTCCCCTGACTCTCTTCTGCTGTTCGTGTGGGACCAGATTTTGCTTCAAAGCTATACCTATATGTGTAATATTATTGTAAATAAGCCATGAGATGTCAAAATGTCAAATGTTAATATGAGTAGATTATCTCTCTCCACGTGGAATGTGAATGGGTTGGGGCACCCCAGAAAAAGAAGGAAGGTAATTTCTATTCTAAGCGTAAGAAATATGATATTGTTTCTTCAAGAAATGTATCTTTCCCCGCAGGAAGCTGAAAAATTTGGGAAGATATGGGGTGGACATGTTTTCTTTAGTGCTGGCTCAAGTAAGAGCAGAGTAGTCATTACACTGATAAGTAAACATTTACAATTTAAATGTCTCAAACAGATTTAAGATAAATTAGGAAGAGTCATTGTTGTTTTAGCAGAATGTCAGGGGCAAAGGCTTATTTTGGCTAATATTTACGCCCCTAACATTGATGATCAGGGCTTTTTTATAGATCTTGAAGAGATGTTGCAAGCCACTGGCACCCCTAATGATATAAAATTGGGAGGAGACTTCTTTTGATGGACTTGCAAAAGTGTGCAAGCCCCCTAGAGCAACATTGACACTTCACAGGATGTGTAAAATCTTTGTCATTCAGATATTTGGAGACATTTGAACCCATCTGGTAGGCTATACATTATTTTACATGAGTCCATAAGATTTATTTTTTAAATATCTAAGTCCCTCATTTCATCTGTTGTTGATTGCTCAGTTAGAAACATTTTAGTCTCAGATCACACCCTGATGAGTTTAGAGATGTTGCCACATATGGAGAAAAGGAAATAATATAGTTGGCCTTTTAAAGTATTCCTTTTGCAAAATCCTGAATTCCAACAAATGTTAAAGGCTGAAATTAACGTTTATATGGAGACCAACTGGTCCTCAGTATTCTCTGTGGGCGTGACTTGGGAGGCACTTAAGGCGGTTCTTAGGGGTCGGATCATACAGTATGCCTTTTTCATCAAAAAAATCCAAAGCATGAGAACTCGTGGAGTTGGAAGGAAATATTAAAAGTGCTGAGGCAGAGCTGAAGCACCGAATGTCATCTGATGGCCTCGGAGAATTGACCCAATTGAAATAATACTATTTTGTCATAGAAGGTGGAGTTTTGGTTATTCAGGGCAAGACAGTCATACTTTGAGTCAGGGGACAAGGAAGGAAAACCTCTGGCTAGATATATAAAACAGACAGAGAGAGTCTTTTTCTACCATTCCCTCAGTGAAATCTGTTGGTGGTGAAATATTTACCTAAGCCATTTATATTAATATTTTGTATTAATAATGCTTTTAAAGAATTCTATCTTGATCTCTATAGTTCCACATCTTCGTCTACTGATGAGGATATTAGAAACTTTGTGGAACCATTAGAACTTCCTAAACTGATGGCAGAGCAAAAAAAAAAAACATTCTCGTTATTCTGAGATAACCTTGAAGGAGCATGGCGAGGTAATTAAGACCTTGCCTACATCCAAGGCTCCGGAGCCAGGTGGCTTTACTGCTGAGTTTTTTAGATCTAATGCTACAGAATTAGCTCCACATTGGCTAGAAGTTTATATGGAAACATTAAAGAATGGAAAGCTTCTGAAAACCATGACGCAAGCCTGAATCAGTCAGATTCTTAAAAAGGACATGGATCCAAGCGAGTGTAAGAGTTACTGTCCAATTTCCCTGATCCAGTTAGATGTCAATATTGTCAAATATTTTGGCTAACCGATTAAGCAAAGTAATGACATCTCTTATACATCTAGATTCAGGAGGTGTTTATTCAGGCCATAGTTCTTCTGATAACATTAGGCATGTGGTCAGTGGTGTATGATCAGACTCCGGTCGCTGCCATCTCACTTGATGCTGAAAAGGCATTTGATATGGTAGAATGGGATTATCTTTATAAGATTTTGGAAATGTATGGGTTCGGGAATACTTTTAATGTTTTGATTAAGTTACTTTATAGACAGCCGGTTGCAGCAGAACAAATTAATGGATTAATTTCAGGTTATTTTACTCTGGATAGGGGCACATGGCAGAGTTACCCTCTTTCTCCATTATTGTTTCAGCCAGGAGCCTTCCAGTGGCCCAAACAGGGCATTAAGTATTTGGGTATATTATTCCCAGCAAATTTATGTGATTTAGTTAATTTTGACCCTTTAATAAAAAAGTTTTTCGACAAATGTGGGAAGGTGGGCTTCATTACGTTTATCTATGATTGGGATGGTTAATGTTATTAAAATGAATTTAATTCTAAAATTCAACTACCTGCTACAGTCTCTGCCTATAGATGTCCCCCTTTCTTATTTCAAACAATTTTTTAGCATAGTGAAGGCCTTCATTTGGAATGGCAAATATCCCAGATTACATTTCAGTAAATTGCATAGGCCGATTGACAAAGGTGGGCTAAGCATACTCAATATTTTTTTTTATTATTATGCATTCAGTCTCAGACATTTGGCTCTTTAGTTGTTTCCACCTGAGAGAGCCCCTCCCTGGTTTTGTATTGAACAGGAAGTTCTTGTCCCATTTTGCCATTGCAAAGCCTTTCTATTAAACTAATTGGAGAAGTTAAGTTACAACCACATTTGCACTCAGTATGGACAAAAGTGTTAATTCGGACATTTATTTAACTGTTGCCTCAAGCATATGGCTGAACTCAAAATTATGTATTAATAATTCCCCTTTCTGCTGGTCTGAGTGGATTGTGAGGGAGGTTAATACACTCGGTGACCTATATGATAGTGAGGTGTTGAGATCATTTGAAAATTTGTTTCAACATTTTGGGATTCCCAGATCTCAGTTCTTTAGGTATTTACAGCTGTGCCACCTGCTCTGTAATATTTTTAGGCATACACCCCCCTAAAGCGGCAGGGGGTGGTGATTACTGCTTTTGGAAAAGGTCATGAGGCATCAGTGTATTATTCCCTGCTAATTCAGAGTCTGGGGGACGGAGCTTTAACTGCTATCAAGAGATTATGGAATATTTAAACTTGGTATTGGAGGAGAGAGTTTGGGCTAGGATTCTAAAAAATGTCAAGTCTGCATCTAGAGATCCAAGTTTGTGCCTTATGCAATTCAAGATTTTACATAGATTCCCCCAAGTAAACCCCCTCTAGATTCCATATACTTGGTCTTAAAGACACAACCACCTGCTGGCAATGTCAATCAGAAGATGGAGAAACAACCCATGTTTTTTGGTGGTGTGTTAATATCCATGAATTTTGGTTGAAGGTTCAGAATTTTATGTGTATTGGGCACTCAAATTTCATTTTGACCCAGACTCTGTATTTTAGGCAATGGGACAATCAATATAGGGAATAAACACTTAATAAATTGGTTCCTTACCATTGTTATGATCGCCAGACAAATTGTTTTAAGGGGATGGAAATCAGCTGGAGTGCCCCCATTTCAGGAGTGGTGCACGGAGATGGGGAGGGTGGCAGCTTTCGAGGACGTGTCATCTAGACTTGGATTCATTTGTTGGGAAATGGGGAAACTATTTGGTGTTCTTGGAGGGATCATGGGGAGGGGCAGTGGAGAAAGAAGGATAATTATAAATGTGTGTGATTATTACATTTTTTTATTATTATTTTTTTATTTTGTGTATATACTCATGTGTGACCACTGGAATGTTTGTTGAGGGTCAGGGTGGGGTTGGGGATTGGGAGGGGGAGGGGTAATAGTGGGGGTTAAATGTTGATTTTGTGTATATATGTTTTTCTTTTCTTTTTACTGTATGAATCAATAAAAATTACTCCCAAAAATAATTATGGAACATTTACTCAAAGTTTAAAATAAAAGTACTGATGAGGACTAAAGTACAAATGACTAAGAAAGCAAGAAGTTTCAGTTTTTCAATAATGATAGTGCACTGCCCTTGAACAAAGTGTTTTAATGTGCCAGTGCATTGTGTGTGTTTGTGCCATTTCACTGCCATTTCTCTGAAAGTTCAGAATTCACTGCACTCCAGCACAAACCATTTCTACCTGGATTTTCAATTTCAGATGGTTTGGCCCTTCTGGTATTCTTGTCTCATTGTGCAACAGCTGTGAAGAGAAACTATTACATTGCAGCTGTTAATATTTACTGGGACTACTCATCTGATGGACAGCAAAGGTATGATAATTACTTATAATAGTGCATTATATGTTGGGTTTGAAACATGTTTATGTTTTTCAAGGCAGTTAGAATGGTTGTTTAATTTGTATGTCCATGTAAGATGTGTATGTAATCAAATCAAAATCAAATCAAATCACTTTATTGTGTAAGTGCAACAGTGGGTGAAAGTCTTGGGTGCAGTTCTGAGCAACATAGCAGTCAGACAGTGCTATCAGATTTACACAACACAATTTACATACAGTGCATCTGGAAAGTATTCACAGCGCTTCACTTTTTCCACATTTTGCCTGGTTTCCTCAAGATATGACACTTGCCAAAAAGTTCAATCTTTTGTTTCTCATGGTCTGAGAGTCCTTCAGGTGCCTTTTGGCAAACTCCTGGCGGGCTGTAATGTGCCTTTTACTGAGGATTGGCCACTCTACCATACAGGCCTGATTGATGGAGTGCTGCAGAGTAGGCAGGGGTAGCAGAAGACTGCATTGACTACGTCACAGCCTGCTAGCCAGGTTTTTCATTCGTACCGATTTTTGGAAAATCCTCGGGTGTAGGAATTTCCCCCTTTAGTAGAAACCTGTTGAATGATTAAATTATGTCTGGAAGGTCCTAATTGTTTTGTTGACAATTTATCTTGATTAGTTCGCCGACTAAAAGGAACTTCTTTCAAAGAGACAATCGAGTTGCATTGAACACTAGCCATCTTGACAGTAGTACGTGAATTGATTTGTTACCCAATCTTTTCTTAGTTACATTCATGGTTACGTTACGTATGATGAAAGCACGTAAGTGCAAGCCCTCCCGGAACTCACAGATTTTGTATTGAAAGCTCTGATATTTGAAAAAAAAATATTTTACATGAGAGTCTATGAGAGACTTCTGGGGTGATTTTCAACCTGACTGAAATCAACCCAAAAGGGGCGGGGACATTTTAAGCACGACTTTAGCCCGATTGGACATTTAGTAGCAGATCAGACGTCTAGATTAGAACACTGATAACGACTGTTGCCGTGATAGAATTGGTTCGACAAAAAATCCCTTCCTTTTCCCGTTTGGCAGTTCGTCACCCATATCGCCCTAATGAACACGCCGCCCCTGCCTCAGTGTGGATGAATCATGAGTTCCTCTGTGGATACAGAGGAACATGAAGCTGATGACTCTCTCTACCGGTGCTCCATTGATGGTGATGGGTCTATGTTCTCTGGCTTTCCACCACAAGCTCCTTGGTCTTACTGATGTTGAGGGAGAGGTTGTGCTCCTGACACCAGTGTGTCAGAGTGTGCACCTCCTCTCTGTAGGCTGTTTCATCATTGTCAGTGATCAGACCTACCACTATCGTATCATCAGCAAACTTAATGATGGCATTGGAGCTGTGTGTTACCACACAGTCACGTGTGTACAGGGTATACAAGAGTGGGCTGAGAACACAGCCCTGTGGGGCTCCATTGTTGAGGGTCAGTGATGAGGAGATGTTACTGCCCATTCTAACCACCTGGCATCTGCTTGACAAGAAGTCCAGGATCCAGCTGCACAGCGAGCTGTTTAAGCCCAGACGCTGTAGTTTCTCATCAAGCTTGGAGGGCACTATGGTATTGAATGCTGAGCTGTAGTCTACAAACAGCTTTCTCACATATGTGTTCCTTTTTTCCAGGTGGCAGAGACCAGTGTGTAGTGTAGATGCAATGGCATCATTGCGGTAAGCAAACTGCAGTGAGTCCAGTGAGGCAGGCAGCACAGAGCAGATGTAATCTCTGATTAGTCTCTCAAAGTATTTGCTGATGATGGGGGTCATAGCAACAGGACACCAGTCATTTAAGCAATTTATTTTGGATTGCTTTGGTACAGGCACAATGGTGGATGTTTTAAAGCATGTGGGGACCAAAGACAAGGGGAGGGAAAGGTTGAAAATATCCATAAAAACATCAGTCAGTTTGTTTGTGCTCACTTTGACGACGAAATGCCTGGAATGCCGTCTGGACTTGTAGCTTTACAGATATTCACCTGTCGGAAGGATCGTGTTACAACCGCTACAGAGACGGAGAGTGAACTAACTTCTGAAGCCTAGGCCGTGAGAGGGTGCTGTTATTTCCTTTGAAACAAGCATGAAAAGCATTAAGCTCATCCAGGAGAGAGGTAGCAGAGTTCACAGCAGAGTTTTTATTACCTTTGAAGTCTGTGATGATATTAATTCCCTCCCACATGCTTCTTGAGTTGGTGGTGTTGAACTGTCCTTCAATCTTTTCCCTGTACTGGCATTTGGCTGCTCTGCTAGTTTTGCAGAGGGCATAACTGGCTTGTTTATGCTCCTCTGTGCATTAAGTGCCACGCGAACATCGCTATTATTCCACGTTTTTTGGTTCGGGAAGATCCATATAGTTTTGGTCGGCACAACGTCATCTATGCACTTCATAATGAAACATGTTACGCTATCAGCGTAGACCTTGATTTCGTCATCAGAGGCAGACCGGAACATCTCCCAGTCCACGTGATCAAAACAGTCTTGTAGCATAGAATCTGATTGGTCCGACCTGCACTGGATCGTTCTGAGGGTGGGTGCTTCCCGTTTCAGTTTCTGCCTGTAAGCGGGCAGAAACAGAACGGAAGAGTGGTCCAATTTTCCAAATGGTGGGCGGGGGATTGATTTATAGCTATCCTGAATCTCTCGTGTGTTGAAGCTGATGTGCTATTGGCTTGAGGTTGGCTTTGTTAAAATCACAATGAATGCGGCCTCAGTGTGTGCAGTTTCCTGCTCCCATACAGTTCCTTGAGTCCCTGGTCTGTGTCAGCTTGTGGCAGGATGTACACAGCTGTGATAATGACCGCTGTGAATTCCCTCAGTAGCCAGAATGGTCGACCAAGAAGCATGAGAAATTCCAGATCAGGAGAGCAGAAAAAGACTTGATAGAATGTATGTTCCTCTGATCTTTCCAGGATTTGTAGATCATAACACATACACCACCTCTTCTGCTTTTACCTGAGAGGTCTTTCACTCTGTCCGCTCAGTGCATGGAGAACCCCAAGGGTTTGATGGCTGAATGGGTGTCATATGTATATATTAAAGGAATGGTTCACCCCAAAATGGAAATTCTCTCATCATTTACTCATGCTTATGCTATCCTTAGATGTGTATGACTGTTATTCATCTGCTGAACACAAATTCATATTTTTAGAAGAATTTCTCAGCTCTTTTGGTCCTCAAACTGCAAGTGAATGGGTGCCAAAAGCTCCAAAAATCACATAAATCAGGATAAAAGTTATCCATAAGACTCCAGTGGTTAAATCAATGTCTTCTGAAGCAATATGATAGTTGTGGGTGAGACACAAATCAATATTAACTTTTTTATTATAAATTCTCCTCCCTGCTCAGTCAATCTCCACTTTAACTTTCACATTATGTTTCTTGTGTTTTTTGGTGATTCACATTCTTCACGCATTTCACCCCCTACAGAGCAGGGAGAATCATTTATAGCAAAAAAGAACTTAAATATTTACCTTTTTCTCACCCACACCTATCATATCACTTCTGAAGATTTGGATTAAACCACTGGAATCTTATGGCTTACTTTTATGATGTCTTCATGTGCTTTTTGGTGTGCATTGTATGTACTTACAGAGCTGAAATATTCTTCTAAAAACATTTGTGTTCTGAGAAAAGATATACACTTCTGGAGCGTCATGAGTGTGAGTAAATGATGAGAGAAATTTCATTTTTGGGTGAACTACCTCTTTAATGTGTCTTTAATGTGTATCTCATGGTGCCATCTCACAGTGGCACAAAATCACTTTCTCTGACTTTTACTTCCACCATTCTTCACTGGTGGAAGAACTCTTGATCCAATCCTACTATTGCATTAACTGTCTTCCATCTTCCTAATAATAATAAAAAAAACTCCTTTCTTTAACCACTGTCTTTCACCTATCTCCCTACTTGTATTTCTCTAAGCAATTTGACACATTGTATTGCAGCACATCTCACGTTATTGCCTCGCTTTTGCTGTATTCCTCATTTGTGAGTCACTTTGGATAAAAGTATCTGCTAAATTAATAAATATTTTAATATCTATCTAAATTAATATCTGTCTGTCTGTTCATCCATCTGCCTATCTTTCTTGATGAACATTCCTTTTCTATATAAATTATATTTGTTTCCATATGTATAGCCAACATTTATACGACTTTCAATATTTATATTTATATTTCTCAGAAAAAATCTATAAATAGCTTTGTTTGTTTAGCATTAAGTGTTGTTGTTGTTGTTGTTGTTGTTGTTGTTATGTGTGCTGTCGTACAGGTGCTCTAGACAGCTCTTGAAATCAGATAAATTTCCATCAGGAGGCTGTGCTGTTGTTTGGTGTGTTTGATGAGACCAAGAGCTGGTACAGCTCTTCGGGCTCTCCACAGGCTCAGAATGTAAAAAATACATCATTAATGGTTATACAAATGGCTCTGTTCTTGGTTGGTTCATGATTTACTTTTAACATATTATTTTTCAATGTAGTAAAAATGTGTTGTTGTTAATTCTTTCCAATGGCTACTTATTTGTAAAATTATCAACCTCCAGATCTGGGCATCTGTGCCCTCTCCAAAGTCAGCTGGCACCTGCTGGGCATGAGCTCTGAGCCAGAGCTTTTCTCTGTGCACTTCACTGGGCATGTCCTTGTGCAGGATGGACACAAAATCTCAGCAGCTGGCATCATTAGTGGCACTGCCACTAGTGCCAGTATGATTGCTGTCCATCCTGGATGCTTGCTTATCTCCTTCCACATTTGCAGGCACTTAGAATGCAATATCTGCCAGAGATCCCACAAGTCTTCATGAATGATCCACTAACAACATCTCTCAATTTGCCAAAGCAATGTATATACATTTTATTTAATAGACTTGAAGAATTAATTTTAGAGGTATAGTTTATCCAAAGATATATTACTCCCGTTCACATTGTTCCATAGAACAAAAACGTAACGTTTTGAAAATTCTGGCCACTCTTTTAGTTTGAATTTTTATTTATTAATTATTTTATAATGAAAGTGAATGAGGGCTTGGGCTGTCAAATTACAAAAAGCACCAAAACAATATCATATAACTTGAGTGTGTCATGTTCCCTGTTGTCTTTTGTTTTTGTGCTTTTATGTTGAAGTTTCCTGTTTAGTTCCTGTTTCCTGTTTGGTTTTGGTAGTCCTTTGTAGTTGTCATGTTCTCTGTTGTCTTTTGTTTTGTGCTTTTATGTTGAAGTTTCCTGTTCAGTTCCTGTTTCCTGTTTGGTTTTTGTAGTCCTTTGTAGTTCTGTTTTTTGATTGGTTTTCCCCTGATTGTTTCTCATGCCCTGATTGTTTCCCCAGGTGTTTCTAGTTTTCCCTTGTGTATTTAAGCCCTTGTTTCCGTCCTGTCCAGTTGTCTGTTATTTCATGTTTTTGTTTTGCATTACTTCCCCTGTGGATTTTTGTTATTCTTAGTGTTCTGGTTTTTTTGGCTTCAATAAATGCTGCACATAGATCCTCTCCCGTTTTTGATCGTTACAGAATAACAGACCGACCAAACATGGATCTAGCAGCTATCTTTCTTCAGCTGAGCCGAGCGAACCTCCCGTTAACAGAATACTCACGTCTGTTTTGCACCGTTGCCCGATGCACTAGTTTTCCTGATAGGCATCTCAAATCCATTTTCCAGCTCGGCCTCCTGGCTCAAGGGTGGATTGAGTTCCCAGAGACTGGTGATTTATACGTGGGAGAGGTATGTAAACCTGGTTTTGGAGACGTTTGCCCCTGTGGGTACCTCCAACGAGCCCACGGCCAACGAGTCCACGCCTGCCACGGCCAACGAGCCAACGCCCACGCCTGCCACGGCCAACGAGCCAACGCCCACGCCTGCCACGGCCAACGGGCCAACGCCCACGCCTGCCACGGCCAACGCCCACGCCTGCCACGGCCAACGCCCACGCCTGCCACGGCCAACGAGCCAACGCCCACGCCTGCCACGGCCAACGAGCTGCCAGCCTCGTCCGTCCCAGTGCCAGCGTTGCCAGCCTCGTCCGTCCCAGTGCCAGCGTTGCCAGCCTCGTCCGTCCCAGTGCCAGCGTTGCCAGCCTCGTCTGCCAAGAAGAGGAGGATAAGAGGAAGGGCTTCCGCTCACCAGTCTCCACCCTCCACGGCCCCGTCCTCAGTGCCAAAGCCAGAGCCAGCGCCTGTAGCCTCGACCGTCCAAGAGCCAGAGCCAGCGCCTGTAGCCTCGACCGTCCAAGAGCCAGAGCCAGCGCCTGTAGCCTCGACCGTCCAAGAGCCAGAGCCAGCGCCTGTAGCCTCGACCGTCCAAGAGCCAGAGCCAGCGCCTGTAGCCTCGACCGTCCAAGAGCCAGAGCCAGCGCCTGTAGCCTCGACCGTCCAAGAACCAGAGCCAGCGCCTGTAGCCTCGACCGTCCAAGAACCAGCGCCAGCGCCTGTAGCCTCGACCGTCCAAGAGCCAGCGCCTGTAGCCTCGACCGTCCAAGAGCCAGCGCCTGTAGCCTCGACCGTCCAAGAGCCAGCGCCTGTAGCCTCGACCGTCCAAGAGCCAGCGCCTGTAGCCTCGACCGTCCAAGAGCCAGCGCCTGTAGCCTCGACCGTCCAAGAGCCAGCGCCTGTAGCCTCGACCGTCCAAGAGCCAGCGCCTGTAGCCTCGACCGTCCAAGAGCCAGCGCCTGTAGCCTCGACCGTCCAAGAGCCAGCGCCTGTAGCCTCGACCGTCCAAGAGCCAGCGCCTGTAGCCTCGACCGTCCAAGAGCCAGCGCCTGTAGCCTCGACCGTCCAAGAGCCAGCGCCTGTAGCCTCGACCGTCCAAGAGCCAGCGCCTGTAGCCTCGACCGTCCAAGAGCCAGCGCCTGTAGCCTCGACCGTCCAAGAGCCAGCGCCTGTAGCCTCGACCGTCCAAGAGCCAGCGCCTGTAGCCTCGACCGCGCCGCCTCCCAGTGCGCCGCCTCCCAGTGCGCCGCCTCCCGAGCCTGCCTCCCGAGCTTCCCAGAGCTCCGCCTCCCTGTGCTCCGCCTCACGAGCCACCCAGTACTCCACCTCTTGGGCCTACAAGGCCTCAGCCTCTTGAGCTCCCCAGGTCTCCGCCTCCAGGGCCTTCCTCTACTCCGGAGCCTTCCTCGCCTCCAGTGCCCTCTGCGGTTCCGCCTCCTGAACCTTCCATGGCTCCGCCTACTATGGCACCGCCCCTGCAGTCCTCCTCGCCTCCTCCCTGGCCTTCTGACCCTGTCTCGTGGCCTCCTCCCTGGCCTTCTGACCCTGTCTCGTGGCCTCCTCCCTGGCCTTCTGACCCTGTCTCGTGGCCTCCTCCCTGGCCTTCTGACCCTGTCTCGCGGCCTCCTGACCCTATCCTAGCCCTGTGGCCATTCCCCAGACCCCTTGACCCTGTCCTAGCCCTGTGGCCATCCCCTAGACCTCCTGACCCTGTCCCAGTCCTGTGGCCATCCCCTAGACCTCCTGACCCTGCCCTAGCCCAGCGGCCATCCCCTAGACCTCCTGACCCTGCCCTAGTCCAGTGGCCATCCCCTAGACCCCCTGACCCGGTCCCTGCCCTACGGCCACCTCCCCGGCCTCCAGACCCCTTGTGTCCCCTTGAACTGCCTATTTGCCCCTGGTGCCCCCCTGGACTATCTGTTTACCTTGTGCTCTATGGACAATTTTTTTTGTGTTTTTGGAGCGTCTGGAATCCGCTCCTTAAAGGGGGGGCTCTGTCATGTTCTCTGTTGTCTTTTGTTTTTGTGTTTTTATGTTGAAGTTTCCTGTTTGGTTTTTGTAGTCCTTTTGTAGTTCTGTTTTTTGATTGGTTTTCCCCTGATTGTTTCTCATGCCCTGATTGTTTCCCCAGGTGTTTCTAGTTTTCCCTTGTGTATTTAAGCCCTTGTTTCCGTCCTGTCCAGTTGTCTGTTATTTCATGTTTTTGTTTTGCATTACTTCCCCTGTGGATTTTTGTTATTCTTAGTGTTCTGGTTTTTTGGCTTCAATAAATGCTGCACATAGATCCTCTCCCGTTTTTGATCGTTACAGAGTGAGTAGTATTCCAAGTCTTCTGAAGTCAAACAAAGTTTTTGTGTGAGGAAAAACTAATTATGCAGACGTTATTCATATAACAATAACACATACTTTTATATGGCAAAGAGCGGCCAGTAAGTCCCTATTTTGTCTTACACATTTATTACATTGTTAGATGCTGAATTATAAGTACTATCACTAAGTTTTCTGTGTTGTTTATAGCTGGCTTGCATGGTTACCTGAATATTAGGGCCTGTGAAGAGTTCCCTGCACCTAAATGTAGGCTAACGATTCAACAGAAAATGGAAAGGCAAGAGTGGACTCAATATATAGCAGCCGAAGATATTACCTGGGATTATGCTCTGCACATGCCAGACAACAACGACGGGTATTCGCCAAGCAATGCATCATGACTCATCAATAGGACATGCCCTTGTGTGAGTGCCATTCTCAAGTCTTATTCTCACTTTTTCCAATCCAAAGGGGCCTCAGCGGATCGGTAAAAATACTTAACACTCTTTAAAGATGACACATTTAAAAAGAGAGTAGAGGACAAAAGGAACTTGGGATTCTTGGGCCAGTGCTAAGAGCTCAAATCAGGGATGATATAAAGGTGTATATAATTTATCTCACAAAATCACACTTTTACAACTATATTCAATTATTTTCAGCCATGACTTTAATATTTTGTCATGGTCAATTATAGGTACCTAAGAATTTATGTTCATCTGAACCATACATACAAGCAATTGACAAATAATATTTTGATCCAATTTAATGGCTTGATGAGCACATTTTTCTTGTCTTGGCTCTGGTGAGTTTGTCGGTTTGTTTTGTTATTTTCTCTCCCTCATGTCTCGCAGTTGCTGCCGGCATGCATGATCCGTGTTTCCATGGGAACATTGATTGTTCCCAGATGAACGCTGATCATGTCTCTAATTATGACTCTAATTAACGTGCCTAGCAGCACATTGTTCTCCTCTAATTCACTCCCTCCTTAAGCCTATGTGCTACCAGTATC
Organism: Moxostoma hubbsi; assembly: GCA_032164185.1. Classification (NCBI taxonomy): domain Eukaryota; kingdom Metazoa; phylum Chordata; class Actinopteri; order Cypriniformes; family Catostomidae; genus Moxostoma; species Moxostoma hubbsi. The sequence goes on along the minus strand of JAVLUX010000011.1, from coordinate 11,530,531 downwards.
TTTGCTGGATTGTTGTTTGACGAAGTAATTTACCTCACACTCTCTGCCTAGTTGGTCTTGTCTCATGTATCTGTTTGGTTGCCCGTGTGTTGTGAATGTGGTTGCCTTCCGGTTTGCTGTGTCAGCTGATCTTCAAAGCAAGATACCTCATCTCTGCCTGTTTGTCAGGAGAAAGGTTGCCCTACTCTGCTAGAACTCTGATTGTTCTGCACTTCATAATGCTTCAACGGAGGATTCCACAAATCTATTTCTGACTTCCACAACACACACTCCTCTGCAAACACTCTTCATGGACTGAACCTTGCACTGCCATGTTGTGCATGTGTGTCTCCGATAACCCTTCCTGCTACTGCAGCTGGTGCTGGGATCCTTGGACTTCGTCAGCACTGTCATTTATTATTTATTGTGAAATCCTTTGAACTGTTCCTCTGCTCTTGGGTCTGTTCAAGTTCATTTGATCAACTTTTAGAAGTACTCAATTTTGCTTTCATTTTAAGTCCTTTAAACAGTGGACTACATGAGCAGATGCATAAATTGAAAACTCAAATGTTTTTCACTAATCCATTATGTTCCAATTACAGAAAGAAAATGTCACTGTTTTGGAAAGTAGTACAACAACACTAGAGATAATGAATTAAATATAGAGCATCTTCATTAATCCCACTCGTTTTCCAATTATTGAAAGAAATGTCACTGTTTTGGAAAATGGTACCGTAACATTAAAGAAAGCTGCAAATGTAAACAAAAAGAAAAAAAGCAGCCCATTAAAGGGTTAAGTCAAGAAAAGGATTTGTGATGTAGACAGAGTATTGGCCACAGCCGGCTTCTGCTGTGTCCCCAAGAGGTCTGTCTCCACAAAGTTTTGGACCAGATGGGCTCACCCCTAGGTGAATGAGGCCTATTTCTAGTAAGAAGGACATGACTGGGAAGGTAATTGTCATAGGAGTGCCAAGGCGAGATTTCAATGATTGTGATTTATGTTTCAAAACATGAGCAGGACCCATTTTGATGGTGCCCTTGAATATGAGTATGTGGACTACATAGACCCTTATAGTAAAAATGCAGACAAAATGGTTAAGGACAAGAGTACCTATTTCATCTCAGTAGAGGAAGAAGAGTGGGATTATGCTGGCTATGGGAAAAGGTAATTTCAGCATCATACATTTCTCCCTTATTTTTATAGATGAGACTCTTTCTAGACTAATTCTTTCTGAAAAAATAAATCCGGTAAAACCAGCCTTTGCTAGTTTAAGCTGTTCTTGGCTGGTTTAAGTTCGTTTCCCAGGTTGACTAGCTGAATAGTGCCCAAAAACCCTTTACCAGCCAACTGGCCAGACTGCCCAGCTAAGACCAGCCTAGGCTTTTTAAAAAAAAACTTAGGCTTTTTTATTTAGTTTTTTTCAGCAGGGATGTAATTGTATTTAGTGAAATTGCTTTGTTTTCTATTTGCACAGGAGGCTTGAAAAAAAAACTTTCAAAATGCCTGGCACACAGCTTTCAAAAAAGTGGTTTTCAGAAAGTACCTGGATCGCACCTTTAGTGACATCCCCGGAACACTTGTTCTGGTTCCGGTCAATCAAGCTAAAGTTGATCAGACTATTAAGGTACACCATTACATTTTTGGTAATTTTAATTACAAGCAAATTACTGTATATAGAAAATGCAGTGTATTTACAATAACATTGTCTGTTTTTCCACTATATAATTTTCAGGAACCGTGCCAGCTGTCCATACTCATTGCATGCAAATTGAGTGCACTACACAAAACCAACTGAAGGGCTGAGTTATGATAGGTCACCTGGCAACTTCAAGACAGACAATGCTGTTCAACCCAGCATAACCCTCACCTACAGCTGGAAAATAAATCCCAAATCTGAACCACAAAATAATGAATCTGACTGCCACACATGGACCTATTTCTCTGGAGTCCACACTGTAAGAACCGATATTCCTTTTATAGGTGTTTTGAATGTGAGTTTGTTTCTGATGGTGTGGTGTAGTGTAAAGCTCAGGGTATGTTAACTAGAAGAGTGAGCCATGAATGAAGACTGCTCCAAAGATTGTATATACTGCTTTGGATAAAAGTGTCAATTAAATGACTAGCTAATCAATTTTCATTAACAAATGTTTTTCTTGCATAGGAGAGAGATATAAACTCTGGGCTTATTGGGCCTCTTCTGGTGTGTGCAGGAATGGTACACTGACAGAAAATCTTGTGAACGGAAGAGATTTTGCGCTGCTCTTTATTACCTTTGATAAGAATAAGCGTTGGTACCATGATGAGAACCAGAAAAGATACATTTGCTTGAGAAGCTACAGTATAAATAATTTTTTCAGAGATTTTTATATAGGTTTTGAATTTATTTTTTTGGCTTGTTTTAAACATCACAGATTTTTTTTTTATTTATTATTATTTATGCTTAAAGCAAGAATTTTTTTTTTTTGCCAATGGTGTAAGAAAAATAAATGTAATTCAAGATTCTAAAAAAGTTAAAGATTGTCTAAAAAAACAAGTCTTGTGCAATTTTGCTTCTCTTGTAAATGTATCTTTTTACACCTTTGATTGGTTGATGTGAGACTGCACCCCACACTTTTTACAACTATCCATATATTTGTTTGGAGTACTTTGGTTGTGAGCTTGATGATATGGAGAATAATCTATCAGATTATATTTCTTTATGTTGCTTTAAAGACACAAAGATCAGAACCATTCACATACAGTTTATTGTACCAAACTTCCTGATTGCTGGCAGGTTGTTCTGTGCCACTGGGAATGCATAGTGGTTTCATTAAATATAAACAGATCACTGCCAGTTCTGTGGCCTCCAGTTGGTACTCTGGACAATTGTATCCTTGGTATGCATGCTTAAATAAGCAAAGGACCATCAATGCCTGGCAAGATAAGACTTGCATCACAAATAAACTGTAATGGTACTGTACTTGGTACTTAAAATCACCCGGGCTTGAATTAACTGTCTGCAATTTACAGAACAATGACATACAGCAATGGATCTGGGTGGAACTCTCAGCAGTAAAGATGATACATGGGATTATAACCCAAGGGGCCAAATTAGGCACTGAGATGTGTGACAGAATATACTCTGGAGTACAGTGATGATGGCAAGAGATGGACAAAGTACACAGGTGACAACGAGAAAGAGAGCAAAAGGTATGTGGCCCCGCTTTTTTTGGATTGGAGCAAATTTTTACAAACAATTGAGGAATCTTTTCAAGATAATTTACAGTGATTTCATATATTTCCAAAGATTTTAAGGGAATATAATGGCGAAGTCAAGAACTACATCTACCGGCCAATATTTTCCAGAATCATCCAAATTATTCCAAAACGATGAGAGAGCACCGTCACCATGAATATTGAACTGCTTGGATGTGATTTTGAATAAAGAATGTTTGATCATTTATTGAAATGTCAACACATTTTTTACATTAATATTTATGTGTTTGAAGAATTAAATGTATTAAAAGAATTCTAAATACATGATTTAAAAAGTTTTGATAAATTGGGAAACACATATTGGGGGAAAAAAAAGTGGGATGGATGAATACAGTATTTTTTTTAATCTCTTATTTATTTTAATCTAATGCACGTAATATATAGTTTGTGAACTGTATTCAATGTGATGGTAAAGTCTGTTTCTGAGAGAACATGTCAATCCATGATTTATTACCTGACACAGCTAGTCCTAAGTGATCCTTCACATTCAATAAACGTGAGAGATACTTGCTTAAGTTTAGAAAATGTGGCTCCACACTTTGTCTGACTGGACAGGTTGGACAACACAAAAAGCAAATAAAAGCTGAAAACACAAAGGAAATAAAACACAGCTAAACAAAATTAAGCCACAACACAACAGAAATCAACCACAACACACTGACAAATAAATAAATAAAAAAAATAGTCCAATAAAATGGAAATAAGCCACAACACATCAAAATTAAGATCAAACAAAATATGATCTCACTTGCATTGAGTCAGAATTGCCACACAAACTAAAAAGCAGTGTTTCTTTTGTTGTGTTGTGGTTTGATGTGAAAGGTTAGCATTTGGGGTAATAAAGTCCCACTGTTGCAGGCCCCTAAAGACATGTTGCTTTACAACAAATTTGTTATGGAAAGTGTTTAAAGTGGGCTCATGCTGACTGATCCAATCACAATGGAGATTAATTTGTTTATAGAATATAAACCAAAACATATGAAAGAAAAATAGAAAAATATCTTGGCTCAGTAGCTCCAAAAATCACAGTCAGCATAAACGTCATCGATACAACTCCAGCGGTTAAATTATTATCCTAAAGCAATACGGTCATTATTAGTGCGAAAAATATATTATTATTTAAGTACTTTTTAACTATAATACAACACTTCACGATAGGGTGGAGACCAAGTGGTCTCTCAAGTGATGTATACACATTGCCATGATGCAGAGGTAATCTCGCGTTCTCCACTTGGATGAGACATCCAAGATAAGCACACAAACGCACCATTGTGAGTAAAGAAAAAGATAAAACAGATCTAAACAAAAAAAAAAAAAACAACCAAGCTACTGTACTGCGTTCCTCCTCCTCCTCACTTGTGACAGAGCTGCACTTCCAGCTGTTACACACATGCGTCCGTTCTCATGTTTCAAATGCTATGTCACACGTGCATACTTTTTTTTAAGTTTTTAAAAAGTACTTAAAAAATTATATTTTTCGCACCAAAATCAATCGTGTCACTTTAGAAGACATTAATTTAACAGCTGGTATTGTATGGATGACGTTTATGCTGACTGTCTGTGATTTTTGGAGCTTCAAAAGAGAAATCTCCATTCACTTGAATTTTAAGGACCTACTGACCTAAGACATTTGTCTATTTTTCTTCAAACGTGTTCTAGTGAAGAAAGGACGTCATACACACCTGGGATATCAGCAGGGTGAGTAAATAATGAGATAATTTTCATTTTTGGGTGAACTATCCCTTTAAGGTTTGCCTTTAGCCCAGTTCGTACAATGTGGTACATGAATGAAACTTGTAAGTGAACGAGTTAGAAAAAAAATTCTCTTTCACTTTTTCTCTTTCATTGTTTCTGTCGTGAACGACACAGTGAATCAATTATTCAATTAAACATTGCTTAAATTTGTGAGTAAACCCAGATTGCAGTCTGGGTGATGTAATGATGTAAATATTAAATAGCTCCGACACAAGGGGCAGATCAAACTTAAAACAGTTGAACGATTTTGGTGGAGGGGGAACATGACGACGTCGTCGTTGCGCGAGGTGAGAGAAACTGGTCGGCTAGGTTATTTCAAATATATTTAAAAACATTTTTAACACGATGTTCGAAAATCGAATGCGGCTTAATAGTTTAAGCATATGTCATTCACAGCAAATATGATGCACCATACTGTCTTATCAGAGACAGAACGTAATCAGTAGGAGGCATATTGTAAGGTTTTTAAAACATTGACGGCTATATAAAATTGATAAATCTCTCTCACGGGGGAGAAGGAGAGAGACAAATCCCCTTTTCTCCAGCAGCAGCAAGAGGCATTGTAGTTGTCCACTACAATGCAAGCCAAAAACAATAATAAAGCTAATTTGCATTGCATCCCGTGCCACCCCTGGCAAATCTACAATTTGCCGGTTACGTGATGTTTTAAAAGGGAAATGAATAACCACACAATTGGAAAATATGAAAAAAAAAAAAATGAATGACCACGCACAAAAACTTGCTGATATCAACATGAGGAACAGGTATGAGAGGCATGTACGCACATTACAATCTGCACTAAAATAACTCAGAATTCTGCTCTGAACATCAGGTTTGCTTATAATTAATTGCTTATAATTAAGAGAAAATGTGCGCCGGTTTTTAACGTTTTCTTTCTCTTTGTTTACTTTTTGAGCTTTATTATCATAGAGTAATACGCAGACATAATTATGTATGTCCTCAAAAAACCAGACGTTATCCCCTTGTGTACGCTAGGCTTAAAGTGTAATACTCTTCAACACCATACACCAATAAGCTCTGCTGTATAAACAAATTAAATCAGATGTGGGAGCTACATGTGTCGCCCCGCCCCCGTGTGTAACCACGCCCCATCGCCCAGACTGCACTCTGGAGTACTTCAAATTTGTCGCCACCCATTGGCGTAAAAATGTCTACATTTGTCACTTATCTTTCAATCTCAAATTAATAATACTATTACAAGATCTAATAGCCTTTTTCCTTATACACTTTTACAAAACACTACAATACTGGCTCAAAATAATTTATGAAATGAAAAACAACCCAGAGTGCAAGACAATTGAAAGTTTGTAGAGCTTTCCCATTAAAATGAATAATTGTTTAAAGAAAAAAAATGTTTCTTTGTCTTCCCATCGATAACTGGGACGGAATGTTCTGTCGGAGAGAATGAAACAAGCCTAAGGCCACCCAGTTGACTGCCGCTGTATCGAGAGATGGAGGGAAGTTTTCAAGACGGAGTTCCGACGCCATTGTGACGTCAGGACAGCTCCTCTTTTTTTCACCACCGAGTCGACCGCTACAAATGAAATATCAATGGGATCATTTCATACTTTGTAGCTACGTTCAACTTAACTTCAAGCGTCCCGTTTCGGAACGCGTCTTCTACCATGCGAACGTGAGAAGGATCACCAACATATTGCAGAAGGTGAGAAAGTTTTCGAATTAAAGTTAGTCGCCGTTCATTAACAAAGCCAGAAGGAGAAAGTTTCCAGTTCTCGGGATATAGCCTGGCCTGGAGTCTGGTGAGTTCGTATTTTGACCTTCCTTTCAATATGCTAAATTATAGATTTTGGATGCGAATGATGGGGTTTAGCCTATATGTTTTAGGGCAATGCAAAAAAAATGTCGCAGTAGTTTGGATTTTTGGTGGAAAAAATCTGCGTGGTTCTCTCTCTGCCGGTTTGTCAGCCGTTTGCTGATCACATTGCTGTTATTGTTCGTTAGACGTGCATGGTAATCAGTTATTTGGTGCGGCATGACAGGTCCATATACAGTTGCCCAAAATAATATTTTGATACTTACGCCACACTTAAACTGTATAAAATTAATTGCATTAGATTGCACAATATCAAACCAAGTGAAATCTGCAAACAAACAATGTTTACCTGTTCTCAGAACTATCTTCAATTTTCTCAGCTGTTCTTTATATTACTTTTAAGCAACTGATCATAAGGTGGTTTTAGTGGATGTATGATTTCATTTACCCACAATTTCACATGCATACAAGCAAAGTAACCACTAATGTAGTTCATCATCATATATTTCACAGCCAGAAAGTGTGTGTGTGTGTGTGTATGTATGTATGTGTGTATGTATGTATGTATGTGTGTGTGTATATATCACACACACACAGTCTAAGTCAGAAGTTTACATACATTTGGGTTGAAATCATTCAAATTCATTATTTAACCACCCCACAGATTTAATATTAGCAAACTATAGTTTTGACAATTCGTTTAGGACATCAACTTTGTGCATGACATGAGAATTTTTTTCAATAATCGTTTACAGACAGATTGTTTCACTTTTAATTGACTATATCACAATTCCAGTGTGTCAGAAGTTTACATACACAAGTTAACTGTGCCTTTAAGCAGCACAGAAAATGATGTCAAGCCTTTAGACAGTTAACCAATTAGCTTCTGATAGGAGGTGTACTGAATTGGAGGTGCACCTGTGGATGTATTTTAAGGCCTACCTTCAAACTCCGTGCCTTTTTGCTTGACATCATGGGAAAATCAAAAGAAATCCGCTAAGACCTCAGAAAAAAATTGTGGACCTCCACAATTTCATAATTGGACGCAATTTCCAAACGCCTGAAGGTACCACGTTCATCTGTACAAACAATAGTACGCAAGTATAAACACCATGGGTCCATGCAGCCATCATACCGCTCAGGAAGGAGGACATGTGGACCTAGTTTGGTGCGAAAAGTGCAAATCAATCCCAGAACAACTGCAAAGGACATTATGAAGATGCTGGAGGAAAAAGGTAAACAAATATCTATATCCACATTAAAACAAGTCCTACATCGACATAACCTGAAAGGCTGCTCAGCAAGGAAGTAGCCAATGCTCCAAAACCACTATAAAAAGCCAGACTACAGTTTGGAAGTGTATATGGGGACAAAGATCTTACATTTTGTAGAAATGTCTGCTGGTCTGATGAAACAAAAATTGAACTGTTTGGCCATAATGACCATTGTTCTGTTTGGAGGAAAAAGGGTGAGGCTTGCAAGCCAAAGAACGAAGAACAAGCATGGGAGTGGCAGCATCATGTTGTGGGGGTGCTTTACTGCAAGAGGAGTAAGTGAACGAGTAAATGGCAACGTGAGGGAGGAAAATTATTTGGTTATATTGAATTAACATCTCAAGACATCAGCCAGGAAATTAAAGCTCTGTCACAAATGGGTCTTCCAAATGGACAACGACCCAAACATACCTCCAAAGTAGTGCTGCACGATTAATCATATCACAATCGCGATGTCAGCCTGTGCGATTATATGACGGCAAATGCTGCGTTTTTTTTTTTTTTTTTTTTTTTTTTTTAAAAGAAGTGTATGTGTGGACGTGACCGCCCATTCTCTCTGAAAGCTGTTTGCCCATTTTCTACGTCGCTAATAAAGATGATCAATCAGTCTCAGTTTAGCTGTTCAGCATGGAAATCAGGTGAAGATGGACGCTGAGCAGACCGACACTGAACTGGTGGCCAGAAAAAATAAAACAAACACCGATCACAGCTTGTCTTTATTTTATCCTTAATTAACGTTCATATAATACGGGAGCGTGCCATGTAAATAAACACAAACTTCAAAACTGTCATTTTCTGTGCGGTCAGTCAACCATTTCAACCAGTCGCGGAAGAGACCCAATCTGCAGCTTGCAATGTGTAGCATCATTGATGAGATCATCATAAGATCAATCTTACAGTATGTGAAAAATAACATTAAAATTACAACAACAATAAAATGTGTGTGTGTAATATATATATTATACACACAACTACAACAACAACTACAGTTTTAGTGGTTTGAGTGAACCACACTTTTATATCCAGTTTCCTTTCAAAAGAGTTTATACAAAGTACTTGTTACATCCCGCTTAAATGTCCCTGTTTGTTTGGACAATCTTATTTTCGTGAAAATGTGTATGTTCTTATTTATTGCTCTATTATTTAGGTGTAATATTGGGAAAATAACAAGTTTGCAGTAATGCAAAGATATTAATTTTGTAAAAATATTTTAATTTGAAAACACTGCATTTATAGTTGTTGTTGTTGCTAGTTTGTATGTTTGAGTTGAGAAATACACATTTCAGCATTATCAGTAATCTATTTGTGCATTTTCCTTGATTAACCAAGCAAGTTGACTCATGATACCATTTGTTTATTATATCACAATCGCATATCGCATTATTAACCTCAGTAATCGCAATATTACATTTTCTCCAAATCGTGCAGCCCTACTCCAAAGTTGTGGCAAAATGGCTTAAGGACAACAATGTCAAGATATTGGAGTGGCCATCACAAAGCCCTGACCTCAATCTGCTAAAAATGTTTTGGGCAGAACTGAAAAAGTGTGTGTGAGCAAGGAGGCCTAAAAACCTGACTGGAGGAATGGGCCAAATTTCCAGCAATTTATTGTGAGAAGCTTGTGGAAGGCTACCCAAAATATTTGACCTAAGTTAAACAATTTAAAGGCAATGCTTCCAAATACTAACAAAATGGATGTAAACTTCTTACCCACTAGGAATGTCCAATATAAAATTTGTGGGCAGAACTGTAAAAGCGTGTGTGAGCAATAGGGATGGGGGATATGGCCAAAATATTATCACCATATTCTATTTCATATCATTCGATATTTTTTTTGAATATCCAATTTGGCAGAAGAAAAAAAAAAAATCATAAACAGTCTCTATTAAACTGCATTGAGAGACAGCCAAAGCAGCGGGGTCTGAGGCATATTCTACCAAAATATGACAATATTTGAGTTTAACAGTCGAGTGCAGTTGGATATGAATGTTAAAAGACCATCTGTTAATTTTGAAGCATAATGACAGCAGTCCAGTATTTGTTTGAATATTTTTTTTATATTTCTTTACATTTCAAAGAAATTAGTTAGAAAAAATTTTGAAAATTGGAAGGCTACCCAAAAAGTCATGCTACTCTCCGCAAGATCGACGCACAACTTACCACGTGCCACATTGAGAGCAAGACCCAATAATTGCGACCACTAGGAGGTTACCACATGTGACTCTACCCTCACTAGCAACCGGGCCAATTTGTTTGCTCAGGAGACCTGGCTGGATTCACTCAGCTCACCCTGGATTTGAACTTGCAACTCCAGGGATGGTTGTATTGACACCCTGAGCTACCCAGGTCCCCCGGGACTCCACATTAACCTTTGTTTTGATTTGACAATTCCTCATTTACACAGACAAAGTTGTAGCGGTCTGCTTATTAGGACCTAAACCATGCTAATGCAAGTCCACAAATGCCAACATAATTCTCAAGCCTACTCAAGAGAATGCAGTGATCTATCGTGTTGAATGCAGCACTAGGATCTAAAAGCACGAAGTGAAATGCAGCCGTGATCAGATGATAAGAGCAAGTCATTTGTAACTCTGATAAGTACAGTCTCTGTACTGTGATGGGGCCTAAATCCTGACTGAAATTGTTCATATGAACTTTTTCTCTGAACCTAGTTGTGAGGACACTAACTTTTCTAGTATTTTCATCATAAACGGGAGATTTTAAATTGGTCTATATTTAGCCAAATCTCCAGCGTCAAGCTGCGGCTTCTTAATAAGTGGTTTGATAACTAACATTCTGAAGTTTCTTGGGACATGTCATAATGATATCGAGGAGTTATTAAAAAGAGGCTCTGATATTTCAGGGAATATCTCAAGAGCTTAGTTGTATTGGATCTAACATACATGTTGTGGCTTTTGATATTTTGATAAGTTTTGTTAGCTCTTCATGATCTATGACAGCGAATGATTGAAGTTGCTCGTGAGGAAAATTATGAGATATTGTTTTCTGTGACAGACGATTGCTTGATTCCAATTTTATTTCTGATTATTTCAATTTTGTCAGTATAGAAATTCATTACTATTGAGCTGTGACAGAATATCTGGCTCAGTTGAGGCTTTATTCCTTACCAATTTAGCCACAGTACTGAATAAACACCTATGATTGTTGTGGTTATTTTTTATGAGTTTGCTAAAATATGCTGACCTTGCATCTTTTAATGCCTGTCTGTAGCTACAGACACTATCCATCAGTGCACCACAAAATACCTCTAATTTTGTATTCTTCCACTTGCGCTCAATTTTCTGGGCTGGTCTCTTAAGAGTATGAGTGTGATCGTTGTACCATGGTGCGAGGCATTTTTATTTAACTGTCTTTAATCAAAGGGGGGGGGGGGGACACTATCAAGAGTGCTAGAGAAGACTTTATTTATATTTTCTGATATTACTTCGTTCTTCTAGACTTTTTGGCTTACTGAGTATTAGAGATAAATCTGGAAGCTTATTAGTGAAGCTATCTTTAGTGGCCGAAAGAATAGTTCTACCTGGTGTAGATTGAGAAACATTAGCTGATTGCAGCCTACAAGAGACGAGGTAATGATTTGAGACGTCATTGCTCTGTGGCAGAGTTATGCTTATGGTGATATGTTGGTCCTGTCACATTTTGTCTGACTCCAAGAGAGTTTAGAATATCAATAAATGCTAATTCCAATGTGTCATTTTCATTATCTATGTGAATGTTGAAGTCCCCAACAATTAAAGCTCTATCTACAGTAATTACTAAATCTGAAAATTTGCAAATTCACCAATGAAATAAGAATATGGTGTGATCTATATACTGTAGCAAGGGCAAAAGATGACAGATTTTTTTTAATTGTATCTGACGGTGTCACATTAATCATGATTAGTTCTAAAGACTTAAACTTGTATCATGTCCTCTGAGTACACCAAAAATTTCACTGTAAATTGCAGCAACTCTGTTTATAACAATAACCTGGGGGAGTAGTTCTAATGTTTAGTAGCCCTATCTTTATATGATGTTTATCTTAAATTTTTTGTGTGTGTTGTAGTTTATGTTTTAAATGGAGAGCTTGTATAAGTTGTCTTTATAATATTGTTGATGTGCAATATCAAGCTAGTTTTGTCATGATATCAATATTTCAGTTGTCTGTACCAACACCAGTAAAAGTTCACGTTTTCGATTAACAATTTTGATACCACAGCAAAAATATGCTAATATGATAATGTGTTATTGAACACATAAGTTTAGTTATTTTTAATAATTATAGTTTAATAATTATTATTTTCCAGAACATGTTTTAAAGTTTAATTTAATCATCAAAATGGTGTCTAATCAATTAATTCTTAATTTTAATGAGTGAAAATAGAACTTTTTATTATCATTGCATGTTCAACAGCTATCTTGCTTGTGATAAATGTATTAATTTTGTTATTATTATTATTATTATTACTACAGAGCATATTACATTTTACTATACAGTACAGTTGTATTATTAATATATTGTATACAATTTATTGAACTACTTCAATTTCAAGCATCTAGCTTTTATTTTGAATCATGCTTTTATTATGATGTGTTTTTTGCCGGAAGCTTCACTCTTTCGGATAAACAGTTTGCGACTCAGCATGGTGTTATCATTGAAGACTTAAGTCACATCTGAAAATCTGTTCACACTGTCCTTGTAGTCTGACAAATGAAATGTAGGACATAGTTTTGGAGTGTTTGTATTTAGACTACTGGTGTTTGTGTATGTGGTAATTTTGAAATGTTATGTTTTACAGTGGATTAATGCTCTGCTTTGTCATCTCAAACAACATGAATGATTCTCAATGTCTGTGGAGTTTCCAGTGTATGAGTGGTCGTATTTACATTCATTTAAAGTGTGCAGCTCATCCTCGCTAAGATTGCAGCCTTCAGCGGTTTAATAAATCACATTAGGACATGTCACTTGGATTAATTGTCCATTTCAGTGGAAAAGGAGTAACAGAGAATATTGTTCAAATTAAGCCTGTGAGCATTTTAAAGCTGTCGTGTGTCAGTCATACTGCGCACTGGTACTGGACAGAGTCAGTGCTCGCTATTACCGGTGTTCTATCGAAGTCTGTTCCCCCTATATTTCCCCTTTGTTGTAGTCTGTTCCCCCTATGTTTCACCTTAGGTTAGTGTCGAAGTCTGTTCCCCCTTTGTTTAATGTTTAATGGCGCTACAGGGAACACTAACATAGGGGGAACAGACTTTGACAGAACACCGGTACTGCTAAAACATTGGTACCGAAGTACCAGTACCAGTACTTTTGAAAGCACTATATCAAGCTTCTATTCTGTTCATGTTGTCACATAATAATATGTAGGATTCTTATATATAGCATATGAGCACAGATGGTCTGAGAAATCTTCACAGCTCAGTTCTGTAACAAAAAGCACATTGAACTAATGTGAGTAATCCTCTGGGTTTTGTGATGAAATCACCTTGTTTTGTAAAGCTTTTCAAGAACAACCTGGAATGAACCCACCACACCAAAACAATCCCTTCTGACATCTTATAACAATGAAGAGGTTAAGAGTGCTAGAGGTTTGATCTAACAAAGTACTCAAAATTTAGGATTAATGACCAAAGATGCAAAATTGCACCAAGATGCTAGATAGATTGATAGCCTCAGTCACTATTCACTTCTATTGCTGCTTCTTTCCATGCATTGAAAGTGAATGGAGACTGAGATTGTCTAGCTGCCTAACATCTTTTTTGTTCAACAGTAAAAAGAAAGTCATATGGTTTGGAATAACATGAGGTTGAGTATATTCTTAAAATTTTTGGATGAACTACCCCTTTTAAGTTTCATCTTTATCTCTGTAGAGTTCGTCAACATGTCTGTCCAATTTTGGATACTCTGCAGCCTTCCATAATGAACGGCACTAAGAATGGGACAGTGGTGGCCAACACCACTAACAGCCTGGATGACAGTGGAGCTGTGGTCCTGGAGTCTGTCTCTATCATCATCATAGCCATGCTGTCATGTCTGGGAAACCTGGTCATTGTGGTGACGCTGTATAAGAAGCCCTACTTACTGACACCCAGCAACAAGTTTGTCTTCAGCCTGACCTTATCCAATTTGCTGCTTTCTGTATTAACTCTGCCCTTCGTTGCATCCAGCTCAGTTCGCAGGGATTGGATGTTTGGAGTGGTGTGGTGCAACTTCACAGCATTGCTCCATCTACTCGTCAGCTCATCTAGCATGCTTACACTTGGGGCCATAGCCATTGACAGGTCAGTAATTTTGTTACCATATGCTGTAGATCCAGCAATAGTATATGTAAGTGAATATACTTGACCGTTGACTTTTAGACCACTCATACATTTTTTGCTCCACTTACTTGCTCGGAGTCAGTGTTTCAATGGGGTACAGGTCTGGGATTTGTGAAGGCCAGTCAAGTTCTTTCACCCCAGACTCCCCAATTCCATTATGGAACTCACTTTGTTTACAGTAGCATTGTCATTTTAGAAAACCAAACTGTTGCCACAAATTTAGAAGCACACAATTTTCAATAATGGAATTGTAGGTATGAGAATTAAATGAATAGTTCACCCCAAAAATGTAAATGCTCTCATTATTTACTCACCCACATGCCATATCAGATATCTGTGACTTCTTCTGATAAACACAAATTAGAGGTAGACTGATTGTAAAGTAGTTCACGCTCACGGGCTCAAAAGACAAACGCATAGGACGACGGACATGTGCGTGAACGATCTCTCTCTCTCGCACCGCCCTCCGCGATCGGCCTTTATCCCTCTCGGTGGCTTGATTAGCCTAATATGGGACCGGGCGTGTTGAGTCATGACCCGCCCCCGCCGTGTCACACTGATATATTGATTTAACTGATTAATCGATGCCGATTGTTGCTGTTTATAACTATTGATATCAGCAAAAAATCTGTGCCGGAAGTTGCAGATTCCCCAGTGTATATCAGGCTGTTTATGCACCAAATCTTCATTTTATTCTGGGGATTTTGGATGAACAATAAACTGCATCTTAGATTTTATTCATTCAGGAAACAAATTTTTTTTGTTCCATTATAAAAATTTATTTTAAACTATTGGCCGATCAATCGGTTATCAGCCTTTCCCACCACATCAGTTATTAGTTAGGCATTGGCAAAATCCACTATCGGATGTCCTCCAAATCAAATCAAATCAAATCACTTTATTGTCACACTACTGTGTTCACGAGTGCAACAGCAGGTGAAATTCTTGTGTGCAGTTCCAGCACAAATACATTTTTTTTAGGAGAATATCTCCACTCTGTAGGTACAAATAATGCAAGTGAATGTTGACCAAAACTTTTAAACTCCAAAAAGCATAAAAGTAATCTGTAAGACTTTAGTGTTTGAATCCACGTCTTTCTAAGCAATCCAGTCAATTTTGAATGAGAACAGACCAAAATGCGTTGATAACATTTATCCATTATAAATCAGCAGTCTCCTTGGCTACCATGATTTCAAGCTCGGTTACACTTTTTAGTGCTGCATTTGCATCAAGCACTAGGAATTGTAATCGATCTTGAAATCGTGATTGTGCCTGGAGACTGCAATTGCAAGATTGGAGTTACAAAGGAGTTACATTTTGGCCCGTTCTCACCCAAAATCAATTTGATCGCTCCAAAAGACATGGATTAAACCACTGGAGTCTTATGGATTTCTTTTATGCTGCCTTTTATAGGCTTTAAGTTTCAAAGTTTTGGTCACCATTTGCATTGTTTGGACCTACAGAGTTGAGAGATATTTAAAAAATGTTCAATTGTGTTCTGCAGAAGAAAGTAAGTCATACACATCTGGAATGGCATGACGGTAAGTAATGACAGAATTTTCATTTTTGGGTGAACTCTTCCATTCTTCACTGGATTTACTGGATCACCCAAACTTGGTAATTAGAAGGGGGTATCCACAAACCTTTGGCCATTTATGGTACTTCTTGCCCCAAAACATGCTTGTTTTTACTGCTTTAGTCAAACACCGTGCTGTAATCTGCCTACAGTTCACTATGACGTTTAGAAGTCCAGTCTTCAACATTTTCACTATGTGTTTATAAATAACATACACATTGAAAAAGTAAAATTTATTTTTAGCCTAAGCTCCATCAATACACAACTAGAAGTCACAATCTTTAGCCCATCTGAGACTCTTAAAGACTATATTCAGCATCGATGTTATGTGAACATGGAGTCTTAGAGAAAGGCTCCATTGTCATTTCATTGGTTAGTCATGTGTGTCTTGAGATAGGCTGATGTTTGATATCAATGTCTGTTCCTAATTCTAGGTACTATGCTGTGTTGTATCCCATGAACTACCCCATGAAAATCACGGGAAACCGAGCTGTGCTCGTCATTGTTTACGTGTGGCTCCACTCCCTGGTCGGATGTCTGCCGCCACTTTTCGGATGGTCTTCATTCGAGTTTGACCGTTTCAAGTGGACTTGCACAGTTGCTTGGCACAAAGAGATCAGTTATACTGCCTTCTGGGTTATGTGGTGCTGCCTTCTCCCCTTGGCGGCAATGCTGGTCTGCTATGGAGTCATCTTCCGTGTGGCCCGCATCAAAGCGCGCAAGGTTTACTGCGGTAGTGTGGTGGTTGCTCAAGAAGAGTCCAGCTTTCAGAAGAACGGCCGCAAGAACTCCAATACTTCCACCTCATCTAGTGGTAGCCGCAAGAGCCTGATCTACTCTGGGAGCCAGTGCAAGGCCTTTGTCACCATTCTGGTAGTGCTGGGGACATTTCTGACCACTTGGGGTCCATATGTCGTGGTGATTAGCACTGAAGCAATGTGGGGCCAAGACAGTGTTTCTCCACAGATGGAGACATTGGTCTCTTGGCTGTCCTTTACCAGTGCTGTGTGTCACCCACTTATTTATGGGCTGTGGAACAAGACCGTACGGAAGGAGCTGTTGGGCATGTGCTTTGGCGATCGCTATTACAGAGAGTCTTTTGTTATAAGACATAGGAACTCTCGCCTCTTTAGCATCTCCAACAGGTTAACGGGTGAGGGTTTTAATGTGCCTGCAGCTGTCAATAGTTTTATGGGATTATTTGTCTGCAGTTTTGTATAGGAGTAACCTGATGTTTGGATGTAATATCAGAGTTATTTTTTTAATAGATCTGGGAATGTCTCCTCACCTGACGGCCATGCTAGTGGGCGGTGGGCAGCTCCTCGGGCGTAGCAGCAGCACAGGAGACACTGGCTTCAGTTACACGCAAGACTCTGGTACGTTAGCGGCACATAGTCAGAACTTCTGTTTATCACACAGAGTTCAAAATAACTTTTTAAAGAAATATAGTCACCTCCCAAAAAGAACATTTAATTAACATTTAACACTCCCATATAATTTTTTTCTTCTGTGGACCTCAAAAAAGACAGGTTTAGCAGAATATCCAGGATACTCTTTCCCATACTATTAAAATGCATGGAAAAACTAGTACAGTACATGGAACCTTCTTTGCAATATTCAGTCTTCTTAAGCCATGTGATAATTTTATATGTGAAAAAATCTTCTCCACAGTTGATCTCAAATCTCATTGACATTTCCAAGTATTCAAATGGGTGCGGCATGATAATTTAATTTGATGTCTTTGACTTTTGTGATGTGCCATATTAAAATATATACAGTATTGACAGCAAATGAGATGTAGTGGAAAGTTTTCAGTAAATAATGAACTTAAGTTTTGATCTGTCCTCACATAAAGCTATTGTATAACTTCAGAAGACTTATAGTGCCATACGAATTTAGAGCCATAATAGAGTCATATGGACAAATTTTTTGGTGCTATGTCAGTTTTTAAGATTGACCGAGTCTGTCCCCGTTTACTTTCATTGTATGGAACAAAGCGGTGTAAATGTATTGCTTAACTGTGAATATTTTTAATGTTAGATCCAAGGAATTAATAAAAAAAAAAAATATATATATATATATATATATATATATATATATATATAAGGCTGTCAATTAATTCATGTTAATAAATATTTGCTGATAAAGACCATAAAATATCAATAATTCAATATATATAATGATTAGATTATAAATAGTCATGTTTAAATCTAAACTATGTAATATCTGTGCCACTAGTGCCATTTAAACATTATAGCAAAAACAAACAATGTTTAAAAACCGTTTTCTGAATACACTGTGGCGGGTCTCTCAAAACAGAACAATTTTCAAAGCGCCACATTAAGATAGCTTATAGTTTACGAGAAAATTATCCTATGAACGTCTTAGTTACAGTTGTCTCAGCATATTAAGCTGGGCTTGAAGAAAGTATTTTAATACAGAAAAAGTTACATACTTCAACTTTAAAATATAATAAACTCCTCACTTTCAAATGCTTTTATTTTCAGCAAACTTAACATGTGTAAATATTTCTATGAACATAATAAGATTCAACAACTAAGATGTAAACTGATCAAGTTTCACAGACATGTGAATAACAGACATGGAATAATGTGTCCCTGAAAAAAGTATCAAAAGTGACAGTCAGTATCTGGTGTGGCCACCAGCTGTTTTAAGTACTGCAGTGCATCTCCTCCTCATGGACTGCACCAGATTTGTCAGTTTTTGCTGTGAGATGTTACTCCACTCTTCCACCAAGGCACTAGCAAGTTCCCGGACATTTCTGGGGGGGAATGGCCCTAGCCCTCACCCTCCAATCCAACAGGTCCCAGATGTGCTCAGTGGAATGAAATCTTGGCTCTTATGGCCATGGCAGAACACTGACATTCCTGTTTTTAAGGAAATCATGCACAGAATGAGCAGTATAGCTGGTGGCATTATTATGCTGGAGGGTCATGTCAGGATGAGCCTGCAGAAAGGGAAACCACATAAGGGAGGAGTATGTCTTCCCTGTAACACCTGCAATAGATTGCCTGCAATAACAACAAGCTCAGTCCAATGATGCTGACACACCACCCCAGACCATGACGGACCCTCCACCTCCAAACGATCCTGCTCCAGAGTACAGTCCTCGGTGCAAAGCTCATTCCTTCGATAAACTCGAGTCCGACCATCACCCCTGTTGACGAAACCGCAACTCATCAGTAAAGAGAACTTTTTGCCAGTCCTGTCTGGTCCAGCGAAGGTGGGTTTGTGCCCATTGGTGACATTGTTGCCGGTGATAGCTGGTAAGGACCTGCCTTACAACAGGCTACAAGCCCTCAGTCCAGCCTCTCTCAGCCTATTGCGGACAGTCTGAGCACTGATGGAGGGATTGTGCATACCTGGTGTAACTCAGGCAGTTGTACGGACATTGCAATTTCCTGCCCTGGCCACATTTGCAGTCTGCATGCCCAAGGCATGCTCACGCAGGTACCCTGGGCACTTTCTTTTGGTGTTTTTCAGAGTCAGTAGAAATTACTCTTTAGTGTCCTAATTTTTTATAACTGTGACATTAATTGCCTACCGTCTGCAAGCTTTTAGCATCTTAACAACCATTCCACAGGTGCATGTTCATTAATTGTTTATTGTTCATTGAACGAGCATGGAAAACATTGTTTAAACCCTTTACAATAAAGATCTGTAGTTATTTGGATTTTTACAACATTATCTTTAAAATACAGTGTCCTGAAAATGGGATGTTTCTTTTTTGCTGAGTTTATACAGTATATAGTGCGTGTGTGTGTGTGTGTGTGTGTATATCTATGAATAATACTAAATATAAGCATAATAATTCAGATAATTACAATGCATTACATTTTTGTCGCAGACGAGTAAAGCATTGATAAGACAATACAAAAATTGTCTTAAGAAGGCAATATACAGGTGCTGGTCATATAATTAGAATATCATCAAAAAGTTGATTTATTTCAGTAATTCCATTCAAAAAGTGAAACTTGTATAATGTATACATTCATTCCACACAGACTGATATATTTCAAGTGTTCATTCCTTTAATTTTGATGATTATAACTGACAACTAATGAAAACCCCAAAATCAGTATCTCAGAAAATTAGAATATTGTGAAAAGGTTCAATATTGAAGACACCTGGTGCCAAACTCTAATCAGCTAATTAACTCAAAACACCTGCAAAGGCCTTTAAATGGTCTCTCAGTCTAGTTCTGTAGGCTACACAATCATGGAGAAGACTGCTGACTTGACAGCTGTCCAAAAGACGACCACTGACATCTTGCACAAGGAGGGCAAGACACAAAAGGTCATTGCTAAAGAGGCTGGCTGTTCACAGAGCTCTGTGTCCAAGCACATTAATAGAGAGGCGAAGGGAAGAAAAAGATGTGGTAGAAAAAAGTGTAAAAGCAATAGGGATAACCGCACCCTGGAGAGGATTGTGAAACAAAACCCATTCAAAAACGTGGGGGAGATTCACAAAGAGTGGACTGCAGCTGGAGTCTGTGCTTCAAGAACCACCACGCACAGACGTATGCAAGACATGGGTTACAGCTGTCGCATTCCTTGTGTCAAGCCACTCTTGAACAAGACATAGCATCAGAAGCGTCTCGCCTGGGCTAAAGACAAAAAGGACTGGACTGCTGCTGAGTGGTCCAAAGTTATGTTCTCTGATGAAAGTAAGAGTTGGAAATCAAGGTCCCAGAGTCTGGAGGAAGAGAGGAGAGGCACAGAATCCACGTTGCTTGAAGTCCAGTGTAAAGTTTCCACAGTCATGTGATGGTTTGGGGTGCCATGTCATCTGCTGGTGTTGGTCCACTGTGTTTTCTGAGGTCCAAGGTCAACGCAGCCGTCTACCAGGAAGTTTTAGAGCACTTCATGCTTCCTGCTGCTGACCAATTTAATGGAGATGCAGATTTAATTTTCCAACAGGACTTGGCACCTGCACACAGTGCCAAAGCTACCAGTACCTGGTTTAAGGACCATGGTATCCCTGTTCTTAATTGGCCAGCAAACTCGCCTGACCTTAACCCTATAAAAAATCTATGGGGTATTGTGAAGAGGAAGATGCAATTACGCCAGACCCAACAAGACAGAAGAGCTGAAGGCCACTATCAGAGCAATCTGGGCTCTCATAACACCTGAGCAGTGCCACAGACTGATTGACTCCATGCCACGCCGCATTGCTGCAGTAATTCAGGCAAAAGGAGCCCCAACTAAGTATTGAGTGCTGTACATGCTCATACTTTTCATGTTCATACTTTTCAGTTGGCCAACATTTCTAAAAATCCTTTTTTTGTATTGGTTTTAAGTAATATTCTAATTTTCGGAGATACTGAATTTGGGATTTTCATTAGTTGTCAGTTTTAATCATCACAATTAAATGAAATAAACATTTGAAATGTATCAGTCTGTGTGTAATGAATGAATATAATATCCAAGTTTCACTTTATGAATGGAATTACTGAAATAAATCAACTTTTTGATGATATTCTAATTATATGACCAGCACCTGTATTGTTTATTTCAATACTGTTGAACATGAGCCTACAGTCCACAGCAATTACTTTTGCAATTGAATTCGTCAATCTGTCCGAGATAGATTTATGATAAGGGCTTTTTTTTTTAAGTGCACATCAATGGACACAATTCAGAAGGGCACTTTTTGGTTCTTAGCGGATCTCTCAAAACAGACAGAGTAAATTACAATGCACCACAGAAAGACCGAGCTTACAGTTTCTGAGAGAATTATCCTATGAATGTCTTATAGTTGTCTCAGCATATTAAGTTGGGATGGAAGAATTTTAACACAGAAAAAGTTACATACTTCAGCTTTAAAGTATTTTATATATACACTTAGTTTGAAGTAATTACAATTCATATTTTAACCACTCACCAGATTTAATATTGGCAAACTATAGTTTTGGAAAGTCGTTTAGGACATTTATTTTGTGCATGACACAAGTAATTTTTACAGCAATTGTTTCCAGACAAATTGTTTCATTGACTAAATCAAAATTCCAGTGGGTCAGAAGTCTCCTAGAGATGAACGTAGTTTTGGACCTTTTGAAGATGCTGGAGGAAACGGGTAGACAAGTATCTATATCCACTGTAAAACATGGACTATATCGATATAACCTGAAAGGCTGCTCGGCACACGTGCGCGTGTGTGTGTATGAGAGAGAGAGAGAGAATACTAAAAATAAGGATAATAATTCAGATAATTACAAAGAATTACATTATTGTGGCAGACGAGTAACGCATTGATAAAACAATACAAAAGTGGCTTTAGAAGGCAATATTTTGTTTATTTCCATACTGTTGAAAATGAGTCTATCATTAGCCTACAATCCACAGCAATTAATTTCGCAATTGCATTAATCAATCTGTCTGCGATTTAGATTTATTATATGGAATTGTTATTGTCAATGAACCCATGTCAGAAGGACACGTTTGGAGTGTTCCATCATAAATACGGCATTTTTAGATTGCTGTATCAAGTTAAACATTGTTTAAAATTTAGTAAAATGCATCTCAATATCCCTGCATTCAGAATTGTGCTCTGTCCAGCTGTGTTTGAACATCCTCATCCAGTGCTGTCTTTAACCTGGTACAACTGTGCGTTGCCTATCCGACTGGAGTTTCGCTTACTGCCCCATGCTGAAAACAATATTCCGTATAACGGTCCGGAGACATTATTAATTGTTTTATTTTTTTAAGTATTGTTTTAATTTAATTAATGACACTAAATAAACATTGCATCAACAGCTTATTGGCTTGCACACTGTTATCAGGTTGTGAAACTCAGAGCCCATGAGTATCGCATAACAGACAGACGGCAAAGCTCTGTGGCTCTCGAACAGTGTCCAGACTGGTGTGGGTGGGTGGTGGAGAACAGTGTTAAAACTAATATTTGATTGAAAGATGCTTGCTGTGATTTACCCTCTAGCTACAGACGTCATGCTGTTGGACAGCTACACCTCAGAGCCCTCCCACTCCGCCCACTGTGCAGCCAATAAGAGAAACTCTGTCACATTTGAGGACCAAGTGGATCACATCCCTAAAGGTAGTCTTGAGTGTGAGTGTCTATGTGATTGGGTGAATGGGACACAGTGTTAAGCGCTTTGGTAACCGCTTAGGTAAAAAAAAAAAAAAAAGCGCTATGTAAGTGCAGCCCATTTACCATTTTTACCATACTATAAAGAGGCCATTTGCATAGAGAAAAATGCACACACAGGAATTGCATTGGTAACACATAAATGGAAGTTCATCCACCTTAAACAGATCTCACACAAATAAAAAAGCATCATGTTTCTGTTTTTAAGACCTCCGTCTGAAATGCTTCAACTCATAGACTTAGTGCATAACTATAAATGCCATTTTTTTTTCTTTTTATAGTTGGATGAATGAGTCCAAATGTTTTATCTCGTTTTGAACACCGAACATTCCTTTAATTTGAGGATGAAAAAGTGTCATGTTAAAGGGATAGTTCCACCAAAAATGAAATTTCTGATAATTTACTCACCCTCATGCCATCGCAGATATGTGTTTCTTCAGCAGAACACAAAGATTTTTAGAAGAAAATCTTCGCTCTTTTGGTCCATACAATGTGAATGTGATCAGATGTTTGTAGCTCCAAAAATTACAAAGGAAGCATAAAATAATCCATAAGAAGCTAGTGGTAAAATCCATATCTTCAGGAACTATAATAGGTGTGGGTGAGAAACAGATCAAAATTTAAGTTCTTTTATATACTCTAAATTTCCACTTTCACTTTTAAATCTGAAAGTCACACGTGGTTCCTGTGTAGTTTCACTTTCACAGCTGAAAGTGGAGATTTCAAAAAATGGACTTAAATATGGTTCTGTTTCTCACCCACACCTATTATATTACTTATGAAGATATGGAGTTAAACAATGGAGTCTTAAGGATATTTTTGTTTCCTTTGTCATTTTTGGAGCTACAAAGGTCTGATCACCATTCACTTGCATTGTATGGAACTACAGAGCTGAGATATTGTTCTAAAAATCTTTGTTTGTGTTCTGTTGAAGAAAGAAGATCATTCACATCTGGAATGGCATGAGGGTGAGTAAATCATGGGTGAATTATTACATTTTTGGGTGAACTATACCTTTAAGGTGTCAATATTTTGCCCATGTTTTCATGCTTCCATCTTTCTCAAGGTGATCCCTCAATGGTACAAGTGACAGCAGACATCCACAAGTCTTTGGACAGCTTTGCATCTTCTCTGGCTAGGGCTATAGAGAACGATGCCAAGCTTCAACTCTTTGGGGAATGTACTCCAATACCCACCAGCCTGTTTACAGTACAGAATACACAGAGAGGTCCCCGATATTTGGATGGACAGAGACTAAGAATGGAAAGCATCGATGAAGGAATTGTTAAAGATGATGATGAGGAGGAAGAGGTGCTATAGGAAAAAATATTAGATACTATTATGTAGTCCCTTGACTCGACCTTAAAGGACCAGGCCATTGCATAATCTGCAGCCTTGAAGGTACAGAACATCAATTAAATGTTTACACCGTGTGGTTTGTGTAATTAACATACTAGGTAAAAAACTTGGAGTATTCACTGGTGTGAACAAAGACTTTCAATGATCGTGAAGAGGATGTACCTTTACAGTTTTTCTCAATCTATTTTACACATTTCTCCAAACTCAAGTCACTGCTCTCAAAACAATTAACACAGCAATCTGAACACTGTAATTGTCCTAAACAATTATAAATGGAGACAAAGAGGACAGCATACAGGGTAAAGAAGACAGAAGACTCTCAAAAGTCCCTCTAATTGATCATGTTATAAATCACGTTAAACTTCCTCATCCTCTTTTCAGAGGAAAATCAGTAAAAATAAAAAAAAAATTATATTCAGATAAAGTTTTCAAAAACGTATGGAAAAAGGTATTTATTGTGGATTTTTATGACAAGTGTTATTTCAATGGTAGAGTTGTGTAAAGCATAGCACTGAAAATGCTATGAATTCAATAGAGAACACTTGATTTAGTTTTAATACATGCGTTATCAGAAAAGAATATAGTGAAGTTGACTTGTTCTACAAAATGAAGTGTCAGTTTCAGTGGCTGTGTGCATTGTTTTGAGAGCATGAATTATAGTTGGGAGAATCAAGAAAAACAAATGGAAAGGTCCGGTACTAGCCTAACTGTCATTCACGAGATTATTTTTGTAAAATTACAAAGGATGCTGTGAAAATCATGTAAGGACCTTGTATATTATCAGTTATCTTACCACTATTGGGTGCTATGTGTATTATGTTTACTCTTTCCTTACAAGGAAGCTGTAACCACTCCAATTTATAGCAGTGTAGTAATTACATACTGACTTATGTATGGAACTATTTGCCAAGAGAAAGGAGATCCATGTTAAAGGAGATCCTCTCCTATTTCAAGTTCAGGTTTATTAATATAAAAGTGCCATTAAGTTAAAGTTGAAGAATGGCATAAATTGTATACAAATTATCTTGCGGGGGACTTTTTCCAAAAATGAAAACACTTATTCTGGCCCTCATAGGCTATGCTTAAAACATTTGCTTTGTTATTGAATGGACCATAGGAAAATTATTTACTGTATGTAAGTAACTGATAAACCTGAAGTTAATAAAAGCGAGAAAGCCCCTTAAAATGCACAATGTTCTTAAATATCAATATTTTGGCTGAATCTAGTAGAGTTGGAAAGCTAGAGCAATATGGTTGCTACACAGTGTCACAATTTAAATCATTTTTGTACAATGGTACGATTGTATTTCAAGAGTTTATGTAAAGTTCATCAATGACTTCTCACATGCTCTTACTACCTTGTTGATTTTATTTTGTATACTCTGAAAACACAGGATCATTTAAGGTGCTGTAAGCGAATATTATATATATCATTATTGAAATTTTTTGGGGGGATGGTCTACAGAAGAGTTTCCTATTCCCTAAAAGATATCCCTGAAATAAATGTCCTGAGATATTACACCGGTCTCTGTGACAGATCTGGAGTCTAAACAATAAACAAATTTGTCCACGGGCGCTTTTGCTTGTCAGCAATCATATCTCTGCTCTGTAGGTCTACACAATGCCAAAACAGTCTAATACTCTGAAGCTCAAAAAAAGCACAAAGGCAGAATACAAGTAATTCATGTGGCTCCAGTGGTTAAATCCAAGATTTGATAAGTGTGGGTGAGAAACGGATCAAAATTCCTTTTTTACTTTAAATTCTTTTCCTTGCCCAGTAGGTGGCGATATGCATGAAGAATGCGAATTGCCATAAACAAAAGAAATCCTCTTAGTAAAATCATCTTAGCCTTTTTACGTTTTGAGGTTCAAAGTTTTTGAATGGACCAACAGAGCTGAGATATTCTTCTAAAGATCTTTGTTTGTGTTCTGCAGAACGTCTCGCACATCTGGGATGGCATGAGGTTGAGTAAATTATGAGAAACCTTTCATTTTTGGGTGAACTATTATATAATAGTTGTTAGGGTTGTGTTTGCCACTGTGGGAACACACACCAATGCTGCCCTTCTGCTCCGTGTCCGTTTTAACAGTATCTTTGTGAGCTGGGTTTTGGAAAGTGGGGGCATGGCTAAATAAACGGCTCAGTCTCAGCCATACTAAATTCCAAAAGTGCGTACAGCACCTTTTAAAGCAGCCTGTTGACCAGTCATTCCTGTGGAATCCCGAAACACTCTTCAGAAGGGTGCGTATACAAATGCAAGAGCTTGGCCAACACAATGCTAACGCTTGATCTGGTTGAACATGCTTTTAACGTTCCTTTTCTTGCGTTACTGTGGCAGTTGAGACTGCACTGTTATATTTGGAAAGCAATAACATTGCACAAACTTGATAGCTTACTAGCATGAAACTACTGCATTCACATACTTGCGTAGAGTATGTTTGGGCCTTTTATAGAAAATGATTTATGCAAGTCATTTGTATACCAACATCAGTACATAAGTATTTTGAAGGCTACAGATTACATTACAATGCTGTTTGACAGAAGGTGGCTATTTGCAGTCCACAACAAATTAATGTTGAAGTTTTGTACAGTGTAATTAAATTCTTTTATGGGTAATCCACAAGCTTTCAGTCACTTTTTGTTAAATTCACAACACATTTAATGTCTTCTGGTACATGTTTGAAAAGAATTCAGAACTTAATCTGTGCACAAACATTTTAAAAGGCTTGCATTCCTTAACAGTGCTGGATGAGGTTGGAATAGAATGGCACACTAGATGAGATTTTTCATCTGAGTGGCTCCCAGCAATCACAAGTCACTTAGCAGAATGCTCAAGCCAACAGCTGCCAAAACAAAGGCAATCTGTGCTGTTAGGAGAGTGAAACACGACCTGCCAATTAACGCTAGAGCCATTTGGCTTGACAGCAGTAGGTTTGTATGAACTGACTAATCAAAGCCAAAAGCATTCTCATTTTAATATTCTTTGATAAGCATTCTGCAATGTAACAATTTTAATGCCTGGTTTGGATACTGAAATATTGTAAGTAGTACCTGTAATTATGGTTAGGCAGAGAATCCTTGTGCAACACAAGATTTAGTAATGACAAAGAGCCATTTCTTTTTTTACACAACATTAGTTATTGGCCAAGTGAACATGTTTTCAGCAAACTCATATTTGACATGCATAATTCCCGGTATCCAAACAGAGTTCTTCTTTGAGGCTAAAATAAGATTTCACACTTAATAACACCATTCAAAGCTCAACCATTTCCTTTTAACAAATTTAATATTGCACTTAAATAGTCTGAAGCACCAGCCATCTAGACTAGTCTTATTATTTCTTAGATATCACTTTGTTTGCATGAGCTCCCCAGACGCAATTTACACTCATATAGAGTAATCAGTAAGAAAAGTCTTATTAAAAAATAACAATGCCAAAAAACGGAACTAATAAAGAAATATTCTATTTTGTAACTTGTACAAATCTTAAATGCTCAAGTGCACTGTAGCAAAAACACATTGCTTGGAGCGGTAGAGCTACTGTTCATCCTCGTTCTCTTGTCCAGAGCCTTCCGAACGGTCACCCTCCACACGGTCTGAGAAAAGTGAGAACCGGAAGAGAGGTCAGTCATTGAATGGTAAAGTCTTTGGAAGTGGTAAAAACAAGTGATGGATGCATATATAGATCAACAACATACGACAAAAATCGAATCAACTTGCTTTGTAAGTTAACGCTATTTTACCCTTTTGATAATTCAAAGTGGTTATTCAATTAAATTCTGGACTTTTTGACTTCATTGGACTATGGGACTGGACAGAGTAGAGCAACTTGAAAATACTGCAGGGAAGGAATCTGGAAATGACAACGGCTGGATCTGGACCTGCGCTCATACAAGAGCTATAAAACTCCATCTTTCACGCATTTGCACTACCTGTTTTTACTCAGCTAAATAAATAGTTTTAAAAAACGTATGATCATTTAATATGCATAACTTGAGTATTTAAAAAAAAATTGATATATTAGTTTTTCTCCTGTGGGTTCTGTGTAGCTTTGTACTGTGCTGGTGTACTCTTGTAAATGGTACTGCATCAATGCCAATGTTGCTGGCTTTTTTATGATAAATCTCTTGTTTTTCCTCATTCCTAAGGCGCTTTGGATAAACGCATCGGCTTAATGAATACACATGAATGTGACTGTTGTTTGTTGGTTAGGATAAAATCAAGAAATACGTGTAAAGGAACGTGAAGAGGTTCACCTGTTCTGATATGATTTAGTGATGCCAGCATTCTGAGCATAAAAGAAGCAGGGACGGTGATGGTGTTCCTTGTCTCTTCCAGCATTAACTCATTACGAGCAATCACCTAGATCAGAAAACACAAGTTTGGCAGCTGTTCACATGCAAAATGTATGTAAAGGGGAACTTTACATCTTTGAGTTGCTTAGGGACAGATTGCTACTCTTAAATCTGCCTTAAATGCCTCTGTAATATGTTTTGCTTCTTTGTAAGGAGATGAAATTCCACCAGCTCAAATGCTTACAACCACTAATCCAATGGTGCTTAGAGCTCAGGTGCCCTCTAGTGGAGATACTAATTACATCTCAAAGCAAAGAATAGGTCTGTGTGCAGAATCATCCCCCTCATGTTGTTCCAATAATGTATGACTTGCGTCCATGTAACACAAAAAGAGATGTGAGAGAATATTAGCATCAGTCATCATTCACTTTCATTGTATACTGACTGAAGCTGTCATTCTGCCTAACACTTATTCCACGGAAGACAAAACATCACAAGGGTTTGGAACAACATGATAATGGGTAAATTTTTAGGTGAATTATCCCTTTGAATGTAAATGAATACCTCTTCTGCAAGTCCACTGTTAAATGATGGAGACTGTTCTAAAGGTGACCACAGCTTGATGTCATAGTCAATTCCAGATGATGCAAGAACTGCAAAAAGACAATGTCAATGATCAATGACAAATTATCTCAAAATAAAGCTTTTAATGGCTGTCTTTGTATTGTTTTTATGTAAGTTTTGTGCTCACTGGGGTCATAAGGGTGAGGCTGCAGGCAGTTGACCACGTGGTTGTCGGCCTCCAGTAGCATCAGGTGCTCTCCTGTGTGTCTGTCCCAAATGAATATATGGCCACAGTCCGAGCCGCTCATCACAAAGTTATTACCCCAGAAACATGACTCCTTTATCTACAGAAACAGCAAGGTCAAAAAGAGCAAATTTATGTGAATTGTTGTCTAAAAGAAAAACATGACTGTGTATAAATAAAATAAAGAAAAATTAAATAAAACAAAGGAATAATTTACCCAAAAACAAAAATTCTCATAATTTAATCAAACCTCGTGCCGTCCCAGATGTGTATGACTTTCTTCTGCTGAACACAAACAAGGATTTTTAGACGAATATCTCGGCTCTTTTGGTCCATACAATACAATGCAAGTCAACAGGGTCCAGAACTTTGAAGCTCAAAAAGCATATAAAGGCAGCATAAAAGTAATCCATACGAATCGAGAGGTTAAATCCATGTCTTCAGAAGTGATATTGTAGGTGTGGGTGAGAAACAGATCAATATTTAAGTCCTTTTTTTACTATAAATTATCCTCCCTGCCTAGTAATTGATGATATGCACAAAGAATGTGAAAAAACAAAAGAAAACAGAACTCTTAGGAGAAAATTAAGAGGGCTGTTTGAAAGTGGAGATTTCTAGTAAAATTATATTGATCCGTTTCTCACACACACCTTTCCACCTTTTTCCTACGTCCCGTGATGCTTAGTGAGAAATATGGGCGTTACTTCCGTTGTCAAGTTAACACAGCTGTTGTTGTGGCATACATCCGTTCATTCTTTCTTTCTTCATTCTTTCGCTTTTGAAACAAAGTTGTCAGATCGGACGGTTATTTCATATTTGTTTGGTAGGTGATTGACTGGAGAGAGGTGGTGCTTCGCTGCTGTCCAGGACGCACCAGGATGCCATTTTAAACCTCAAATGCGATTTGTGATCCAACTGCAAAACATTTTGCACCCCATTAACAACTATATTTAGGGCTGACCTTCAGCTGCGATCGGATCATCCGAAACGTGTCTTATTACCAGCTGTAAACAGGGTCTTCCAATGACTGCAGCTGTAGAACAACTTCCGGCGGAAGTCCCACCCACATTCGTTTCCCCAGTAATACCCCCAAGAAAAAAGTGGATAATATCACTTCTGAAGACATGGATTTAACCACTTGAGTTGTATGGATTACTTTTATGCTGCCTTTATATGCTTTTTGAGCTTTAGGGTTTGGCTTGGCATCTGTTGACTTGCATTGTTTGGACCTACAGAGTGGAGATATTCAAAAAAATGTAATTTGTGTTCAGCAGAAGAAAGAAAGTCATACACATCTGGGATGGCATGAGGTTTGATTAAATGATGAGAATTTTTGTTTTTGGGTGAACTATCCCTTTAAGAGGAAGAACAACCAGCTCCTGCTGGTTAAGAGTTTAGAAAATAAAGTCTGATCCACTTTGCAGCTTATTCTGGCCGTGAATCGCCAACTTGGAAAGTAAGAGCCTTACTTTGCGAACACTTTCTAATGACTGTTTTTCCAGGCGGACAGATTGAAACCTGTACACCGCGTAAAACCAGCAAATCAGATCTGAGCAAGTGCTTTGCCAATTTTATGTGCATTATGCAAAAACTGTTCCTTTGTGATGTACCATAGTCCTAGAGTTGCGGTGACCCTTGTACATCATCTTAACAGAGGGTCTCCTGATGTTCTGGGTCTCGCTCTCCTCCATCTCGCGCCTCTCTTTTCGCCTGCGAAACAGCTCCTGGATGCGGGCCGCGGCAGAGCGTCTGTGAAAGAGAGCACAGAACATCACACATTGTTTACTGCAGAAAATCCATGTCCAATTATATTAACACACAACAACTCAATAGCAGTTCAGCAGGATATTAGTCCAGGGTGCTTGAACTTCAAGGTTTCAAACTGTCTCACAGAACTGTTTAAGATAGACATCATTTTTTTCAGTGAGTACATAAAAATCTAAACTGGATGTGTGCATTTTCTGATGAAAATGTGAGTGGTGCTTGCTCTTACAAAACTTGCTGCCACACTGCTAGGGTGTTATAGGGTGGTTAATAGGTGGTTGCTTACTGGCCTTAAGTCTCTTATATTCTTTTCCCTAAATATGGCCTGGGTCCCTTGTATGGAACTGTTTTTCCAGTTTTATTGTCTGCCAGTAATAGCATACCTCTCCTCAGTAAACAACACAGTTTTAGGTATCATTCATGTCTTCACAAGTTGCTTACCTCATCAAACACCACTACTAATTATATCTAAAGGTAACTAACCTATAAATGCATGAAATTAATTTTCTGTTATTTTT
Source organism: Moxostoma hubbsi (assembly GCA_032164185.1). NCBI lineage: Eukaryota > Metazoa > Chordata > Actinopteri > Cypriniformes > Catostomidae > Moxostoma > Moxostoma hubbsi. The sequence goes on along the minus strand of JAVLUX010000011.1, from coordinate 11,498,705 downwards.
ATAAATTAATTTACCCCAAAGTGTAATTACCCACACATTTTGTTCACTCTCAGGCAAAGCCAATAACAATAATTTAATAGGAAATACTACATAATAGAATTAATGGCATATTTTACACAAACACACTATAAACCAATAAAAACAATAGACTTTAAATATGGTTAATGACTAGTAAATGAATTCTGCACCCCTTGCAGTTAGATAATATTAGTGATCATCTTAGCAACATCACAGTACCTGATCATCCTATCACCTACAGCTGATCCTCTGAAATTAAATCTAATGGGAAGAGTATAATTTTACTTACAACTTTCCATATCACTGCAAAGAACTTGTTTTACATAAGCATGCTCATGTTTTATGGAACTTCCCGTCTGTCATAACACAATATGTTGATGCGCAATTTTGCATGGTTTTAAACTTTCATGAAAATAAACAAAGTTTGATTTTGACATGACGAGAGTCCATACCTCTGTCCCTGCCCTCCTCTATACCTGGCTGAAGGGATAAGAATGGGGTCGTCGTCGCTGTCATCAGAGTCCTGATTATTGCGAGAGGTTTGAGCAGGACCCTGACTGCCCTCTCCCGGGGTGTCGCTCCTCCTGCACTGATCGCTCAACTCCTCCGAGCCTGCAGCCTGGAGCTCCTCTGAAGGACTAGCGGTGTCTTCAGGAGACAAAACCTCTTCTGGACCCTGCATTAGCATGCTGTCCTGAGAGCTGGCAGAGGCTTTTTCCATACAACCGTCAGCAGATTTGCTCCCCTCGGGTGAGGGTTGACACTTTGAGGCTGGGCTTGAAGCTGCTTATGTGAGAGAGAGTGAAGTGAGCTGAAATAAGACATAACCTGTCATGCATTGGGGCTATTATAGGTCTCTAGGAGTGGGCATGTGGCTGTTGACTCACCCTGCTCTAAGCTTTCTCCTACGGGCTCTTCTCTGGTCTGGCTCTCACCAACTTCTACAGGCTTACGTCCACCACTGCTACCCTTGGAGCTAGATGTTGGACTGCACCTGTGTATAGTCACCAGCAAAGTTAATCATCTATTCTTAAAAATAAAAAATGTTGACATTATGGGGTTTAAAGATGCCAAATTTACTGTCACTCCCTCAATAGACGTACCACATCGCAGTAGCAGTGGACTTTTGTTTGTAAACAAACACAGAATAATGTTATGAATACACACTAATGCTGTTTTATAGATTTACGCTGCTAAGGAAAATGTAATCACAATCCATATTCTTGAAAACAAAATATGTCCAAAAGGTAGCCACATATTCTGGTTGAATAATTTTTAACATATGACATTGCAAATATTTTATTATAGTATATGTTTTGAAAATCACTGATTTATTAATTTCTTCTAAGGTTTTTAAAAGCATGAAATTATATATATCTATCTCTCAGCAAAATGAAACATCCCTTTTTCAGGACACTGTATTTAAGATAATTTTGTAAAAATCCAAATAACTTTACAGATCTTTATTGTAAAGGGTTTAAACAATGTTTTCCATGCTCGTTCAATGAACCATAAACAATTAATGAACATGCACCTGTGGAACGGTCATTAAGACACTAACAGCTTACAGACGGTAGGCAATTAAGGTCACAGTTATAAAAACTTAGGACACTAAAGAGACCTTTCAACTGACTCTGAAAAACACCAAAATAAAGATGACCAGGGTCCCTGTTCATCTGCATGAATGTGCCTTAGGCATGCTGCATGGAGGCATGAGCACTGCAGATGTGGCCAGGGCTATAAATTGCAATGTCTGTACTGTGAGACGCCTAAGAGAGCACTACAAGAAGACAAGAAGGACAGCTGATCGTCCTCGCTGTGGCTGCCCAGGATCGGTACAGCCGAATATCGTACCTGCGGGACAGGTACAGGATGACAACAACAACTGCCAGAGTTACATCAGGAATGCACAATCCCTCCATCAGTGCTCGGATTGTCTGCAATAGGCTGAGAGGGGCTGGACTGAGGGCTTGTAGCCTGTTGTAAGGCAGGTCCTTCCCATGACATCACCAGCACCAATGTCGCCAATGGGCACAAACCCACCTTCGCTGGACCAGACAGGACTGGCAAAAAGTGCTCTTACTGACGGTACTGTTGCGGTTTTGTCTCACCAGGGGTGATGGTCGGACTCGAGTTTATCGTCGAAGGAATGAACGTTACACCGGGGACTGTACTATGGAGCGGGATCGATTTGGAGGTGGAGGATGCCACCAGCCATACTGCTCGTTCTGTGTGTGATTTCCTTAAAAACAGGAATGTCAGTGTTCTGCCATGGCCAGCAAAGAGCCAAGATTTCATTCCATTGAGCACGTCTGGGATCTGCTGGATCGGAGGGTGAGGGCTAGGGCCATTACCCCCAGAAATGTCCAGGAACTTTCTAGTGCCTTGGTGGAAGAGTGGGGTAACATCTCACAGCAAAAACTGACAAATCTGGTGCAGTCCATGAGGAGGAGATGCACTGCAGTACTTAAAACAGCTGGTGGCCACACCAGATAATGACTGTCACTTTTGATACTTTGTTCAGGGACACATTATTCCATGTCTGTTATTCACATGTCTGTGAAACTTGATCAGTTTACGTCTTAGTTGTTGAATCTTATGTTCATTGAAATATTTACACATGATAAGTTTGCTGAAAATAAAAGCAGTTGAAATTGAGAGGACGTTTCATATATATATACATATATATATACATATATATACATATATATATACATATATATACATATATATATACATATATATACATATATATATATACATTCATTCATTCATTCATCTTCAACCGCTTATCCTGTACAGGGTCACGGGGGGCTGGAGCCTATCCCAGCTAACATTGGGCGAAAGGCGGGGTACACCCTGGACAGGTCGCCAGTCCATCGCAGGGCCACACATATACAGACACACACTCATACTCACATCCACACCTAGGGCAATTTTTTGGAGACACCAATTAACCTAGCCTGCATGTCTTTGGATGGTGGGAGGAAGCCGGAGCACCCGGAGAGAACCCACGCAGACACGGGGAGAACATGCAAACTCCACACAGAAAGGCCGGGGCAACCGGGGTTTGAACCCATGACCTTCTTGCTGTGAGGCGACAGTGCTAACCACTGCACCACCGTGCCGCCCATATATATACATATATATATATATATATCACAATATATAGTCAAGACATTAATAATGTGAAAAATTACTATTACAATTTGAAAAAAAAATTCTGATCTTCTTAAACTACTTCAAAGAGTTCTCATCAAAAAATCCTCCATGTGCAGCAATGACAGCTTTGCAGATCCTTGGCATTTTAGCTCTCAGTTTGTCCAGATTCTGTTATGGATGTTAAGATCCATAACATTAATTTCCAATTATCTGTTGTCCAATGTCTGTGTTTCTTTGCCCACTCTAATCTTTTCTTTTTGTTTTTCTGTTTCAAAAGTGTCTTTTTCTTTGCAATTCTTCCCATAAGGCCTGCACCCCTGAGTCTTCTCTTTACTGTTGTACATGAAACTGGTGTTGAGCGGGTAGAATTCAATGAAGCTGTCAGCTGAGGACATGTGAGACGTCTGTTTCTCAAACTAGAGACTCTGATGTACTTCTCCTCTTGTTTAGTTGTACATCTGGCCTTCCACATCTCTTTCTGTCATTGTTAGAGCCATTTGTCCTTTGTCTTTGAAGACTGTTGTGTTCACATTTGTATGAAATCTTCAGTTTTTTGGCAATTTCAAGCATTGTATAGACTATTCCTCAAAACAATGATTGACTGACGAGTTTCAAGAGAGAGCTGTTTCTTTTTTGCCATTTTTGAACTAATATTGACCTTAAGACGTGCCAGTCTATTGCATAATGTGGCAATTCAAAAACAAACACTAAAACAATGTTAAGCATCATTTAATGAACCAAATTGCATCAACCGAGTTGGATATAATGGCAAGTGATTTTCTAGTACCAAATTAGCAATTTAGCATGATTACTCAAGGATAAGGTGTTGGAGTGATGGCGGCTGGAAATAGGGCCGGTCTAGATTTAATCAAAAATTACTTTCTGGAAATAGTGAAATAGTTTTGGAAATGACTGTTTTTTACATCAGTAATGTCCTGACTATACTTTGTGATCAGTTGAATTCCACTTTGGTGAATAAAAGTACCAATTTCCTTCTCCTTTTTTCCTTCCTCCTTTCCCCCTCGACTGCCTGTCAGACTCATCAACTTACGCCACACACAGATGCAGCGGAGAAAATGTCAGAGAGAAGCGAGGGGGTCTGACATGAGTGAGTGAGTGAGTGAGTGAGTGTGTGTGAGTTAAAGCAGTGTTTCTCAACTGGTGGGTCGCAGGTCTATTTGGACTGGGTCGTGGACAGCAGGGAAAGAACAATGACATGGTTCGCCCGTTCTCCCGTTGAAGATATTTCGTTGGCCGCCCAAGTGATAACCTATTTAGGACTGCCGAGGCAGATTTAATGATAATCTCGCAATCAGCTAAAGGCTTCTCATCTGCACTTTCGCATATAACGGAACCAGCTCGCGATCATGATCTGCTTTTCTCTCTGGCGCGCGCGTGCAACAACCGGGCTTCACTCGATATTGCGGAGCACAGACCTCAAACCTAATGTGACCAATTACGTTTTTACTATGGTGGGTCACCACTTGATTTCCAATGTAAAATCTGGTCCTGAAGCAAAACCAGTTGAGAACCACTGAGTTAAAGGTACAGATAGGAGCACTCTGGCTGTACTGTCGCACACCTACAGTATATGATAATTGTTAATAATCATAGGACATTACTTTAAAAGCTCTAACAGCTGATGTTATTTTTGATTTAGTAGTTAATTTCACATGCTATGCTAACATGTAAACTAGCATGCTTTAGTTATATAACATGTAATAGTTACATGCTATTTTTTTTTTAATCATGTTTATAATACGGGTTATTATAATTCTGTTAGCGTTCTTATTTATTCTATTTATTTTCAAATAGGAGACTTTTTTTACACACATACTTCCATTTAAAAAAAATGGTTTCAAGTTTCAATTATAATAAAGCATTTGTTCAATCCCCCAAAAAAAATAACCTTCTGTTTTCACTCCATTTAAGTGTCATTGTAACTGATAATAATAATTGTGTAATACTGCATTACACGATTCCATGATATTTTATCGTACCGTGAAAATCTCATACCGTTGTAACCCTAAGTTCAAGACAAATCATGATTGAAAGTAAGGCTCTTCAGAGGCAATAAGTGAGCCGAGGTCAAGGCTGATTCTCAGGTCACTCACCACTCATCCGTGAAGTCTAGTTTGATGGTGCTGGTGGTTGTGCCTTCAGTGCTGTAGTGCAGACTAAGGACCGGTTCTGCTGTGCCCAATCGCCCAGGCACTGGTGGAGTGCTGCGACTTCCACTACTGTTGCCAGGGCTTGTGCCAAGTGAAGGCGCTGATGTGGATGGCACGCTTTCTGTAGTCTCTGGGGAAGCTGAACTCTGATCACTGATTACACTTCCTGTTGCTTCTGCACCTCCTGGAGAGAGCAGAGAGAGGAAATGTGTAAGTGTCACGGTCACTAAACACCTTAATAAAGGGATCTAAAACTGATTCTTTCCATTTTGTAAAGGAAACATTTAAATGTACATTTCAGTATAATTTTAAAAGGAATTAAGACAATGTCTTTAAGTGTATAATTTGCATTGTGGCATCTCAAGCTAAATTACATATACAGTGTGTGTGTGTGTTATGGGTTATTAAGGTTATGGCTCTCTATCATTAGCATCCAAAGAGTCAAAAATATAACTTTTCCATAAATAGCATTAAAAATTAAACTTTTTTTTCTGTGTATTTTAAGTGATGAAGTGAATACTCTGTTATGTTTGATGAATTTTGTCAAGCATGAAAAATCTAAAATGATGAATATTAAATGATAGTAGAACTTGTCTCCTCTACACAACAACCTATTTCACACACTACTGATCTAGTATGAATGGGAAAACCAATTCACATTTTATCGTGGCAAAATGTAAACACTGTAGTATACAGTAAACACAAAATATATGTAGCAAAGAGTCTTGTGTTTATGGAAATCATGCAACAAACAATTTGATCACAGCAGGGGAAATATCAACAGCAAGCTGGAAATTCAAAGCAAAAGGGATTTTGCACAAGATAATTCATTTAGATTAAGACTTCTTTGAACATCTTCTGAAGGGTAAAATGTGCAGACAGCAGTATATGAACACAAAACCAATGGGCATGCAATACAGAGGACTATCATAAATATCTTCAAAAATCAGATTTTTTTTTGGTTCTCAGTAATCTTTCGATATCACAGAGTAGCAAGATAATGTTGAAGGGGTCATATCATACTTTTGTTTAAACTTTTTTTTTCCCCCTGAGGTCCACTTTGTTGTGCCAAAAACACTGTTAATTTATTTTCCATGTATTTTCTTTTTCTGTAATTTTCCTCCCAGCCCAGCAGGTGGCGATATGTACGAATGCAAATCGGTAAAAAAATGAAAATGTGGAAGTGAAATTTAAGATTTATAGTTAAAAAGGATCTGTTTCTCACCCAACCTATCATATAGTTTCTGAAGATATGAATTTAACCGCTGAAGTTGAATGGATTATTCTATGCTTCCTTTATGTGCTTTTTGGAGCTTCAGAGTTGTGGTCACCATTCACTAGCATTGAATGGACCTACAGAGCTGAGATGTTCTTCTAAAAATATTTGTGTTCAGCATGAGAAAGAAATTCATTCACATCTAAGGTGGCGAGTAAATTACGGAAGATTTTTCATTTTTATGCAAACTATTCCTTTAAAATGAATATCAGCCACTCTGTCCTAATTTTGGGATCCTTCTGTTATTGAAATTATTAAAAATAACCTGAATTGGGGGGTCTGGGTAGCTCAGCGACCATTGTCGCTGACTACCACCCCTGGAGTCGTGAGTTCGAAATCAGGGTGTGCTGAGTGACTCCAGCCAGGTCTCTTAAGCAACCAAACTGGCCTGGTTGCTAGGGAGGGTAGTCACATGGGGTAACCTCCTCGTGGTCGTGATTATGGGTTCTCGCTCTCAATGGGGCGTGTGGTAAGTGGTGCGTGGATCACGAAGGGTAGCATGAGCCTCCACATGCGGTGTCATGCGCAACAAGCCACGTGATAAAATGCACGGATTGGCGGTCTCAGAAGCGGGTGCAACTGAGACTAGTCCTCTGCCACCCGGATTGAGGTGAGTAACCACGCCACCATGAGGACCTACTAAGTAGTGGGAACAGGTCATTCCAAATTGGGAGAAAAGGGGATAAAATACAAAATAATAATAATAAAAAAAAAATAAGCTGAATTTATCTCCAAAGATGGAGAAGTGGCAAAAGAGTATGTCCATTGCCTGATGACACTTCAAAAGAAAGCCAAAAGCCTCTATTTTTCTGAAGATTCTCTCTTTACTTATAAGAACATCTGCAGAGTCATCCTAAGAGTAAGACTAATAGTAAACGAGCCATTCCAATCATGGATGCACGGAGCACAGACAAGGGGGGGTGAAAGATACTGAGGAAGGAAAAAGATCAAAGAACACGCACCCTGCTCCTCATCTAGGGTCATGGATCCGAGCTGTTTGTTTACCACAGACGAGGGGGAATCTGAAACAAAAACAAGATGTACTGAACAACTAAAGTAACAACAAAGCCAGGATTACAGAAAACACACTGCAGGCAGGGTACAAGACCTTCCCACTGCAAACTCAAAGCCAACTCCATAAAGATGAGTGAAAGAGGCTTATTTCGGGATCAAGACGCAAAGCCAAGGGTTACAGGTTGAGTTGGCTACTCCTCAAAACCTGTGAACTGACATCTAGGAGGTAAGCAAATAAAAGGGCAGAATCTACAAAGAGCAAACTGATGCAAATGCTTTTTTTAATGCAAGCAGAATAAACGATCACTTCAATTGTGAAGTCACAATAATTCAGGGGTTGAGGGTAATAGTACGAGGAGCAATTCTAGAGATTCCAGCCTTCCTAAACTGTGACAGCATCCTGTCAAATAATGAAACACTGCAAATCTGTTTGTCAAAGCTGTGGAGAACCCTTCATCTGAAACAGGATTCATAGCTTTTCTTGGAAACACAGTCCACTGTCTTACATCTGATTGTTTGCATTACTAATGGGAAACACTATTTGCTCTCCAATTCTTACTTTGATTAACAAGATTAACTTAATAAGAACAAGGTGAATGGTAATATTAGAACTCAAATATCAACAAACTTTTATGAAGGGCTTCATAGATGTTCAGTGTGCTACCAACAACCTCTTCATGCATGTTTACAATATGTGAACGCATTCTCACACATCACAGAGGGTTTTTAGAAGCATTTTGCAGAATAATGAAAACCAAAAATGGAACAAGAGAAATATTGAAGGTCTTAAGTGCAAAAACCAAAACAGACAATATTTGAAAGTCTACCTAAAAGTGCAAACCACTTCAGTGATTATGTGGTTGCATTCCAGGTGAATTAATCAACAGATTGCAGAATGTGCATGTGAGTGCATGTCACATGCACTGAGTTCTACTTCAAAATCTAGAAAGCTGTCTCACGGTCTCCATTGGCAGCTAACTTCAAAGGCCCTGCCCTCGATGGTGCACTTGATGTGGATGTACATGGAGTCCATTTGTCCCATCGCTCATATTATGATTCAAAAAGGTGCTCATGATAGTCCCCTTTGCTGTCCCCATGTCCCCTCGTTACACCCTTTTGCCAAGACTGCACTGGTGCAGACTTCACAACGGGCTATACTATCCAACAATCTTTCGAGTCTGAGGGAAGGAGGAATGCAAGGCCTTATGGCATTATTTGGGACAGGGCCTTCAGGCAGCTTTGAAATGAACTCCACAAGCAACTGATCTTAGATGCATCAACTATGTTAAGCGCAACATAAATTGAGATCGAAAACTAAAGCTCACAAATGACATTGGCATGTTACTAAGCTAACAAATCAATACTAAACAACAAACACATTTTACACACGTTTGGAGAAATAGGTTTAATTACATGGATACATAACTGAATAAAATGTATTTAAGCTTGGATGAAAATTATCATTGAAAAAACAATTTAATATTGTTCTGAAAATAAATGTCTGGTGGTGAAGGCCCTAGATCAGGGCCAGTTCTGGCCATTAAGAGGCACTAGGCCAATTTTATGTTGCATTTGATTTTATGGAGGCCCATACAGCAGGAGCTGAAGGAGCTGTCACAGTGGAGGAGGAGACAGATTTGGAGAGAGGCTCTGCAGATGCAGCAGGAGCAGAGGGATGTTAGTGTTTTACATATAGCAACTAAAACATAATAATAATAATCAATCCCATATCCACAAAACATATAGTTGAAGTCAGAAGTTTACATACACCTTAGCCAAATACATTTAAACTCAGTTTTTCACAGTTCTTGACATTTATTTGTAGAAAACATTCCCTGTCTCAGGTCAGTTAGAATCACAAATTTATTTGAAGAATGTGAAATGTCAGGATAATAAACTCACCAAAAATAAAAGAAACGTCCTTTCACTTTCAACTGCTTTTTTTTTTTTTTTCAGCAAACAACGTGTAAATATTTGTAAGAACATAAAAAGATTCAACAACTAAGACATAAACTGAACAAGTTTCAGAGACTAACAGTGATTACCAGAAATTGCATAATGTGTCCCTGAATAAATGGGGGGTCAAAAACAAAAGTGACAGTCATTATCTGGTGTGGGCACCAGCTGTTTTAAGTACTGCAGTGCATCTCCTCCTCATGGACTGCACCAGATTTGCCAGTTCTTGCTGTGAGATGTTACCCCTCTCTTCCACCAAGGCACTAGCAAGTTCCCAGACATTTCTGGGTGGGAATGGCCCTAGCCCTCACCCTCCAATCCAACAGATCCCAGACGTGCTCAATGGGATTGAGATGCTGTGACAAACCATCCCAGACCATGATGGACCCTCCACCTCCAAATCGATCCTGCTCCAGAGTACAGGTCTTATGCAACACTCATTCCTTCAACAATAAACGTGAGTCCGACCATCACCCCTGGTGATACAAAACCGCAAACGTCAGTAAAGAGCACTTTTTGCCCGTCCTGTCTGGTCCAGCGAAGGTGGGTTTGTGCCCATTAGCGACGTTGCTGCCATCCTGTACCTGTCCTACAGGTATGATATTCAGATGTACCGATCATCTGCAGGTGTTGGTACATGTGGTCTGGCACTGCAAGGCTGATCAGCTGTCCTTCCTGTCTCCCTGTAGTGCTCTCTTAGACGTCTCACAGTACAGACATTGCAATTTATAGCCCTGGCCACATCTGCAGTCCTCATGCCTCCATGCAGCATGCCTAAGGCACGTTCATGCAGATGAACAGGGACCCTGGGCATCTTTATTTTGGTGTTTTTCAGAGTCAGTAGAAAGGTCTCTTTAGTGTCCTAAGTTTTTATGGCTTTAACTTCCTGGCTGAGGTCTTGAGATGTTGCTTCAGTATATCCACATCATTTCCTTCCTCATGATGCCATCTATTTTGTGAAGTGGCGGCACCCCTCCTGCAGCAAAGCACCCCCACAACATGATGCTGATGCCACCCCCATGCTTCATGATTGGGATGGTGCCCTTCAGCTTGCAAGCCTCACCCTTACTCCTCCGAACATAACGATGGTCATTATAGCCAAACAGTAAAATATTTGTTTTATTAGACCAGAGAACATTTCACCAAAAAGTAAGATCTTTGTCCCCATGTGCACTTGCAAACTGTAGTCTGGCTTTTTTATGGCGGTTTTGGAGCAGTGGCTTCTTCTTTGCTGAGCAGCCTTTCAGGTTTTGTCGATATAGGACTCGTTTTACTGTGGATATATGGCCTAGGAGTTCTAAAAGTAGGTTTTACAAATAAAATTCTAAATGGTGGATAACTTAAGCTTACGGAGATACATGATTTATAGGGCTTGACTCAATGAATCAGAGGAAATTAATCATTTTGATTCTAGCCCTTACGGTTGTGAAGATATGAGCAAAAACGTTAAAATGCTTATTATAGCACCACCTACAGACAAATGGAGGTGTGTGCTCATGTTGAAGTAGTGGTGCACATCTGGAACCATCCTGCCAAGTTTGGGTTCTCTAGGACTTATGGGTTTTGCTGCCCAGATACTTTTAGGGCAGAAAAATAATACAACTCTAAACGAAAAAATTAGTACAAATACATAGGGTTTCAGCACCTTCTGTGCTTGTCCCCCTAAATTCTAGCCATTTCTAAAGCTCCAACACACCAAAGAATCTGCATTTTCTTTATTTCCTGCTTTGTAATAAACACTAATATAATAAATATATAAATGTATTACAAATTGTTATATTAACTTTCATTGTATTGGTTTCAGCATAGCAAAGTAAACATCTCACACATTTTATATGTTCTTTGTTGCAATGCTGACAATTTGTAGATTTTCCCAGGGCTAGAAATAAACTTTTTGCACAGATTAAAAAATAAATAAATAAAATTAATTTGTAAATCGCAATTGCGAGAACAACTCGCACTGCACAGTCCTGGCTAAATACCAAGTTCACATCTTTTGAAAGCCCCCAGGAAAAGTGGAGGCCCTAGGCAACTTCCTAGTCTGCCTATAGCTTGCGCCGGCCCTGCCAAGATATGTGTGATGTTGGCTTAGACTTTGGCCAAAGAAGTACTTTACAAGGCAGTTTGGGACAGCCTTTGCTATGTGGATGCCCCTGTGATGCCTAAAAATTTTGCCTAGGTGGGTAGTTCACTGTTTTGGAACAGAGCTCTGCAGTTGCTGAATATTTCAGAGTGTACGTATGAGTGTGAGTGACCAGCAGTTAGATGTGTGCGCATTTGTGCACCAGAGGGGGAGGAACACATGCCACAGCCAGAGGTGCAGCAGCAAACCAGGACAGCCATGAAACAACATCAGGCAGTCAGAGGGGTCAGGAGGTTAAATGAGAGCAGGGATATAGGCTGGGTGGGGATAGTAACCTGCAGGGGAACCCGTGTCAGCAGCATTAGCCTGTATTGAGGCTGAGCTTTCTAGGCCGGAGGTCACGGGTACAGAGGGGGTTGTGCGTCGGCCCTGTCCGGGGGGGTCAGACAAGAGAAGCAGTCTCTGCAAACGTCTACACACTAAACTTACCGGTAGCCTGTGAGGACCATATTCTGACATGGTGGGGCAGAGAGAGAAAGAGATAGAGGGAGAACAGGATAAGGGGGAGGGGATTGATAGGAGAGGTGACAGAACAGAAGTAAATCATAGATGAGGAGGACTGATGGGTAAAATTGCAAATTAAAGACTGAAGCTGTTGGCTGGGTGATGTCAGACATGACTGCAAGGTTTCATCACCCTCCACAAAAAAAACTGTTTCACATCTCAAAACCCTAGTGTATAGAAAGTACACGTTTACACATGTTCTATGGGCATGGACAGAAACACACACAAATGCACACAATCAATGAGCATGTTTACATGCACACTCTTACACAGATTCTGCTTAATAAGCCAACAATGTGTGTGGTCATGTAAACACATTAAATGGCTTTCCTTTGTAGGTGAAAGGTCATAAATGGCGTAAGAATAAACCAATCGACACGGGTTGATTTTTGCCAATTATGCAGATTTCGAGCTGTTCTTACCGACTTATCCAAATGTACACGTGTTGTGAGCATGGCTCTACACATTTTGATGTCAAAAGCGGAGAATATCACAATTATTTCAACTGCCATGTAAATGCGGATTTCTTGCCTTGTCTGATTTTTTAAATAAGATGATTTTTGGGAGCAATCAGCATATACATTTGCATGTAAATGGACGCAATACCCTCTTATAATCAATATTGCGGGTTTTAGAAATCTGAAACAGAAATATGCCTGCATTAATCCGAATTTTGGATTTTGTAAATACCTTATTCAGAATATCCACCAATATAAAAGAATATTCATTTTTACAGCATATATGCGCATATATATACACAAAATAAATTCTTGGTGCAACGTGATGCAGTCAGTTGTTAAACTCAAGCTATCAAAGGAGTGAAAAAAATTCCTCTCACTGACCTCATTTTGCATTTCCTTGCATTATTGTACACTGCTGTCAAGAGTTACATTACGGAGTTGATTAAATATAGGTGCATAAAATGAACTAAAGAGGAACTGAAATAAATGGTAAGAGCAAAAAGAATTTCCAGATGAGAATTGCCGGAAAAGAACGTGCATTTCTTTTATACAGAATATTCCGATTAACATGTATACAGTAATAATAAACCCCCTTTTCTGAGTTAACCTTAATCTGAAAATGATGTGCATGTAAACTTGGTCAACATTGATTCTTCCTATATTATTAGAACCTGAAAAAAGTAACTTCTGAGAATTGTGCTATCCTTACCAGATAAAGCTGCTTCTCTCGATGGGGTGGGTGTGGCTGATGGAGTAGGCGTGGCTGATGGAGTGGGTGTAACCTCATCCTGGCTCTTCTGCTCTGTGTCTGGGGAGGAGAGGATAGAGCAGGAGGCAGCGCTCCCCATAGAGGAGGAGCTGGAGGGGGGAGGAGCTGTCAAAGTGGAGGAGGAGCCTGAGGAAGAGGAGGAGACAGATTTGGGGAGAGATTCTGCAGATTCAGCAGGAGCAGAGGGAGGATCAGGGGCGGGTGTCACCACTTCCATCACTCCTTCAGCCGACACCTCAGTGGGCCCCTGAGCCTGTGTGTGTGTCTCTGAGGTCGCAAAAGGCCCTTCGGGTCGAGCCGCTGTACCTGGAGACAAATCATCAGTCCTCAAGCTTCAAGCTGTATTTTTGTGCCATAAGAAAATCAGGTTTCTAAACAGGTTTCCAAAATGTCCCCCCTTCTGCCATTGTTGAAAAAACAGCTACTGTAGTTCTGACCCCATACTCAAAACCACAGGTTGAGCCAATGCTGATAAGTTGGACCATTAAAACAAAAAATGCAATGTTTGGATAGTACCATAGAGCCACAGTGCTTACACTCTTAGGAAATGAACCTATGAATGGTTTATAGTTGTTCCACGTAATAACCTGGGATAGGCGAAAGCACTTAAACATCAAGAAAATGTACATGCTTCAGTAAGGCCCTTTTATATGACTTGGGTTCTATACACTTCTTAACGGAAGCGGCATGCATCGCTTTCAGATAGCCTGATGAAAGGCCGATTTTATTGTTTCTGCTAGGAACCAAAATAGCAGGAAATGTGCACATACACAGTGAAAGCATGTAAATTTAGAACAGAAAAAAAGTCATGCCGATTGTTTTGATACATCGCAAAAAAGTAAAAAAAATTGACTTGCTGAAAGTGCATTCCCAAGACATTTTAAAGAATCTAAAAAGAAATTATGAGGCAATTAAGATCTATTTATGAAGTTAAAGTGTTTTTAAAAATTTCTTGTGATTTCACACATTAATTTGCCATATGTACAAAGTTGGTCCTGCAAATACGGACACTGCATACGTTATGTGAATTATCTGGTAAATATTGGCTTGACTTTGAGAGGTCAGCGACAAACGGGTCAAAGTTGAAATTGTTTAAACTTTTGAACAGCGCAAAACAACATTTGACGCAATAGATGTCGCTTTATCAATATATTCAATGCAGTGGGCAATATTGACTCGAGTCATGTGAAATGTGTTTAACTTGGATCGGAGTTATACCTCTGGGTCGAGTTTGCGGACGTGCTCTGCTGCTCTGTGCCTCGCTGGCCTCCTCAAACCAGCGTGACAGCATGTCCGACATCCTCTGCATGAGTGACACATTTGGACTCTGCTCTCCTGCAAAGACAGCAAACAATTTCTTCATAATCATTATCACACCAAATTAGAACCTCAAATGATCTCACTCACAAAAATGAAAAGCACTTGAAGCCTGCTGTGCACTTTAAGAGAGCTTGCTGCAATACACATTGATGAAATCAAACAGTCTTTGGAATAAACTCCCGTGAAAAGCTAACAAGCTCCCCTTAGACAGACTGAATCTTCTTGATATTCATAGTGATGGGTACTGTGAGAGATTAAAGAATTATTGAGAGACACTGGAGGCTGATACTAAGGGCCTCAGATTAGTAAAAACATGGAGGCGAATGCCAGTGTTTATAGTGGAGTCAGATGGAGATCAATTGGATGTGCATATGAGTTGTGGTACGTCACGGAGAGCAGAGGAGCTACTTCGCTGAGATATTATGCAGTAATGAAAAATGTGTACGAATAATAAATTATAAATAAAGATATCTCAAATGAAGAAAAAACATTCAAGTCCAAACAATATTCTAAAAAACTTTAGACAAAGACACTCTAACAAATCTACAAGGAGGGGTGGGCTGTAATATCAAAATGCACTGTTTAATACGCTGTCTGCCTTAGTCAAAACAATGTACTGTATATGGCCAAACAGCACACACACACAAAAATAATAATTTAAAACTTTTATAATTTACCTAGTTATTTAGTTTTTAATTAATTTACCTAATTTATTTAATCAGTCAATAAGAGGCATTTATAAACAGAGCCCTCTGTGTTTTTAAATGTGTGTTCGGGTTGCCACTTTTAAAAAAGAAGTTTTAAAATAAGGGACACTTAAATGGTGCACGGCACACGTCCTCCACAGTTTTAGCAATACACGTGACAAGAGTTAATATGCGCTATTATTGAAAATGTTACATCCTTTCTTATATGCTAAATTATACGAGAACTTTCCTGACCCATGACTTATAAAAAAAATACATCTTTTATATGTTAAAAATATATTTATTAAATTTTTTTTGATTATATGTCTTCTTTATGTTATGTATACATTTTGGTTGGTTTATATGTATTTTTAATTATTTTTTTTTTATTTTTTTCCTTCATCTGTACTTGTCTTTATGACTCAGTGATTCTATTCATGCATTATTTGATCTTATTAAACATTTATATAGAAGCAACTACAGTTTTACCACCATTTGTGGACTTTTCAGACAGTCCCTTACCACAACCTCCACAGTTGTAGCATGGTTTAGCACCATTTGAGGAGTTTTCAGATCCCTTACCCACCATAGGCAAATTTTCCAACTTATATCAATGCTAAATTAGCGACCTGGAACGATTTCACCATGACGACATCTGACCAGCTTAAATATGGGACGATCCCGTATTTTACGGGATGGGTGTCAACCCTACTATGTGTGTGTTCCACCCATTTGTGCTGCTGAGTGAAAATATTTCTGTCACCAATAGGGCATGTGTGTGTGTGTGTTCTCATCTTACCATCACGTTCCCTCTCACTCTCGGGCCGAGCACGTGGTCCTGTGTCCGACCAGTCCCCCCTCAGACGTAAACGTTTTACTGGGGGCTGCCTCAGCTGTGGGAACACACATCAACAGGCTGTCAATCACTGTCAGAGGCCCTAAAAATAACACTGTTCAAACTCTGCCTTGCAATCAGGGCTTAATAAAAAATATTTTTTTGAACATTTTGTATCTTACACAAGACAAAACTAAAAATCAAAACAAAACAAAACAAAAAAAACAAATACATTTTTTTATTTGAAAAAATACAGTCCGTGGACTGGCTCTCCTTCAGGTAATTTTATTTTCATTTCAGAAAGAGAAATGAACAAAGAATGAATAGATTAGATGCAGCCAAGTCAAATACATTGTTACTTTAACCAAAAATCTTACACTAGCAATTGTGCAAGTTTTATATTTCCTAAAGTGTAGCCAAATGAAAACTATCATGTGGATCTGTTTAGAATGTGTTGACCATGACTTCTATATTTCCTGACCTTTATTGTACCTATAAGCCTGTTATTTTAGCTTTCTTATATTACACCCAGAGGCTTCATGCCCATTCAAACTACAGAGGCATGTTTTATGAGCCAAGTGGATTTGCATGGATTATTTGAACTTCCAAAAAACATATTTGTTACATTGATAATTAAATGGAGTCACACGTTTTGCTATAGGCGGCGTCCCGTTGGTGCTCAGGGGCTAGCGCTCACGGAAAAGGTCGACCAAGGGAAAGCATGTGTTATTGATGTTAACAGCAGCCAATGCATCATCTTATGTGTCATTAACATTTGTCAGCTATGACTGATCTCTGTGGAACAGTCAATCAGTTTTATTTTCATAGTCTAATATATAGCTGTGTCTATATTTATGTTTGATCGGTCGCTGTTCGTTTTCTTTGGTGCTGAAATGCATTTGAGAGGTCTTGCGGTGTTTTTATACTCCCTTTACTTCATGTTTAAAGAAAACAGCAGCTAATCGTCTTACAGTACATGCACTATGTGGCATTCACTATAAGCTATAAGAACAAGTGAGCAATTTCAGGCACAGCAAATGTTGCTCACCTATCACATTTACTTAAGCGGAGTTCTATTTGTTATTAAACTATTTTATAGAGGAATAACACATCTATGGAAAGATGAAATAGAATGTATTGTTTTAAGTTTCATTAGCAATCACTTTTAGGCTATAGCTAACAATATTTACAGTAATCACCTGATTTAGAGATACCTTCATTAATTGTATTGAAATGCTCTATTTTTATACTATTGTTATGTTTCACTGTTAGTTTGAATGGAAGTACACCACTTTAGGCTTCTTTTGTGTTACTGTATTTAAAGTGCCTTTTTCCTATAATCACTTGCCACATCCTGTAAAGATGGTTAAAGTAAAAACTGACGCACTAATTTTAAATGCTACTAATTAGAAGAAAAAAAAAGATTTTATGGAGAAGATCAACCTCAATTTCAGTAAATGCAGAAAAATCTGTGTTTTGAAGTGATTCCCATACATAGGCCATATGATGCAATGCAATATTAAATCCAATAAATAAGAACACAAACCAATAATGCCACAACGGGCATTACTTGAATCAATAGTCACCCTATAATCACTTTTTATCTGTGAGAGTTTGCTTTTTTAAACTCCTCTCACATGCCACTTCGCTAACTGCCAAATTACTTTCATAGGGATTTTTAGGCAAGACCCAATGACATAACAGTAAGTCTGCTACATCTAGCTGCAAGCCTTTCATTCATCTGAAGCTATGTTTTTCTGCACCACCCTTAGGGGCTGTTCAAACCGAACCTGTTGTGGCATTCGTTCACTCCATTTCCTATGCAAACAAGTGTTAAATGGATGTTTTTGACTGTTGCTCCATGATTTGCTTTTTCAACATCATGTGCAAGACTGACTTATTTTTTAGACACCGTGTCAAGTTAAAGATAACTTCAACTGTTAAAAAAAAAAAAAAAAAAAAAAAAAAAAAAAAAAAAAAAAAAAATCGCATATCAAGGCCCGCTTTCCACTCTTTCCTTGATGCTGCATCATCTAGCTTTTTTAGGGCAATTACACATTTGTGTGAACGGCCGCTTTCTCTTCCTTTGATCTAATGACATCTTTTATTGCTGACAAAGATGGGTGCATGAAACACTCAGGAATGAAGCATTACAGGAGATGTTTTTGTATGTTATTTAAATAGGCAATATTAAACAATATTATTTGGGTATTTTAAGGGAATTTATGCATTTCATTTGCCTTTTTTCATTTATTTTGATCACAGTATATGATCATCAAACCTCTCTCAAACTGACCCCAGGCCATTAGGCCAGTGTTTCCAACCTTTTTTCTGCCACGGCACACATTTTATGACTAAAACAATTCTACGGCACACCACTATACCACATAGGTCAACCATCCTCAATATTTTTCCTTTTCAAGAACTTGTCCATGTCTATGTGAGGTCACATGTGGTAAGAGCACTAAATGGGTAATGAAAAAAAATAAATAAAAATTCAACAAATTTGCTTCTTTTCTAATTTGTAGATTTGTTCTCGCAATGCCACAACAAATTACAGGGATGCAAACTCATGAGGGGCAAAAAAGGTAAGACAATCACTGGTTCACGAACATTATTTCTGGGGATATTTTTTTTAAAGAATAAGCTAAAAGCACCAATTCCAGCAATTTTAGTGATTCACGTTTACTCAAGTTTACAATTGTGCAGAAGTAGCTGAAAAAATAAAAATTATAACTTTGGTGAGGCTTGCTTCTGTTTCACAAATTTGTTAAATTTTATTAACTTCTGGAAATGTCACTAGATGGCGACAAATGAGAATATTATGTGCTGTGAGCGAGTCAGTTAATCGTTCGGAGTTGTTCATGACCGAAAAAAAGACAACAATAATAGTGAGTTTCAATAATGTCCTTACCTTCTCCTTTTTTAATACTTGTATGGCTGCAAACCTACTGACTTCAGCAGAAGAATTATAAACACAAAGCAGATCTACGGTATCATTTTCCTACAGTAGTTTATTTAAACTGCTGAGCATGGCTTTTATCAGAAAAGACCACAATAATAGACAAATAATAACAATTTTGAGTTTCAATAATGTTCTTTCATCATTGTAAAGCACATTTCACATGAACTGAGTCGAGGCGTCAACCCTCCGTCCAATGCCAGCTTCAAGCGCTGCATCACCCCCCACTTGACAAGAGTTGCAGAAAGAGTCACAGAGGGGCGATATTACGAATTTGCCACATAAAAAAGCGGGAGGTGTGCACAATAAAAATTTTAAACATGTGGAAGAGAGAAAATAGCAGAAAGTAATAAAAGGACTCGTTTATGTTTAGGTCTTAAGCGTTTTCTTTGTGAATTTAAATTAGTTCAATAACTGATATTCTCTGATATAAGGTAATCTTTAATTAAAACAGAAATTACGAGACATTCAATGTCTTTTCACAAATCTGGACAGTATTTAAATATTGATTGTTGCTCAAAGACATAATTGGTGAAGCAAAAATGTGTGTGTGAAAAAACACATTGGTGTAAAGTCACTTCATAGACTTGAATGTATTCTGCAGCGCTGACGCGAGTCATGTGGAAGTCCCTTAACGCGTATAAATATCACTCAATTTTGCACGTTAATCATTGCTCTTCACAATCACAAGAGAGACCGATTATGGTTTCAAAACAGCAAATTTCTGTTGTTTGGATCCCTGAAATAATTTTCATGCATTTATTTATTTTGTGGAATTTTATAATTTTCCACAGCACACCTGACAATCTTTCTCGGCACACTAGTGTGCCACGGAACAGTAGTTGGGATACACTGCATTAGGCCATCCTTATTGTTGAGCCCTGGTAACGGGTAGATCTCATAACGCTAAAGGAAGTTTTAGTTCCCCTACTATGCAAAGTGCAATGGCATCGGCATCATGTATTTAAAGGATGTTGATGGGATAAACTATTGAGTCCACCTCGCCACGTGCCTCATTTTCAAACTTTTTCCAGCTCACAGTCAGTCTGGACACTCTATTCTTAGGACGGCAAGCACTGACTCCAATTTAGCCACATTAGACCAAACAAAGCACATCAGAGAAAGTGTTTAATCTAAAAATATAATAATAATAATAATAATAACTACTGCAGCTTGTGTCTACTTTACACAGAGGGATGAATTGAGCTATTCTTTTTTTTTTAACTTCGTTAGGAAGCTGGAGAGGACAAATGCAAACTATCAAGGGGCTTGTGATATAATGCAAAGTTGCATTTCTGTTTTATAAAACCAAACACACTGGGGTACTCAGACTTGCTCTGTTAAAAGACCATTGCAATGCAGTTACAGTATACATGTTACAAATCAGAGGAGAAATAATTTACTCGCCCTTCTGCCATTCCAGATGAGTATGACTTTCTGTAATCTGCTGAACTCAAATGAAGATTTTTAGAAGAATTTCTAAGCTCTTTTGGTCCAAACAATGCAAGTGAATGGCTTAAAACTAAAAACAAATCATACAAGTCATCATAAATGTAATCCATAAGACTCCAGTGATTAAATCATTGTCTTCAGAAGCGATTTTATAGGTGTGGGTGAGAAACAGATGAATTTTTAAATCCTATAAATTCTCCTCCCTGATCAGTCAATTTCCACTTTAACTTTCACATTCTTCTTCTTGTGTCTTTGGTGATTCACATTCTTCATGCATATCGCCCCTACTGAGTAGGGAGAAGAATTTCTAGCAAAAAAGGACTTAAATATTGATCAGTTTCTCACCCACACCTATCATATCACTTCTGAAGATATAGATTAAACCACTGGAGTCATATGGATTATCGAGGTCAATTCCCAAACATTTTCATAATTGATCATCATGGAAATTAACGATCAATTACATGATTAATCAGTAATTAAAATAATGAATCAGCATACAAGCACCCTCTAGCAGCGGATGACAGTATAGACAGCCTTATCAAAGTCTACTGGCATGGTTACTGAGCACATTTGTCCTGAAATTAATTTTATCGATAAGCTTTAACAATCAAATTATGAAAGACGATTAATTGATTAATCATTAACATCCCTGGCATGGATTACTTTTATGAGGCCTTTATGTGCTTTTTGGAGCTTCAAAATGTTGCCACCTATTCACTTGAAATATTCTTCTAAAATCATAATTGTGTTCTGCAGAAGAAAGAAAGTCATACACATCTGGATTGGCATGAGGGTGAGTAAATGAAGAGCGAATTTTACATTTTGGGTAAACTGTCCCTTTAAATTAAATTTTCCTCCTCACACAAAGCAACCATATGTCTTCAGAAGACTTGGAATATAGTGCACGAGTCATATGGACTACCTACAGCATGTGGTATTTTTAAGATGTTTGTTTTCCTTTTTGGAAACAATCATGGTGTCATAAGTCTCTATGAATTGTTGTTGTTCCGGGCATGCAGGTTTAGAATGGCATGAAAATTTGTAAATAACTACAGATATTTTGTTGGGTGAAATAACCCCAAAAATATTACCTTACACGAGCACCACGTTTGATCACAAACAAACAGTACGGCAAAATCTTGGTGGTGTAGCAAATATTTATAAAAGTCAGCAGGAGATTCTTTACTCTCACTGGCAATCACTGCGCCATATGTGTCTATTTCCATCTTGTCAGTGAAGCTCTGCATGTATCTGCACCTCTATTTGGAAAGGAATGTGACTGCGGGGGATCCGGACACAGCTGATCACACCGTGCGACAGCTGAAGGGACCAGAGCAGTGACCCAGCACATTTCACCCCCTACTATCCCAACAAAACACAGCAGCAGTCTATAGAGTGACAGTTTAGATTGAGGAGATACTTGACAAGTTTAGATTATTTTACCATTTAGACCCACTCTTTCAGCCCTTAATATGCAATGAACTCCCTTTATAAATTTGTTTACTTTATTGCAGTATTATAGATTACAATCGAATCAAAGAACAGATCTGAAAACTATTGATGCAGCATCCACACCACAAGGTGTCACTGTGAATCTAAGATGACACAAACAAACAAAAAGTTACTGAGTGCACCTTTAAATGGATGACAAGTGTTTAGCCTACACCACAACTCCTTAAATACCAATTAAAAAGCATTCCAAGTAGATACCTGATAAAGTTTGTTGAGAGAATGCAGTGTGCAGTAATGTAATGGGTGGCTACTTTGAATAAGCCAAATTTATATAGTTTTTTTATCATTACAATATTCTCATATTTGTGTTATTGCATAGTTCTGGTACCTTTACTATTATTTAAAAATGTGGAGGTTATGCAGGTTTTTATGATATACAATTCCTTGTGAGCTAATTTTCATTCCCTTGCCTGAATCGCTCTTAACACTGAGCTGTAGCACAAGCAATGAGCCGTGTCCTAAACCATAGCAGAATCGAAGCAGAAACGCCTTTTGAGCCAACCTCTCCAACAGTTCTCTACAAAATGCAAATCCAAACTAGACCACTGAAGAAGAATACTACTGAGGATTACACAGAGTGCATGAGACAAGAGCGTAGAGAACTTCAAAAGACCATTATTTAGTTTTCGCCTTGGGCAAGAACAGTCTAACTGCAGAGACTTGCCCCCAGCCAGCTCTTCTTGACTTTCTAGATGTCTGCCTCCATTTCCATTAGTGCTGCGTAATTAATTCAATTAAAATTGAAATTGTGAAATGCTCTTGTGTGCTTATAAAAACCACAAAAGATTTTGATTTAATTAAATTAATACAAATATAAGCTTGGCTTGATATGAGAAGTCTGTGTCCCCTATTCACCTTCTAAGCTGTTGTCACACTTAGTTTAATTGCTTTGTCCCAATCGGAGTTCGATTCCATAACGTCCTACTATTGGTCTTGTATCACATTGTATTATTTGGCTCCAAACTGTGGTACATTTGCATTATCTGTACTAGCAACAGCTGTATGCCACAGTAGCTAGGTGATGAGGAAGAGAAGGTGCCACAGTAAGAGTTGTTTGCATTAGATCTTACTCATATATTGGTCCCTTTGGTTCATAGAATGTCACCTGTTTGTCTTGCATTGCAAGAGATGCAATGAATCCAAACTGCTCACCTTATTAAAAAGCAATAAGCAATGCATTTTATAATAGACAAATTATATGTCATCAATAGCTGTTCACTTTTGCAAATTTAGCAGGATTGCTTTTGAAACCAACTGTGAACTGAGCGCACCCATGTTTGGAAGAGTATTCACACCAAACAAAATGAACCGAACTTTGCCGTCAAACAGACCCAGGACTGCACAATAAGCTGTGGTGAGAACAATGGCCTGAGAAATTCATGATATCTGCTAACCTCCTCTCTCCGCTCTTCAGAAGGTCCTTTGAGCTCCCTGGCCTGGTCATCTCTGGGGTCAAACAGGTAGATGTAGTCGGACGAGTAACTGACCAGCACTTCCTGTCCATCTTCACTGTAACACAGTGATGTGACGCGGCAGGATTTGGTGGACAGGTGGGCTGGGACGAAACGTACACACATTCCTGTCGTCCCTCTGCCCATGTAGTTACCTAGTGAAAAAGCAAGATCTTTATGAAAAACTTTTTTTATATTGTTTCCATTTTAAAAGGAGGAACAGAAAGTTTTTTTGGAGATTCACAGGATGTGAAGTGTTCTTTATGGGTACCTAATAATTAAGGGGATAAAAGTGTGCAATTGTCTCTCACTGCATTAACTGAAACAAGTCTAAATCTCTCCAAGGGAACTTATACAAGCCAAAGGTTGCTCAAAGGTTGCTCACTGCATTAGGATACTTACTGTAACGGAATTCTATGTTTTATTTAAAATAAAATGTTTTATTTAAGGCTGAGGTATGTAATTTCAGCGCATTTAAAGGTGTTCTCAGTAACTTTTTTTTTGTTTGTGTCATCTTAGATTTACAGTGACACCTTGTGCTGTGGATGCATCATTATTCAAAATCAATCGTTTTCAGTTTCAAATGGTTTTTTTTATTGACAGAATATACAATTCAGTCAACAGTGATTATTAATCCATGAGTTAGAGTTTCAAATAACAGAGTGTTTACTGAGATAAAGTGAGTAGTATTCGAACGTAATTGTAAAATAAGCAATGTTTTCAATAATTCTTGCCTGAATACACCCAGAATATGCTGTTGCATCTAAAAAAGAAAGCCCCGCCCCCAACTTACGCCATTGGCCAAGTAATGTAGGGGGCCGGGGTCCAAGCGGGCCACCCAAAACAATTATAAACTAATTTTATAGTGCCAGAGACACTGTGTTTACAGTTTTTGAGGATATTAACCTATGAATGGCTTACATCTAGAAAGAAAGTATTCTAACACTGAAAAAGTTACATACTTCATCATATTTCAGCTCTGTAATTCTTCACAATACAAGTGAATGGGTACCAAAATTTTTAAGCTCCATAAGTACATAAAGGCAGCATTAAATTAATCCATAAGACTCCAGTGGTTAAATCCATATCTTCTGAAGTGATATAATAAATGTGAGAGAGAAACATATCAATATTTGAGGCCTTTACTATAAATTCACCCTGAATTTATATTCTCTCTGCCCAGTAGGTGATGATATGCATGAAGAATGTGAATCACCAAAAACACAAGAAGAATGGGAAAGTGAAAGTCGAGCTTTACATGAAAAGGACTTAAATATTGATCTGTTTTTCACCCACACCTATAATAACTCTTCTGTAATAATGGATTTAACCATGAGAGTCATTTGGACTTCTTTCATGCTGCCTTTATGTGCTTTTGGAGCTTCAACATTTTAGTACCCATTCACTAGCATTGTATGGACCTACAGAGCTAAAATATTCTTCTAAAAATTATTTGTTTGTGTTCATCAGAAGAAAGAAAGTCAAACACATCTGGAATCAACAATTCCTTTTGCTTAAAGTCTCCATTTAATCTCATTGCTGTGTAGGAGAAACAATTGACATCACTTCAAATAAAGGTGCACTCCATAACTTTTTTGGTTTGTGTCATCTAAGATTTACAGTGACACATTGTGGTGTGGATGCAGCATCATTCAAAATCAATAGTTTTCAGTTTCAAATGTCTTTGTGGACAGAATTTACTAAGCACAGTCAGCCATGATTATTAATCCATGAGTGAATGTGTCAAATAACAGCGGTTAATGAGATAAAATGCAAGTAGTATTCGGTTGGTCATGTGATTCTTACATGGCAGCCCCCATGAGGGGACCCCCTCCATATATAAAGCTTTTATAAAGTTACTGATATGACTGGAGTCATCATCTCATGTGAGTGGTCATGAATGTATACACACATTTCAAAATGACTAAATTTAATTAGGAGTTAAACTTAGAAATGAGGAAAATATTACAGATTGCACCTTTAAAACAAATGTAATTTTTCACATGGGAGCATACAAGCAGCATCCACAATGGTGGCGGTGAATTGGAAAATGGTCACATTATAATTCTTACAATTCGACTTTAATCATTCATTGTGTGTCAGCTAATAATGATTCCATTAATGGCGAGTAATTTCATTTAGTTACCAGAGTTAATCATTACCAACATTTTGTTCATATTAAGTGTTAACTTTTAAACCTGGGTAAACATATTTACTCCTGTATGCCTCCGTTTTTAAATATGAAATTCGAAAAAAGGCTGAAACATGATTCTTTACTCACCCGTAGCTCTTGTTCCAAGCATTCTTCTGTCATAGATCCTTACTGAGCTATCAGAACATCCCACAGCAAGATAGTAGGGGACAAGAGGGCAAATGGAAATTGAGGTAGCAGCTCTCCGACAATTAATCAAAATGTCCTAATGAGGAATAACAGAGAAACAAAATTGGTATGTAGTGAGCTAAAGAGACAAATGGCTAGAGCAAATACAAGGAACAAGCACAACTGTATTTTTTAAATGCCTGATCGTGAGGACCTATGTATTGTAACCTCCATACAGAAATGTATAGCAGTTGAGATTGAGTACCTGTGTATATATAGTGTATAAAATTATTTGGACACCTAAGACACACTTAAAAGTGAAGGAATGCCGTTGAATAAGATAATAAAAATCACATCAAGTGGCTTGTTTTTAAAAAAGATAGCGCAAGCACCATTTTCTTAATAAGAAATTTGTTAGGTTCCAAATTATAAATAAGAGACATACTGTTCAGAATGAAGACAGAAGCATTTGGACACATCCTGGTTGTCATACATTAGTGGAACATGTCCATAATTAATGTGATAAACTACAGCCGTTATCACTCTGCTAGAGCACCTTTGTGAACTTCAGTGGAACTTCATACATCTACTAAAAATCACCTTGAGATCAGTTGGTTAGAAGTAATTAGAAGACTGAAGTTAGTTCTGAGAAAAGGTCCAGTATTGTGTTTGCAGAAGCCACATTGTTTATTTTAGTTCATCTATAATATTTTGTCACTAATGCAATGGCATTCAAATGACAGAGGCTTATTCTCAGATCTACCTCTATGTATTTACCAGCTATTTTAGTGAGGTCAGATATATAACTTGACACTCAAAACATGACACATCATGCCTTAGGACACTGTGCAAGTGTGTTTTGAAGACATTAAAATAATTCCTTGTCTTGCTTCTAAGGAGCTCAGATCCCTTTTTGACAGCTAAAGCTCTGCTGCTGACAGAACACAAACATCACTGAGATCCAAAAAGCACTTTCCAGCAGTGCATTTTCTTTACCACACAAAACAAATGGCTTCTGATCAAAAACAGAAAGGAATCATGCCCTCAAGCAAATATCTTCCAAACCACACACACACTCTCTGTGGGTTGAGAAATCGAGGGTGGAGGCTGCTTCCTCATTATCAAAAATGACTCTGTGGTGCAGTTCTAGCATCAGTGTTATTCACCAGCTGTAAAAGTGAGATTAAAGACAGTGGGAGGGGAAACCTGATCTCAGATCAGTACAGTAACCTCTCCACCGAGGACTGTATCATAAATGACAAAAGTATCTATTAACAGCAGAAACAGATTGACGGAACATGTGATTAAGTATAGAAGCAAAGAACAGAATGTGCTCATGAGGAAGCTTTTCATTACATACATATTGGTCTGGAGGACACCGTTGAGTTTTGCATTTAAGCTGAAACATTATACTTCAAGAAATACTTCACCCACAAAATTAAAATTCTGTCATCATTTACTCACACTTATGTCACTCTACACCCATGTGAATTTCTTTTATTTTCATGAAGCACAAAAGGAGATATTTTGAAGAATGTCTAAGCTACTCTCTTCCATACAATGAAGTCATCCAGAAACCCTAGTCATTCAGCTAAAACACATACAAGTAGTCTATATTACTTGTGCCCTGTATTCCAAGTCTTCTGAAGCTATACAATAGCTTTGCATGAGGAACAAATCAAAATTTAAGTAGTTATTCGCTGAAAATCTTACCCTCAAATCTCAATTGCGGTTTCGCTAATGTAAACTTGCCACACTACAATGAGGCATGAGACAAGAACCGATGCGGTTTGATTCCAATGACGTTAAACATTGCAGCCACTGATCACTTTCTACTTTTATTGTCTAGGGGTGTTGATTTATTTGTTTACTTTGGTTGCATGGAAAGAGGAGCTTGGACATTCTTAACATCTCCTTTTGTGTTCCAAAATAGAAAATGCCATCATACAGGTTTGGAACGACATGATAGTGAATAAATGATGACTGAATTTTCATATTAGGGTGAACTATTCCTTTAAAAATGCATGTCTGTTGTTACACATTCTGTTACAATTTTAGAAGTCCTTATAAACCAGATAATCACACACTCAAAGTCTTCTTACGTCTTTACAGTCCTCCTTTGTGCAGCTAGTTTTCATGCGCAAGTCGAACCACCTCACTGTACCATCTTCTCCACAGGACAAGAAGGTGTAAGGGTCGTTTGGCACCGTCATTATCTACAGAGAGAAATATGTCAGATGCCAACTTCCATCTCATCAGCTCCAATCAAAGATAATGCTGATTCTGAGAAACACTTAAAACCACTCTCTCGTACATCACAATACTATCGTCATCTCACTGCAGTCTTTCATGCATGTCACTCCTTAAATAACCCCTTTACCTCATAAGCGGTGCCATAGTGGCAGGTGAACTGGCACTGTCTGTTGATTTCTTGGCTCTTCTCTGTATGTGTATAGAAAATGATGCCATCTCCTGAGCAGGACACAATCTGTTGATCGTTAGTGTGGGGCATGAACTTTGCGCTAAAGATGTTGGCCCGGTGTCCTGAACGAATTGTTGTCTTGACCTTGAGGCAAAGATGAGACACTTTGTACAATCAAAAATTGTCACAAAGAAAAAACAAAGCATCCCTTTGGGGTGACATATGTTTTGCACCTTCAAAGCACTATTATCACAAAACTGCTGATGTCTCTGCATATTAAGCTGGGATATAAGAAACTATTTTAACATCGAAAAAATTACTCAATTCCTCTAAACCTTTAATGCATGCCTCGGGTCTTTAGTGAACCAGAACGTCATTTCACCACCTGTTACTCATCCATTTTTATGCTCACACTTCTTTAGTATTCCTCAACCTCTCTTCTTAATAGTGTAACAAAATTAAAAATGGCAAAATATATATATTTTTTATTTTTTTTTATAACTGCTTAGTTACAAAAAGTGTATAGGGTCATTATATACATAAGATATGTAATAGTGTTGCTTTCCTTTTTCTTTTTTGCTCATCAATAAATCAAGTTTTCTTTTACAAGACATATATTTTTGGTTTAATACAAGACAAATGACTACAATATCACATTGATTTTCTGTGTGGAAATGGTAAACTATCAGTATTCCATGCATGTAAACATACATGCTGTATTATGCATGCTATTTCATACTTAAGGTGGTGCTGAAATTACAGTGATTGACTTGATTTACATTTGACATTACTATTTGATGAAGAGGCAGAATGGAAGTAAACTATAGCAAGTGCAACACATGAACAGTATGATTTGGCATTGGCATTTTGTACATCCATTTGTGATAGATGTACTGTATATGCAAGGTCGCAAAAGACCCGAGTAGGTTACAATGTTTGGCAAAACACCTATGCATTAAGGGTAAATCAAGCTTTGACATATTTAGATGATCAGCATCTGATACATTCGCCTCGTGGGTGTGATTCCCAGAAACACACATACTTATAAAATGTAAATCTTGTACACACTGCAAGTCGCTTATAAGCATCTGTCAAATGCATGCGTGAATGTAAATGGATTTCCACTCATTAAAAAAAAACTACAGTGGGAATAATCCTGCATCTGCACTAATAAAACCCAATGGAGAGCAACGGTTTATGATATTGGACAAAAAGCACTTAAAAACACCTCATATGAAGAGGTTAGGAGATGTGCTTCTGTCCTAAAAAATATAGAACACTGAACTCTCTTATCTTACTCCAGTTATTGGAAATAAATAAATAAAAACACAAGCACTACAGTTGAATGCATTACGGTGGGCGAAATGCAGGTCTAGCAGTGCAGTTTTATTTCTTTTGTCTTTAACTTACCTTTCTGTTGTAAGGGTTTGTGATAACCAATTTAGTGTCATCTGAACCTGATAAGATGTACTCCCCTGTGTCATTCCAGGATATTGTGTTAACCTGTATAGAAAGATGATGAAAACCATCTGATGAGTGCTCTAAAAAAATATCCCTTCCTCAACTATATCAGGGCCTAACACATAATCCATCCAATTATTTACATACTTGATATATGATGACATAAAATCCTGCTTTAGACCTTTCGAGTTGAGATGGTCTGATGTGCTGTGTGCTGCCTGTGCCTTTAAGAGCAATCGATCAATATTTCATTAACTCAAGGTTGATACGGTCTGTTCTTCATCTTTCTAAAACAGCACAAACCTCATCACACAGAGTCCATTTCCTCTGACCCCTGCCTTCCCAAAATAATGTCGTTGGGAGGGATTAAGCATTTATCCCTCATTCTCCCCTTCCGCTTTGCACTCTACAGCTGTGGCATTAAATTGTATTAGACATAGTATGATGCATTACAGGCTAAAAAAACAAGTGTTGAAAGCAGCCTGTACTGTGTCATTAGTGAAAATGTGGAGTCTGCTCTAAATGTGGCAACTATGTCACATAGGAACAGAACCTGAGATGTTAACCTAAGCCAGATAATAAAAGATACCTTTCTCTCCGTGCAGTTAAAACTACACAGCAGGTTTTCTGTGCATTTGTCCTAGTATAACACATTAGTTAATTCACAAAAAGAGTGAAAGAGGATGGCCACCTGACAAATAGAATGTATTCTTCATAAACAAGGACGGCAGGATTAGTTGGCATTTTCTACAAATGAAGCACAAATTAGTGATCCATTACTTTTTTTAATCTTAGTTTTGTCATATGTCATTATTAAACCAGAAAAGGCTGCGATTTAATTCAGTGAATGCATGGTCGGTGTGTGCTTCAGAGTGAACAGGTAATGTATTCTGTGATTATATGCTGTTTTCATTGCTCTCAGATTGGTTCGATACATTGTGAAAGGAAAGATTGAAATAGTGGCAGAATTCCAAAAATGTGTAACTGCTACAAGTTATTATACTCATCTAAAAACGAGACACGGCATCACAGAAAAGGAGGAGATGATAGCGTTTCAACAGATTTGTAATGAGCAACATTGCAAACTGAGAAATACATACACAGGACCGTCGCTGGCCAAATTGATGGCCTAAGCAGACCTCCGGGATTGTCGGTCGAGGCGGCTGGGGTGGGGGTTGCAAGGCGCAGTGTGACCGCAAGGTGAAAGTGCGAGCGCGAGACGATCATCTGTGTTCTGCGACTGCTGCCAGATCCTTGAATAACATATAACGTGCAAGTAAAGTCTGCCAGTGGACTTTCTGGTGCCCCCCCCCTATGGAGTTGGTGCCCTACACAGACTGCGTAATACGCGTATAGGGAGCAGCGGGTACTGTTCACACATACTTTCAGTGTTCTGCCAAAATAAAAGCTCTAGGTAAAGTAAATATGGCAAAGAAAAATTATTATTGTACAAAACAAATACAATCCTCAAATTAATACATCTAACAACATTAATTCAGCATTAAATTGTTTTATAATAAAATTTAACTGGGCTCCAAAAAGTGAGTGAACTTTTTAGTACAAATATACAGCATTTATAAATATAGTTTTTTATTTTATTACTGTATTGTTGTATTACTGCATCTAAATAAAACTGATTAAATATAGTTCTTGTATTAATTTACTGAAAAACATGCAGAAAACGTTCCTTCGTTATTTTTACATTTTTATTTACTCCATGTAACATTTTGAACCTACTTGGCTACAATGGCTGTTCAGTTGAAATGATGGTTCCTCTGATTAAAAAAACTCTTAATGCAACTTCACAGCAAATATATACATTGTATGCACAATTATCGACAGTACAATGAATATTGTCAATAAGCTGAAAAATAATGAGATGTAATTTTTGTAGCCACAACACTTTCTGGAGCTACTTAAAGGAATAGTTCACCTAAAAATAACAATTATGTCATCTACAGATATACATTTTAAAGAATGTTGCCATCTCTGAGAGTGGTCGACCGATAAATCGTCCGTTTTCTGACTTTTTTAATTATCCCATCACCCGATAAACATCCCGTTTGGCCGATTATTTTCTTGAGGCCGCCGAAAATCACCTGCTTGCATGTGAAGCATCCGAGTCATGTAAAAGACCAGTCATGTTTCGGTTTGTTGTTACGTGCCATCGTGTTACTACAACACAGTGTCATTTAAATGGTCCATATATACCGCAGCAGACACGTTTGAGCTCATAATGCTAAAGTGCTCACCTTTTTCATTCTCCTTCTCACTCCTTAAAAGTTCCCTGTAACATTTAACTGTCTTGTCTAATGATAAAAAGGCAAATATTAATAAAACTAATATCATATACCGTCTGCAAGTATGCGTATATCTCGTTTAAACCAATGTAAAAGCAAACCTCACAAAACTTCAGCAGATCCAGCATCCTGTTCATTTATTTACCTCTAAAGCGTGTATTCAAACAGTCTCACCTCAACAGTTCCCTGTAACTTAACTAATGATAAAAGCCAAATATCAATTAAACTTCTATTATATACCGTCTGCAAATATCTTCTTTAACAAGATGTCATTCACGAACCTCACGAAAATCCAGCGTTTTCTTCCTATCGAACACTCATCCAATATCTTCCTCTGAAGCATGTTTTCTATCAGCCAGAATCAAAACTTCAGGATCAGGATCAAAAGTTCCTCTCATTCAAAAATCATGATGGTCCATCTGTGACAATCCAAGTCGGTGATCCAGACTGTTTAAACTGTCAGGAGATGGATCTGCTGGAGTGCGTGAGTGCAACTTCAAGGCTGCGGCCGAAACCAGGAAAATCCTGCCGCAAGAGGCTGTTTACCATCGTACAATGAAAATAAGGTGCTTTTCAAACTGTTCGGAGACCAGTTTCCTTAAGATTTCCATTCACTCAAAACAGATGTCAGTTAAGCCATTAACTGATTAGGCAGCAAGGTAGCAAGTCAGCTGCCTACATTTTCGGGAGCAGCCCAAATTAAAAGCGTTTCATGTGTGCTATAAGTAAATGTCTTATCCTCTATGCACTCTATGTACAATTGGTTTGATTCTATATTTTTATTTTTATTTTTTTCAGTAAATGCAATTGCTAATGTGGACATGCCATCCATGGTTGCTGGACTACCGTGTGTACAGTTAATTCCTTCTTCCTAATATAGTAACAATTTCTTCATGTGTAAATCAATTACTAAAATTTGATGACTAAATAGAAATCTGAAGAAAATGCTACCTACCATTTAAAAATACAATATAATGTTTTTGTTTTGTGTGAAATTGAATAAAATATAGTGCTAAATAAGAGTTCATTATATTTTTTAGCAATTTTATGTTTGTTATTTACTATATTAAATTGTGTGATATGTGGTAATTTTATCTGCCTATCTGCCACATATCATATATAAAAAACCCATATTGGTCGACCACTAATCTCTGATTTTCATAGCAGTAGATAGTGATTTGCATACCTTCAGAAGACTTGGAATGTGACGCACAAGTCACATGGACTACTTTTATGACACTTTTGGGAGATTTTTTTAAGCTTTAAAGTAAGGCACTATCAACTATTATTGTATGAAAATGTTATCTGCAGAATGAATTAAATCATATGGTTTTGGAACAACAAGAGGTTGAGAAAATGATGACAAGATTTTAATTTGGGGAGCGGTGAACTTTCCCTTGAACCTACTTTCACAGATATATATTTTTTAAAAAGAACAAAACGGTTATAAGCCTTATTTTGTACTCTATCCATGAAACATGCAAATTCTGTTTATTTCTCAAGTAATCATACTCCTCTACAGTCTGGCTTTACCTAGGTGATGTGTTATATCTGCTTATTGTGAACAACCTTATTAGATCATTTTACTGTGCTGCCTTCTGTTCCCACTGTGTTTCTGCCCATGTTTCAGCCTCACATGCTCACAGTGGTCACCTCACCTTAGTATTACTGTCACATGCACGGAAGGACATTTGCATTCAACCAGTGAAAGAATGCTTATTACTGGTGCAAACTACTTGAAATCTACTCCAGCCCTGTTCTATGAGTTTGTTCAAGCCTGTCTGGGGTTATATTGGAGTGAGTGGGGTGTTTGTCATTTGGAAGGTTTGCCATTAAAACGGGGTACAAGGCTTTGTTGGATCTCCCAGCAGTAAAGCACCATTGGCAGTATACAAAATAACATCCCTGGTGGCACCTTGGCGCCTATCAGCCTATGAGTTTATATCACTGACAGATAAAGAACAGGAGCCAGAGATAAGCGAGACACACTCGCGCACACACACACACACACACACACACACACACACCACTCACTTACAGACACAAAACGAACACAGTGATTCCCCTGAGACAAAATAAATAACCTAGACAGATACATTGTCCTGCATGAGAAATTATTTAGGGAAGTAAATCAGCCCCAAAAAAGACAGAACAGACAGACAAAACTTGAGATTTCAATACAGGTGATAGACCTTCAGTGCTTTAGAGACTTACACATCCATCGTGCACATTGAGAACGGCTTCAAGCTTCAGTCGCTGCACAAACTCTTTTCTGCCTAGAGAGAGAGAGAGAGAGAGAGAGAGGGAAAATTACTATGGGCATCTCTTTTCACAATATAACACTATCAAATTACCACCCTGTATTTGACCAAGTAAACAACCAAACATCCAGTCATAAAGTGTTGAGTAATGTCAACCAACTGATTTTTGTATGTTGATGTTCTCCTTTTGGTTTTGTCTCAGATTTATTCACTATACAAATAGTCATAATAAAAACTTATGTAAACTAATGTGTATTAACATGCATAATGAAAGTCTCATTTTCCAACAAGCATACACCTTCTTGTGGTTGGAAAAAGACATCTTTCTGTGGCCGTATTTTCAGCTTGGGTAATAAGGAGCTACAAATAGCAAGTGCCAAACATAGGTCAACCATTTGCAATGGCACAAACTTAGAGAACAGCAGTAGCCTTAGCTGACATTGCTCTATACATTGCTGGTACAAGCTCCACACTGGCAGATCACACAGCTAACGGAAAACAAAAGCTGAAATTAGCCTCAAAATTGCACCATTTTCAACTGAGCTAGAATTGGAAGACTCATGCTCGGTTGATATACGTAATGTTAACACAGGTTCAGTTCCATATTTAATCAAGCTCTTGCTCACGAATAAATAAAACATATTGTTTTTTTTTTTTGGCTGATCCAAGTTAACCATTGGCAAGCTTTACAACATAAAGAAGGGCTGAGCTAAATACGGCACACTCTAAATTATATGCTATCACCACCTCACTATCTGACAGTGAGATCCGGAGTAAAATAGCACTTAGACAAAACACAGAACCCCTTGGCACATTCAATCAACCAAAGTGCAGCAACTTGAAATGAGCTAAATCGGTATTGTCTAAAATACACATGTGGATCCAACTCAGTAGAGTCAGTCAATTACATAAATGTTCTTTAAAGTCAGCCAAGACTGGCTGACACTTCTCTCAGGTCTCAGATGTTGAGGACTAACTAGTGTAATGTTGCAGAGGGGTCTGATTGGCAACACATCAGAGCTAATAAAGTAAACTATCACAAGTGGCAACTAGTGTGGGTAAAGATTCAAAGGTGTATGATTTCAGTTAAAACGACTTTCAGAGCTCAGAAAATGTCAGCTTCTCTTCATTGTCAAACCATAAAGCAGAACTCCTATATTTGTTCCTTAAAGGAATAGTCCACCCAAAAACTAAAAAATTCTGTCATTGTATTTAACACTGAACTTCATTCTACAAACAAAAATACTGACAATATAGAACGGAACATCTTGTACTGTTTGTCAACAAGAAACCTAACACAAGACATTGTGAATCAGCAATGAAGACGATGTCAAACTAAAACTCTTCTTTCAGCCAATAACAGCAATCCTCCCAAATAAACAAAGAAAATATGTAATCATAACTAAGCATATACTCAGACTTTCCAACAAAGGCCACCCCTTAATTGTTCTGTATGTCATATGAGCACAAGAATAACTAAACTTAACTGCATTTCTATCAACTTAAAAAAAATAGGTTGTGATTATATTCTTAGAGTTCATTCTAGCTAGCAATACAATACCTAAATATTGAAAATTGTATTGATTTCACTTCACTCAAAATGACAATTTAATTTGACGGAATTATGAAATTGAAATGCGTAAGTCTTAAAAATAGACTAATATATATATATATATTTATTTATTTTTTTTATTATTTTTTTTTGTGCATTGTTAGTTGTTTCAGTGCACGTATTGTCTTTGCATGTTTTGATGGATTGTTTTGTAACCTTGCACAATGATGACCGTTATTCCCATAAAGACTTCTGATGAAACTCAATGAATGTATACACCAATGTCCATAAATGCAATGCACATAAACAAATGTAATATGTAATTTTTCACAATGCGTAGAGACTTTTAATTTAAAAAATGTTGTCTTAAATTAATAAGAGGTTGTTGAAAATTTGTATTTCCTTGGCATTTTATGGCTCATTTAATCTTTTTTTGAAACATGGCAACATAATAATAATATTTGGTTAAATAAACAACCTTTTGACAAAAGGGTTTGAAAAGTACCAACCACTGAGCAGTTGATCTCGTTAAAGCAATAATATAATTTGTGATATTTTCTATCTGTATCAATAATATATACAGAATTGTACATTTAAAAATATTATGTCTATGTTTAATATCTTTAAAGTTTAGATGAGTCACAATGCAAAAAAAAGCTAATCAGCTGGACACCCCTTTATCTTTTGAACCAAGGTGTATAATTTTGAACCAATAGCCTATAATTAGTGTGATACAGTTACGTCTTCATTAACACAGAACAACATTAAAGTAGCAGATTAAGATGGTCTTTAACAAATGTCTCTGTCCTGTGTGCAAGCTCAGATGACAGCTGTCACCGAGAAAGTCTTCGTAAACACAAGTATGCCAGATGATTTCTTAGCGTGGTACTGGGTTGTAGTTTCTTACCTAAATAATTTGTCCTGACCGCGCATGGATCTGTGCATCCGATGGTGCGTTTTCTCACATCCCAAATGAGGTTGCCAGAGCAGGACATGGTGTTTAAACCTCTAATGTTGAGACATGCATGAAAAGAGGCGAGCAAGCGCTTTCCTTGTGTTTATCTTCCTGTGGCGTTTAATTATTATTATTTCCCTACACTGCTTTAGTCGCTACAAGTTCATCGACAACTGAGAATGGATAAAGGAGTGAATATTATTACTCCA
Source organism: Moxostoma hubbsi (assembly GCA_032164185.1). Taxonomy (NCBI): domain Eukaryota; kingdom Metazoa; phylum Chordata; class Actinopteri; order Cypriniformes; family Catostomidae; genus Moxostoma; species Moxostoma hubbsi. Next base: position 11,461,530 of record JAVLUX010000011.1, on the reverse strand, counting down.
CGATATCGACACCCCTGCGACGATCCGCTTGCGACTCTTCTTGCATGATTGCTTTGAGGTGTAGTAAAAATATTATGCCGCTTGTTTGGCTATCCGCTTTAGCTTCTGCTGCTCTGGTACGTCAAATCCATCTCGAGCCCAAAGCCAATGAAGGGAGAGACGCGCAGTTGATCGTAATGAGCGGGTCTTTCTCGAGAGCGTCAAGTGTGCGCAGTAGTTACGCCGATATTTTGACCGCGCATTCCAATTTTAGGATGCGCGGTAATTCAAATTATTATTATTATTATTTTTTGTTTCACTTGAGGTTTTTGTGACAAGCACTAACACTAATAAACCCAATAAGTATTATTACTAATAATATTTTTTTTAATTACATGTATTATAAATAATGATTTAAATATATTCGACCTGAGGATTTGTAGCTGATCCAGTAATCTTCTTTATAAAATGTATATATATATATATATATATACATATTTTTTATTACCCAGTAATCACAAACGACTATGATTGGCCCAGTGCTGAGAAAAGTAACAATAGCCACTATGTGACAACACCAGCAGTCACAATTGATAAATGATAATGAGGAAATATTAATAGCATTTGAATTGGAAATTGATTTTTAAAAAATGTGAATTAATATTGATATTTTTTTAGACCTATTAGACAGTAAGTATGTGTGCAATAAAGTAAAATACAAAATAGATGAAAACACTTTTTTCAATAAATATATTTTACAGAGATAGTTCACCCAAAAATAAAAGTTTACTTACCCTCATGCCACACAGATGTGTTTGACTTTGTTTCTTTTCTGAAGACTAATGAAGATGTTTAGAAGAAAACTCAGCTCTGTTTTTTTTTACCATTCAATGCAAGTGAATGGTGGCCAGAACTTTGAAGCTCCAAAAAGTTTTTTAGCTCCAGTGGTTTAATCCATGTCTTCTGCAGCGATACAATAGGTGTGGGTGAGAGACCAATAAGACAAGTAAGACATTTTTTATTATAACATCTGCTCCTTGCCCAATAGGTGGTGATATGCACAACAAATGCAAATTGTGAAAATCAAAATAAGAATATGAGAGTGAAAGTGAATATTTAAAGTAAAACAAGATCTGGCCACCATTCACTTTTATTGAATGGACCTATAGAGCCTAGGTATTCTTCTTAAAATCTTTGTTTGTGTTCTGCAGAGGAAAGAAAGTCATACACATCTGGGATGAAGGTGAATTAAAAAACATGTATAATATTGTTTTGTTTTTGGTGAATAATCCCTTTATTTCCGAACAGGCTATTCTTGAGCTACGCTTGAGCTACGCCCTTGACTCAAATTTTAATGTGCATTTTGAGACAGTGTTTAACGCTATTTGTGTAAAACACGCTCTATATTTCACAGTAATCTCCACTGAATGTTTTGGTTCTACCCATTCAATCCAAAACCGCGCAAACAGCCTTTCTCAGAGGGTCTTGACAAAGTCCCGCCCCTTTAGTGCGTGTAAACCCCTTTCAACCAATCACGCAAAGAGGCGTGAAACCATCAACAAATCAGAAGCTCGGCTACGTCATGACGTGATTCTCCTAGGAACGACGGCGCTGGCTGATCTTCACACGACAACATACCAGTGAACTGCATTAGCAAGGTCGAAAGTAGGACAATAACGCAGACTTTGCACTATATGCTCGTCCAAAGGTTTTGTTGTATCGGTTACGGGCTCGTGCCTTTTAGTAACATCACTGTGAAATAGCAGTTGAGTGCTTTGCACGTCCAGGCTGTATTTTCGCTCGTACAGTGGTTGCATTTAGCTGGTTTAGCAGTCATCATGGCTATGGTGGGACTGAGAGCCTCTTATCGCAGAATCCTGGACAAGATCGAGCATATGCTCCCGGCTAAACTGAGACCTGTTTATAACCACCCAGCAGGTAACACGAATGCTGTTAGTGTGACGACTTATTTGTCACCGATACTGATCTGTTTAACCTCTTGAGATGGCAGCATACACTAAAGTGTGTCATATGACAGTCAGTGCAGCCTTAGAACGTGTAAGGGTTCAAAAAGATCCACTCAGATTCGTTAATATGCAGGTAATAATGTAATAATTTATTTGAATCTTATTTGAATTAGTAATATTTCACCTCTGTATTATTTACAGGGTAAGCATTACCTTTAAAGCCTGGCAGGAAACAACTTTTCATAATATTTGTCATATTGTTATATGCAATACTGGTTATGCAAGTTTTGCACATGTTTTCAGTGTCCACACATATACTTTTATGATTGTCTTTACTGCCAGAGTTGGATCATCATTGCTGAATAATCCGAACTCCCAGCTTCATCTCACATTAATAACTATACATGAGTCAGTCTGTATAAGTTTCTTTTGCCTGAAGATGTATGGTTATTAGTGACAGAATAATAGAGATCACATGACAAACATGCTGCTCAGCAAGGTTTACTTGCAAGAAACTAATGACGACAAAATAAAGAGAACAAAATGCACATTGCGTGATTTTTAAGTTCTCGAAGTGCACATTAGTTTACAGCACAGGAGATGTTGATCTTAGCTTCTCATTTGGCAGAGAGAGGAGATCATATTGAGTGATAGATTGGTCTATTCTGTGTGTTTTTATTAAATTATATTGAAATGGCTGGATGTGGGTGTTTTTTATGTTGATTGGTTTGATGAGGAGGAGGGTCCCCAATTGGGCTAATCATCCGAGGAGAGGGATAAATGTGTCAGAACGCTACAGTTTGGGAGAGAGAGAGCCACATGCAGCTGCCATGTGTGTTTGTGTTGTGTGCCCTTTTGTTTATGTTCTAATTAAATATTATTTTGACTGTTCAGCCAGTTCCTGCTGCCTCTTTTCCCATCCTAACCTTGTTACAATTGGTTTTCAGATATAGCTCTACAGGTCTGTGAAAAAAAATCTGTGATCTTATATTTGAGCTCATGACTCAGACTCAAATATAAGCTACTTTTTTTAAGCTTTTGGTTTTGTTAGCTGAAACACAACTGAGAACTGTTGTAATTACACATTTTCTTAACTTTAGAGCAAATGCAACAACCATCAGTATTGATCAGTACATATTTCAACCATACTGATTTCCTCCTCCTTAGGTCCAAAGACTGTGTTCTTCTGGGCACCAATGTTTAAATGGGTAAGATTAGCAACATTTCTGTCTATTTACTGGGTATGTTTTTTTAATCATTATTATTATTATTGTTTGAGTCATGTTTTTGATTTCCCACAGGGTCTGGTGATGGCTGGCTTAGCAGACATGACACGTCCAGCAGATAAACTCAGTACCTCCCAGTCTGCTGTATTGACAGCCACAGGTATGAAATATTCATCGGTAACACTGCTGATAGTTTATTATGAATAAGGGGCAAGTATTAGGGCCTTTTGAGCTACTTACATTTAACTCTTCTCAAAACTGCACATCAAATCTTCCCCTTTCTGTTTTTCAGGTCTTATTTGGTCCAGGTATTCCCTGGTTATAATACCCAAGAACTGGAACCTCTTTGCTGTAAATTTCTTCGTTGGAGGTGCAGGAGGATCTCAGCTCTACAGAATATGGCAGTGAGTACTCCACCATACTAGGAAATATTCTAAATTGTGTCTTATAATGAAAGCACTACAACAACACAATATATTATGTTATTATGCTGTGAATCTCTCTCTCTCTCTCTCTCTCTCTCTCTCACTCTCTATATATGTGTGTGTGTGTGTGTGTGTGTGTGTGTGTACGTGTGTACCACAGTTAGTTCCAAATCTGATTGGATGGGAGATGTATCATGAGCACTGATGGTCTGACACCATCAGCACTCCGACACTTCATTGTGTGTGTATCACTCTGCTTGTGTTCATGCAGTTCTAAAGTGTAAGAGCAGTGCAGATGTGTTAAGAGCACCCATTTGTCTTTTGTTTTTGACATTACATATGTTAGCCAGCAGGGACTCTTCGGACCAAAAAACGATTCCACTGAGACTGAGCCCATAAAAGTGGTGCACTTCTGGACAGTGTTGATGTGTGGCTTCTGCTTTGCATAATAAAGTCTTAACTTGCATCTGTGGATGCAGTGGTGAATGGTGTTGACTTACAAAGGTTTACCGAAGTATTCCCGAGCCCATGTCATTATATCCATTACAGGCGAATGATGGTTTTTAAGACAGTAACATCTGAGGGATCGGAGATCGCGCAAATTCAGAAGTGAATTTGCAACAGAACAAGCAGAGATATTGGCCTACCTGCAGTCCTGACCTGTCTCCAATTGAGAATGTATGGTGCATAATGAAGTGTAAAATACTGCAACAAAGGCTGCTTACAATTGTGATGCCGAAGACCTGCATAATGGATGAATGGGGGAAAATTCAGCTTACTAAACTTAACAATCATCTAATTTGATATGTGTATATTTCCCCCCCCCCCCCCCCCAAAATTTAAAAAATAATTTAATTCACAAGGTAAAACATCAAATAATGTGGTGTTGTAGTGCTTTCTATAAAGCACAGGGTGAATAGTTTTTACAAATCACTACTTTTGGTTTTTATTAGCATTTTCCATACTGTCCCAGTTTTTTAGGAATTGAGGTTGTACGTGGAGAGAAAATTCCCTCATGGGGGCTGCCGTGAATAGAATCACATGACCAGATGAATATTTCTCAACTTCATCTCAGTTACCGCCATGTCATTGGACACTTTCACTCGTGGATTAAATTATCATTGGTTGACTGTTAATAGAAAATTTCTACAATGGCTATGTAATGTTAAACTATTGATTTTGAATGATGATGCATCCATGCCACTAGGTGTCGGTGTAAGTCCAAGACGACATAAACACAAAAATAATGAGTGCCACTGCAATGGGAGAGTTGCCTCTATTTGTTCCTACCAGGAACAATGGATGGCACCTTTCTCACATCACAGACTTTAAGACACATAAAAACAGCACAATCTGCTCTCATTCACCAATTAAATACATGCATGAATTGATCCAGTAATTAATTGGGCAAAGATACATTTTCTGGAGTTTTGACATTTGGCTAATTTCCAAACAAACCTTGAGCTGTTGCAAACCTCCCAGCATTGAAGCACATCATGTGTTGTGTAGTAACCATCTGGTATAATGTCACCCAGAGTAGCTATAGTGCTCATGTATAATCCTTTTCACACAGACAGGTCACCATATTGTGTAATTTATGGGCACACATGTGAAAAACAGCTATGCAATAGAAAGTTGCACACCAGTGTAGTGGATTTTCAATATCAGAGCTCTTCAATCTCCACAGACATAACCGGGAACAGAAGGCAAAGGAGAAAGCCGCTGAAGCTTGATACCAGTGCTTCTTAATGTGCATCCAGTGGACCGAAAGGGACTCCCTTCGAGTGGTACCCCAGAACCCCCTCCCCCACCATCATTCAGTAGAGCCTCCTCACACTTTCTCCATGAACAGAATTCACGTGATTATTTTTTTTTTAGAGTTCAGGCCTTTTCATTGTCCCATGCCACTAGAAACCATAGCAACTATTACTGTTAAGAACGCACAACATGTTACATATATTCATATTAGTATGATTGTACATTTTTTTAAATGTTAATGTTTGATTTGCATCTTGATAAAGGTTTTCAACATATCATACTTGAGTTACCATAATTCCTCTTGCCATTAATTCCTAAGTGAGTTTCTTGACTCAGCCTCAGTTATACTGTCTCCAAATACATTTTAGAACAGTCTCTTTTTGTAACATTTATTTCTTTGGAAATATTTATTAAACGGCTGTAATGTATTTTTATTTTAGTTTGTTGTTCAACTCAAAGTCATGTCTTCAGTAACATAAAATGTTTTATATCAGATATCATACATCATGGAACATATGTTGAATTGCATTGTAATATTTGACATTTTTAATTCACACCAAAATAAACTAACATTAAAGTCAGCTTTGCTACAAGTGTCTTACACTTCAAGTCTAGTGTACCTTTAGGTATAACAGTAGTTTGGAGTAAGTTGACATTCATCTTTCTGGTTATTACGTATTCTGAATTTTAAATAGATCAAGTTATTCAAAGTTACAGTACTTATCATTTGGGGAAACAAATCTCATCCGCATGCTTGTCAGTAAAACACATTAAGGATGAGATAATTGTCCATGTTTAGAAGAGCATATTTTCTATGTATCACTGCATAACAGTACATACTTTTGTAAACAGTGGACTGTGCTCAGGGCATACAGTGTAGTAATTCATATTTTAGTCACAATACAATGCTTCCCTTGTGTGGTGATACAAGAAACTGCATTGTGAATGAGGCACTGGACTGTTGGTCAAGTCAATTCAAGCTTTAAAGGGATAGTTCGTCTAAAAATTCAAATTCTCTCATTATTTAATCACACTCATGGCATTCCAGAAGTGTATGTCTGTCATTCCTCTGAATTTTTAGAACAATATCTCAGCTCTGTAAGTCCATACAATGCAAGTGAATAGTGACCAGGTAATTTCATAATAAAGTCAGCATAAAAGTAATCCATACGTCTTCAGTGGTTTGATCAGTCTTCTGAAGCAATCCAGTTGGTTTTGGATGAGAACAGACCAAAATATTACTCTGCAGTCCAGGGCCGGTTCTAGACATTTGGAGGCCCTAGGCAAAATGTATGTTGGAGGCCCCCCGCCACGCCCTCCTCCCCTCCACCTTTCAGAATTCACGTGTTCACTTACGTCAAATTAAACAGAGTAAAGATTATGCGTATTTGGCATGCTGTCCAGGGGAGGGCTCCAGGCTGAATTTTGGCCAGAACCCAGAGTATTACATTGGATTGCATTGTATTTTGGATTGTGTTGTTTACATCCAATAAGAGATTATTAAAATCAAAGTGAGGAAATGGGGGTGGTGGAGGGATGCTGATAAACTGTCAATGAACAGAGGTAAGTCTGCAGTATATATACCTCTTATATCGTTGATTAACTGAATGTGCTCCTCCCGAACTTTGTTAATAAAACATAATTTAATAAAAAAGACTTGAAACAAATATGATTCCTAACCATTTTATTTATACAAAACCTGTTATCAGTATTTTTATATTTTTACATAAATGTGCATATTAATTTAACTTTAATTAAGGTAAACAAAAAAATAATAATCTGAAAAGTCATCTGGACCAGCACTTATTATTCTTATTCCATGGCCACCTACAGAGGCACTCTTCTGCTTTTTTTTTTAAGCAAACTCATCAATAACTAACTCTCTGGATCTTCACTCTCCTTGCCCTGTTGATGCTCTGCCTCATGACTACTCTCTTGCTCCTCTCTCTCTTTGCCCTGTTGTTCTTCTGACTCACCGCTGGTTTTTAGAAACCTCAGTGATCCTACAACAGGTCATGTTTAAAACAAATAATGTCATTATAGGCTACATTTGTTTTTCTACACTGTAAAAAATAATTTGTTTAAAACAAAAAATTCCCTCATTGTTTAATTACTTAATTAAATTAATTCATATTATGTATTGTAGAGAAATACCTTATGATACACAAATCAGCTGCTAGTGGAAGTGAAAAGACAAGTTAATTTCTTCAACTGTAATTGTGTGCTTATTCATATGCTTAAAATTGCATACTTATTTTCAATAAACAGTGTTTATGATTGGAAAACGAAAAAAATGAAGTCTATTATGGTCTATAGGTCTATTAGACTAGAGCAGTAAATTTAGGCTAAACATCTGCGTTTTAGAAGATATACAGACCGTTTTAAAACATCATAAACAATGCTCTCGTATAGTGCGTTTGCTCTTTGACTGACAAACTTTACTTTTTCTTTAGTATTTTGCGAGTCAGCTCCTGACTAAGGCTGGAAATCGATTATAAAAGAATCGATTCCTTGATTCAGAGACGTTAGGAATCAAGATTCGATTCCATCGAGGAGAATCGACTCCTTTGTAAGATTCAGATCAACAGTTAATCATGAATTCGCCTCTATCTCTCCAACAGTGACTGGAAATCCGATTCAGTGTTGCCAGATGTACGATAATTATCGTATTTGTACGATAATTTTGACCTCTGTACGATGTACGATCAATAATGAAAAAAATCCCATAATGTACGATAATTTCAGAGTTTTCAGTCGTTCGTCCAAACACACATCCTACCGCTTCTCTCTCGGACCCCGAATCATTTTGCTGGCTCGCCTGCCTGCACGCAAGCACGTATGCACACACACACACACACACACACACACACACACACACACACACACACACACACACACAGAGACAGCACAAGTGGGTGTGGCATCCGATGACGGCATCCAATCTGTACCGTAAAAGGATTCCCCAACCAACAACATCTGCCAACACAGCACAAGTGGATGTGGCATCCGATGATGACAGTGACTTAGAGATCGAATTTGAATCTTTTTTGTGTTAATTGTGCACTTTTTTCTTTTTTGTGCACTTTTTTTTCGGCATATCTTTTGCACTTTGGAAAAAAAAGTTATTCAGACTTCCTCCAGTTAATGTGAGCGTATTATACAGCTTGTTCAAATTGGATGTAAAATTATTTGGAAAATAAAATTGTTGGAAAATAACTATATTTTATGCTTTTGGTTTGTGTACGATAATTTTTTTTTAAAAAACGATAATTTTGAGGTTTTGGTACGATACTTCGACATTTCTAATCTGGCAACACTGATCCGATTCATTTCCGCGAATCAGACTCTTTCGGACGGTTCGTTTAGAACGTATTTCTATTTTCTAATAAAATTCTGCATTGTACGCTCGGATTCAAAGCGTCAGAAGCGAATTCAGTCCATCAACGGTGCTCGCGCTCTTTTGAACTCAGATAACCGTCAAATGATCTATCTCAAATTGACGCTGATCGTCAGAATCAGTTTATTTTTTACAATACATTACAATCACTCAAAAATATGATACCTGAATCACGAGCTGCACTTTCTTTGCGTGCCTGCTTAGCTTTACGCTTAGCAGCCCCTGAAGGATGAGTTCGTTTCGGCGCCATCTGATAAATTTGCAGAAAAGTTGGATTTTATTCATCTTCATATACAATCTCTTCATTCATACATTCAGAGGTTGGGAGTGACTCACATGTAAACGGTGATATTAATTGGTTTAACTACAGGAGGTGAATGACAATTGTTATATCCAATGAACAAACAGCCTAGTATTTTGCTGCTCTTGATTGGTGGATAAGCTAAGCATGTGTATGTTTTGGAGGCCCTGCCTCCAAGGCCGAGGCCCTAGGCAACTGCCTAGTCCGCCTATAGGTAGCGCCGGCCCTGCTGCAGTCTCTAGGCATGATCACGATTTTCACCTTGATTACACTTCCTAGTGCTTGTAACATGCGCTGAGCACTAGATGGCGCTATATGAAGTGTAATCAAGTTTGGAATCATGAACGCTAAAGAGACTGCTGTTAATATGTACAGTATAAAAGGTCTGTTTTCACCCAAAACCAACTGCACCACTTCAGAATACATTGATTAAACTACTGGAGTCTTGGAGATGGGATATTTTTTGGAGCTTCTGTCTGATCACCAGCATTCACTTGCATTGTATGGATTTACAGAGCTCAGCTGAGATATTCTTCTATATTTGTTTGTGTTCTGCAGAAGAATGTCATAACCATCTTAGATGGCATGAGGGTGAGTAAATAATGAGAGAATATTTTTTTTTGGGTGAACTAACCATTTAATTTATTTTTGTTCAGAGTAGGAGAAAGTTGGGTTAACCTTAATCTAGCAATCTACATTTTTTGTCACATGACCACATATATAGTAAGGGCCCATTACATACAGCTGTGAGGGAAAAGTGGTTAGATTTTTAAGCAACAAAATTACTTTGCATGTCAAAGTAATTATTATTTCATGGCAGGTAAAATTATTTGGATGTCAAAGTAAACTTATGCATGTACAGTAGATGAAACAGTAAAGTGTGGTTAGTGACAGCGCAAGGTGTTTTGGCAAGGTACAGTGGCTGAGCTGTAAGAAGAAATCTGTGTGAATGGAAATACATATTCTCAGGGTTTCTCAAGGTTTCTAGAATAATGTTTTGCTCCAAAAGATATTTAATTTTCTTGATAAAACAATGCAATGCCTACATCCTCTTTGTACAGTCTCTTATGCTTAGAACATAATTTCACTATACAGTATATGTTGTAGTTTTGAAGCTCACTGGTGACTTTTGATCATGAAACTAAACCATACATCCATAAGTTATACTCTTCAGGAAATATAGTCAGTACCAAATGCATCTAGACATGCATGCACTGCTGGTCATCCTCTAAACCTTCAGTCTGGTCTAGTAGTACGATAAGAGAAACAATAGTGACAATGCAAGATATATTGTCAATAAGTGATAAATTAAGTTGAAGTTCTCGTCTTAATACAGCAACTGTGCTGGTTATATTTTAGTATGGTTTACGCATTATAAGCACTAAGCATTATTATTCATGTCACATCATGTTGGATGGTTCAAGTTTACCTAGATGCCACAAGAAGATTGTCGTTGTGATTTATATTTCATTGTTTGGCATCATTGATCAAATAAGCAGAGCCTTTTTTAAGTTTTAACCATGTTTTATTATGGTGGTACAATTTGCCCTCTTAAATGTTTATATTAGTTTATATGGCTGTACAAGCATCTTCCTACTAATAAGTATTCTGTGGTAATTCAGATATTGTTGTATGCTATTCTGTGCTTGAACACTGCTACAGTTTTCTATCTCTTTCTGTATGTTTTAAATTATGCATATTAGCTGACATCACTACTGTAACAGCTTTTTTTTAAGTCTGTAGTTTTAACTGCACCTATCAGCAGCTAAACAATTTGCATAAATACATGTGATTGAATAAGACACGATAAAATGCGTTCACCAAAAGTTGCTGGTTCATGTTTTGTAGGAGATATAACTGAACTATGCCCTGACACAGTAGCACCTGCAGCTGTTCAGCCATACACGTTGTGCATGCCATGAGCGATTAGCATGAGACATATGCTGCGTCCCAATTCGCATACTATCCGTCCTAAATAGTATTCGAAAATAGAATTAGTACGTCCCAAATCGTAGTATGTTGAAATGAGTGTTCCAAAGATACCCGGATGGTCTACTATTTCCGGTCATAATCCGAAGTGCAGATCGATGCACACTCTAACGGCTAATATTGCCCACAACCCATTTCGTGCGGGAGGGAGGAGCTTTGAGATGATGCAAACATGGCGGCCGGATGCGGCAGCGGAGATGCGCCCTCAGTTTTTAAGTGTAAGAACTTAAACGTTTAGCGCTAATTAAAGTTATATTTTATTGTCTCATAATATTAATGGATTTGTGTTGTGCAAAAAAAGTACCGTGTTTATCTTGTAGGGTCCGATGAAGACACTGAGCGCCTCATTAACTGGCGCATTGCCAACGACGCCCTTTTCACAGGGAAGAGAAACGGGGCTAGAATGTAGAATGTTTGTTTTAAGCCCTATTCGCACGGGATTAGTACTATCTGGGGACCTCGTGTGATTCAGAAATTACCCCACCACATCTGAATTTCGTGTGGCGCATTCGCACGGGATAAGCGAAGCCTGTGATTTTACTCAAAATTACTGACTTCGCGCTCTCCTGGAACCCGGATATGACGTCAAGGCTTTGCGTACATCTGTACAATATGTTTTCAATGGGCGACTATATGGCACTGTACACTGTGCGTATGGTTGAGCGTCCGGTTAGATGGATAAAAGAAAAACATTTCACCAGGTTAAAATCTATTAGCTCAAGCTTGCTTTATTTATTTGTAACATTAACCTCTAATTATGATGTGAACCCCCTCACTTAAATTGTGCATTATTTTTGATAAGCTATTGCTTGGAAATGTCTTGTCGTTATCTCTAGATACAAACAAAAGAATGTTACTTACCGCATGCTGCTATACATGTCATCTATCTCCATCTAATCATTCTTTTTGTCTTCGCACTTGTGGTGGTTTTCAGTTTTTTCTTTCTACAAATTGTATATGGTGTATAGCGATATGACCCAGCGCCCAAAACACTGTCAAAACACTCCAACGCACCCTCAATTCTTCGCGAAAGATAATGGGCGCAAAAGAAAAAAATACCTTGAGAAAAAAAATCCCCGCCAAATCCTTGCCAAATCACAGAGATGCCGATTCGCACGGGACTAATATTATCACAGGACCTACGTTTTCAGCGAAATATGGTAGGTCATTTGCGGGGGAATTTTTACTTTACAAATTACAGACATGGCCGATTCGCACGGGATTAAGATCACAGACAAACTCCGCAATTATTACAAATGACTAGAGGTCACCAGGTAATACTAATCCCGTGCGAATAGGGCTTAACTGTGGCGGTGTGCGTAACTAGGCAACCACGTTCTCTTCCATTGCATGACGTCTTCGTAGTATGTCCCAGAACGTGCATACTCTTTTGCTACACACTCAAAAGTATGTACCTTTTCTTCCCAAAAAAAAGAGTAGGCCTACATACTTTTAGGTCGTAGTATAAGTAGGCGAATTGGGACGCAGCCATATTGACAATATTTCATCAATCATGAAGTGTTTGGCGTGGCCGTTTAAAAGAACTAGCGATGACCGGTTTGCGAATGAATAATTATTTTGACTCGGTTCTTTTCAGTGAATTGGCCAAACGGGCTTATAAAACAGTCTGAATCGATTCGTGATTCAGTACAATTCATTCAGAGTGCTCTCTCACTGAATCATTTGGAGCGGATTCTCACACAGTAAAACAGTATCGAGATTTTTTCGAATACAGAGAACAAACAGCGCCGAATACAGTGTAAATTTACCAACAATAAACTGAACCAAAAGGCTGTCTTTTTGAGATGTAACTTTGTACAAGGCTTGCCCTCAGAAAGAAATCCTGCAGGCGTCATGCCCATACATGATTAAACGCGCGCTCCGGTTCTTAACTGGAACACAGATCACTTGACTAGCGCCGTTGCAGGTGTCGAGTGTTGTTAAACTCATCGCTGTGTTTTGCGCAGAGAGGGCTAGTGTGTTTACCGCCGCGATTTTATCAAAATCATTTGGAAGGTCAGATAAAAGTGATTGGCGGCTCATCGCATCACTGACTTACATTAAATAAGGACATTACATCGTACTGGGAGGCTCTGAGAAGTGGAGTTGAAAAACGGCCGACCGGTATTCTGTTGAAAAAATGAGATGCAGGCACTGCGTACGTAGGCTACAACCCCATTCAAGCACTGCAATTGGGGAAGAAACGACGAGGAGCTGGTCGGCTCCTTTTCTGTAAAGGAAACGGAGTGTCAGGATCTCGAAATATAGGCACTGCTGGGTATCCTCTAAACCTTCAGTCTGGTTTGTTCATGTTCACTACTGAGTAACTCATGATATCGTTAATCTACCATATTTAGACCGAGGTTTTAATGTTGCTGTCACAATGCCTACTAATAATGCAGTCAGCAGCAGCACGTACAGGATTGGACCGTCTATGCAGAAGGTGAGAGCTGGATGCAACATCCATTCATGGCCTCGTGAAGACACCAATAAATGAGTACATTTTCTATTGTGACGTCATAGTGCGTATCTATTTAGTGCCGCGCAGTGATTTCGTATTTTATGAACAACTACGTATACATAGGCTACAGCTTGTCTAAAATTAGCTTGTATTTTAATATTTCTGAGATATTTTGCCTCGAAAGACTTCAGTAGATTAATAGCGGTTTGGCAAACAAATGTTTTTTATTTTATGTGCATTAAAAGAAGAGAACGCACATCGTAGTTTATTTGTGTTAATCCGCCTTGTTGTATTGCAACGCGTAGATATAATACCCAGTGTAGTAGTGTCTGAAGAGGTGGGCATACTGTGAATCTATGAAAGACAGTATGAGATTTAGTAAATAAGATTCATTCAGTAGCATTCAAGTAAAAGCAGTTGCAAACCATATATCTAAATGGTAGTGATCATGCACACCCTTTGGATTTTGGATAGAAAACTCTATAGCATTTACATAATTGTTTAACACTTTTAAATGTCAACAGGATTTTTCTGCACATCAGGACACATATATATGATCCATAAATATGAGGGTTAAAACAACATTGGATTTTGAATATGTTGCATGGTTCTATTTATTGTTTTTCTATTCAGTTTGTACTTGTAGATGACCCCTATTGTATTCAATAGTCTGTGAGTTGCAATACATCAAAGCAGATTAATACAAATAATGTGTGATGTGATTTCTCTTTAACATTCCAATGCATTTAAAAATAAATACATTTTTGGGGGCCTGGGTAGCTCAGCGAGTATTGACACTGACTACCACCCCTGGAGTCACCAGTCTCCTAAACAACCAAATAGCAACCAAATTGGCCCAGTTGCTAGGGAGGGTAGAGTCACATGGGGTAACCTCCTTGTGGTTGCTATAATGTGGTTCTCACTCTCAGTGGGGCACGTGGTGAGTTGTGCATGGATGCCGCTGACAATAGGGTGAAGCCTCCACACGCGCTATGTCTCTGCAGTAACGCGCTCAACAAGCAACATGATAAGATGCACTGATTGATGGTCTCAGATGCGGAGGCAACTGAGATTCGTCCTCCGCCACCTGGATTGAGGGGAGTCACTATACCACCACAAGGACTTAGAGTGCATTGGGAATTGGGCATTCCAAATTGGGGAGAGGAAAAAAAATTATATATATATATATATACAGTGAGGAAAATAAGTATTTGAACACCCTGCTATTTTGCAAGTTCTCCCACTTAGAAATCATGGAGGGGTCTGAAATTGTCATCGTAGGTGCATGTCCACTGTGAGAGACATAATCTTAAAAAAAAAATCCAGAAATCACAATGTATGATTTTTTAACTATTTATTTGTATGATACAGCTGCAAATAAGTATTTGAACACCTGAGAAAATCAATGTTAATATTTGGTACAGTAGCCTTTGTTTGCAATTACAGAGGTCAAACGTTTCCTGTAGTTTTTCACCAGGTTTGCACACACTGCAGGAGGGATTTTGGCCCACTCCTCCACACAGATCTTCTCTAGATCAGTCAGGTTTCTGGGCTGTCGCTGAGAAACACGGAGTTTGAGCTCCCTCCAAAGATTCTCTATTGGATTTAGGTCTGGAGACTGGCTAGGCCACGCCAGAACCTTGATATGCTTCTTACAGAGCCACTCCTTGGTTATCCTGGCTGTGTGCTTCGGGTCATTGTCATGTTGGAAGACCCAGCCTCGACCCATCTTCAATGCTCTAACTGAGGGAAGGAGGTTGTTCCCCAAAATCTCGCAATACATGGCCCCGGTCATCCTCTCCTTAATACAGTGCAGTCGCCCTGTCCCATGTGCAGAAAAACACCCCCAAAGCATGATGCTACCACCCCCATGCTTCACAGTAGGGATGGTGTTCTTGGGATGGTACTCATCATTCTTCTTCCTCCAAACACGGTTAGTGGAATTATGACCAAAAAGTTCTATTTTGGTCTCATCTGACCACATGACTTTCTCCCATGACTCCTCTGGATCATCCAAATGGTCATTGGCAAACTTAAGACGGGCCTTGACATGTGCTGGTTTAAGCAGGGGAACCTTCCGTGCCATGCATGATTTCAAACCATGACGTCTTAGTGTATTACCAACAGTAACCTTGGAAACGGTGGTCCCAGCTCTTTTCAGGTCATTGACCAGCTCCTCCCGTGTAGTTCTGGGCTGATTTCTCACCTTTCTTAGGATCATTGAGACCCCACGAGGTGAGATCTTGCATGGAGCCCCAGTCCGAGGGAGATTGACAGTCATGTTTAGCTTCTTCCATTTTCTAATGATTGCTCCAACAGTGGACCTTTTTTCACCAAGCTGCTTGGCAATTTCCCCGTAGCCCTTTCCAGCCTTGTGGAGGTGTACAAATTTTGTCTCTAGTGTCTTTGGACAGCTCTTTGGTCTTGGCCATGTTAGTAGTTGGATTCTTACTGATTGTATGGGGTGGACAGGTGTCTTTATGCAGCTAACGACCTCAAACAGGTGCATCTAATTTAGGATAATAAATGGAGTGGAGGTGGACATTTTAAAGGCAGACTAACAGGTCTTTGAGGGTCAGAATTCTAGCTGATAGACAGGTGTTCAAATACTTATTTGCAGCTGTATCATACAAATAAATATTTAAAAAATCATATATTGTGATCTCTGGATTTTTTTTTTAGATTATGTCTCTCACAGTGGACATGCACCTACGATGACAATTTCAGACCCCTCCATGATTTCCAAGTGGGAGAACTTGCGAAATAGCAGGGTGTTCAAATACTTATTTTCCTCACTGTATATATATATATATATATATATATATATATATATATATATATATATATATTAGGGCTGTCGATTTAACACGTTAATTCAGTGCGATTAATTAAAAGAAAAAAAACGGGTTAAAAAAATGTACGCAGTTAATCGCACTTCCCCCAGACCATAATAAGGAAGAGTCCTGAGAAATGCAAGCTTGTAGTACCACCTGTTTACTCCAGAGGGCAGTAAGTGAAATTTCAGCTGTATGAGCAACGAGCAGTTTAGACAGTGAAGAAAACACTTCAGTAGGCAGAACAACACAAACATGTGTTATGTTCTTGCGTTCAAAACACTTGATGGAGCGCAAATGCGAATTAAGGGATCTCAAGAGGTGTTTAAAGATTGAGTATTAAACTATTTTTAACTTGACACAGTGACCTAAACATTTTATGTTTATGATGCAACGCACCTGAGACGCTACACAAGCATGTCTGATGCAGGGTGTGGCTGGATTGAGATGGTGCAAAATTTGGAAGTTATCCATAAATATTTAATCACAAATAAAATCAAAGAAATTTCCTTCAGACTTATTCATAAGTACTACCCCACTAATTTTTTTTTGTAGAGAGATTTAATTGTGATGTCGTTATATTCTGTACATTTTCTGGTCTGCAGGCGGAAACATTTTTTCATTTATTTTGGAGTTGTCCCTACTCGACCTGATTTCTGCAAGATTGTTAGAGATCATATTATTCCCAGCTTTCAACTTTGTTTTGAACTTCATTTTCTGTAGCTATGACATGTCTCTTCATAAGGAATATTATTTGATTAATGTTCTGCTTTTGTTGGCAAAGTTTAGTATTCATAAATGTAAGTATGGTGGTTATAAACCATTAGTTTTAATTTTTAATTTAGAGGTTCAGCAATACCTAAGAACAATTTCCAATTTTAGTAACAAGAAAGCTGTAAAGAGTATTGCAATATGTAAACAATTTGATATTTTTATTAAACTGTTTATTTATTTATTTTCCTTTTTGTTGTTGTTTGTTTTAATATACCTCTTGGCTCTAGATGTAAAAGTTTTGTAAGCATTAATAAAAAATAAAAATGTCTGACGCAGGTGTAAATTTGCGGGTCCTTAAACAAGCCCTCATAATAAATCTCCAACTGACTGACAAATTCACTTGTGTAATGGATTGCTGTGAACAATATGTCAATGATTGACTTATGATCAATAATATGGTAGTAAACAATACATTGTATTCTAAAGCCACTTTTTTATGGCCTTATCAATGATTAACTCTTCTGCTACAGGATTGTAAAGCATTTTAATTATCTGAATATTTATTTTTTATATATATATATATATATATATATATATAAATAATTTGTAAATATTTAAAGATAACTATGTATAATTATATATTGATATAAATATGTATAATCATCATATATTGAATTATTGTTATATGAGGGGCTTTCTCAGCAAATATTTGTATATGCAATTAATCGTGATTAATTAATCGGGAAACCATGTAATTAATTCTATAAAAAATTTGAATCGATTGACAGCCCTTATATATATATATAAATCCATTTGTATGCCATTATTTTAAGTTTTAGGCTTAATGTCTGATAAATCCAACATCATACCACCCTTTTTTTCTCTAGTTACAGCATTCATTCTAACTCTTATTTGCATCTATATTGTCTTTGTACAATACACAAATACTGTGTATTGCGCTGGACTGTATTGTATGTTGTAGATCATTTTTTGTTAGTTAGCTGTTTGGAAAAAAATACAAAAAAATAAAATAATTGTAATTATTGTTAGACAAATCTTACTTGGCAACTTTTTTCATGTTTGCAAATGATCTGTTACTGGATAATAGCCTTCCTAATGTGTTGCTACTTTACTGTATTTTGTAAATATATAAAATTTTGTTTTGTGTTATACATTTTGGCATAAGATCATGAGCTTTTTCATATTCTGAGAGGGTAGCCAGAATGAACTCTTTATTTATTCATTAATTTGTCACTCCTCACCATTCTTTCTTATTGATTAGTGTGTGATAATGGCCAACAATAGTCTACTGTAGCACTGGACTGGAGGATGACAGAGAGAGGAAACCATGGAGAGACTCCTGCCCAAATATTTCCCTTTCTTTACTTTTTTGGCACTGACAGGACTCCTATTCCTGTTGTGGAATATCACCTCATTGGAAGTAAGTAAAAGTCCATAGCTTGTATTTTGTATTTTTATAATTTTGCAAGATATACATTTATCAGGAATTTATAAAAATAAGTGTGAACACCTGTAATCATGGCTGATTAATTGTAATTGTGTTTAAACATTGCCTTGCTATCATGTTTTAATATTTTTTTTGGGATAATTTAATAAGGAACACCTTACTTATTATACATATAAAGCTACATTTTGTTGGCATATGTACTTTTATTGTAAAGCCAGAAGAGGATGCGCTCCCCCAGCAGGGACTGGTTCCTCTCAGGGGTTTTCTCTTTACTAACTAAATATCTTATGGAGTTTTTCCTTTGCCACAGTCGGTTAGAGACATTAAGACATAATTTTATATGAAGCTGCTTCGAAATTCTATCTATTGTGAAAAGCGCTATACAAATAAAAAGAGTTGACTTGACTTCATGAGCCACTTGACTTCAATCCTTGCCATATTTTTCCACTGCAGAGCTGGACCTGTCAAACTGTATCTTCCTTCTACCAGCTTCAAAACAGCATACAATCTGTCATGAAGACCTCTGAAATGCTGCTACCTGTGGAATTCAACTATTCGTACTGCATCCACCTTGGCCAGGAGCCATCCGCAGAGGAGGCCAAAGAGGAGAGCTATCTTCTCAGATCCATCACCTGGCCAGAGCCGCTGGTCCTAGGGTTGCCCTTGCGCCAAAGCAGTGATCCTGCACAAAGCTATTATATGATCCAAAACTCTGGGGATCTGCTGGTGGGTGGACAGCTGGTAGTGAAGGTACAGATGCAAAACTTTATCGGCCATCCTAAAAAACATGGAGGAGACTTCCTAGTTGCACGACTTCACACACCAGAACTTGGAGCGGGTGTGACAGGTCAGGTACATGACCACAGAGATGGAAAATATACAGTGTTTTTCCCACTGCTTTGGGCTGGAGTTGTGCAGGTGGAACTGACCATGGTTCACTCCAGTGAAGCAGTGATGGTCCTCAGGCGACTTAGAGAGGAGCAAGCAGACCGAGTCTTCTTCAAGAGCCTCTTCCGCTCACGTTACCTCTCTGAGACCACTGTTTGTAATCTGTGTCTGCCAGTTAAACAGCAACTGCTTTGCAACTATACAGACCCCCAGACTGGAGAACCTTGGTACTGTTATAAGCCCAAAATGTTGGACTGTGACACACGGATCAACCATGCAAAAGGGGGCTATAAAAAAAACCTACTTACTGTGTACGAGTCACAGTTCTTCCAAAGGTGAGTGAGCAGAAACAATGATTTCTGCATTTGACATGGAACTGGTACTGTACATACTCTAAGAGCAGGGGTGAAAAGAGTACAGAAAAATCATACTCAAGTAGAAGTAATGTTACTTAGTGTATATAGTAGTGTATAAGTAGCTGTCCTAAAAACTACTCAAGTAAGAGTAAAAGCGTACCTAATTTTTAGAAAAATATCCAGCTCCTTTGGTCCATTCAATTAAAGTGAATCAGTGCTAAAATATTGAAGCTCCTCAAATCACATAAATCAGCATAAAAGTAGTCTAATCCATCTGCCTCCAGTGGTTTAATCCATTCCTTCAGAAGCGATATAATAGATGTGGTGAGAAACAGATCAATATTTTATTCATTTTTTACTATTAATCTCCACTTTAACTTTCACTTTCTTGTGTTTTTGGTGATTCACATTCTTCATGCATATCACCACCTACTGGCAGAGAGAATTACCAGCAAAAAATTTATTTAAATATTGATCTGTTTCTCACCCACACCTGTCATATCAATTCTGAAGTCATGGATTAAACCTCTGGAGTTGTATGTATTACTTTTATGCTGCTTTTATGTGCTTTTTGGAGTGTCAACATTTTGGCACCACTTCACTTACATTTAATGGACCTACAAAGCTGAAATATTCTTCTAAAAATCATAATTTGTGTTCTGAAGAAAGAAAGTCATAGACAGATGGCATGAAGATGAGTAAATGTTAAGAGAATTTTCATTTTGTGTGAATTATTTCTTTAAATAGCACATGGGGGGGTCACATTGTCCTCCTTTTGAGATACAATGTTCCATAATGATTTAGTTCTTGTATCTTTTAAGCCAAGAAATAGTTGTGTTCTCATTCTGATGCATGATGCGCAATTTTCAGAAATTTGTGACTGGTGGAATGTACTTGCCCTAAAAATGTTGATACTTTTCTATCTTTATAAAGGCTATAACTATAAATAATTTTATCCTCTCTACTTTCCTGGTAATTTATTATAACAATTAACACACTCTCTACATCAGGGGTCAGTATTATTAAAAAACATCACTGATTTATTCTATTACATTAATACTTTTAAAGCTACTCAAGTTATTCGGCCAAAAGTAGTGAGTGGTTTTCTCGTTTTCTTGTTGTTGATTAATAGCCTTTATATGACATAGCCTACTAGACAGTGCTCAATTTGTTTACATGTACACTTCAGGTCCGACATTTTGATGCAAATACGCTTTGTGTCCCACTGTTTAAATTAACTTTAGACATAAACAACTGCGTTTACATTAAATCCTCACCGAGACGGCATTTGTGGAATTATAAAGTGTATTTGATCATTTATGTGCGAATTAGCACTCAAACATTAGCCGCCTGTCAATCAAATCAAAACAGCTAAAGACGTCAGGAAATAAAAAGTCAATCTTTTATATTTCATCTAGATCAACCAACCAGTGGTGCTCCTGCTATCGCTATTGATGTAATGAACACCACTGATGTAGAACATAAACTAAATATAGAAAACTGCTCAAAAGTTTGTTCGAGGACATCTCTCTTTTTTCTGATAAACATCTAAATAATTTTATTGCCCAGCCCTATTTATAACATTCCATTAATCTCTCACAGCAACCCAATAATCTCAGTGATAGAGAGTTAAATTACAGGCTACGTTCTAGACACAGAATCTAGCAAGCAGAAATATGAAACTTACCTCGATATGTTTCTTCAAATTAGAGGCAGGATTAATGCTGATATCTGGCTTGAGCAAGTTAAACTCACATGACACGATCAAGCAATTGGCCTTTTTCACTGCGAAAAGCCCTTTTGGGTTCTGCTGTGATGTTCAGGTGTTGAACTGTGCTTGAAGCATTCTCCACAGTTGGCGCGTTCAGGTTTTTTACTTGTGATTTGATTTGACGGGAATCACAAGACTCTCCCAAGCCAATCATGTTTGATATATAAAAATAAAATCAGGACATGGAAGTAGCGAACACAGACAGTGGTAAAATAGCGCAGTAACATTAGTTACAGCACTTAAATGTACTCAAGTAAAAGTATAACAAAAATTCAACTACTTAAAAAAGTACAATACTTGGGAAACGTTGTTAATTACAGTAACATGAGTATTTTTAATTTGTTACTTTACACCCCTTTCTAAGAGATTGTCATAAAAGGAATAGTTCACCCTAATATCATCAATAACTAGCCATCATGCCATCCCTTTACATTTTTCTTCTGCTTACCACAAATTAAGATTTTTAGAAAAATGTATCAGCTTTTATGCTGTCTTTAAAATGTTGGTACCCATTCACTTGCACTGTGAGTGAATGAATGAACCATATATTTATATAGTGCTTTTCTGAAACTAAACTCAAAGCACATTGCATAGTGAACAGGGGAATCTCCTCAACCACCAGTGTGCAGCATCCACCTGGATAATGCAACAGCAGCCATAGTACACTCACCAGCTATTGATGGAGAGGAGAGATAGAGCCAATTGATGCAATTTTAGGAAGACATGATTGATAAAGGCCAATGGAAGGAATTTGGCCACCAGGGTTACTCCCCTACTCTTTTCAAGAAGTCTCCAGGGATTTTTAATGACCACAGAGTGTCATGATCACAGTTTAAGGTCTCATCCTAAGGACAGTGCCTTTTTACAATATAGTGTTTCCATCACTATACTGGGGCTTTAGGAACTAAAGGGTGGGCACCTCCTGCTGGATTCCCAAAAACCTCTTCCAGCAGCAACCTTAAGGTTACCCTGGAGGTCTCCCATCCAGGTAATGGCCAGGCTCAGCCATGCTTAGCTTCAGTAGGCAACCAGTCTTGAGCTACAGGGTGATATGGCTGCTGGGTGATCATGTCCTTCAGAGCTGAAATATTTTACTACAAATCTTCATTTGAGTTCTGCAGAAGAAAGAAAATCATACACATCTGGGATGAAATGAGGGTAATGAGAGAATTTTCATTTGTTGGGTGAACTATACCTTTAATACAACAGTTTACAGATACAATAAATGTTATCGGTAACACTTTACAATAATGTTCTATTTGTTAAAACATTAGATAAATTAACAATGAGCAATACTTTTTAAGCATTTATTAATCTTGGTTAATGTTAATTTCAGCATAAACTAATACATTTTTAAAATCAAAAGTTGCATTTGTTAATATTACTTAATGCTATATTAACTAAAAATGAACAATTGTATTTTTATTAACTGACATTAACAAAAATGTGTAAATGCTGTAAAAAAAAAAAAAAAAATATTGTACACTGTTTATAATTCCTAATCCATTAATTAATGTAACCATGGTAAGGAGTTACCATGTTATCCTTAAAGTGATAGTTCACCCAAAAACAAAAATTCTGTCATAATTTACTCACCCTCATGTTGAACATATGGAACACAAAAGGAGAGTTAGACAGATTGTGATCCTCAGTCACCATTCACATTAATTCATATTTTGTCCTTACATCTCCTTTTGTGTTCTACAGTAGAAAAAAAGTCACACATGTTTGGAATAACATAAGGGTGAGTAAATAATGTCAGAAATTTAAATAGTTATTGGATTGCTCTTTTTATTTTCTTCATAAGTGAGACTTTTATTTTGTTTTGCTCTAGTGGAATAAATATCAAAATGCCGATACATGCTGCAGGGATGGATAATGTGACTGTTCTACCTGCTTCTAAAGGTACTGTGGCATGTGGACTCATATCTCGTACACATATATATAGCCATCTGTAATGCAGAATTAATATTACCTTCTCAGCAGAATAAAAAGCTTAATCTAAATGCTAACATTATGCCTGCATTACACAAGAATGCTTTCAAAAGCATATCAACAAAACTTCCTCATTCCATGTCTTCTCTTATTCTCTACATTTCTTAAAAATTGTGCCTGCTTCCTTCCAGAGCAAACCAAAGAGAACAACCTTGAAAACACTCCCTCTGGGTATTACTATCAAGGATTGTGGAGGCCATTGGGTGGTGTCACCATGCGTCAGTTTAATGACTCTTCAGCCATTACACAGTGTCTTAGAGGGAAGATGATGTACATGTATGGAGACTCCACTGTGCGACAGTGGTACGAGCATCTCGTTGCTCATGTTCCAGGTCAGAAATATTTTTTGATATTTTGAGTGGACTACGCAATTAAAGTGTAAAATCCATCTGTATATGCTTATCTTTAACTTCATCTCATATCCTCTCTCTTTCTTTCTCACTTTGTTTTATCTCGTAACACAACAGAATTCAAGGAATTCAATTTTCATAGCCTGAAGAATGTTGGCCCACACATGGCAGTAGACAGCAACCACAACATAGTCTTGAGGTACCGCTGCCATGGGCCACCGATCCGGTTCACATCTGTTTATGCAGCTGAACTGCACTATATTTCCAATGAGCTAGATGCCTTACGAGGGGGCTCAGACACGGTGGTTCTTATTAGCATCTGGTCACATTTCAGCACTTTCCCAGTGCATGTGTACATACGGCGCCTGCGGCACATTCGCAGGGCAGTGATTCGACTGTTGAATCGGGAACCAGCGACATTGGTGCTGATACGCACTGCCAACCTCCAGAAACTGGACCCTGAATCCAGCTTATACAACAGCGACTGGTTCTCTCAACAACTCGATACAGTGCTCAGAGCCATGTTTAAAGGTCTGAATGTCCAGCTGGTGGATGCCTGGGAGATGACCCTTGCTCATCACCACCCGCATCAGCTACATCCTCCACCTGATATCATATCAAACATGATTAACTTTATTCTTTCCCACATCTGCCCAGTTAGGAGAAAGAAAAAGCAGAGTTAGCTAATGCAAGGCTACACTTGGAATATTTGGAAGTGCTTGTGGGCGGGACAATTTAGAGTCAGACTGAATTATTTATTTTGGGGATAGTTTTGGACTTGATGAGACCAAAAGCTGCTCTTCACATTTTCTCATACCTCTGTGTTTGGGACGACATCTGTTAAATATCTGCAATATATGGAATATACACAATATATTCATCATGATTTTGCTGGTGATACAAAATTAAGCAATATCATTATTTCTTTAATGCATTTTTATTTGCAGTTTAAAGGAATAGTTCATCCAAAAATGAAGATTTTGAGAAGAATATATCAGATCTGCAGGTCCATAAAATGCAAGTTAATGTGTGCAACTTTTTAAAGCTCCAAAAATTAAATATAGCGAACATATAAATAATCCATATGATTCCAGTGGTTTCATTAATGTTGTGAACACTTAAAAATTTGATTTTGTAAGAAATAGATCAATATTTAAAACTTTTTTTTTTACTTAAAATGTCCTCTTTCGGCTAGCATGTTGAGGAGGATGGAGTTCAAACTGCCTCTCGCAATGTTAGTCTAGAAACTAGTGGTTCTAGACTAGTTTCGTGATCCCTCCTTGTCCAGAGACTCATGACTAATTTACTTACTGTCATTCCATGTGATTTAATTTCTACTATGGAATATAAACCTTTGTGTTCCACTGAAGAAAGTCCTACAGCTTTTGAACAACGTAAGTTTGAGTAAATGGTGGAAGAATTGAAATTTTTGGGTGAACCATCCCTTAAAGACTTCAAAGATTCATTTCCAGGAATCAGTTCAAAATGTTTATGAATGCACAATTGTACATTTTGCTCAAGAGATTAAAGATGGTTAGAAATGCAACCTCAATCATTCATAATCCTAATAGCACTTTGAGGTTAGACAGATGGTTTGTGGCAGACCTTAATCTTCATTGTCAGATTCACATTTCAGTAGAATGCATGACAGAGGACTGGCCTGGGCCTCGCTTCCTAAAAGCATCGTCAACCTAATTAAATTGCAGGATCCATCTTACGATTCATCTGTGTTTTGCAGCCCGTTTCCCCAAGAACTTAAATAGTACTTTAAAATGCTCATAGATTTACCCGTGCTCTGGGCTCAGTTTCTCAAAAGCATTGTATGCTTAAGTAGATAGTAGAAACGATTGTACGAATCATCATAGAACTAAGGACTGTTTCCCAAAAGCATCGTAATTTATGTAGCACTTGAAAATGGTAGTAGATCTACGAGTGCTCGAGTAATCGTAAAGACATAAGTGCATTGTAAGGAGACAAAGTTATGAGAAAACCTGTTGGCCAACTGGCAAATTGCACCAAAACCTTGTGTGTACAATGTGACTTCAATATCAGGTTTTGTGTTTACTTTTCTTTATTTTGATTTTCAGTTCAAGTAACTTACAGTTTTTCTCAAATGCTAAAACACATTTCACAAACGTTTCCTCCATGTTCCCCAATGTCTAAACACAACACCCTTTTCTAAAGCTACATAAACACAACCACACCTTCTCACTTCAAAACTCAAACTTTCACACCAAAAGAGCAGCTCAAAGCTTTCAAAAATGTAAACACTATACACATCATTACACACTACAGCAAAACAATTGAAAACACAATGCTCAATTTGTGAGAAGTTTCTTTGTTTCATAACTGCCAATGCATATTTTTAGAAACTTTACAGTAATGGATCTTCTTAGATCTCTGCAGAGGATTAGGCATTTAGATTTGTGAGTTTCATATGAAGAGTATAAATCTATAGTAAATTCTGCATGTACACTACTGTAACACAACTCAATGCAAAAACAGAATCTATTGCACACAACAGTACTCTTGAAAACATGATCAGGGTGTGAAGTTTTTTTATTTACTTTATTCACACCACAATCACTGTGCGGCATCATGTCGCTGAGCTGCATCGCAGGCTATATTGTCTCTTGCCAGGCACTGCGGGAAAAACGCCCTGGAATGGCGAATCCATCCTTGGAAGGCCTCCACTGGGATGTCAACACAGGCCAGCTCCATTGCCCTTAGGAGGTTCTCTCTAGTGTATGGTTGTCTGTCATAAACCTTCCATCTCCACGATGAGAAGAACTCCTCTATAGGGTTCAGGAAAGGGGAGTAGGGTGGCAGACAGACGTTTACAGTTTTTCCTCGATTGCTAAGACACATTTCTTGAAAGCTGCTCTCCTTTTCTCTAAACTGAACACAAAACCCAATTTTCAAGCTACATTCACAAAACCTCAGACTCTTCTTGCAAAACCAAACTTTCACCTCAAAACAGTTCAATCTGTGCTCAAAACTGAACTATGTTGTCAAATCGTGCCCCGAGTCAATCAAAATTAAAAACACTACTGAACAGTCACTAAACACTATGTAGAAAAATAGAAAACACAATGCTCAGGACATGAAGCTGGAGAAATAAATGTTTGTTCACTGTAGGCTAAATGCATGTTGCAAAACAAAAAAAACCTGTGCATTTAGCACTTGTACAAAAAGACAAAACAGAAATCTTGTGCATTCACACGTAGCACTTGTAAAAACAAACAGAAATCTTATGCGTTTGCTACTTGTGTACAGTAAGCCCATGTAAAAATAAAGTACAAAAATTATACAAATAAGTGCATTACTCAGCCACAGCATCATGTCTCCGTACTGGGTCAGGCCACAGGACTTCATCCACATCACAGGCCACATTTTGTCTGGCCAGGCAACGGGGGAAAAAAAACCCTGGCATGCCGTATCCAGGCTTGGCATGCCTCCACACCTATGTCACCACAGGCAAGTCCCATGGCTTGCAGGAGATTTACCCTGGTGTAAGGTTGGCATACATATACCTTCCACCGCCATGAGAAGAATTCCTCAATGGGGTTTAGGAAAGGGGAGTACGGTGGAAGGCAAAGATTGATAAAACCTTGGTTCATATTGAACCACTCTCTAACCTGGAGGGCTCTGTGAAAACTCACATTGTCCCAAACAACATAGATGGGATGCTCATCCTGCTGCCCTAACAGAGCATCTCACATCTCAAAATTTACATGGTCCTCAATGATCTTCTGCTGAATTTCACTCAGTTTACTGTAATGGCATTGTTCTCACGGACCATATCAACAATTAGGGTCTCTTGGTGTGGGGAGAACATACCTGTCCTCCCACCCCCATGTGGCAGTCTTTCAATTCTACAAAAAGAGAACATAGAGTTACAAAAAAAAATATACATGGAATACTAGGCCTACAAACAGTTAGACCAACCCTCCATTACAATACTACAGTACATTGGTACAGTGATGTACTGAAACATATTTACTTACAGTATACTGTGGTACAGTATATAGTATGTCATACCTATGTCAAAAAAAGGTAATTACCTGTTCTCTTAATCTTCGAATTATGGTGGACACAGTGAATCTACTGATGTTTGGGTGTACCCTTTGTCCAGCCTCCCTCATGCTCATACCATGGACAAGAACATGGTCAATCACAGTAGCTCTGATTTCATCAGATATTACTGTTCTTTGTCTTCGCTGACCACCTCGACCTCCTCTCACACAAACTCTTCCTCTCAGATTTCTATCCATTGTAGGGCCTCACAAACCAGTGCTCTCTGAACTGGCTTACTGTATATGTTCCCTCACATCATTAGCCACAAGTGTGATCAATTTTGAGTTGTTGTGTGTAAATGATGACAGCTGTGTTGTAGTTGTGTTTAACTTTTGCCACATGTATTTACCATTTTGCAACACAGTGCAAAATGCGTTTTAGTGAGTGAGAATGTGTTTAGAGTTTTGCAAAAAGAGTGATTGATTTGACAAATATGTTTAGGCCACTGAGCATTTGGTTCAGAGAATGGGGTTTAGTGTTTTAGCAATTCAGAAAAACTGTAAAAAGTGGTTACTGTTGGTGGTGAACCACTCTCTGATTTGGTTTGTTCTGTGGAAGCGTACATTGTCCCAAATGATCACATAAATGTGATGTGTGGGCCCAGGATGGTGTTGTTGGCAGTCCAGGAGGATGTCTTTTAGCTCCTCTAGGAAGGTGAGGAGACGTTGGGTGTTGTAAGACCCAAGGACAGCATGCCGGTGGACAAGCCCCTCCAAACCCATGGCCGCACAAAGAGTAATATTACCCCCCCGTTGGCCAGGAACCTCAGTGATGGCTCTTTGGCCAATGAGGTTACGGCCTCTTTGCCTTCGTTTCTGCAGGTTGAAGCCAGCCTCATCCAGGAAGAGGTACTCATGAGGTCTGGCCATCGCGTCCAACTGTAATATCCTCTGTGAAAATGTGAAAGTGCACAGGTGTTCAGAACAACAGTCAATCAGGTAGCACAGTATTGTCCAGAAGTAATGTAGGCCACTGAGCAACACAGTATGTCCACTAACTGTACTGTGAACATGGATGTACACTTACTTGCACATACTCGTAATGTAGGTCTTTGTGTCGCGCAGAGTTGCGCTCAAAGGGAACCCTATAGACCTGTTTCATCCGCATCTTTTGGCGCCGGAGAACTCGGTCTATTGTGGCCAAGCTGACATCAATGCTCTCAAAGTTGACATTATCGGCAATGACTTTGTCTCTGATCTCCCGGAGTCTGATGAGGTTGTTCTCACGAACCATATCCACAATGAGGGTTTCTTGTGCCGCTGTAAATATGGCAACCCTCCCACCTCTATGTGGCATTCTTTCAACTCTAAAGAAAGAAACATGTGTTGTCAATTGACATGTTTTACAATACAGTAACAACTGATTTGAAACCAATAGACTACTTTCACAGGCTTGTAAAATTGTATTGTGACAAAGAAAGCAATAGAGTACAATACCTGTTGTGTTGTCTGAATGCCCTGATAATGGTGGCCACGGTGAACCTACTCAGGTTTGGATGGACTCTTAGTCCTGCTTCAGCCATTGTCATGCCATGGACAATGACATGGTCAATGACTGTTGCTCGCATCTCGTCCGTAATGATGGTGCGAGGTTGTCTTGCTCTCCCTCCTGGACCTTCTCCTCTCCCTTGTTGGCCTCCTCCTCTCCCTTGTTGGCCTCCTCCTCTTCTTCCATGGCCAGCTCTTCTCCCTCCTCTGACTCGAATTCCTCTTCCCCTGACTCTGCCTTCATCCATTGTGTTTGTTTGGAATCTTCAGCAAACTGTGCACTCTGAACTTGCTTTTATACATGTGGTCACAACATTAGCAACAAGTGTCTTCAATTTTGAGTCGTTGTGTGTAATGAATGACGCCAGGTGTGTTCATTGTGTTCAAATATTGCTGACTGTGGCAAGCATTTTGCATCACATGAGCTTTCATTTGAGAATATGAGCAGAGTTCTTTTGCAACTTGTGTTTTAGCAAGGAAAAATGTGTTAAGATTTATGAGAACGGAGGATTGTGTTTTGTGAATTGTGTTTATGATATTGGAAAATGATGGCTAGATTTAGTAAATGTGTTTAGACAACTGGTCATTTGGTTTAGAGGATTGGCTTTTGTGTTTTAGCATTTGAGAAAAACTGTAAGATAATTCAAAAGAAAAAGAAAAAATTACAAATTAAATGAATTCAAAAAACAAATCATTTCATCATTATCATTCACAATCATCGAATTGAATTGACTGAACACAGAAATGATTAAAGGAAGGAAAAAGAACACTTCTGTATATGGACATTAAGTAGTTGGTACTAACAAAGGGGCAGAATGATTGTTGCTGGCTACTGCTGAAATGTTTGAAAATTGTATGTTTAAGAGGGAAATGGTAAGTGTGCTTCAAATACTAGGCAAAATAACGTGTCAATAACTTGCTGGCGTGCATGAAAACCAGCCATGTAATGAACATATCTTGGTTGGTCATCATGTCGTCCCATGCCATCTTCCTCCTCTTCCTCCACCTCTTCATCTCACCCGCACCACAATGTTGTGTAGCATCGCTGATACTTTTATTACAGCACAGCACTTTTGTGGAGCAAGGAGAAGATCACCACAGGACTGGTGAATAACCCGATAGTGCAGCTTCCACCTCCCCAATATGCGCTCCTCACTATTACGGGCAACACG
This sequence comes from Moxostoma hubbsi, assembly GCA_032164185.1. NCBI lineage: Eukaryota > Metazoa > Chordata > Actinopteri > Cypriniformes > Catostomidae > Moxostoma > Moxostoma hubbsi. Next base: position 11,430,915 of record JAVLUX010000011.1, on the reverse strand, counting down.
GTGAGTCTCATTGAAATCTGTATACCTGTTATTGGCAGGATTAGCTACAGGGGTAAACAGAGCCTCAGTGGGTAACCACTGTCCCCCAGCAGTCTCCACTGTCCCTGTGAGTCTTGCGCCTCTTGACCCACAGATAAATTGGTGAAGATGAATGAGTCATGTGTTCTTCCCAGCCTCCTTGATAGCTGCGTAACCTTTGCGGCATATATATACATGACCATCCACAGATGGTGTAAGAATGGGGATCAAGGTGCCATCAATCACTCCAATGACCCGTGGTATCTGGTGATGTGTTAAAAAGTGCTGTTTTATGTCTGAGATGTACTGTCTTGATGCTGGGAATTCAACATGTTCAGCAGCAAGTGGAAGCAATGCGTTGGTGACTGCTTGTACAGATCTTGACACTGATGCCTTACTTAGTCCAAGCCCATCACCAAGTACCTGGAGAAAACTGCCTGTTGCATAAAATCTCAGAGCAGCTAGGAATTGCACTTGGGGGGACAATGCAAAATTCCTCCTGGTGGCACGCATGAGTTTAGGCCCAATGATATTCTGCAGTTGGACTGTTTTTCCTTGTGGCAGAAATTATCTCTCAATGACAGCCATGTCATCCAGTATAGCCAGAGGGTTTTGATGCTGCCTGATGAAGGCATTTATAGTAACCCTTCTGCTTCATGGTTGTCTCTGTCTTTCTCTCACTCTCAGTTGAAGAACACACTGTAGTGCAGACATAATTTCTTTTGCAAGTCTACTGAAGTGTGATCTCTATCCTAATTTCTTATAGGAACCATGAGATTAAATGTGCTTAGACTGTGATAATATTCACATATAACACACTGCCTGAAAAAAAACACACACACATATCATCTGTTACACTAACTGCATTAGGCCTTAACTTGAAGAAAGAAACCGAATGCCTGATTTACTGAGAAATCATACTGATTATTTTTTCCTTCAGTTTATTCTCTGATTTTAATGTTCCTAATGACCAAAGGTTGTGCTTATTATACATATGTTTACACAGAACAGTTATAGTAAAGCATGTCTACAATAAACATGGTCTGCACCTGTATAAATGTATAGGCTAGATGAAGACAATATATTTGTGCTACTCTCACCCTTAATTATATGTACTTAATTTTAAATAGCCATAAAACCCCCCAGATTCAAGATGGAATAAAATGTATAGGGCATGTATGCTTTTGTTTTAAAGTATATTTGAAAATAACTTGTAACAATCAGCCATTAGCCATTCACTTTGAAACACTTATTAGGACAGTCAGAATACTTGAAGAGTATTTCATAGGGCCTCAGGCCTTGGGTGGTTCAACAAACACATTATTAATTAGAGAATTGAAACAAAACTTGTTTTTAGTCATTTGGGTTTGCGGTTTCTTCCCCAGGAACTGCAAAAGACATTGCACACTGGAATGAACCCTAACTTCATATGGACAAGTTTATTGCACAAGAAATGCTAAAAACATATCTCATTAGTCTTCATTGAAAAAATATAACACAATTTTACCTGACTCAAGATGTTTGGCACAGAAATTGAGGGTTCTTGCAAATCTCATCTCCTCCAGTGCAAGTCTCCTCTCTTCTAAAGCCAGTTTGGCCTTCTTGAGGTCAATTACCTGCTCCTGAAATTTGTTATCCCTCTCACTGGCCTCTTTAAGGCATTGTCTAATGTATTTTGAGACCTCCAGTTTCTCTCTCTCTCCAGATGCACTAAGTCCTGACGACAACCGCAGACATTCTCAAACTGCTGAAGGGTTGTGGCTGCAGTCTGGACATTAGAAGAGGGAGGCTGTGGCATGGTTGGGCCGTTTGGAGGACTGGGAGATAGGTGTCTGCCAATGGGAGGTGAAAATGATTTTTCCTCCAAGCATTAGGGACCTGACTCAGGTTCAAATTGAGGCATCCCCAGTCCTCCATGAAGGTCAATACCACCACGAATGCCATCTGAGGCAGTTACGCCAAGTATTGACAATGCATTTTCTTCTTCAGTGGTGAGAAAAGGGGAATCATTGTTTCTGCCACATGTTTTTTTTATTTGCTGTCCTCTGCAGTGCCCTTTTCCTTTTTGCGAGGATCACAAAGTCCTGCCACTTCTTCCGGACCTCCTTCCTTGACCTTTTATTGCTCATGGTTGCAGTTAATTTTCAGTTAACATTCATGTTAAGTACAGCTTTGGGAAACGTACTTAAAAATTATGGACGTTAGTAGAATTGCTCATAGAAAATGCTCTTAGCAGCTACGATTGATCGTTTAAAAATAATTACAGATTGCATTATGGTTTGCTTCCACCAATATGTCATTCACACAGTTATTTTAAAGGCAAAAAGATACATATGCAATTTAGTATAAGATACTAATTTGCTTTTGATCCAAACTGAGATTTGTTAGTAAGAAAAGAAAAAACAAGCCATCATTTTAACTCATCAACTCATATCTTGTATGTCTGTTGTATTCTGCCATGTAAATGATATTCATACTCTGAACAGTATGATTATTCAGATACTAAACCAATTGTGACAACATTTTAAAAGCATTATTGTATACAAAACGCTTTCTGTGCCTTACTTAAAACATCAAATGTTTTTCATTTTATTTGTTGTCTTCCTTTTTTGTTTGTGTTTTACGGGTGTACATTTGGGTCCTTAAGATTAGATAACCGAGAAAGTGTGAGAAACCACTAATGTCCGAATGGATGATATCTTGGAGATTTGTGTACTTACAGCTAGTTCCTTTTTTGTTGTTGTTGCAAGAATAGAGGAATATCTTTGATTCCTCATTCTTGCAGTATTTTTTTTGTTTTTACCTACATTTACAATAACCAGTATTCGTACAGATACTTCAAAGTTAAAGTCAAGGACTTTCAAGGACTTTTCAGGCACATTTTTATTTGTTTTCCAGGACTATGCTTGAGATATCATTAAAACTAATTCATTATTTGTTCATTTTAAATCATATTTTATTCACTCAGTTAATTTATTTTTTATAAAACACCACGTATTACAAGTACAACATATCTCAATATGTATCTTTAACTACATATTCTCAAAGTAACAATTCTTGGTTCATTCATGACAAAATTGATGTTACTGTAGTGTGCTCCCTTAAAACACACTTTGCTTTCCAACAAAGTGAATAACTGTGTCCATAAACGTATGGCCATATGACACATGTGCTGTGTTCCATGTTTTCTAAAGTCACACAACAGATTTATGTAAGGAACTGGCACAAATTGCAAATGGGTCATTCTCAAAAAAGTTGACTTTCCAACTTACAAAATAATGAAATTTTCCATTCAGTTCAGTTTTTTTGCCTATAAACGCTGAGGGTAAACATTTTGTAACATGTTGACATTATTTTGATTCATAAAGAACAACTTGGCTGTTGTTCTTTCTGTTATTATTTAATTTTGTTTCACGAACGAAGCAAGTTAACACTAAATTAACACTAATGAGGCTTAAATGGGGTACAATACCAAATATTTTTGTGTGAAAATATTAGTTAAAATGTGAATTAATAACTTTTTAACATGCTGGGGAAAAAATCACTATATGCATATTTTAGCAGCCTCTGAAAATATTTTTTAAAACATTAAAAAAAAAAAAGGTTTTAACATTGATGACACCAACGCCATGGAATCAAGGGGTAAACATCTTTTTAAATTATTCAAATTATTAATAATAATTTAGTTTTTCTTTTTTTGTACAATTGTTCAGACTTGCACTAATGCTTTTATTAAAAATAAGTAAAAAATAAATACGTAAATACTTTAAATATCATAGAAGTGGTGTACCATATAAAGGGAAGGAGGATTTCTTTCAGGCAATTAACCATTTCAAATATATTTTCTAAAACAAATGAAAAAAAGGTTAGGTTATAGAATGATTCCTTTTACTTAATTTTTTCGCTATTTGAAAGCATATTCAATTACTAAAAAAGTCAAGGGACATATTTGTCAACATATTTTGATATTGACCCAAATTGCAAAAAGACAAAGGGTGCTTTCCCTTATATAACTTCTTAACATCAGTAAAATGGATGTGGCAAAATACTATAATTGGTCAGAACAATCTCATTTCCTTATTTGGTGGTTTGTATTTGTTACATATTTGTTGAACGTCAAGGCAGAATGATGCTCTCATCACTCTCTCTCTCTTCTTGTGCTGAATTACCCTTATTTGAGAATTCTCAGTATCTCTTTAACCCCATCGAAATAGACTCTCAGTTTAATGCAGACAAACACATACACATTTTGTTCCACAACTGGACCACAAGATAAACACAGCCTTTACTATGGCCTATACAGCAGGGGTGGGCAACTATTTTGGAAAGGTGCCACATCGGGCTTTAAGTAGTGCATGGGGGGCCACACTGTTCCTTTTGAGATACAATGTTCTGCATTGATTTGGTTTTTGTAACTTTTAAGCCCAGAAATAGTTGTGTACTCAATTTTCTGAAGTGTATCTGTGACTAATGGGACTATTCTGCAATTGTCTGAAGTATTGTATTGCTCTACAAAGGTAGATACTTTTCTATCAGATATTAAAAAACTGAATAAAGGCTGAGCTTATACATTTATTTACCGTCTCTACTTCCCTGTTGTATTATTCAATTTAACAATCTCTACATCAGGGGTCTATTTTAATATTAAAAAAATATTTATTTATAGAACTTTTAATGTTTGTCGCAAAGCGTGTGAGTTTACTTCTTTTTTTCTAAAACATTACCTGTTTACATGCTAAAAGGGTCATGATGCGGGTCTCCTCGATGGTTTGACTTTCAGCACACAACTGAATAACACCGACTGCATGACTATGATAAATGATTACAGCGAGAGTTAGATTAACATACAGGTGCGAAGGGACTTCAACATTTCTAAATTGCACAAATAAAAAATACATATACATATTCGTCTCTGGCTTGCTTTTGCTCGCATGTCAATGATGCCGAGATCTACTTTTCTATTTAATTTAATCACTGAGAAGGTTTACCTGCCAAATTAGTAGCAGCAAACGTCACAAGCAGCCTCAAGAATGGACACAAAGTAGCCGTATAACACGTTTCATTAATTAAGGTGTAATTTAAGGTGTGGATTGTTCTTGTTAAATTAGTAAAAATTCTTGTTTAAAAAAAACAGTCAAATGAAACTACCCATTTGATAAGTGAGAGTTGGTCAGAAATAAATCCAGTTTTTACTTTCTGAAAAATAAGTGGGGAGAGCATGTGGTATCAATGTTGTACTGATGACAGATCCACAAAAAAGCCTAACTTGTATTCTCAAACATACAGTACCATGCCACTTTACTTGAAATGTATTTAAATGTCTTGGTTATTTCTTTTAAAAACTTGGAAATTCTTAAACAACATATGAAAAGTGTTCTTACGTTTCTAAATATGCAACATTTCTTAGTCCCAGACATCACAAAATCAAAACATTTATTAAATTAACATGTTAAGGATTCCATTCTCCAGAATGAGACATTTCACAATTAAAAAGGCAAGAATTTTTCTGAATTCTCTACTTTGCCCTAACCCCTGATACGTATCTTTCAGTTCCTCTTTTCAGTTCCTTTCAGAAAAGTAGCCTAAAAGCGTAATGCAGCCACCACCATGCTATATTTAGACTTTGCAACAGAGAAGAAAAAGAACAAATATGTACATGCCATTTCAAGTTGTACTCCACAATTTCACTGCCAGCTTAATATTATAGATTTAACCCTCTGCTTTCACATTTAAGCATGCAATTTTCAGAAATGTGACTGGTATTTAGTAACATTGCTTCTGTTTGGGATTGTTTGAACCCTGCAAAAACACATGGTAGAAAATAGTGAAACAAAACCTGGAAACAATTCTGCATACAGCAGGTGATCCATCCATCCATCCATCCATCTTCAACCGCTTATCCGAAGTCGGGTCGCGGGGGAAGCAGCTCCAGCAGGGGGCCCCAAACTTCCCTATCCCGAGCCACATTAACCAGCTCTGACTGGGGGACCCCGAGGCGTTCCCATGCCAGTGTGGAGATGTAATCTCTCCACCTAGTCCTGGGTCTTCCCCGAGGCCTCCTCCCAGCTGGACGTGCCTGAAACACCTCCCTAGGGAGGCGCCCAGGGGGCATCCTTACCAGATGCCCAAACCACCTCAACTGACTCCTTTCCACGCAAAGGAGCAGTGGCTCTACTCCGAGTTCCTCACGGATGACTGAGCTCCTCACCCTATCTCTAAGGGAGAAGCCCGCCACCCTTCTGAGGAAGCCCATTTCGGCCACTTGTACTCGCGACCTAGTTCTTTCGGTCATGACCCAACCTTCATGACCATAGGTGAGGGTAGGAACAAAAATTGACCGGTAGATCGAGAGCTTTGCCTTCCGGCTCAGCTCTCTCTTCGTGACAACAGTGCGATAGAGCGAGTGCAATACCGCCCCCGCTGCCCCGATTCTCCGGCCAACCTCTCGCTCCATTGTCCCCTCACTCGTGAACAAGACCCTGAGGTACTTGAACTCCTTCACTTGGGGCAATACCTCCTTCCCTACCCGGAGTACGCACTCCATCGGTTTCCTGCTGAGAACCATGGCCTCAGATTTAGAGGTGCTAATCCTCATCCCAGCCGCTTCACACTCGACTGCCAAGCAGTCCAGTGAGAGCTGAAGGTCACGGACCAATGATGACATGATGACCACATCATCTGCAAAAAGCAGCGATGAGATCCCCAGCTCACCGAACCGCACACCTTCCCCATCCCGACTACGTCTCAATATCCTGTCCATGAATATCACAAACAGGATTGGTGACAAAGCGCAGCCTTGGCGGAGACCAACCCCCACATGGAACGAACTCGACTTTGTGCCGAGGACCCGGACACAGCTCTCGCTTCAGACGTACAGGGATTGGATCGCCCTAAGAAGAGACCCCCCCCCACCCCATACTCCCGAAGCACCTCCCACAGTCTCTCCCAGGGGACCCAGTCATACGCCTTCTCCAGATCCACAAAACACATGTAGATCGGATGGGCATACTCCCAGGCCCCCTCCAGGATCCTTGCGAGAGTGAAGATCTGGTCCGTCGTTCCATGGCCAGGACGGAACCCGCATTGTTCCTCTTCAATCCGAGGTTCGACAATCGGCCGAACCCTCCTCTCCAGCACCTTGGAGTAAACTTTACCAGGGAGGCTGAGAAGTGTGATACCCCTGTAGTTGGCACACACTCTCTGGTCCCCCTTTTTGAAGAGGGGAACCACCACCCCGTTCTGCCACTCCTTAGGCACTGTCCCAGATTTCCACGCAATGTTGAAGAGGCGTGTCATCCATGACACCCCCTCCACATCCAAAGCTTTCAGCATTTCTGGTCGGATCTCATCAATCCCCGGGGCTTTGCCACTGCGGAGTTGTTTGACTACCTCAGTGACCTCCCCCAGGGAAATAGAATCTGATCCCCCATCAGCCTCCGGCTCTGCCTCTGGCATAGAGGGCGTGTTGGGATTTAGGAGTTCTTCAAAGTGTTCCTTCCACCGCCCAATAACCTCCTCGGTTGAGGTCAACAGCGTCCCATCTTTGCTGTATACAGCTTGGATGGTTCCCCGTTTCCCCCTCCTAAGGTGGCGGATGGTTTTCCAGAAGCACTTTGGTGCGGACCGAAAGTCCTTCTCCATAGCTTCTCCGAACTTTTCCCACACCCACTGCTTTGCCTCCCTCACGGCTGAGGCCGCAGCCCTTCGGGCCTGTCGGTACCTTGCAACTGCCTCCGGAGACCTCCGGGATAACAAATCCCGGAAGGCCTCTTTCTTCAGTCGGACAGCTTCCCTGACCACCAGTGTCCACCATGGTGTTCGAGGGTTACCACCCCTTGAGGCACCTAAAACCTTGAGGCCGCAGCTCTCCACCGCAGCTTCGGCAATGGAAGCTTTGAACATTGCCCACTCCGGTTCAATGTCCCCAACCTCCGCAGGGATGCCTGAAAAACTCCGCTGGAGATGTGAGTTGAAGATCTCGTGGACAGGGACCTCCTCCAAACGTTCCCAGTTCACCCACACTACTCGCTTGGGCTTCCCAGGTCTGTCCAGGGTCTTTCCCCACCCCCTGATCCAACTCACCACCAGATGGTGATCGGTTGACAGCTCTGCCCCTCTCTTCACCCGAGTGTCCAAAACATATGGCCTCAGATCTGACGACACGATTACAAAATCGATCATCGATCTTCGGCCTAGGGTGCTCTGGTACCACGTACACTTATGAGCATCCTTATGTTCGAACAGGGTGTTTGTTATAGATAATCCAAAACTAGCACAGAAGTCCAATAACAAACACCCACTCGTGTTCAGATCGGGGAGGCCGTTCCTCCCAATCACGCCTTTCCAGGTGTCCCTGTCATTCCCCACGTGTGCGTTGAAGTCACCCAGCATCACTATGGAGTCCCCTACTGGGGCCCTATTCAGGACTCCATTCAGGGTCTCCAAGAAGGCTGAATACTCTGAACTCCTGTTCGGTGCATATGCACAGACAACAGTCAGAGTTTTCCCCCCCACAACCCGTAAGCGAAGGGAGGCAACCCTCTCGTCCACCGGTGGTAAACTCCAACTTGTGACTATCCCCACACCCACCCGTCGCCTCACACCCTGGGAAACTCCAGAGAAGTATAGAGTCCATCCCCTATCCAGGAGTACGGATCCAGAGCCAAAACTGTGCGTCGAAGTAAGCCCCACCAGATCCAACTGGTAACGCTCCACCTCCCTCACCAGTTCCGGCTCCTTCCCCCCCAGTGAGGTGATGTTCCACGTCCCTAGAACTAGCCTTTGCTGCCCGGGTCTGGTCCGTCGAGACCCACGGCCTTCACTGCCACCCATATGACAGCGCACCCGACTTTCTCCAATGGGTGGTGGGCCCAAGGGATGTACAGCAGGTGATATGAAAGACTAATAAAATAATGAGATGACACTTTTTGCACCATAAATTTGAGCTGTTGCCTTCGAGGTGGTGCCAAGTACTTCATCTAATGCACCTCACACGTGTGAAATATGAGGCTGTATTGATTTAGATTAAATCCATTCCATCCTCCATTTCTTTGGGACAAGATTGAGTACCACCATTTAGTTAAATAGTCAGGTTTTATTCCAGTGGATCTGACTTTGTGGCTCATAAATGCTCTTCTGAAAGCTTTATATTATTTATCTTATATTCATATTTGTCACTTTAAGGAGCCATTTCTACCTGGTGTTACCCTTAGATTCATATCAGATCTAATTTTGTTGGTGTAACCTAATGTAGTTAGGTTGATTCAGTAATGTAAAATACATAAATGGAGAATATTTGAAGCACTTTATCAAGTTTTTCACATTTACAATCTTCTGTACTCAAAGTCAATAAGCACCGAATCAACTAAAATTAATCAAAGTAGTTTCTGTATAAAAAGGGGATTGGGACATCCATTGATGTCTTATATACATGTCCTGTACAAAATGTGTGCATATTGTCATGATAAACTGGACAGGAGCCATCAGTGTTCTCATTTTTAAACATCACAGTGTCTAGCTTGTTGTATACCAACATGCTGTGGTGGATATATGGATTCCTTTAAAACAAAAACGCTATAGAAATACATACACCCCCCCAATTCCAAATTGGGGAGAAAATAATAATAAAAAAAAATGGTGGTGATAAACATCTGGAGTTTCCATAGTTGTAATATGAGCTCTTATTGTTGTCTCCAGTTTTACAGAAAACCCACAGTTGTTTAGTTGTAGTGGACCGCTATGAAGTTCCATAACCATCCTGACTCGCAGTCAAAAAACAGGACCAAAACTCAACAACACTAGAACAAAGAAAAATAATAAAATGTCATGTTTATTTAAATGTCACTGTCCCTTCAAAATCTCTGAAAATCGAATTCCACAATTGTGCGTTACACATAAGCAAAGCATATTCCTAAATGAGGAGAAAGTCTAAAAACAATTCCACACACCGCAATAAACAGATAAGTAGCTTGCTTCTCAGGTGGTCATGTAAATAAATCTTCTCAAGCTAACAAAGTTCAGTATTCATTGCTACTTGACAACAATACATTTAAAATTTGACAAACTTTGGCAAAACCTTTGTCACAACAGGGGAAACTTTCGAGAAAAAAAAAAGAAAAGAAAATGCAAAAGCATTTCATTTTCCTAGTGGGAGTTGCTGTACAAAAATAATATCTCCCTACAATGATAATTGCATTTTCCAGAATTATAATTGTTCTAAGAAATGGCAAAGTTTTGGAGTGGATAAGACAGTAGGAAGAAACAGAGCTGATTTTTTTCGCCTTTGATCAGAGCCACTGATCTGGTGGTCACTGGAAGTAAAGACATAATGAGTTTTAATAAACATTGCATTCTTTTATCACTTTCAGCCCTCAATGGATATAGAGCATCTCATGTCAACATCCTGTCTGAAACCAGTCAGTGCAGCTACAGTTTTATGACTGGGTGGCTTGGAGTGAGTTGTATAACAAAAGATGATTATGAACTGAGATTTAAGGCTTGTGACCGATATGAGTGAATCACTTTGTAAAGGGTAGAGAGGGTTGTAGTCTTATATTCTACACATTCTGAAGCTTCATGGCTTCTTTTGGCCAGCTGTATGAATCCATGGTAAAAGAGTCGTAGTCAGAGTTGTAGACATGGGACAAAACAAACGCCTCTTTATCTTTGGGTTCAGGGTACAAGGAGGCAATGCCATGTTTGTAGGCATGGTCCACAATCTGAAAGAAAAAGTGGTTTTGGGAGGGATGGAAGAAACAGATTTACAATTTAATACTCGATACAACCATGAAATGCTTATCGTTTTACGGTCACATCCATTTCTTAATCTGATAGCTCTTACAACCTACTGTGCTAAATTAATCTCTTAATATAGCATGGACCCATTTCACATTTTTCATGGGTGCTGAAATGTTGACTTGGCCAAGACTTAATTTGCATATTGTAACAGTTACTGACCTTAACAGCAATTTTGAAGGACACTTCTCTGATGGTGTTCAGAGGGGGGTACAGTCTACCCTCAGCCAGATTCTCCTCTGTAACCATGTTGGCTATCGCCTGAAGGAGAAATCAGAGATGCCTTCATATCAGCTGTTCAGCTCATATTGATATGGTATCTTAGGTTTCACACTGTAAATACATTGGTGGTCAAGGTGTTTTGTGTTGAAGCACAGTCACGTTTACATTACATTTCCTGCACATTACAGTTGCTGTGAGAACGCATTTACCTCGGCTGTGGTAAGGAAAATATCATCAGAGATGTGACGCACACCACAGGCGATGACTCCCAATGCCACTCCAGGGAACACATAGGCGTTGTTTCCCTGGCCAGGGTAGAAGGTGCGTCCATCTGCCAAAGTCACCTTTTTAAAGGGGCTTCCGCTGGCAAATATGCCCCTTCCCTGTGACACACACACACACACACACACACACACACACACACACACCTATTTAGAGCATAAAGGCCAGCTTAAAACTGCTATAGGCGGTTGCAAAATCAGTCTGTTTCTGACATGACGGTGTTAGTCAACACCCCTCTCAAGCACTGTTTTATTAGTTTGTTTTGAGTGCAAATCAAAGTATACCTCAGTGAGCTGGTAGCATTGCTCTGCTGTGCATTCAGCTTTGCTTGTGGGGTTGCTGAGGGCAAAAATGATAGGTCGTTCATTGAAAGTGGCCATGTTCTTGATGATCTTTTCAGTGAAGGCACCTGCAATTGCAGCCACACCTGTAGATAGAATTATAGACACCAAAATTTATACCAAAAACATTAAAACGGCATGAAATAATAGCATTTGGGATAAGAACAAAATAAAATACATTCCACATAATAATTTAAACAGTTCAGCTAATCGGGGCCCCCTAGTGGCTTTACTATGCCATTCTTGCAGGATAAATAAACACATATAGTAATTGTTATTATTATTGTATCTTTTGCATTCTGCAATGAAAATCATACATAATCATGATCTAATAATTACTTAAAGGCACATTTCACCCAAAAATAAAAATTATTTCATCATTTATTGTTCCAAGAATATTTAAGCTGGCAGTTATAAAACCTCTCATTAAGAAACCACAATTAGATCCAAATAACCTAGCAAATTACAGACCCATCTCAAATCTTCCATTTATGTCTAAAATATTAGAAAAAGTTGTGTCCGCTCAATTGTGCTCTTTCTTGCAAGAAAATGATATCTATGAAAAATTTCAGTCAGGATTCAGACCGCATCATAGCACAGAAACTGCGCTAGTTAAAATTACAAATGATTTACTTTTAGCTTCTGACCAAGGCTGCATCTCAATATTAGTTCTACTCGATCTTAGCGCTGCGTTCGACACTATAGATCATAAAATACTCTTGGATCGACTACAAAACTACACTGGTGTTCAGGGACAGGCATTAAGCTGGTTTAGATCGTACTTATCAGACCGTTACCATTTTGTCTGTTTAAATGGGGAAAAATCAAAAATAACGTCAGTAGACTATGGAGTGCCACAAGGATCTGTGTTAGGCCCTCTATTATTCTCAATATATATGCTACCACTTGGTAAAATTATAAGAAAACATGGAATTAATTTCCACTGTTATGCTGATGACACTCAATTATATATCTCATCACGACCAGATGAAAACATTAACTTATCTAACTTGACAGAGTGTCTTAAAGATATAAAATGTTGGATGACGCGTAATTTCCTGTTATTAAATTCCGATAAAACGGAGGTATTACTTATTGGTCCAAAAAACTACCCACAAAATCCCTTACAATAAAACTTTAATTTAGAAGGATGTCCTGTTACATTATCCACTACAGTAAAAGACCTGGGTGTTATACTAGACCGCAACTTGACTTTCGAAAATCATATTTCATCTGTTACGAGAACAGCCTTTTTCCACCTTAGAAACATTGCTAAGCTACGTAACATGCTATCTGTTTCTGATGCAGAAAAGTTAGTTCATGCATTCATGACCTCGAGACTAGATTACTGTAATGCTTTATTAGCTGGTTGCCCTGCATCCTCAACAAACAAGCTACAGTTAGTCCAAAATGCAGCCGCTAGAGTTCTTACTAGGTCAAGAAAATATGATCACATAACACCGATTTTATCATCTCTACACTGGCTACCAATTAAGTTCCGTATCAATTACAAAGTATTACTACTGACCTATAAAGCCCTAAATGGTTTATCTCCTGTGTATTTAACGGATCTTCTATCGCCATACAATCCATCGCGCTCTTTAAGATCACTAAATTCGAGGCTTCTGGTCATACCTAGGATATCTAAGTCCACTAATGGAGGGAGGGCGTTCTCACATTTAGCTCCTAAACTCTGGAATAGCCTTCCCGATATTGTTCGAGGCTCAGACTCGCTGTCCCAGTTTAAAACTAGATTAAAGACACATCTCTTTAACCAAGCATTCACATAATGCAAACTTTTTATACTACTGCTGAATCAGTTATAATGCATTAATATTATGAACATCAGCTATGCTAATTATTTCCCATCTGCTTTTCTGCTGTTATCTCGGGACGCCAGTCCCGAGGTAAATAGCGTTCGTCAGCTCCAGTTTGTATCCAGCCTCTCACGGAGACTTCAGATGCCCCATCACCATGGACAAGGATCTTAAAATGGGATACATAGACTAATTATTGCCAACAAAAGCCTTCATCAGCCAAACAAGGACAATTGCATCTAAGTGAACTTCTGGAATTTAATCAAGGATGGACTTCAAAGACACTGGTCACTAATCTTGCAGTTCAAACACATTCACTGTCTAAATACTGACCCTTAGCACTTAATAAGTTTAATAATTTTTTAAATCATGTTTTTTGACTATAAATAATTCTTATTTACATTATTCATGATGTTAGCCAGAGGGGAACTGGCCCCCACAGTGAGTCTGGTTTCTCCCAAGGTTATTTTTCTCCATTAACAATCATCTTTTGGAGTTTTGTGTTCCTTGCCACAGTCGCCTTCGGCTTGCTCACTGGGGTTATTAATACAATTATTATTTAATTATTTTTAAACACGATAAAGAATCATATCTTATCTAATTCCACAACAGGGCTCCAAACAAAAAAAAAAAATATCAATTAAGGAGCCAATGGCTCCTACAGGGGGAAAAACAGGCGCCAAATATTTTAATTTTTTTTTTAACTCCATCCATTCCTTTTCGTCCCGCAGCTCGCTAACAGTGTAGTCTGTGGAGCATTCTTCGCAATTATGTGATCACGTGCATTTTTATGCTTGTTACTGTCACCGTGTTTTCTAACAGTCTCTTTTTTGAAATTGTTAGTTCCTGCAATGAACTCCGTTTTCCCCACTATTTCTTTGATATAAACTTTTGTTATGTATCTCGGGAAATGTAATGCAAATTTTAAAATCAAAAGGGAGTAAACTTTTACTGTCGCCAATGGCGACCTTGACAGAAATTACACTCACAAATAAATTTATTTGGTCACAAATGCGACCATTTTTAGTCGCAGTTTGGAGCCCTGCACAAGGATGATGATTTATCGACTTTATAGACATTACATTTTTATCGTCTGTTAATGCTGAACTTCTGTAAAGCTGCTTTGAAACGATGTGTGTTGTGAAAGGCGCTATACAAATAAATAAAATTAAAAATTAAATTTATGCAAACTCATGCCATCCCAGATGAGTATGACTTTCTCCTGCAGAACACAAAGATTTTTAGAAGAATATCTCAGCTCTGTAGGTCCATACAATGCAAATTAATGTTGGCTAGAACTTTGAAGCTCAAAAAAAAGCACATAAAAGTGGCATAAAATGAATCCATTTTACTCCAACTCCAGGGGTTTAATCCATTCAGAAGCGATATGGAAAGTGTGGGTTAAAAAAAAAATATCAATATTAATTTTTACTATAAATCTCCACTTTCACTTCCAGATTCTTTTGTTTTTAGCGATTTACATTCTTCATGCATATCACCACCTACTAGTTGAGGCTGGTCAAAGGTGGAGATTTGTAGTAAAAAAGTACTTAAATATTTATGTTTTTCACCTACACCTATCATATCGCTTCTGAAGACATGGATTAAACCACTAGAGTTGTATGGATTATTTTTATGCTTCCTTTATATGCTTTATGAACAATCAGCGTTCTGGCCACCATTCACTTGTATTGAATGGACCAACAGATCTGAGGTACAGTGCATCCGGAAAGTATTCACAGCACTTCACTTTTTCCAAATTTTGTTATGTTACAGCCTTATTCCAAAATTGAATAAATTCATTATTTTCCACACAATTTTTACAAACAATACCCCATAATGACAAAGTGAAAGAAGTTTGTTTGAAATCTTTGCAAATTTATTTAAAAAAATAAATAAAATTTTTTAAAAAACCACACGTGTACATAAGTATTCACAGCTTTGCCATGACACTCAAAATTGAGCTCAGTGCATCCTGTTTCCACTGATCATCCTTGAGATGTTTCTACAACTTGATTGGAGTCTACCTGTGGTAAATTCAGTTGATTGGACATGATTTGGAAATGTACCTGTCTATATAAGGTCCATCAGTTAACAGTGCATGTCAGAGCACAAACCAAGCCATGAAGTCCAAGGAATTGCCTGTAAACCTCCGAGACAGGATTGTATCGAGGCACAGATCTGGGGAAGGGTACAGAAACATTTCTGCAGCATTGAAGATCCCAATGAGCACAGTGGCCTCCATCATCCATAAATGGAAGTAGTTTGGAACCACCAGGACTCTTCCTAGATCTGGCCGCCCGGCCAATCTGAGCGATCGGGGGAGAAGTGCCTTAGTCAGGGAGGGGACCAAGAACCCAATGGTCACTCTGACAGAGCTCCAGAATTTCACTGTGGAGAGAGGAGAACCTTCCAGAAGAACAACCATCTCTGCAGCACTCCACCAATCAGGCCTGTATGGTAGAGTGGTCAGACGGAAGCCACTCCTCAGTAAAAGGCACATGACAGCACGCCTGGAGTTTGCCAAAAGGCACCTGAAGGACTCTCAGACCATGAGAAACAAAAGATTGAACTCTTTGGTCTGAATAGAAAGCGTCATGTCTGGAGGAAACCAGGCACCGCTCATCATCTGGCCAATACCATCCCTATAGAGAAGCATGGTGGTGGCAGCATCATGCTGTGGGGATGTTTTTTAGCGGCAGAAACTGGGAGACTAGTCAGGACAGAGGGAAAAAGATGAATGCAGCAATGTACAGAGACATCCTTGATGAAAACCTGCTCCTCCTTTAACTCATTGGACAAGAAGATACCACAAAGTTTTGGGAGTGATAGCCATTTTTAAATGCTGGAGTGAATCCCCTAATTATTATTCTGTGGGTACAAACTATGATTGTCGGTGTTCAATTCTCTTTGGATACAATAAATTTAGACATTTTAAATCTACTGATTTACTCTCACTCTTGGATACATGCTCACGCCTGATCTCAGATCACCTCTGGCTTTAATGGAAAGTCATTACAGCATATCTTAGGTCACTATTTCTTGCCTTCTTTTACTTTCACTTGATGACTTTAAATGCTCCTGTTGTGTGACATATGAATAAAAGTACAAAATGTTTTGTAATCTCTCAATTTCTGGGATCATAAGAGCAGCATGCTTACTGATTAAAAATTATTTTTTTTTGCAAAAAGGCTGTTTAAATTCGTGTTAGATGGAATATAGCATGTTACACGGCAGGGCATGAATAATTTCCAGAAGTATTTCATGTCAACTATTTACTGCATACAAAATGGGATTCAACTGCAGTGTGTATGTGGCCTGAGGTAGTCCTTACCAATGATAGCTGTGGGCTTGACAATTTCCACTACTTCCTCCAGAGTCTTTATGTGTGGATGCTCATGGGCAAATTCCTCCTTCTCATGGTTCAGATGGCTTCTGCCCTAAATACCACAATGGCAAAAAAAGAAATCATCATCATTTAACAGAAAGGAGGTGTTCCAATATGGTTAATGGCTTTAATTTACAGTATGCACTGACATTTTCCAAGTCTGCATTTATGTATATTCAGGTGTCGAGTAGGAGGACAAAACCAGCTTGTAAGAAAGAAAGACTAAAAAGGCAAGTTAGTGTGGGGTTGATTGTTACCTTCACAATTAGGCCTTTGGAATCCACCATCCAAATCCTCTTAACGGCCTCAGCATGAGATACACCCTCCTTAGCCATTGCCATGATCAGTAAGTGAGCAATTCCCAAGGCAGCCTGGTCACATGACAAACCAAGACCACATCTATTTATCATGGAATAGCTCAGAGGATGGCACAAGTAGCTTTACAATGTTGTTTAATGGTTGTTTATATTGGCTAATACACAGTAAAATGCTCTGCATTGAATCTGCATTACCTCTCCCGCTCCCTGAAATACAAACTTGTGGTCAGAGAGTTTATTCTTTGTGATCTTCAGAGCAGCAAGGACCCCAGCAACGGCAACTGAAGCTGTGCCTAAAAAAATGTAGAGTACGAGGGAATGCAAAAACTGTTAAGAACGATTGCAGAATTTATTTTTGTTGAGATGAAGTCAAACAGCGCTTTGACAAAGATGCAACTACCATGTTTACTGTAGTTTGAAACGTGTGTTTAACACTAGTTTGATTTTGTGATGTGCATACTTACCTTGGATATCATCATTAAAAGTACAATAACGGTTGCGGTATTTATTGAGAATACGAAAGGCATTGCTGTTGGCAAAATCTTCAAACTGGATGAGACAATTCATCCCGTACCTGAATCAAAAGATATAACCCAATAAAACATTTTTTGATGCATTTCAGCATTACACACATTGAAGCTGAAGTGTATAATTCTGCACCAATGAACTGAATTGCAAAAATAATGACTGTTTCAAAACAAGTTTCAAACACTCCCGTCTGCCATTAATAAAAATTAAAAAAAAAATAACACACCATTGGTTGGGCCAACGTTGTTAAATTGGGCCATTCTGACACTTAAACTAACAGATTGCAATCCAGTTTGGTGCCACTAGTGATGTAGAAATTATACACTGCACCTTTAAAAAGTTTTTTTTACATACTTGTCTGTGACAGCTTGCATGAACTCATCAATGAGGTCATCATATTCTTTGCCCCTGACTCTTTTGTGCTTTAAGCCGATGTACAAGGGGTCATCCAAGAGGGTCTAAGCAAAAACAAATAGAAATGTGTTAAAAAATACCAAAAACAACAGGGTTAAAAAAAAACCAGGATGACAAAGTTAGTAAAATGTATTAACCCTAAAAACAAATTAAGACGTCAAATTTCACATTATACTTTTCATCATATAACATTCCTGTTGTTATACCTGATTATCAGTGCCCACATCTAGCAGCACAGGCAGGCACTGCTGGGGTGGCACTCCTCCACATGCTGTATACAGAGCCAGCTTGCCCACTGGGATCCCCATGCCATAACTCCCCAGGTCTCCTAATCCCAGAATTCTCTCTCCATCCGTCACCACAATGGCCTTTTATTGCACATACGTAAAATGAAATGTTCATCTCGTGGCAATGGAAGACACCATGATCCTTTTTCACTCTCTACTTACCTTAATGTTTTTCTCCGACCATGAGTTTAGCATGGTGGCGATATGGCCCTTGTCATGGATAGTGATAAACAGTCCTCTTTAAAAACAAAAAAAAACAACAACAAAAAAAGTCATTTGATCCATTTGGCATCGGTCGGTTTTGGGGTCAAGATTTATTGTGAAAAAGGAGATACATTTTGGTCTGTTTTTCACCCAAAACTGATAGTTTCTCTTCAGATGACATGGATTTCACCACTCGAGTTTTATGGATTATCTTTATGCAGCCTTTATGTCCATTTTGAACCCCACTGACTTGCATTGTATGGATATGAACATCCTATCTTCTTCAAAAAATAATCTTCACTTTTAGAAGAAAGTCATACGAGTTTGAGATGGCAAAAGGGTGAGTAAATGATGAGAATTGTCAATTTTGGGTGAACTATTCCTTTAAGGAGAACTGGCTGGACTGGTTTTAGTGTTTATTAAGCCAATTCTGCATTGGATTGGCCAAACAAGTGGCCCCAAGTGCAAAGCAGGCATTTGTCTTACCTTGGTCTTCTGAATGCAAGGCCATACTGTTGGCAGGCCAGGCCCACAGTAGGAGTGTAAACAATAGGCATGAACTCCTCAATGTCAGAGGTCAACACACGATAGAAAAGTTTTTCATTCCTGTCCTGCAGGGTCATCAGCAATATGTATCTGCAGGGTTCGAGAGAGCAGAGATAGACAAGAGTAGAAAAGTTTATATGGGTTGTCATTGGGAAATGGACCAGCAAAAGAAAACAGCAAAGATCTATTGTGAAATAAGTACAGTGGATGCAAATATTTGGACACTTAAAGGGATAGTTCTCATTATTTACTCACCCTCATGATATCTCAGGTGGGTATGACTTACTTTCTTCACCAGAACACATTTGAAGAAAAATATCTTAGCTCAGTAGGTCCTTAAAATGCAAGTGAATGGAGATTTCTCTTTGAAGCTCAAAAAAAAAAAAAAAAAAAAAAAAAATATCACAGACACTCAGCATAAATATCATCAATATGACTCCAGCAGTTAAATTAATGTCTTCTAAAGCGATACGATCACTATTGGTGCAAAAAAAAAAAAAAAAAATCAATATTAAGTACTTTTTACTATAACCCAACGCCTCTGGGATGGAGGAGTCCACTCAATTGAGACATCCAGGATAAGCACATATACGCACCAAGTAAAGAAACAGATAAATACAGATCTAAACCAGAACTAACCAAGCTAGTGTACAGCGTTCCTCCTCCTCACTTGCAAACAGCGCTGATCTTCCAGCTGTGATGCACGTGCCTCAGTTCTTGTGTGTTTAAAATGCCAATGTGATTACGTACCGCTGCTGACCGGAAGCATGATTAAGAGACAGAGATAAAAAAGTAATTCAATATTTATCTTTTTCGCACCAAAAGCGACCATATCGCATTAGAAGACATTCATTTAACAGCTGGTATCATATGGATGACGTTTATGCTGACTGTCAGAGTTTTTGGAGCTTCAAAAGAGAAATCTCCATTCACTTGTATTTTAAGGACCAACTGAGCTGAAATATATTTCTATTTTTCTTCAAATGTGTTCTGGTGAAGAAAGAAAGTCATACACACCTGGAATATCATTAAGGGGGATGTAAATAATGACAGACTTTTAATTTTTTGGATGAACTATACCTTTAAGCCACACTTAATGCATGAATGTTATTTCATTAGAAATGGCTCTGCTAGTGTATCCGTATGAACAGACTTCAAAGGGGAAATGACTTCATCCATCCACCAAAACTTCAGTAGTTTGGGACTAGTTGGATAAAAAACTAGTATAAAAATATCTTAATTTTTTTTTTAAAAAGGTCTCATTTGCTTCTCACAAGCCACATGGTTTCATATTTTGTGAAATATCACATGAAATTCATACATATTTAAGTTTGGCTTTAGTGTCGTCCAAATACTTTTTGGGGCCAATTAATTTTGTCATTGTGTTTTAATCAAGGTTGTAAAACAGTCCAGTTTACTTGTCAAGAGGGTTACTGCGTATCTCGTAACTCTTCATGACACGAAGTACTTGGACATCCTGAGAGAGGAAACATGGAGGGAGCAGGCCGTGGATCCCCAGCTGTAACCTCTCCTCCAGGGTGAACGCCATGCCCTGTAAAGCAGCACAATAAATTCATTAACAACACATGACAGTTGCTATTACCGATAAAAAATAAAATGCACACTCCTTTCACAGTCTGAATTGAATAAATATGGATCACCCTGCAACCGGGTCTGCCTCCGGGCAAACTCCCATCTTAGAGTAGATACATCACATGTTGGATCTATTTATTTCTGACCAATGGGAAGTGAGCATGGCCACCCTCCCCTGTTAGATTCTCCACTTGCTGTTTACGTCTAACAGTTTCCATTAGTTTCTGTCTGTAAAGGCAAGTTTTAAAGTTCTCTCACAACAAAATATACTTATTTTCCATCCCATAATTATCTCATCCCAGCTCATAAGTCTTCACAAACAGGATATAGATTGAAAGCGAATGTAACATTTAAATGGACACATTTCCCTGACCCAGCCAAAACTGCTTTGAAAAATCCTGAGTCATATCCTGCAACCTTACATTCTTTTTTAGATGCCCAAGCCTCCAAAAGACACAAACCCGTTATTATGGCTATTCAGGGGTCTACAGCATTTCCATCACAATTCAAAACCCTGTTGGAGCTCTACATTGTCACAGTTCTTGAAATGTTTGAGTTTCAATTAATTGTAACGGCATATAATTACTAAACTTTGTGTGACTTTCTTCTGTTGAACACGAACAAAGATCTGTAGGTCCAAACAATGCAAGTGAATAGTGGCCAGCACTTTGAAGCATATAAAAGCAGCATTAGTAATTCATACAATTCCAATGCTTTAATCCACGTCTTCAGAAGTGATATGATAGTTGTGTGAAAAAAAGTTCAATATTTCAGTCCTTTTTTACTATAACTTCTCATCCCTGTCCAGTGGGGTTGGGATGTGTACGAAGACTACAAATCGGCAAAAACAAAAGTATGGGGAAGTGAAAGTGGACATTTACATTACAAAATGACTTTAATATCAAATTGCTTCTGAAGACATAGATAAAACCACTGGAGTCATGTGGATTACATTTATGCTGACTTCATATGCTTTACAGAGCTTCAAAATGTTAGTCACCATTCACTTGTATTGAGTGGAACAACAGAACTGAAATATATATTTTTTTAAATCCTTGCAGACGGAGAAAGTAAGTCATACACATCTGGCATGGCACGAGGGTGAGTAAATGATGAGAGATTTTCACTTTTGGTTGAACTAACCCTTTATAATTTCATCAAGTGACATGGAGCCCAAGCCAGACTTTGCATGCAGTTTAAGGATCTCATAATGGCACTTTTATATGCTGTTATCTGTGAGGACTTTGGCATTAATACATGTTAGGAAATCAAATCTAAGCAGCCGCTGCTGACAATGCAATATCTCTCGGGTCACGCAGAACATTTCTTCAGCAATTATCTATATACATCTAATGACACGCACTGTCCCAGCATCTGAGTTTGGTCCTGACTATATTTACCTTGTTTAAGTGAGGGTTCCTGGTGATGTCATAGCCACGCTTTTTGGTAAAGACAGAGCCCTTGGAGCTCACACCTGAATGACAGACCCTCACTGCCCCTATGAGATCAGCAGACTGGGCACAGGAGAAAACCCTGCACAGTGACAGCACACTCTTTCTCGAGAGAGAGTTCATGATTCCTGTAAAGTGGGAGAATTAAGATTAATTTAGAGCATGTCCCTGATGAAAATTAACTATGGTAATAGAGTACTATATTTGATTACCATTACTACAGTAAAATGATGGCAACCTGGAATTAGACACCAATGTCAAATTATTATTTTTTTTTTTAAATGACAAGGATTATAAAGCTCCTTTCACATTTTAAATGGGTTTCTGTGTTAGTGCAATATAATTTTTCTGTTAGTAAAAATAATTGTAACATTTTGGAAGACACTTTGGTCATTTGTGTTTTGGTAAAGGGGCATCACGGTGCAACAAAGAAACATGACTAATTACAGTCCTTGCAAGTTCGGCAAGTTCGTCCTCTCACACAGTAAACAAGGCCTTTGGGTAGAACATAAATAGCTGCATGTTCAACAAATGTTCGATGAATGCAATGCATTATGATGCGCATATATTCACCAGTGTTCTTCATTTCCACAGCGTGTGTTTTAGGCCAACTGAACATTATGGAGAGGCTCAGCGTTGTTCTATTATAAGACATGTCTGTTTCTAAGCAAAAGCACGTACCTGAGAACAGCTTGAATCAATCCAGAGGCGGACTATGTTTCACTGAGTTTAATTCAAACGCTGACCTGCTGCGGCCTGTCTCTCCTCCCTAACACCGGCGTTATCTGTGGATGATTATGTTGCAATGGTCTGATACAAATGCTCCAGGTTTGTTTGACTTTGACACTTTCGCTTCCCTACGCTCGCGCCTTTGTTCCGCCCATTTTGAACAAATCTAGCCAATAGGATGAGGCGATGCGAGTGACGAAGTTTCCAAATAAAATAAAATATTTGTAGGCTGCTCTCGCCTTCTCCACAATAGCGTATTTTTTGTTTCGTTTGTTAAAACGCTTGACCGCCATGTACTTATACGCAATTAACAATCATTTTTTTTATCGCGGACGTTTCAATAGTGTGACCGAGTTGCTAATTCAGCGAGGTAACGTTAGTTTTAAGTTCGACATTCGTTGGATAGTCGGTTTCTCTTACCCGCATTCTCTTCAGTCGACAATCTTACAAAGATGTCATTAGCACACTTAGTTTAGAGGGTGTATAACTACTATATGGGCATACAAATTGGACGCTTGGTGTGGCGGCAAAATGTTGCCTGAAAATGCTCCGAAGCGCTTTGAGTGCCTAGCGGACGTAAGGGACCATCTAAAAACTCCAACCAATACGCTATATAATTGATCATACTGTAAAGATCTCACCCGTAGTGAGTTCATCCTCTGGGAAGTTACTACAGCCATTAGAATGAGAAAATATTTTGGTGAATTTTAGTGAATTTATTTCTAAAATAATTGTCCGTACTGTAATAATCTAGCCTGTAGTAAATCTGTCTATCCTCTGTGAAGTTACTACAACCTTTAGAATGAAAAATAGTTCTGGTGAATGTTGTGATTATTTTTCTAAAATTGTTTTTTCACAATTGATCACACTGTACCGATCTCACCTGTGTTATGTCTGTCTATCCTCTGGAAAGTTACTACAACCTTTAAAATATGAAAATATCATTTTGGCGAATTTTAGTGTGGAATTTCTAGACGGTCCCTAACTCGCAGTTGTCGAATAAACAAACTTTACCCCGCTTACTAATTCACGATGCCTGAATTTAATAAATTAAATTTTAATAAACATAATTTTTTGTTGTTTGTCAATCTTGTATAAATATAGAAGATGCACCAAATACCAAATAAACTGCATATGCTTCTAATAAGAACTTTTATTATTTTGTTTCGTGTATATAGCATCATTGAATAATATAATAACAATAAAAAATTCTAAGAAATATCTAGGATATCTAAGGAATATTTTGTGTTTAAGACAAGTTCAGCTCAATCGACAGCATTTGTGGCATAATATTGATTACCACTAAATTAATTTTGAACTGTCCCTCCTTTTTCTTAAAAAAAAATAAAAGAGTTTCAGTCAGGCACTTACAATGGAAGTGAATGGGGCCAAACCGTAAACATTAAAATACTATTGCAAAAGTATAGCAACAAGATATAATATGTGTGTTATGATTTTAGTGTGTTAGTCACTTACTAACCTTTTCTGTGTAAAAGTTCTAGCCAATTGTGCAACTTCGTTGCCATGACAATATAATGTCAACAAACACTAAAGCCCTAAAATGGCTGTAAAATTATAATTTAACAGATTTTACAGGTCAAATAGTACACAAGGTTTAACAGAATAATTAATCAAATAAAACACAAGGTTAAACAGAATAATTAACGTAAGTGCTTTTTCAAAACTACAATAATTAAAAAAGGATTATTAATAATAAAATTAATAAGAATAATAAATAACAAAATAGCATTTATTTAACATGACCACCTTAAATTTTACTAAGAAAGTCTAGGCATTTTTTTTTTTTGCAAAAACCAGCTGAATATGTGCAGAAAGGTTTTCAAACCTTTCCAAGATAAAATCTGTAAAATAAACTTTATTTCCATTTCTTGCCAGTGTTGAGAGCAATTTTAGCACGAGTCAATACAAAGACCTTGAAAGCTTTTCTCTTTGAATTGGATGGTACAGCTCGCAGGCTACAAAGATTTTAGTGTTAGTATTTCTTTTTTGTTTTTGATGCAAAAACTAATTGTTCACACACATAGTTCTGCAGTATAACAGTGTCTCTAAAAGTGAAATAAAATCGCCTTGTGGGGATTTGCTATATCCAAGGACATGTCCACACTAATACGTTTGAAAAAGCATTGATTTTGCTATGTTTCCACCTCTCGTCTACACTTAAAAATGTTTTCCTCCACCTAAAATGAAGACTTTCAAAATGCTCTCCAATAAAGCATACTTTGGAAAACGATGACATTAGGAAAATGAAAATTGGGTTTTCAAACTTAAACTAACGTTGTCATCATATACAATATTAATCCATATTTTTATCCTCACTTCTTTAATGCATATTGAGTTGTTTTGATTAGATAATCATTTGAAATTGAAGCGAAACCATGCAAAGTAAAATGTGGATATAAAAACATAACCAGTCAGCACATACATTGTGAATAATAATAAACCTTATTCCTAGTTAACCTCATTTGGTGAAATATAAAATTCAGTGCAAAAGTCTTGGGTGCATTCGATTTTTCACAAAAACGTTTGTCCTAAAATTATTATTTGATATATTCTGCTTTTAGATCATCAGTAGGAAATATCCATTTTAGATTTCAACATTTCATTTGCAAATAGAATTGAGTAGAAGAGTTACGTCACAAGAGCTGTTGTGCTGTTGTCTGCATGCTTTTCTCTCTCTCTCTGCTGTTACTCTGCTCTCACATCTCTCAGGCCTCATCATTACTGCGCTGACTCCACTCATCAACCGAACCAATCCAGTCATAATCCAGAACAAGGAGCTCTACAGCAGATGGTATGGCCCCCACAGACCCAGATCTCAACATTTGGCAAGTTCTACAAGAAGCTTGAAACATCCTATCTGCCAACAACCAAGAAAAACTGTGTCCAGGTGTACCTAGATTTGGCACTGTTTCGAAGGCAAAGGTGGTCACACGAAATATTGATTTAGCTTTTTTATGTTTACTGGTCTTTGTATGCCGTTAATTGAGAAATGAAAATTATTTATGGCATTATTTTTCACAAGTGCCTAAAACGTTTGCACAGAACTGTACATCTTCATCTAGTAAAAATCTACTCTTTAAAAGCTATATTTGCTAAACAGCATACATAGAGATTTATACTGGATCCAAGTCTCAAAAATTAACAGTCCCCAGTGTCTTTCAGGCTTATTTATAGTTAAAAGCCTGGCATTATGCAAATCCATATCCACATTTTTTTTTTTTTTTCAGAATATTGGAACTTTTATTTAACAATACACTGCACCCGGGATATTATTTGTTTCTAACTCTTGTGGCATCTATGTCTGTGCCCATCACAGTAAGCATAGACACAGCAAGGCAGATTAATCGGTTATTTGCCTTTTCCACCACCTTTGCTATCAGTATCAGCAAAACCCACTATTAGTCAACTTCTAGATGACAGCACCAAATATGAAAATAATCAACAAACCAACAGAACTTCTCCAAAGACCAAACCCAAGTAAACAGAATACTTAAATGAACAAAACAGGCTCTTTTATGTATAACCTTCACAGAAGTGCCAATGAGCATATTCCAATGATTGTACAAAGACAAATTGACAAAAACCTCTTAGTAGTTAATCATTACTTTACAATGTACAATAAAAATGTTCCATTAGCAGTATATAAAAAAATATAATACAGTGATCACATAACAGGGCGTATACAGATAGCAAAATATTCAGCGCCCCCTGACTGTTTATTGCTCTGGCAACCTTTCCTATTAAAAAAATACAGTTCATAATTTGAAGTGGGGCCCTAGAATCATTACCACATTTCAACCCACTAGCTTCAGCCCTGCAAAACTTCCACAGCCTAAAATAAAATTAAATAGATAAAATAAGTATTAAAAAGACATTCAGTGCATTTACTGTCTTCCAGATGTCTAATTTAGTCCACCTGTGATCAATTTTTATTTCAGTGCAAAGGTGCATTATTAGTCCCAATGAAAGTAGACTGCTCCAGTAGACATTCATGTAAGTGGTGGTAAGTAGTGACAGATCGGATTGGATTCAGATCACCACACTTGTGCCATTGCAAGAACTCTTATCCTGTAAGATTGAGATTTATGAGACAAACAATCAAATGTATTTACATTTGCTTTTTGTTCATTTAGTGGTTTTATTCCATTTAAGTCAGCAATATTTTATCACAAAGTGACACTTTATCATGGCATAAAAAAGATTTGTATGTGACAAAAAGGAATGGTTTAAAGACATATTCACATTTTCTCAGAACTTCACCTTACTTAGCAATTAAAGAATTTTCTTTTAAAAGGATAATGACATGCCTTTTTTTATCATTTTAATATATTCCTTTAATAGATTCACTTATATTAGAAAAGTTTTTTGCACAAAAAACCCCCCAAATTTTCCACCCTCATTTTGACCCTCTGTCAGAAACGCTCGGTTTTGGTGCAAAGCGAGTAAACGCCCACTGTTATGATTGGCTCTCTTGACCTGTTCTCTTCTTACCATCTCACTGCTCACCACTACTGGGCGGGGATACTGAAGTGATAAGGTAAAATAGTCATTGATGTGTTGTAGTGGAAACTGTCATATGCAAATGTCTACCACAGTGTGACATCACAATGTGGAGAAAATAGAGAACGAGTCATTTTGGCAGCTTGGTTTCAACAAATACTCTTTACAGTGAGGAGGACGTTTTGAGTTCTGAAACTTATCATATGTTTTATGGTACAATGAACTGTTACATGTGGAGAGATCAATGGTAAGTTAATTCCTCATGTCATGACCCCATTAACGAGCTGTTCTTAATGTAATTTGTAGTGGATGTATGAAGTTAGAGACCCTCAAGTTCACACAGGTATTTTAGCAGAGTGACAATTTTGAACAGTACAACTACAATACTGTGCAAAAGTTTTAGGCACTTGTGAAAAATGTTGCATAGTGAGGATATCTTCAAAAATAATGACATAAATAGCTTTAATTTCTCACTTAATGTCATACAAAGTCCAGTAAACATAAAACAAGCTAAATCAATATTTGGTGTGACCACCTTTGCATTTAAGCAACAGCACCAATTCTTCTTAAGTACACCTGGACACTTTTTCTTGGTTGTTGGCAGATAGGATGTGTCAAGCTTCTTGGAGAATTTGACACAGTTCTTCTATCTGTTCAGGCTGTCTCAATTGATTCTGTCCCTTTATGTAATCTCAAGACAGACACAATGTTCAGTGGGGGCCATGACATCTATTGCAGGGCTCCCTGTTCTTCTGTTCTAATCTTTTCTATTTGCAGAAGTAATGTTTGGGAGTCTAACATTTATATTTCCTTTTGACATACTAAAGCTGAAGATATAAATAACCATCTTAAGACAAATGCTTTTGTGACACATCTTATGTGCCTAATAATTTTGCACAGTACTGTATTGTTTTATCATTTAAAACCTAAATTTTTTTTGTGTGTGAAATGTTTTGCTTTCTGCTTTCTTTAAAACACATGCTGCGTATTATGACATTTTGTTACCAAATACAATGGCATTCAAACATCTTTAAGTGTGCCTGGGGCCAATGTATTTATATCACATCCTCTCAATAGACAAATGATAGCTTTAGATTCTTACTGAGAAGTGGTTGCCTCTCCTGCTGTGGCCAGGCAGAATGTCAATGGAAGAGTAAGTTGGTGGTTTCCCTGACAATCTCCCTTGAGATCGCTTTTCCATTCTATAACTGTCCTCCTCATCAGAACTCCAGGAGCCCCTGCGTGGAACAGGTGAATAACTCCTGTACCTCAGAGTGGTTGCACACTCCAACTCTTCCTGCAGCTCATCTTTACTGCGAGCACGTTGACGAGACCTGTCTGAACCTCTTCTGCGTCCCGAAGAACCTCGCCCTCCACGCTTGTCATCCCAGTCAGACTCATCACTGTAGCTGTATGGTATCCCCCTCCGTGAAGATGCTGGCACCCTGCAGGAGTTAGCACCATGATGACCTGTGCGGTTTGAGCTACCACTGGACTGACTAGACTGCCGAGATCTCCCACGGGCACCATCATTGGCCCGCCGAGAGTTCCGTTTTGCCCGGCCCACAATGGGAGGCAGCTGGATGACTCTGCGCTCCACACCTTGGACACCCATCTCATCCAGGGAGGAGAGCATGCTGGGTGGCCTAGCTGAAAAAGGCACAGCCTGGGGTGTGGGTTGGTGTGGTTGGGCCATGTATTGAGGTTGAAAGTTTTGGAGTGGGACTGCTGTGTAGTGATGCTGAGGCTGAAGCATCAGGACTCCCATATCCATCCCTCTTACCTGGTTCTCCACATAATCTAACACCTGGTTATTGCCATGTACACTTCCACTCATGCTGCCATTTGCATGGAATCCATGGGGAGGTGCAAATGGTGGGGCAGCCTGAGGGGGAGGAATGGCCATAGGGCCCATGGAAAGGCTGTGTTTAGAGGGAAGATTGGAAAAAGAGCCTGTGGAGGATACATTCCATTGAGTTTAGTAAGAGCCACATTAGTGTCACTCTAGTAGTAATCTTTGAAGCAGCCATTCGTACTGTACAATGGCAGATTATTAGAGGAAGTAAATCTGACCTGAATACAGTAATGGGTTCCCCTGAGATGTTGCATTTGAAGCAATGGGGGCATAAATTGGCTGTCCATGAAGCCATGGTACCATTGCCTTTTGAGCATCACGCATCATCTTGTGGCGCATCACCGCTAAGGAAACAGAATGAGGTCAATTTAAGTCATTTTTATTTGTATAACCCTTTTCACAACACACAAAATTTCAAAGCAGCTTTCCAGAAAATCATGCATTTACAGAAAATGAAACTATCTATAAAGTCTTAGTGTCATCATTGTGTGGTTTAATTAAATATGACTGTAAATTATGTATAAAAATAAGTAATTAAATAACTGTATTAAGAATCCCAGAGAGCAAGCCGAATCCTTTCATTATTTACTCTCCCTTAGGGGTTCCAGACCCATTTGACACAAGAGGCAGAATGTTAGTGACTGACTATCACAATCGCCATTCACATTCATTACATCCTTTCTCCATTCAATGAAAGATGCATGCAAATAGGGGGGGGTAAATACCTTCTTCTGGACAACAGCAAGTGTGAGGACAGCAGGGACAACGCACATAACAGCAGCAATTCTGAGGACAGCACTGGCAGCAACAGACACCAATCAGTATGATCAGGAGTAATGTCCCAAGAATGATGAGGAAAACAGTAAGCCAATCTGAGAGAAAGTGTGGGACATGATCTCATCAGCACCTAGAAGCTTTTCTGTGGTTAAAATCAAGACTTTATTGTTAACACTTACGATACACGATGAGTTTGATTTCCTTGTCAGAGTCTCCCACAACATCACCGGCTGCATCGATAGAGCAGTAATACATGCCATTGTCCCACCACATGACCTCATTAATAACCAGGTCTGCAGCTGTAAAATCCACACATACAAAAAAAGTCAATCTGAATACATAAACCAGGGTTTCTGCAGGTTTTATTTTTTTAAATGAGGGATTATAAAAATTGCATTTAGTACTGCCCTGAAGAAACTATTTGACATAACACATCCTCACATATCTTCCACATGACAAAATAGTAACTGAATTTCCACACTGATCTTGTTAAGAAGTTTACATTCCCTTTGTTTCTAATATGGTGTGTTGCTTTATCAATTATCAATGATTGTTTGTGTAATAACTGTTCATGAATCGCTGCTTTGTCCTGAGCAGTGAAGATGTCCATTTTTCTTAAGAAAAAAAACAACTACAGTAAAATGATTTGGTTTCTCTGCATCTTCTGCACATTTGAGTTTTTCCCAACAGTTGCTATATATGAGGTCCAGATTTTGACAATCGAGGGACAAATACACAACTATTACAAAAGGTGCAAACAATTAATGATGCTCAAGAAGGCAACATAAGAAGAACCAAGGGATGCAAACTTTTGAACAGTATGATTTGATGAATAAGAGTACATTTTGTGTTATGTAGCTTTTGAAGGGCACTTCTACATAAAAAATATCATCTCTTATAGGTTATTGTATACATTCTGAAAGGGGTGAGGAAACTTATAAAATCAAAAGGGTTATGCAACTTCTGCACATAATTGTATAGGCTATATAGTTTGTGAAAATGTATATTTTATTTTAGATATATTTTTTTCACGATTTAACCACATTTACCTTTTTTTTAATGTACAAATTCCATGTAGCCTATCTGTGACAGGGCGGAGGGCGGGGCCGGGTCGTGATTATACACACCCGGTCCCTTATCGGGCTAATTAAGCCTTGGAGAGGGATAAAGGCTTGAAAACAGATGATCTGAATGACAGCCATTTCATTTGCATTTAGTCTTTAAGCAGACACTTTTATCCAAAGAAACTCACAAATGAGGAACATAGCAAGCAATTTGTCAACAATATCATGCTGCCAATTTCACAGAGTAATTGGTGTAGTATAGAGTCATTTAAAATAAGTGTTACCTTTCACTTTAATTGCATCTTCTTTTTTTCATAAAGTGAAAGTGAATGGTGACTGAGGCTTACATTGTGCCTAACATCTATTGTTTCACTTAAAAAAAATAGTCACTCATCTTTGGAACAACATAAGAATCACTAATGACAGAATTTTCATAACTGGTACAATTTTTTAAGACTTTAAGCACATGGTTGTACATCAAGTTATCTCAAACCTTATGTTTAGTGTTTAAAAAAGTGCTAGTGGGTCCAAACTCACTGTTTCGAATGGAGATCTTGCGCTCTCTATACTCAGTCCCCAGAGTAGCTTCGTTGATGCCCCTTTTCTGAATCACTATGCGAATAGTGCGCTGATTGTCTGGACAATCATTGGCTGGGTCCTGCTTGAGGGCCAAAGCTGCTTGGTATGCTAAAGTAAGAGAGAATCCTACATGATATCATCGATTATCAAATTTTTTTATGAAAAAGACTTTGCAGCCTATATCTTTGAGTTCTCCTCCTATATGACACTGACCAGTTGAGTAATATTCCAGGACTGGATCCAGACAGAAAGACTTGAATCGCCATGTGACCAGGACATCTTGTGGGCTTGCAGAGGTAGAGTAGTCACACCGCAGAATTACAGAAGCAAAAAGAGTTGTGTGTCTCTCCGTCTGAGGAACTGTAACCTGGATTGACAACAGCTCTGAGAAGAGAGAGTTAGTGAAATCTTGATTAAAACACTATTTAGGTTAGTTCAGAATTCCTAAACTTTGACCAATTAATTTTCATGACTTTCATGATTACTGGATAATGATTACATTTTGCATTTTAAAGCAATGCCATCCAAAAGAACAATTCCTAGCTAATAAAATATTTCAAAGCATAACTAGAAAATGTTTTTTTTGGTATATACAGTTTAAGTCATAAGTTTGCATACACTTAGGCTGAAGTTATTAAAACTCATTTTTTAACCACTCCACAGATTTAATATTAGCAAACTATAGTTTAGGACATCTACTTTGTGCATGCATGACACTAGTAATTTTTCCAACAACTGTTTACAGACAGATTGTTTCACTTTTAATGGACTACATCACAATTCAAGTGGGTCACAAGTTTACATATACTAAGTTAGCTGTGCATTTAAGCAGCTTGGAAAATTCCAGAAAATTATGTCAAGCCTTTAGACAATTAGCTTCTGATAGGAGGTGTACTGAATTGGAGGTGTGGATGTATTTTAAACCCTACCTTCAAACTCAGTGCATCATTGCTTAACATCATGGGAAAATCAAAAGAAATCAGCCAAGACCTCAGAAAGAAAATTCTGGTTCATCCTTGGGAGCAATTTTCAAACACCTGAAGGTACCATGTACATCTATACAAACAATAGTATGAAAGTAAAAACACCATGGGACCACGCAACCATAATACCGCTCAGGAAGGAGATGCATTCGGTATCCTAGAGATGAATGTAGTTTGGTGCGAAAAGTGCAAATCAATCCCAGAAAAGCTGCTCAGCAAGGAGGAAGCCACTTCTCCAAAACCGGCATAAAAAAGCCAGACTACAGTTTGCTAGTGCACTTGGGGACAAAGATCTTACTTTTTGGTGAAATGTCCAAAAACAAAAACGGAACTGTTTGGCCATAATGACCAACGTTATGTTTGGAGGAAAAAAGGTAAGGCTTGCAGGCTGAAGAACACCATCCCAGCCGTGAAGCATGGGGGTGGCAGCATCATGTTGTGGGGGTGCTTTACTGCAGGAGTGACTGGTGCACTTCACAAAATAGATGGCAGCATGAGGAAGACATCTCAAGGCATCACCCAGGAAGTTAAAACTTGGTCCCAAATCTACAATATTGTGGCAAAATGGCTCAAGGACAACAAATTCAATGTATTGGAGTGGCCATCACATAGCCCTGACCTCAGTCCGATAGATAATGTGTGGGCAGAACTGAAAAAGCGTGTGCGAGCAAGGAGGCCTACACACCTGACTCAAGTTTCACCAGTTCTGTCTGGAGGAATGGGCCAAAATTTCAGCAACTTATTGTGAGAAGCTTGTGGAAGGTTACCAAAAACTTTTGACCCAAATTAAACAAAAACTAAATTTAAGTCAATGCAACCAATTATTAGCAAATTGTATGTAAACTTCTGATCCACTAGGAATGTGATGAAAGACATAAAAGCTGAAAAAAATAATTCTCTCTACTGGCATTTCACATAGAAAATAGTATCCTAACTGACCTAAGACAGGGAATGTTTTCGACAATTAAATGTCAGGAATTGTGAAAAACTGAGTTTAAATGTATGAATAAGGTGTATGTAGACTTCAACTGTAAATTTCCATGACTTTTTATTATTCTCCCAATTTTCATGACTTTTCCAGGCCTGAAATTCCCCTGATATTTCTAGGTTACCATAACTGTGGGAACCTTGGCCTTATGAGCCTTATGAGTCTACACACTAATTCTTAAAAGCATGAACATACAAAGTCCAACAAACTATTTGTGTACAGGTGTGTCTCACTAGTTTTTTCCACAGCACAAGAGCATTTAAACCAGAGGTGTAAAAAGTACTCAGAAATAATACTTAATTGAATGTATGGATATTGAGTGAAATTTTTTCTCAAATAAAAGTCCTAGTATCTAGCCAAAAACATACTTGAGTGAAAGTAAAAAAAGTATTCACATTAAATTGTACTTGAGTATCAAAAATGTAAAAGTAACTTTTTTCCTAACTAGAATGAAATCAAAAGAGGAGATTGTTTGAGAAAGGATTTTATTCAATTTGATTAGTTTGTTAAGTAGTGTTTTTACTGTCTCTGACAACTGTCATATTCTCCCACAGCGGCATTCACAACCTGGTCAGAGAATTGTGTTAAAATAACTATATTTTTGCAAAATGATTTGTGACCAGGAGGAGGGCATGGCCAGGCCGTGATGGAGCATGGCCAGCGCTGAATCAGCAGATAAAGGGGCGGCCGGAGACACCGGTTCGAGAGAGAGAGAGAGAGATGCACGTGGCTGCGCTGCACGTTAGTTTACAGTTCAAGGATGGGCAAGGATGAGGCAGGAAGTGGCTGAACAGTCAACGTAACGTTTAATGGTAAACTTAAAGCCAACATAAACAAACATGCGTCTCTCCCTCTCGAACCGGCGTCTCCGGCCACCCTCGCTCTCCCACTGATCAGCTGATTCATCCTCCTCGTCACACGATTTTTATGTGGCCGGTTGTACATAACACAGTAATTGCCTGGTGAAATGAACACCACAATTAACTAAAACAACAATTACTTTTATCCCCTTTCACACAAATCACGAGTAAAACCACAGATTATCAGTTCATAAACGTTTTTCGCTCTGTTCTATCTTATGACATATAAACACTTTTACTATATAGCACATGACTCATTTAAATGTTTGCATAACATAACCAACTACTGTACATTTAAAAGCTTGTTTAAATGTGATCAAATTGTGCGGTAGCTCAACTGATAGTGTTGCATTTGCAATACAAAGGACCAGGATACGAATCCTGAAGAGCATGCGAGTCGACACGTGAGCTAAAAGTGTCATCAGAAATTGTGTTTTTCATGACACCTTTGCTTTTTCTGACATTATCGGTTAGGTTTAGGTTTAAGGTTTAGAGAAGTAGATTTTGTTGATTTAAATCTCGATAGAACATTAACCATAAACATTTCACTATCTTTTAGCACCACACAGTGGATATTTCACTTCAGAATTGCACTGAGACGTGAAATAAACCACGTCATTTTATTTTGCAAAAACATTGCCACAGTCACGCAATGTTCTTTGCATGGGAGAAGGCTTTACGAATTGTGATGTCAGTGCACCCAACCCCTTGAGACATAGAGAAAGATAAAACAAATTGTAAATTAAGTTTTGAAGAAAGTTAGTAATGCTGTTGGTTTTGTGAATTGTTTGACAAGTGTAGAAATAAATTACATGAACACATTTAATTACAAAAGCATTATATATATATATATATATATATATATATATATATATATATATATATATATATATATATATATATACATACACACACACACACACACACACACACACACACTACTGGTCAAAAGTTTTGAAAAACTTGACTGAAATGTTTCTCACGATCATAAAAATCTTTTGATCTGAAGGCGTATGCTTGAATGTTTGAAATAAGTTTTGTAGACAAAAATACAATTGTGTTACCATATTAATTTAATTACTAAAGTAAAATATAATAAAAACAAAAGATTTTGAAATGTATGACTTGGACCAAATAATAAAGAAAAGCACCCAATAAATGCCCAACATAGATGGACACTGTTTAAAAAACCATCCCAGGTTGATACCTCAAGAAGTTGGTTGAGAAAATGTCAAGTGCACATTCAGGACAAATTCTAGGCAAAGGGTGACTACTTTGAAGATGCTAAAATATAACAGCTTTGATTTATTTTGGATTTTTAGTCACAACATAATTCCCATAGTTCCATTGATGTTATTCCATAGTTTTGATGACTTTACTATTATTCTAAAATGCGAAAATAAAAATGATAAATAAGAATGAGTAAGTGTTTTTTGACCAGTCGTGTGTGTGTGTGTGTGTGTGTGTGTGTGTGTGTGTGTGTGTGTGTGTGTATATATATGTATGTACAAGTATTCCATTTTAATTGCACTCAAGTAAACTACAAATCCCCAAAAATAATACTTAAGTATGAGTATTTTTACTTAACTACTAAAAACTATGAACTGAGGTTCAGTCAACACAACGCTTCATTAATAAATTGCCATGAAGCAAGTTATACACGGTCACGTGATCTGGTTTCTTGGCCTGAATAGTACAGTAAAGAACTCTAGACTATTTTAAATCTTCAGAAGGCCATAATAGTAAACAAACCTTCAACATCCCAGTGGTTTTTAAAAGCAACTTACGTGCTGGAAAGACGCAGAGCACGAGCCCAATCACCTCGAGCTTCAGCATGTTTCTCAGCAAAAAAAAACAAAAAACCCAAGTATGACTCAAACAGCTTGCAAATATAGGCACCGCACGCAGGCCATCATGTCATCTTAAAAAGTCTGTTGTAGGCATATCCATATTTTTTCTTATGTCTGTGATCTATCTGTATTCTCGTGAATCTACAACATAAACACACCTTTGCTCTTTGTAAGTTAGATTCTCTTCCCTCCTTCCACGATGACCTCACCGACTCCACCCCTTGGCAGGTGCATCACACAAAACCCAGAACATGAGTCGCTTTGTTTATTACTGATTTTTGTTCAAAATCACATACGTTTCTTTGGTTTTCACATAGTTGTCATTGTAAATGTCTTGAGTGAACATTAAAAGCTAGGGATGGGGGAAAACCCAAGATGGCGACCGAGTAACATCCTGTTGCCGACACTCTGCTGCCGAATGCATCATAAGTTACATTTTTGCGAATTTACGTGTATGAGGGCTTAAAGTAGTAACAGTAATAGTAGTTAACATGATGAAGCAGTTTCTTTTTCGTCCCTTTCGTACGAAAAAAAAAGCAAATGGAGTCTCTAAACAGCATGCAATCTCTAGAGACAACAGTGAAAGGCAATACATGTTCGTTGAAAAATGTGACCGATGCGCTCAAATTCATGGGTAAGCAAGATGAAGATGTGACAAACAAGGTGAGCTCGCTGCAAGACGGGATGGAGTCACTCAAAAAAAACTGTGCTACGTGTAAACGAAGGTAAATGGTTTTGTCAAACACTCTAAAAACACTCAAAAGTTAGACTGAAGGATGCTGTGGTAAACTCATTTAACTATTACTGCATAGTTGGCGCAACTACAAATTTCCGAGCGGGGGTGGTCGAGGAGGCCGATTGCGCACCCCCTTTAGTGAGCAGTTGGCGACCCTATGCATTGCATGGCACCAGAACAATCTTTTCTGCTCTTTTTGACGTGCAGACATGCCACACCAGCAGATAGTGCTCACCTTTCAGTCATAGTGCTCGTTTAGAGAGGGAGCTCATACTGCCTTACTGGTTCTAGGTGGTGACTTTAATATAGCAATAAATAATATGTTAGATAGGTGCCCACCAAGAAAAACTATATATTCCAACTCAAACCTGAAAATGTTTATGGACAAATTTGATTGATATTTGGAGAAAATTGTATCCAGATGAAGCTCAGTACACCTGGTGTAACAACGACTGTTCAAAACAATCTAGAATTGATTATTGATTGATCTCTAAAACATTAAGGAGCGACAATATTTCTGTTACTATTAGCAACAGTTCTTTGACTGACCATAAAGCTATTTATATTTCAGTACATTTATCCCAAAATAATACCTTCAAAATCTCAAAAGATTGTGCCGCTACCGTCTCCTCCACAGGGGGTAATTGGGCATAACTGTTTTCTTTCCCATGATCCATTAAAGAGGATGGCATCACTGCGTGAGCACGCCTTATAAGGACATCACTCTGGAAGTTACAAAATAAAATATATGAAATATATTTTATAAAATACAAAATAAATGAACCGTATAGATCAAAAGCTAAGAGAGCCTATGTTAGATCTAGAAAAATATGTCTAGAAGGGGAACAAAATTCAGCCTACTTTTTTTAGGTTTGAAAAAAATTATGCTTTGAATGCTTCAATTGACCGTCTTCGAACTAATAAAAGAGTTCTTGATGACCCTAAAGACATAGCATTTTTTTGCTCCAAGTTTTATAATAATTTATATACATCAAGATATTGCGATAAATCAGCCAATTCTTTTTTTATTATTCAATATGTCAAAATAAAATTATTTTAGCAGAAGATAAAGAAGCTTGTGATAACAATATCTCCCAAACGGAAATCTTACAGGCCATTAAGAATCTAATAAAAAATAAAAGTCCGGGCTGTGATGGTTTAACCTCCAAGTTATATAAGATGTTATATAAGATGTTTGCTGAACACTTATCCCCTTTCTCGTTAAAGGTTTTTGCAGAGAGTATTGAAATGGAAACACTTCCACCAAGTATGACATGGGATCATTACCTTAGTACCAAACCCCAATAAAGACAAGGAATGTTTAGATAATTGGCGCCCGATCACCCTTTTAAATAAAGATTATAAAATTTTAGCTTTGATTTTTGTGAAAAGAATTAAAGATAGCTCTATAATTGATGAATCACAATCAGTTTTTATGTAAAAACATCATATTGCAAACAATATAAGTTTAGTTTTTAGATCTACTGTATTATAATGAACTCATCACTAATGATAGTTACTTCTTAGATTTCTATAAAGCCTTTGATTCACTTGAACACAACTTCATATTTAAAACTCTTTGAAAAATTTGGGGTTGGAGATTTTTGTATTTTTTTGTAGGATTATTAAAACATATATGAATAATAGTAGTTCTATCAAATTAAAATTAGAAACTTCACCAAGATTTAATGTATCGTGCGGTGTAAGACAAGGCTGTCCTATTTCACCATATTTGTTTTTGCTTGCCTCTCAATTCTTGGCTCTTCATATTTCCAATAGTAATTACAGGGTGTGATAATAGACAAATTTGTATTAGCCAGCAGGCCGATGACACCACATTGTCTTTGAATGATGCTTTCCAAGTCTTCCCCAGGGCTTAATTTTTCTTACTTTAAACAATACTTTTAAAATTAATTGGCTTAAGCACTTTTTGTATAACTCCTCATTGCTTCGGAACATTATCCCTAATTATATATTTTTTTTCTCAAGTTGGTGGCTTGTTTTCTTTTACTTTGTAATTATGATGTCAAAAATATCCCAATCAAATTGTCCAATTTTCATAAGCAGATGCTTTTGGCTTGGTCCCTGACATACAAACACAACTTCTCTGCTCACATATATTACATTTGGAATAATAAGAACATTCTCTACAAAAATAGATCACTCTTTTTTTATTTTTTTTTTATTATTGGTTTAATTAAATTGTGTAGATACGGAGAAACCAGGAAGTCTGAACGCAGCTTCCCAAGGACTACTGTCTTGCTGCTGGAGGTTCGGTGAAAATGTGCTCCTCACAGTCACTCCTGGCAGAGCGTTTTTAGTGCATACGGTGGTGGGAATTACCACTTTCAAGTACCGTTAATAGCCTTGGCTTTCCTGGAATACTAAGCGCTCTGCTCACCTCTCAAGTCGACACTCTTTGAAGGTCGCTTCTGGTCACTTGCACGCCCCCAAGCCACGCACACAAATTACACGGTAAAGCACACTCATCTACACTGACATTACACACACGCTTTCCACATAGTGCAAGGGTGAATTACATGTTTATGTGTTGTAACAAATTTGTATTTATTATTTTTATCTCTCATCCCTGTTGTTTCGAATGGGTGTGGGGTTTGGATGAATCTGCTGAGTAGCTATTGCTACTGCTGCGGACTCCAAGAGCAGACTTACTTAAGAACTGATTACTTGTATTGAGTTTTGCTTATGAGGTATTATATCTTTTTGTTCAATACAACACAATTCCAACCGCAACCCTGGTGGTAAAATGTGTTCCTTTTATTAGAAAATAATTAGATTAATTTACAATAGGTCATTTAAAGATATGTGTTTGATTAATAATATATGACACAAACAATATGATAGCAGTATTTAGTATCTTATTTCTTTTTTTCTTTTCTTTCTTTTGTTACTGGCGGCATTTTTTCGTTGAGTTATCTGGGTTAAAACTGTTATTATATTGGCAGACCTAACCTGTCTGCCTGGCATCCGAAAATAAATTTGGAGTTTTCATTTTTAGTCACACACTGGGAGTCAGCCACCATAATTAATCTTATTTTAGTTGGACAACTTTTTAACCCACATTATTTATTTATATATATATATATATATATATATATATATATATATATATATATATATATATTAGACTTTATAGCTACATAGATTTTTACAGAAGTACAAAATTCCTATAACTGCTAAAGAATATGCAAATGTTTTAAATTTTGCAGTTCCCTCTGGAGTGTCAATGCTTCTGCAAAGTAATGACTTTACATGGCCATCTACCCATTATTTGAATTTTGCTGATACAATTGTTGGCAATATATGCTTCTCTGCAGAGCAGCAGTTTAAAAATCGTAAAATAAGAGTTTTTTGCAGAGAGACAGAGAGAAATGGTAAAAATTTCTTACATACTGGAATAACATTGTAGAGAATGTGCCTTGGGATAAAGTATGGTCCTTGCCCCAAAAGTATCCGCTTACAAATAAAGTAAAAGAAATAACGTTTATATTGTTATACCCAACTAAAGCTTTTCTTAAGGTATATAAATCGGAGATTGATTTAAATTGGAAAACATTACTTATGACAGTAAGTTACCGTTTGCAGACAATATTAAAATGAATAAGGAGAGTCGTAAACTGACACCTACATGTCGCAAAGTTGTCCGTGTCTCGCAGTAAACTCAACACGGCTGTATCGTTTCGAAGGCTGCGTGCTAGGTAGGACGCGTCCTTTGAAGGCTGTAGTATACTGAGCGTCCTCCTTTAATCAAGACTCGTTTAAACGAGACAACCCGGAAATGGAACGTAACATGGTTGCTATGACAGCACACCGCGCTTTGAGTGAGAAGGGAACAAAGCCCCATTAGAAGGGAATGTATGAGATACATTTTAGAGTTATAATATTGTAAATAGAAAAGAAAATATATTTTACATGTGTACTCTTAGTCTAATAGTTTATTTTAATTATATTAAAATTTTCAATATTCTAGTATGTTTTTATATCAAAATACTTATGTGAGTTTCCTGGCCTTTGTGTGACCCAGGAGAGAGCATATGAGGTTACTAAAAGTGTTGATGCTGCAAAAACCAC
Source organism: Moxostoma hubbsi (assembly GCA_032164185.1). Lineage (NCBI taxonomy): Eukaryota > Metazoa > Chordata > Actinopteri > Cypriniformes > Catostomidae > Moxostoma > Moxostoma hubbsi. The sequence goes on along the minus strand of JAVLUX010000011.1, from coordinate 11,389,679 downwards.
AAAGAGCACCTAGCTGTAACAAAATAATGAGGCTATGGACCTTGAAACACAGCTGAAGATAAGGAGTAAAAAACAACCAGTGGTTAAAGTAATTAAAAGGATTAAATTCAGGTTTCTACCAGTAAAATGACATCAAAAGGCTCTGTGAGATAATGGTGGTGAATAGTATCCATTGGTTACAAAAATAATGAAGGGGCGTAGCAATGAGGTAATGCCAGATAACAAACTGTATAGAAGATTAGGTTTTGGACTAAGAGAGTCAGAATGGACCGCTGGCCTTTCTCAAGTTTGTTGGTAATTCAATCTTTAACTTTGGCATCTGGAACCCTGGACTCTGAGAGTTTTCTTGCATTTTAGAGAGATTCTTCAAAGATCTTCCACGACATTATACATATTATATACTTTGCACCCATCTATTGAGGTACTTCAACTTGGGAAATATCATTAGTTGCATTTGAACATCATATTTACGGGCAAATTGGCATCATTATTTTTTACATTTCCATTGAAGTGCCCACGAAGGATACACCTCATGCATCCTCCGAATTCCCATGAAAGAAGGTCGAATTTAAAGGCTGCATTCGAAATTGTTTTTTTTTGTTTTTTTTTAACTTTTATTGACCATTAAGAAAGATATATTACAAACAACAATAGCAAACATTTCTTATCCAGACAACAGACAAGCATAAATGATGAGAAACTAAAGTACATAATATAAATAAATAATAAAAAAAAGGTCTAGGGGTTCTCTGCAAGTTTAAGTTCTTCTATAGAGTTACAAAGTTCCAAGGCAACCACCTCCTTCATTGACCTCAGTGACAAGAAATAATGACATAGCTCCTTGTGAAATGTATAAAAGTTCAGAAACAGAAACAGAAACAAAGAAACAGACATTGGACAACAGATAATTGGAAAAGAGTGTTTTGGATCTTAACCCCATTGAGCTTTTGTGGGATCATCTAGACTGTAAGGTGCGTGAGAAGTGTCCGACAAGAAAGCCACATAATGGTAAGTGTTACAGGAAGTGTGAGGTGAAATGTCACCTGAGTATCTGGACAAACTGACAGCTAGAATGCCAAGGATCTGCAAAGCTGTCATTGATGCATGTGGAGGATTTTTTTATGAGAACTCTCTGAAGTCATTTAAGAAGTTTTTTGTTTCAAATTGTAATAGTAAATTTTCATATGTCCTGACTATACATTGTGATCACTTGAAATGTCACTTTGGTGAATAAAAGTACCAATATCTTTCCATAAGAGCAAAATCTACGTTATGTAGATGTGTGTGTTTGAATATATATATATATATATATATATATATATATATATATATATATATATATATATATATATACATATACACACACACACACACTGGCAGCCAAAGGTTTGTAATAACATGTAGATTTTATAACATGCAAGGAAACTCAAAAGTCAAGAATTAATAAACAGCCAGACCTTTTGCCATTCTGTGTGTATACAGTTTAGACACAAGATTAACCAATCACAACCAAGTGTGCTGATAAAGATGAAGTGCAAGTGACTGCCCGCTGTTGTCCTTGAAGAAGCAATAATCTCAGCTTATTACAACCTTATTAAAAACAAACAATTGTCGTAGGACCACATTGATATTCCCTGCGTAGAAGCTCTGCTGTTTTTCGCGGAAGAGATGCGGCCATTGTGAATGTCCAACATGACCACCCCACCCACAGATGTGTGAACCTGGTGTTAGATATAATTATCTTATCTGTGAGGCCAACTTAGGTTTTTTTTTTTTTTTTTTTTTTTCAGATTTTGTCACTGCTGCAAAAATTCAAAATTCTATTGGTTAATAAGGTTGTTGTTGTTGTTCTTTTCCTTCACACTGACACCTTTTGCTGAAATTTGATTTAAGGCTTTAAGTGTCCCCATATTTAAATTAAACCTGCAACTGATTTGCAATGATGCATCAGCACAGAAATGGAACACATTCCTCTGGGTGAATTTGACAAGTCCTAATACAACTGTCTTTAGGGCTTTTTCAACAAGTTTGATTCTCTTTATTAAAAGAATAGTTCATTCAAAAAAGAAAATGTTGTCATTATTTATTCACCCATTCAAAACCCATGCTGTAGGTTTTTTATTTTTTTCAGTGGAACACAAAATACGACATTTTGAAGACTCTTTATACAGTTCTTCTCTATAAAACAGCAATTATTTTACTATCATTGATAAAAATAAACAAACCAACAAATGTAGTTATGATTTTTTCTAGGTTTTATCCCGAACACTTAAATAACTTGTGTATACCATGGAAGAAAGAAAACGTCAAGGTTTGGGACGAAACGATGGGAAGTGTATTACAGATTATTGACATACATCAATCGTTTGTATTACATAAATAAATAAGGAATTAGTTACCAAATTTGTTCACAGATGTTTCCTTTCTTAAATAGTGTTTGAAAGGAGGCAAGCTAAAAGTTGATGCCTGTATTTCATCGATTCAAAATGTTGTTTGTTGATCAGTTGTTTTAAAAGTCGTACAATATCTTTAATTTCGCCATCTAATGCAAATTATGAGACTATGTTGATATTACTAATGTATCATTATTTATCATTAAGTTATTAATTTTTTAATTGTTAATCATTTATTTACTATAGAACAATGTGAGTGTGAGAAAATGAGAGATACAGATATAGAGAGAGCTAAAAATAAAGTCTGAGCACTAAACACCTGTGCAGGCTTGTTTCATATTGTTTCCCGATATTGTTATCTCATCCGGGAAAGAAGCATCCTTTCCTTTACTGTGTACTGTCCCATTTCCTGCTTGGCTTTGGGTCTGTATTGCTGAAGAAAAAGTCCTATTTATTTTCTAATGTATTTTGAAGCAAGAGCAGAGAGATAAAGTCACCTATACAAATGCCTTTGTAGTTCACATCGATATAGGTGATAAGGAACAAAAGACATGTTATGCAAAAAGAATGCACAAAGGTTATTAACCATTACTGAAATTAATAACGCAGCAAGTGAAAAATCATTTCAAAATCATTATTTAAAACCGTGAAATAGAAATAAATGTCACAATTTCAAAAGCACAATCTGGCACAGAATTGTATAGTACAACAGTGCAAACAAAGGCAATGACATTATAAAAATATTCAAGACAGAGTCCAATTACAGTACTTAAGACATACAAAATGTCAAGGAATGTATTAAACATGAATGAAGAGAATATTTAAAATGATTTAGAATTTTGCTTGAACATGACACCACGACAAGTCCTCTTTTACTGCATAAAATGTAGTTCACAGAACTCTAGTGTAGTGGTAGTCTGTATAAGAGAAATAGAGACACACAATGTCTTTCATGTTTTTCCCCTTGACCGTAATACGTTTCCAGGCATAATACTCTATTGCTGAATGATTGATGCTTGGTGTCTGGTGCATTTCTCTGCAGCTTGATGGTGATGTTAATAGTATGATGTCAGCTCAGTCTGATGATGTCACACAATTAGAGAGTCTCTGCTTAGATGAGTGGTCTGTTAAAAAACACCAAGAGCCACACATTAGACACCCATTAGCACATTTGCTGATGCGTTGTTAGTGCAGCAGTCTGATGCAGTAATACAAGCCCCTTAGATTTAGTGATGTCATATGTGGCACATACAGTTAGTAAACACAGAAACCCTGCCTGAGAAATTAACCGTTTTGATCATTCAAAGCACTCTTATGTATACACATTCTTGTAAAGAATACATTTCATATTTCATCATCCAAAATATAACATACAATGAACATAATTTTAGCTCTTGATTATATTTTTGAGTCCCTCTTAGGAAATATGTATGAAAAACTACAAAAATTAGATATCTAATCAGATATTCATACAGGTATACATACAGGAAATTATAGTTAGTAACAAATCAGATAGCTGAAAAATGAACATCATAATTTCTAGTCAGTCTAGATGCTACCTAATTTAAAGGGATAGTTCACCCCAAAATGAAAATTCTCTTATCAATTTCTCAGCCTTATATAATGTTCCAGATCTTCTGCAGAACACAAACAAAGACTTTTATCTCAGCTCTATTGGTCCTCACAATGCAAGTGAATGGTGACCAGATCTCAAAAGATCTGAAAAATACAAAGGCAGGATAAAAGTAATCCATAGAACTCCAGTGGTTTAATCCATGTCTTCTGAAGTGATCCAATCAGTTTTGGGTGAAAACCCTAAACTTAAGAAGACATGGATTAAACCACTGGAGTCATATTTTATACTGTCTTTCTGTGCAAAGTTTTAGTATCCACATAGAAAACATAAAAAATATATATATATATTATTAGAATTTTTTTTTTTTACTTTTACTATGCCAGCAAGGTTGTTCCAATATCATTCTCTTTAAAACTTTAGGAAGCTTTCTATTTCTGCACCTTTGTCTGCGGTTAATAGTTCTTATACATAAATATTAAAATACAGAAACAACTCTCTCGACATATCCAACCATGATGTCGCTAATCATTATGGTGTCGCTAACTTTAATTGATACAGTCATGAGCATCATGGCTCAATATGGTAAATGGTCTGCACTTATAAAGCGCCTTTTTAACCTTATCGGTATTCAAAGCACTTTACACTGTTGACTCATTCACCCATTCACACACACATTCATACACCAAAGGCGGCAGAGCTGCCATGCAAGGCACTAGCCTGCCATCGGGAGCAACTTGGGGTTCAGTGTCTTGCCCAAGGACACTTCGGCACGTGGAGTCGTATGGGCCAGGATTCGAACCACCAACACTACGATTGCCGACCCGCTCTACCAACTGGTGTTAGGATGAGAGATGCTAGGATTCTCAGAGCTTTCAGATGTAACCCATAACAAATATGGATGGCACATAGTCTATTATAGTTGGTGAGCTCTAAAATGTTTCTTATTTGTGACATTTTGAGGTACTGGAGGTTTTCAAGCATGGAACCTTTCTTGGGTTAGTGCTCTTTTATGTTTTGGACATTACATTTTTACAATACATCTTGGTGGCATTTCAATCTTGTCTTCTGAGGCTTGAAGGAGCTGTCTTCAAATCTTTTAAGTTGGCACTCTTTGGTCCACCCTTCAATGTACAAACCTAATAGCTCCAACCCAGATGTTTATAAGTAACTCACCAGTTTCCTGGGTTTGTCCCTGTCATCCCTGCGCTCCTGTAGTGTATGGCACAACCCTTGGGGTGGATGTGTATAAGAAAAAGGGCGCATGCTAGGATCAGTAGTCCTGTAGCGTTCCCTCCCTGTACGCTCTTCAGTTCTAAACCTCTCAACCGCCCTCTCAGAGTATGGAGGTAAAGGATCATCCTCTTCAGGCCGGTTGCTAGGTGACCTGCTATTGTAACAGTCACTGCTCTTCTTGGAACTGCCTTTTGAGGGGGTGTCACTTTCATCATCCTTCCTCCCACCCTGCTCTCCATGACCCCTGGCCTTGCTCTCCAGCAGACTGTTTAGGTAGGTATCATCATATGACTTTTGATGAGCAGCATAACGCTCACTGTCGCCAGTGTCACGCCTTTTATGGGGGGGAGGTGGCGACCCTCGACGTCGCCAGGCATCATCATCGTCATCATGGGAACAACGTGGGCCATCTCGGTATGACATGCGATGGTCCTGTGGCCTTGGGATCATTTCGAAGTCTCGCTGTGGTCCACGGAAGTCATCTCTCTGACGACTGTGTGGGCCATACGACAACGCAAACTCTTCCAGTTCGTCTAGTGACCCTGTGCGCCCCCTGGTGTCAAAGGCTTTGCGGGGCAGGTGCTCTGAGCGGCAGTTCCATCTGCACAAACAGCCATGATGATATTAGTACACACTACACTGTAGATTTGCTCTAAAACCAAGTGAGCATTTTCAAAGGAAGCATTTTTAAGTTATCATAGGCATACTCAAGACGCAAAGGCTGTTCAAAAAGATAGGCAGCTTTATTGTGCTAACTTTACTTAAGCAGGTAAAAGTGGTAATTAGGGTTGTCAACACAGCAAAAAAAAATGTAATTAGAATTTTTTTACCTAAATGTAATTGGAATTATATACAACTTTTAAAAGCATTGTTTCAGTTACCAGATCACCAGATTTGTTTCACTGTCTCATGCAGGAGTGATGCTGTGTCATGTTAAAAAGAAGCTTTAAAAAGCATATGGAGACACATGTGCTCTTTTGTATTCAAGTTAGGTCATTTGAACAAAAAAGTAATTGTCATCATCAATTCTTGGCGCTCATTGAAAATTCAAATGCAGTTTTAGAATACATTTTTTTTAGTTCAAATATTTTAATTTCAAATTTTAATTTGACCGCCTTAGTGGTAACCTGCAATTGTTATCTTAAGGAGTTATTTCTACATGATCTAACCCTTAAAATTACTTTCGTTGATGTAATGTAATGTATTCAGGTTGATTCAGTGGTGTTAAAAGCGTGGTAACGTGATCAGACGATATAACAATTGTGAGTGTGGGGAGGTTGGGGGGGGGCAGTGAGGTTGCTCACTATAACTTGGAACAGACACTATATCTATAGCTACAGCCAAGCTATTCATCATTTGTCAAACATTCTAAAATATTATGCAATGTCATAGGTGTTTTCATCCACACAAACACTGAAATTGTACCTGTTGTCATGCTCGTCTACAGAGTGATTGCTCTGATAATGTGAGGGGTGGAGCACATGGCCAATTGATGCTGCTCTGAGACGTGGCTGGTCAGTGTGGTCACTGATAGGTAGCAGTGCCTTCTTCTGGACTTGCCGATAGGTCTGCCTGAAGTCTAAATCCCCATCATGCAGAGAGCTTAGTTCTGATAGGCTGCCAACTGCTGACACAATGATATTGTTATGGAGACTTGATGTTCTGGCATTCTGTTACAATCACACCCATGAAAACAACACAAGGACAGTGAACTGTCTGTAGCATTCACCAGAGAAAGTATATAGTGTTATGGTAGAAAAGACGCACCTGGTTTAAATATAATGAATTCACTGACATGATCAAGTAACATGCACAGTAACTTCAGTATTTTTGGATAGATGAAGAAGGCAATTCCATTGGCATACTAAAAGCTTTAACACTGTTACAGAAAGTAAACTGGTCCCTTGCCTTATAGGGACAGTTCACTCCAAAATGAAACATCTGAAACATGCCAACACCACTTATGTAATTTAAAACATATACGATTTATTTTCTGTGGAACACAAAATGTTACAGATTATCCAGGCTTCTCTTATTCAAATGTATTAAAATACAGAAACAACTCTCTTGATTTATCCAACCACAATGTCTATAATAACCTGCACCCTTGATAGACCTTGAAGCCTAGATTTTTTTTAAGATGACAATAAAAGTTACCAGCAAAGAGAATGTTAGTAGAGTTTGACTTGAGTTAGATGACAAGTTCTTGAATGAAATGCAGATGCCTTTTCACTTGCACTGGAAAGATGTGGTCAAAAAATTCCAAGGCATTCAAATAATGATCATTTCAATTTACACATGTTGTTGCATGGAGGAAAATTAGCTTTTCAAATTTCTGTTAATGCCACTTACCTCCAGCTATATTGTTTTCTACTGCAGTCAACTTAGGTTCAATAAGAGATGGTGGTGCGGCTGGAGAAACCACAGGAACAGAAGGAATATAGTAAGGTTGATACAAGGCAATCCCTTGAGGCTGAATGCTCTTTGCCATCTTTCCTGCTTCATATACTAAAAAACAAAAACAATGGGAAAGACTTTAGTCTGGTTAAGGGTGATTATAAGTGTAGCTGAGATGTGCACTTTGGTGTCCAAATGTTAAATGTTATGGGGAAAAATAGATTTTTTTTTCTTTACAAAGATTGACCAGGTTGAATCCTTTGTACAAAAGGTCAGATTTCCATGCTTTCATTGAACCGTACAAGATGCTCTTTCAAATATTCTCAAATCATGCTGGGATAATATGGCTCATTAGATTTTCCACAAGCTTGTGCAGTCCAATGTCAGCTTGAGTGCAAGCTTTCAGTATAGCAAAAAAGAGGAACATGCAAAAACTAAGAAATTTTACCCATTTCACTCTAATGTGTATATTTTTGTCAATTTTTGTACATTTAATATAATCAAAATAGAAGTATTTTCTCTAGTGGTCTCAGATTTTAGACCCCAATTGTATGTGAGTGGACATGTGTACTAACAGTGTTTTGGACAGCAACATGTATCCGGACAGCAGCAGCAGCGTACATAACAACAACAGGAGTGAGGGCAACACTGACACCAGCAGATCCCAACCAACAACAGGAAGAGAACGCTGCCCAGAATGATGACTCCCACAAACACCCACTCTAAAAGGGACACAAGAAAGAAAAAGTTATCTGTGAAAACACTGGCTGGTGAAATAATACATCAGATTCATTCACTTGGATGTCATGTCAGGATGGATGAATATCAGGATGTGATCTAAGACTGAAGAAATGTGTCAGGAAACTTGGTTTCCGTGGCAAAGCTGGCAAGCAGATCCTGGAGGAAATTCTGTCCTGAAATAATTTTTGCCCACAGGATATAAAGCCTCTGATCATGACCAGCCACAAGGGGGAGTGGGTATGATTCAGACCCTCTTATCTGGGCTCTCTAAAGGCCTAAAGTTGAATTTCCTCTGGGCATGATCTGAAAATTTTAACGGCATTCATTGCAGAGCATGATGCAGATACTATTCATTCTCAAGAATGTTAATAAATATACATCTTTGAGCACGTACCATTATAGGATGTTGACGTTACTGATATTAAGTCATTTCGTAGAGTAAAGTGTAATGCACGTCACATAATCAGTTTGCTTCTTGCAAGTAACAAATAAAGTAATTTTAATTTACTCCATTGTAGACATTATTCACAGTAGTGCCATATTTGATTTTTAATGTAAATGAAAACTAGGCTGTGAGCCTCTTCAATGGCACGCATGGTACAAAGCTGTTTAAAGCTCCTAGATCCCATCTGATTTTCCACAACTCATGTTGTCTGGAGTTTTTTGAATTTGAATTTGAATTTATTTCAGGATAACCCCTTGAGATGTAACATCTCATTTTCAAGGGGGTCCTGCATCTATATCTATACATGTACAGACACAAAAGTTAACCACACAGCACATAGGAAAGACACAGACACAGACATATGTATACAAAACAATAACTCGCACACCTGCCCTTAAACCCACAATTAACATAGTACACTTAATAAAGTATATTAACCAAAATCAGCCAAATACATTAAACAACTAATACGTCATTTATCAGTATGCCTTATACAAAATGTAACATGCAGTATAACGTCACATCTCACACATAAATGTCAAAGAAAATCCAGAAAAAGAAAAGCAAATGTATACAACTAAATGTTTTCTACATAGATCATTATATGTAATACCATTGTTGTCCCTAATTACAAGAACATGTAGTTTTAAGAAAAGAAAAAATTGATGATTTGAATAAACCAATTGAAGAAATAGACCTCAAAAAAAGAGGAAGGTTATTCCAGTCATGAGGGGCTTTATAATGAAATGCTCTCCTACCAGCTACAGAAAGTAACCTTGGAACCTTAAAAAATTTTGGACATTGAAGGTGTCTCAGTGAGTATGTTGAGCAATAAGGTATTAAGTGCTGTTTAAGATATTCAGGACAATTGAAATAAACACATTTAAAAATAAATAGAATCCAGTGGTAGTCCCTTCGTTGTTTAGGTTGCAACCAGTTTAATGAATCATACATAAAACAATGGTGAGTTTTAAATGGACAGTTCAATATAAATCTGCAAAAAGAGTTGAATACAACATTAATAGGTTTGAGATTGGACTCAAAGGTATTAGTGTAAACTATGTCTGCATAATCAATAATTGGTATTACCAATTGAGAAATAAATTTTTTTCTGACTTCAATTGAAAAACAATTAATTGATCTGTACAGAGTGTTAAGACATCCGTATACTTTCCTAATGATATTATCAATGTGTATCTTAAAGGTAAGGTTGGAGTCGAGCCAGAGGCCCAAATATTTAAATTCCTCAACAATCTGCATAAGGGACCCATCTAAAAATGTTATTTCAAAACCTGAAGCACAACGACGATTTTGTATCGTGGAAAACACCATGCAGCAGGACTTTTTGTCTACTGAATGTCCTTGGAAAGATATTTTTATCCACAGAACAATTCAAAAACACTATAAACTGCAGTACAGCCTATAAAGAGACTGCACGTCTGTCCCTCACAGCCTCGTTGTCATTCCCATTAAATCAAAGATGGCACTGATGTGAATAAGGTCTATACCCTAGTTACCTTTTCAAATGTTCAACTTACTTGATTTTAAACTAAATAATATTGAAAAATAACATTTTAAAAGTATAGCAAAAGTTGCTAATCTGTTAAAGTCCATAAAAAATAACAATGTAATATGATGAGTTAATTTTATTAGATTAATGCAATATTTCAATTAAGTACTTCAACAATTAAGGTCATGCTGTAATTTGTAGTTTCAAAAGTGAGTAGATCAGATTTATGTTGATTGGAGCACACTAGAGTGTGTTGATTGGAGTAGAGGATAAAGCAGGTGAGTTAGAGTTAGAGGACCTGTGTGAGAATATCCATGGGAAAGGACAGAGTGAAAGAGGAAAGCAGAGGTATGTCAGGCATACCTGGCATAATCTCCATATCAAATTCAGGCAGGATGTCATCCAGCACACCTATCCTACCTGGAGAAGGGAGAAGATCAGAAATGAACAGCAGCAGTAGGCAGCAGGTGAAAAAGTTCAAAGTTTAGGGCCAGTGGGCTCTGTTAGTTAAATCTGAGTTTTTACCTGTTTGGACTAAATCAAGTAGTACAATCTCTGATAAATTTATTCAGGAATGCAAAGGTATGAACAAAGCCTGCATATGAACTCTACCAGTGAAAACTTTGGGCACACTTGACCGCACTTATGTTTTTCATTATCTTAAAAATCTTTTGATCTAAAGGCTTATGCTTAAATGCTTTCAATTAGTTTTGTTAGCCATTTTTAATAAGTCTAAATGATCTTATAATTCTCATACATCATGTTGTGTTATTTAGTTAATCTGACTTTACTTTTCTTTTAAAATGTGAAAAATATGAATGAAAAAGTATAAGTGGTGTGTCCAAACTTTCAACTGGCAGTGTATATCCATAGGTGTGTGTGTGTGATTGCATTCACTGACACATACTGAGGAATAAAGGGTGAGAGGTCAGTCAAATTATTTTTTGTAGGAGTTATTAATTTTAGGCCAATGCTGTATTTCTGTAGTTTTTTGCTACATAATGGGATATGACCATGCAATGTATGCTTGTAAATTAACAAAAGTAATAACCAAAGTAGAAAGTTCAATTCTTCCAAATGAACTTAAAGCATATTATCAATAATTTGATTCAGTTACTAATGATATCATAATTACATAAATACTTTACTTTCAAATCAACTGCGCAACAACAAACAACCTAAAAAATATGTTTACACATACAGTAGAGATGTGAAGAATGATAAAACAATGGTAGCATTTTTTAAGATCACTTGCCTGAAATGATTTCTGTATACAGCTCAACATCTGACAGTAATGATATGTCAACATGTTGCAGGTTCCCAGGGAATATGCTTATGTTTATGTGTGCATTCATTCTGTATTCATATCTGGACTGAGCAACAGATCAGGCTCTCCATTCTGCACAAATGAAGAGCGGGAAAGAGACGTGGTGTAGGGGCTTTGATGGGGAAGACGGTATATAAATATGGGAGACTAATTACTCACACTGCCTCATTAGCCATCCTGAAAGAATGGCAGTTGTACGCCATCACCAGGGAGACAGTGTTGGTATTGTTTGGAATTTAAGGGTTTCTCAGAGAATTGCCCAATCACTTTTCAAACATCCTCCCTGAGAGAGAAATGAAGGGATGGCCTTACATGTACAGTCTATTTTACATTGAGTATAGACTTTGTCAATGCCTGGCACACTGCCAAAATAAAAAGCATTCTCATCACCAAAATTGCACAGTTTGCATAGTTTGAAGAGAACCTCGCTGAGCATGTAGTTAAACATGTTTATAGCTAGCTACCTAAACAAAAATACATTTAACAGCACAAAGATTTGAAAGTACAGTAACTGTATCACAAGGATGCAAGTTGAGAAATGACAACAGGACTGCCAACATGATAACACTGGATACTGACATACTGCTTCTGCTCCATTGTTTATGTGAACAAGATAACTAGTTTCCATGGGACCCAAACCCATGTCTAGCAGATTGCTTATGCAACACGCTTTCAGTAGTACCACAGGGAAAGGTGAATACATGTTAATTGATGCAAAAAAATGGGGTATGGTGTTGTCAGTGATTGGTATGTGCAATTCAGGGAGTTGCATTTTCGCTCTGAAATGACATTTTTATTCACTTAAGGTTAGATTTAGGGTAGGGATTTGGGTTAGTGTGAAGAGTTAATAAAATGCATTCTTGTTGACTCTATTACAGCATTTATGACAAAAAAGAACTAGTTTGTGGCGCCATCCTGTGGAAATTTCACCTAGAAACTGGTCAACAACACTTCCAGCTTCGGCCTCCGGGGGCAGTGGTCCAAATTTTAGTAAGTACAGACCGATTTCAACAGCGGAACATTCAACCTCCCATCACCGAATTTACAGTGCACACTTGCAATGCGTTGGCAAAGCCTTCAGTTCTGTGTTTGAGTACTTGCATAGAGTATGTCAATAGCCTAATATTTAGTTAACTTTGTGGCTAACTTTATGTTTTGTATATTGCAATAGCACATTAAAGGAAAGAGCACCAAACTACCTCCTTTTATATAGGAAAATCATTGAAATGAGCTTGAATTCAAAAGTTGCATTTTAACCTCGACATATATAGTTTTTAACATCCATCACCATATGAGTGCGATAAACAAATCTGACCACTCATGGCAGATTTATCCCTGAGTGACAGGAAGTGCTGAGCTGGCAGACAGGCTGAGGAAAAAGACTATCAACCTCTCTCTGCTATGCATGCACTGCCATCAGATTCCCTGTTACCCTCATGAAACCAACCGAAACCTGAGAGTAATGGGACCTCACACTATAGGTAGAGAGGATGTGCATGGAAACTAATAAAAGTCCAACTGAAATCAAGAGCTAATCTGAAAATCAAGAGCTAATCTAAAGTAAAGAAATGACTAGACAGTAAGTGCAATGGAAAAGGAAAGCTCAAAGACTTTGTCTGATTCGGTGATATATCTTTCACTTTGTCAACCAATTAAATCTTTATTACTCCGGGGACAGGAGTGGCTTGCTGCACTTCTCAACATAAAGATTACACTCTGGCTTGTCCTCTTGTCTAAGATTAGCCCTCTTTTTCTCTCTCTTGCTCTCTATCCTGATGGGGTTTTTTTTTCCTCCCTCTACAGCACACTGGATTGTTCAGGAGGCCCTGACATCCTCTGGCCTCAGAAAAACCTTTTTGTTCCCATGGAAACGGCATAAGACGTGGCTTATATTGCTCACATCAATAACTGCCAGTAATTTAGCTTTTGTCTGGCATGAGGCATCTGACTTTCCTTTGTCCAGCTGACACAGAAATAACTTGTGCCATTAGTGTCAGTCAAACTGCACCAAAGAAATTGGTTACTCTCCGCAGTGATCCTGTCCAGGATATGTAGAATATGTGAGGTTGTCCTAATCTACTGAAGCACAAATGAACAATTGAGTCTCTTATTAAGGAACTGAGCCCTGTTCAGAGGCATGTGTCGTTTGGTTGTCGCAATGGTAGCACTTGTAAGAGCACTCAGGATTTCAAACGGAGACTGGCTTGAACAATCAGACACAATAACAAAGCATACACACAAACAAACAAACAAACATACAAACAAACATTTTTGGACTGCAAGGCACTAAAACAAGAATAAAATGTTTATTTTTTCATGGAAGATTCTATAAATAATCAAAAATATTAAAGGAATACAGTAGTTCACCCACAAATGAAAATTTCATTTACTCACCCTAATGCCATCTGTGATGTGTACACAAACAATGATTTTTAGAAGAATATTTCAGCTCTGTAGGTCCTGACAAAACCTTTAAAGCTCTAAAAATCACACAAAAACAGCATAAAAGTAACCCCTAAGACTCCAGCGATTTAATATATGTCTTCTGAAGCAATATGATCACTTTGGCTATGAAACGGATCAATATTTAAGTAATTTTCGATCTTGTTCAATTTACGGTAAAAACTGGCAGCTGTAGTGGCACCGTAACCATGTTTCATGTTTTAAGGGATGTCATTTTGATGCCTGTATATTTTAAGGTGAATTACCATTGTGTATATTATTATATGATACACTTGATCTGTTAATAAGTATTGTTATCCCCGTTGTAATTACAGAAGGGCACATGGTGACATGAAGTTCATCAGTACTGGCTATTCCAGAAGCAATGACCAATAAACATGTAGTGACGGTGCTTAGTGTCAATCACACAAACACTAAGCACCATCAGGGTAACACGTGAAATTAAAATAATGCAAAAAAACATTAACTAAACTACATCAAATATAATACAGAACTTATATATGTCATAATTGATGTTAAAATTACACTATTCCCATAAAATATAATGAAATGTAATGGGTCACGCAGGGAAATCTGGGAATGCCAAATTATTTTTTTTTGCTGTAATTTTAACAATAATTTACCATACATATACTCTCTTGTTAACATAATATACATTTTCTAGTTAATTATATGGGTAAAATCATAATTTGTTTTTACATTTCACAGTATATATCTACATGAATTGCCTTTTAAATATATTTTTGACAAATTTTACAATATATTTTAAGGTAAATAAATACCCATTTACCAATTTAAATTTTTTTACTGAACTATTTTTACAGTCTTTTAACATTACAATTATATACATTTTTAACAGTGTCCTATAAATCTCAAATTTCACTTTCTTGAAAAGTGGAGATTTATAGTACACTGTTTTTAATTGTAAAAAAGAACTTTAATATTCATCTGTTTCTCACCCACACCTATCATTTCACTTATGAAGATATAAATTAAACCACTCGAGTCTGGATTGATTACTTTTATGCTGCCTTTGTGTGATGTTTGGAGCTTCAAAAGTGTGGTCACCATTCACTTGCATTGTAAGGACCTATAGAGCTGAGATACTCTTCTAAAAACCTTTTTTTGTGTTCTGCTGATGAAGTAATGTCTTTCACATCTGGGATGGCATGGGGGTGAGTAAATTTCATTTAGAGTATTTTCATTTTTGGGTAAACTATGCCTTTTAGAGACAACTCACTGACACTGTTTTGAGCACTTTCAACACAGAAATCTTTTTTTTCCCCCTTTATTACTCTGCTAAAAGACACCATCTAAAACAAGCAAAAGGTGGTTTGCCAGTCTTAGCTGGTTTAAGCTTGTCTCCAAGCCTCCCACTTGAAAAGTGCCAAAAACCACTATAAATCCCACCTGAACAGACTGGAAGACCAGCTTAGAACAGCAAACCTGCCTTGGTTTACGCTGTTTTTTTCCAGCAGGGTATAGAGATATCAACTGACTTTTGTGGCTTTTGTGTGATTGAGGAGGATGTGTTGAAAATGCGAGACTCACCATGCACGAGCAGCTCGACCTGGCCATCATTTTTCCCTTCCAGGTCATCAGCGATGATCACTTTGCAGAAGTACACACCACTGTCTCCCCACTGCAGCTGTCCAATGCGCAGATCTGCTTCTGAAAAACCAGAACATGTAACATGTATTACAGAGTCATAACCTAAAAACCTTTCACTAACCTAACTGGTTTATTAGTTTGTGTGTAATTATTTTCTTTGATTATTTTGGACGGATTATTTATTTTTATTATTATTATTTTATTCATTAAAAATAGGTTCAAAATTGTATTTTGGAAAAGACATAAAAGCACAGTACACTGCTTATTATTACAGTAATTATAATCAATTCTAAATATTTTCATCACCAACATTTTTTTGTCACCTATAGTTATTAGGTGACTTTATCGAATGATCACCCAATATCTAAGACCATAATTTTTGAAGGTGAAGTGTATAATTTTTTGACTGATTTCAAACAGGTTTTCTGAACACTCTCCCCATTTTCCATTGGAGGGACAAACTGATAACCCTGTCCCAAACTCATGCTATCGATTGAGTCAATGTTGCTGTGTTGTGCTGGTCAGGATTAAACAAACAGCAATGTTTTCATAGCGCCACAGTGACTGGGTTTCCATCTACATATTTGTATGCACATTTTGGGGTATCACATAAAAACTGATGGATGGAAACACCAAGATGTGAATACAATTTCCAAAATGCGCTTAAAAAATTTATACGATCGCTTAAGTTGAATACTTTTTTTATTCGATAAGAAGAAATGCGCATAAACTATGTTGGAAACTCTTACCAAATAAACTCCTTTTGAATTTATTAGGAATACAAGATGCGAATCAAAAAAGTAATGTGACAAAATAATTTGTTCATAACTGGACTAACCAGTGGACCAATCATCACAACTGAAATGTTGCTCTTGTCATCCTGAAATAATGATGTCCTGAAAATCCAAAGCCTGTAAAGAGGTTGCAGATTCAATCAATCGAATACAAATGTGAACTGTGTAGAAGAACAGGTTTAATGACACTTTGAAAAATATCTTATACACCGATCAGCCACAACATCAAAACTACCTGCCTAATATTGTGTAGGTCCCCCTCGTACTGCCAAAACAGAGCCAACCTGCATCTTAGAATGCTATACTTCTCACCACGATTGGACAGAGCAGTTATCTGAGTTACCGTAGACTTTGTCAGTTCAAAACATTCTGGCCATTTTCTGTTGACCACTCTCATCAACTAAGCATTTCCATCCACAGAACTGCCCCTCACTGGATGTTTCTTTATTTGGCACCATTCTGAGTAAATTCTAGAGACTGTTGAGATCAGCAGTTATAGAAATACTCAAACCAGCACATCAGGCACAACAATCATGCCACAGTCCAAATCACTGAGATCACTTTTTTGCCATTATGATGGATGATGTGAACATTAACTGAAGCTCTGCATGATTTTATGCACTGCACTGCTGCCACACGATTGGCTGATTAGATAATCGCATGGATGATTGTTGGTGCCAGACGGGCTTGTTTAAGTATTTCTGTAACTGCTGATCTCCTGGGATTTTCACACACAACAGTCACTAGAATTTACTCAGAATGGTGCCAAAAACAAAAAAAAACATCCAGTGAGCAGCAGTTCTGTGGACGGGAATGCCTTGTTGATGAGAGAGGTCAACAGACATTGGCCAGACTGGTTCAAACAGACAAAGTCTACGGTAACTCAGATAACTGCTCTGTACAATTGTGATGAGAAGAAAATCATCTCAGAATGCTGTTCTGAGATACGGGTTGGCGCTGTTTTGGTGGCACGAGAGGGACCTACACAATATAAGGCAGATGGTTTTAATGTTGAGGCTGATCGGTGTAGATCTGGCCGGTAAAGTCATAAGAATAGAGGAACGCACACACATAGTGCTCCCAGCACTGTGTGAATTGCTGTGGCTTCCAGACATGAGACAAGTGCTTTAGAGTACTTTGTCTGCGTTTTTATAAACCGCAAGTATTTTATTAATAAAACAGTCACAGTGACTAAACATTTTCCAGAAATGACTATTTTTTTTTGTTTCTTTTGAACACATGGGGATGAAAACACAGCTTTTTTGCATATATTAAATTCATAACTTGGATGGAAACAAAGCTAGTGTTTACACTTTTTGGGGGAATCATTCTACTGATGGCTTACTTATTGTTGACTCTGCATATTAAAGGGTAAGTTCACCCAAAAATGAAAATGTTGTCATTATTTACTCACCCTCATATCATACAAGGTATGACTTTTTGTCTTCAGCAGCAAACATTTGAAGAAAAATATCTTTGCTAGGCTCTTAAAATGCAAGTAGTGATCAGACATTTGAACTGTG